>JARQOD010000001.1:751222293-751445821 GCA_033576555.1 Oophaga sylvatica | reverse complement strand
CAGTCAGGTCCTCCGATGAAAATTCCTTCGAAAGGGTTAATGTTTACTGCAGAGACCCCAAGCTAATGCGACAGTCTCCAGAAAAACCCCCGTTTTGAAGGAGTTTCTCCGGGTTTACAGGAGGGGAAAGGGGTTTAGAAATTAATTATTGCTTTCCACTATCATTTCAGGGCCCACCAGGGAACCCCCCACGCATCAATGATGTCAGAGGGAACCCCGGCGGACCTGAAGGAACTTTTAAACCCAAAATTTGGGAAAATTCCTCTAAAAAAAAAATGGGCGGGGGTTTCCCCCTATTTTTTTTAAACCCCTATAAAGCAGATTTGCTGGGGCCGGGTTTTTTTCGGCTGTTAAGGGCCAAATATCCATGGCCCCTTGAAGCCTGAAAAATTCCAGGAAACGCATTTCTGCTTATCTTGGCTGGTTAAAAAAAAATGGGGGATCCCCCGAAAAAAAAAGGGTGGGGGGCCCCCCTTTTTTTTTTTTTACCAGCCAATGAAGCAATGCCGGGTGACCCTGGTTTTTTAGACTGGTAAAGATCCAATGTCCAAAAAAACCTTTTTAAAACCCAAATTTCCAGGCCCCAAGCAGTTGCTTACTTGGCTGGTTAACAAATTTGGGGAAACCCTTCGAATTTAAAAATGGCGTGGGGGTTCCCCCTATTTTTTTTTAACCCCGCCAAATTTAAAAAGAAGGGCTGCTGCGGCCTGGTTTTAAAAAACCCGTCAGGCCCTGGGTTTTTTGGGCCCCCAACAGCCTAAAAAAAACCCGGCGGGAGCAGCCCCACAAATGGGCATCCAAAAAATGCGCCAATTGTGGCAATTTTCCCCGTCTTCCCCCCCTGCCCTGTAGGGGGTGGCAAGCGGGGGGGTTTTTAAAGGGGGTTAAAAGTCCCCATTTGATTGATCGGGGACAAATAAGCCCCGGTTTTAAAAATGGAGAGGGTCAATAAGACAACCATCCCCTTATTAAAAATAGTTTTTTAAAATTTAAAAAAAAAAAAAAACAGCAAGAAAAAAAATTTTAAAAGAAATAAAAAACCCCACAGTTTTTTTTAATTTTTTTACACCCCCCATTCCCGCGACGCCATTTGATTTCCCCGTAAAAAAAAAAAAAATAATAAACCAACCAAAAAATCCCTGTCCGACGCAGTCCAAAATCACGAGTATCCCCGACGATCCGCTTGCTAATCTGGGTGCCCGTCTGAGCCTGACATCCACATAAAAGCAGAGCTGCTTACCAATGCTGTGTCCCCCGGGGGTGACGTTTTAAACCGGGGAATGGTTTACCGGGAAGCTGTCCGAGGGGTAAAACTACGAGATTTCCCAGTACCCCCGGGATCACTGCAGTTATTGCGAGATTTATAGTAGGGCGGGGTTAATGGGGGTCCGGGGGAAAAAACCCCCGGGGGGGGGCCGAATTTAACGGTCTTGGCCTGACCTTTTGCCCCCGAATGAAAATAAATTTTGGGGGTTTTTTAAGTTCTAAAAGGAACCCATGACTTTAAAAAAATCTTCCGACCGTATACAAAATTGAACTAAAGGGTTGTTTTTGAAATGGGATAACCCTTTTGATTTTTTTTTAAATTTTTTTTAAAAGGGGTTTTACTTTAAAGGGCGAAAATGACAACAAATAGGACCCCCGTTGGGACCCAAATTTCCCCAAAATTTGGCCCCGGGTTTTTTCCCTGTTAAAACCCCCTGAGAAAAAGAAAAACCCCGGGCCCTTTCAGGGCCCCTTGTGGGACGCGGGGCCGCAAAATTTTAAAATTTTAATTGTTTGGGGGGCAAATTTTTTTAAATTTTAAAAACATTTTTTGGGGGAAAAAAGAATCAGGGGCGCTGTCCCAAAAAAAAAGGGGCCCACTTGGGTCTCCACATTCTTAGGCCCAATCAGTAAAGGCATAAAATTTCCCCCCGGAAATTTGTGATGGCATTTTGCCTTTTTTAAATTCAAAACCAGGAAAATTAGTCTGAAAAAAAAAAGGTTTTAAAATTTTACGCAGAAAAAAAGGAAAAGTGTGAAAAGGGGGCAAAAAGAAAAAATAATGGGGAATCGGTTTAAAAAAATAGCTTCAAAACCCAAACGGGGTAAAAGTCTTGATTTGTTTTTTTTTTGATAAAATTATCGGAAACACTTTCAAGAAACCCCGGGGTTTTACCAAATCCATAGCCAAGCGCTGATAGCCCTTTGGGGGGGTTAAAAAAAACCCCCAAAAGGGGAAATTTTTGGGCCATTTAAATTTTTGGTAAAATGAAAATTTAAAACACCCCGTTTGAAATTTTAAATTTTTTTAAAATTGAATTTTCCCCTTTAAATTTTTAATTGTATTTTTTTGCGGGGGTTCAAAAATTTTTTATTAAAAAATTATGATTTTCTTGGGAAATGTTTTTGTAATAAGGTTCATTATGTTTAACTGTTTTCCCAGGTCCCCATTGGTCGGGGGTTAACTATTTAAAATTTTTCCCCCTTTTTCAAAATTTTCCCCCTTCCTTTGGGAGGAACATTGACAAAACTCGAGGGTTTTTTAACTTTTGGGGCAATTTTTTCCCTTTTTAATAATATTTGGGCTTTTTTTTTGTAAAAAAAGGTTATTTTTAGTTTTTATAATCAAATAAGGGGTTTGTTCAAGTCCTTCCCCGAAAACAAAAAAATAAAAGGGGGTTTTTAATTTTTCTTTGTGGATCCCTACCCTATCCCCCTCCCCAGGGCCAAAACCCAAAACCTTAAACTTTTGGGTCAAGGTTCCCCCTTCCTAACCCCAAAAACCCTTTTTTTCCCCCCCGGGGCCCAAAAGTTTTTTAAACATTCCTTTTCCCCTTTTTTCCCTGGAAAAAAAATTTCTAAAAAACCAAAATTTGTGAAAAAGTATTTTTGGGGGATATAAAAAAAGTGTTCAAATAAAAAAAAAAGTCCTTTTTGCCCCTTTCCCAAAATGGATTTGTTCCTGTTTGAACCCAAGATCAAAAGGAAATTTTAGAAATTTTGATTTCATTGTTCCTTCTTTAACCCCAATCCCAAAAAAATTTTAAAAATTTTTTTTGAAATATTTTTAAAAAATGACCTTTCCCCGGTCTGACCCTGAAAAAAATTTTTGGGTATTTCCCCAAAAATAAAATAAAAAAAAAAATTAGAATTTTAAGTTTGGTTTGTCTGAAAGGGGGGGCAAAAGTTAAAAAATGTAATTTTTTTGTTTTTTTTGGGCCAAAATAATATTTAAAAAAAATTTTAAAAAGTTTATTTTTTAAACGTTTCTTAGCCTATAAAACCTTTGGGGAAAAATCCCAAAAAAAAAAAATTTTTTAAAAAAAAAAATAATAAAAAAGTTTTTTTAAATTTGCTAAAAAGCCTTCTAAAGGGGGTACAAAAAAAAGAATTTGCTTTAAAAAAATTTTGGGGGAAATTTTTTTCCCCAAAAATAAAAAAATGTGCCTTTTTTAAATTTTTTTAAAACCTTTTCTTAACCCAATGAATGTAAAAGTTAAAATTACCCCGGGAAATGGTGGGGGGGGGGCCCCCCCGTTTTTTTGGTTGCCCTTTTTGGAAAAAATCCCTCAAATTTAAAAGTAGGAATTCCCTTTTTTTGTTTTTTTTTTTTTGTTTATTTGTAGCAACTTTTTTAAAAATTTTTTTTATTTTTTATAAAAAGTATAATTTTTTTAATTTGGGTAAGGTCCCGGGGGTTTTTAATTAAAAATTTTTGGTGCCCCGGGTTTTTTTTTTTTTTCTTTTTTAAAAATTTAAAATTTTATTTTTAAAAACTTTTTATTTGGGAATTTATTTTTTTTTTAAACCCATTTCAAATTCAAAAAAAATTTTTTGGGGAAACCCCCGGAGTTTCACAAAAATTTAACCAAAAAATTTCCCCAAAAAAATACATTTCCCGGGGATCGTCGTGAACATGAGCTGAGGGGGATTTCCACCATGTCGGCACATAAAATAAAAAACTTAAAAACCGGTACCCCGAAGCCTTTTTTAATGTTGCAAGTTTATGCCCAATGGGGTGAAACGCGGAAGTGAGCACAAAAGCAAAATGTGCTTTTATGCAGTGCATTCGGGCCCGGGTTTGTTTTGGGGAGAAAATTTTTGTCCCAAAAAGGTTGAAAACCCTTGAGCAATGAAAAGGTTTCATGTCTGAGGTTGCCCCGCAAAGGGCCCCGCCCCTGGGTTTTGAAACCTTTTTCAAAAACACCCTTTCCTGCATAAAGGGTTAAGTTAGACAGGCCATTGCTAAAACCCTTGGGCCCTGGTTTACCTGTCCACAACCCTTTTTAGCTGTGTGACTGCGTTTACCCAAGGCATAAAATTTTAAACACTCCTGATTTTGGTGAGCACTGACTGCCCAGTAAGGGGGGGGTGGGGTTTTTCTCGGCACTTTGGAATGTGTTCCATTAAAGGGGGGGGGAAGGGGGGTTGAAAGGGGACAGGTTGAGGAGGCTAAAGCATGGGAAGTGTTTGATACGAGGTTTGTCCCCACAAAACTTTGGGGGTTCCCCAAACCTTTGGGGTCCCAGTGGTTTACTTAAACCTTTCCTTTGGGGTGTAGGGGTTTAAAAAACTAAATTGGGGTTTTTTTTTTTTAAATTTGGGTTTTTCCCCCCTGCTGATGATTGTTTTTTCTTTCCCCCCAAAACTGGGGTTTCGCTTGTGGGAGCCAGTTGTTTCCCCCCAAAACCCGGGTCTCCCCGCATTGTTTGTTAGGGTCGCGGCCCACCTTTTAAAGAGGGGTGGGGGGGGCCCCCCGGGCAGGCGAGCCCTTTTAAAAGGCCCCCAAAGTTTCCCCCCAAAAATCCCCGGGGGTTGGGGTCAAATCTGTTTTTAAGAGCCGTAAAAGGCTGGAACCTGGGTTTTTCAAAACCCTAAAAAACCATCAAAAAAAACCGGGGGCCCCGGGGTTTTCGGGGGGAAAAAAGGTTCGGCCAAGGCGAGGCGGAAGGGCTAGGCGGTAAACCACCGGGTTCACCTGCTCAAGAACTTTAAAGGGGCCCAAAAAAGCGAGGTGCCAAATTGGGACTCTACACATAGCCTGATGTTTAATGCAGAAAGCCACACTAGGTCACCCGGAGCAAATGTAGGAGCGGGGCGCTGATGGGCATCGACCGAAGACCTCACCTCTTCTTTGGAGGCCTGAATGGCATCCTGGGTGCGGTCCCAAATGTCCCGTGCCTCCACAGCCCATCTGCCACCCTGGAACGGCGGAAGACACGGGCATGGGCACTGGTACCCGCGGATGCTGACCGTAGTTCAGGAGGAAGGGGTCTGTCCGGTGGAGTCAGCCACAGCAATATTAGAGCGAACTCAGCCCACGGTAGCAAGGATGCCAGTCAATCCTGCCTGGCAGAGACAAAAGTCGCAAATATGTGACCAAGGTCTGGTTGGCCCTCTCTACCAACCCATTCGTCTCGGGATGGTATGCAGAGGAGAGATTCAACTCAATGCTGAGTAAACGACACAGCTCTCTCCAGAACCGAGACACAAACTGGGGACCTCGATCACTGACAATTTTGTCTGGCATACCGTGTAGGCAGAAAATATGCCTAATGAACAATGCTGCCAAGGCCCGTGCAGACGGTAACCGTGGTAATGGCACTAAGTGCACACCATTTTGGAGAAGTGGTCGGTTATCCAAACCCAGATTGTGGTGCACCCCTAACTGGTAAGCCCACCCAAATCCTCCCGACCATCTCCACAGGCCTGTCTGCCACCGTTAAAGGGAAAAGTAGAACAGCTGGCACGTTGGTAGGGACTTAATCTGGCGGCAGAGACGCATGCTGAAAGATAATCCCTGACGTCACGGACCATATGTGGCCAACCAGTATGTCCTCGCCAGCAACTCAGATGTCCTTTTTCCCAAAATGTCCACCCACCGGATGAATGTGCCCAAGAAGTACCTCCGGTCACAAATTGGTGGGCACAAAAGTCTTGCCCGGAGGCACAGACTCAAGCGAAACCGGGCCAACAGTTCTTAGGCTCTCGTGGGGACAATCAACCGAGGCTCCTCCTCCACCTCCTCAGAGGACACCACAGGAGCGAGAAAGCGCATCGGCCCAATGTTCTCACCGGAGAGGAAATGGAGGGTGAAATGAAACCGGGAGAAGAAACAGGGACCATCTGGCCTGACGAGAATTTTATCCGCGGGCGGTCTGTAAATAGACCAAATTTTTGTGGTCAGTGAAAACTTGAAAGGGAAAGCGAGCCCCTCCAGGAATGTCTCCACTCGAAAAGGCCAACTTCATGGCTAGCAATCCCTACCCCAATGGAATAATTCCTCTCCGCTGGTGTGAAGGTCTTGGAAAATAAGAAATAAGGATGTTTTCCAACCTTGATCATCCTTTTGAAAAAGGACTGCTCCAGCACCAACGGACGAGGCATCGACCTCCATAAAAAGGCTTATCAACCTCGGGGCGATGTAATATGGACGCTAGCAAAATGGGACTTAATTGAAGTAAAGGCCTTGGAGACCTCCTAGACCACAAATTTGGGATTGGCTCCCTTCTTGGTGAAGGCTACCAAGGGAGCTACCAAAGTGAGAAGTGGGGAATGAATTGGCGATAGTAATTAATGAACCCCATAAAGCGCTGCACCGCTTAAGAGAATGGGGTTCTTGCAATCCATCACAGCCTGTAGTTTGCAGGATCCATAGCCAATCCCTGGGCGGAGATATTATAGCCCAGGAAAGGTAAAGACTCCTGCTCAAACATCATTTCTCCAACTTTGCATAGAGGGAGTTTGCCCGTAACAGGTCGAAGACTTTGCAGACATTCCTCCGGTGAGAGTCAATATCTGGAAAAAGATGAGAATATCATCCAGTTTAGACTACTACAGAGTGGAAAGCATATCCCGGAAGATATCATTGACAAAGTCTTGGAAAACGGCTGGGGCATTACAGACCCGAAGGGCATCACCAGGTATTCATAATGCCCATCCCGGGTATTAAAAGCCGTCTTCCATTCGTCCCCTTCACGATGCGGATCAGGTTATAAGCACCACCCAGATCAAATTTTTAGTAAATACCCTTGCTCCCCGGAGCCTATTAAAGAGCTCAGAGATCAGGGGCAACGGGTACTTATTCTTAACGGTGATGGCGTTATGACTCGTAATCTATACACCGGACGTAATTCTCCACTCTTCGCACGAAGAAGAACCCCACTCCTGCTGGTGACCCCAACTTCCTAATGAACCCTCTTGCCAGATTTCTCCTGGATATATTGAGACATAGCCTCCGTCTCAGGAAGAGAGAGGGGATAGACCCTTCCCCGAGAGGTTCTGCTCCAGGTAAGAGGTCAATAGGACAGTCGAGGGACGAGGGGGTGGCAGAGTCTCCGCAGCCTTTTTAAGAACATGTCTGCCTATGACTGATAACACTTGGAAGAGGAGAAATATCTGCTGGTATCTCTGTAGTGGTAACCTGAATGCACTCCCTGACACATCTGTCCTTACATGACTCACTCCAACCCAGTATCCTAACCGGAGGTCCACTCAATATGAGGGGAGTGGAACGGAGTCGGGGTACTCCAGTAGGATTTCGTCTATTCCCTCGGGAAGGACGAGAAGGGAAATATTTCCTGATGGGAAGGGGGTACACACAAAGTAAGAGGACAGTCTGATGGTAATTGGCGAGGGCAATGTCAACCCATTCACACCCGGACAGTCACTGGTTTGTCGAGCGCTACCAGATGTATTGCTGGCGACGAGCAAAGGTGAATGACATAAATTCCCCTCTGCTCCTGAGTCCACACAAAGCTCAACTGTAAGTGTGGAAAGTCCACAGTGACTGTCCCCTTTAAATGTCATCTTGGAGGAAAATGCCGCTGTCTCTAGTGAACCTCCTCCCAGGGCCACTAGACGCGATTGCTTCCCCGATCGCTGTGGACATTTGTTGGCATAGTGTCCTGTCTGCTGACAAAGGTTAAAGACCACAGATACTCGGACGACTCGAGACTTAGGTCCTGCACGAGGAACCTCTGTGGCCTTTTGGATTCGGACGCCAATTGGAGGATTCGAGAGGTGTGGCAAAGGTGGGAGCCAACCGAATCCTCTGCCTACACTGGTCCCCTCAACCTCCGCTCATGAAAACGAGGCGATGCGGGTAGATATGGAGATAAGCTTCTCCAGTGTGGCGGGGGAAACTCCCTGGTAGCCAAAGCGACTTTAACATATCAGCCAGTCCCTCGCCAGTAGACTGGAATGAGAACTTATCCGACCAGTCTAGCTCTGAGGCCAAGAGTCCGAAACTGGATGGAAAACTGACTGACCAAAGACGAACCCTGGCCAATGCCAGCAGTTGTAGCGCCGTATCATGGTGACCTGAGGTCCTAAAAAGACCTTTTTAAGAGCCTCCAGGAAAAAGAGGAGCACTCCGCACCACACGATCATCGCCTCCCACAGCGGCGTTGCCCCCTCCAAACGCTCTGCCCCAGAGTAGAGACAGTACAAAACCCACTTGTGCCCGATCCGTGGGGAAACGTGCAGCCAGAAGCTCGAGCTGATAGAGCACTGACTCACGAATCCCCGACATTGCTTGCTGTCACCAGCAAATTTGTCAGGAAGCGGGAGGTGGGATAATGTAGTGGCAGAGGACAAACTTGGCTGCAACCACGCAGAGCCTGAACAGCAAACTGCGGTAACATCCACAGCTGAGGTTGTGCGCTCAAGAGCCGCCAACCTACCCTCCAGCTGCTGGATGTACTGCGGTAGACGCTGGTCATCTACCATTTTACTAGCCAACCCTGGTGCTAATATTATGTTAGGGTCTGCGGAACGCACCAAAATTATGAGGTAAGAGGTGCGTTCGCAGGTCGGGGTCCACCGTGCAGGCGGAACCTGCTGCTAGTAAAATGGCGGCAAGACGCGAAAATCTGTTATCCCGCAAGTCGCCAAAATAAACACCGCAATGTGCTGGGGAATTGTGGTGAACTCTGTTATTTTACAGAACCGCTAGAAGGAGTCCGCAGCGCTATATGGCGATGTGTGCGAACTGACTAAACACAACGAGTCGCAAAATAAAGACGCTGGGCGCTGTCTAGCATTGAAAGCGAACCCTGTTACATCACAGGGCCGCTGAGAAAAATTCTGGTCCTTCAGGCACCCAGGTACACAGTTGACTGCTAAGCGAACATAGAACGTGATCATGCGCTAATGTCCTCGCGGAGTCATCCGCAATCTATGGCGTCTGAACGCCAGGCCCTGAATACGGCAATCAAACTCCTCACCGGTTATGCCGGTAATTTAGGGCATCTAGGACACCGACCCTGACCAGCTAGCATACCAAACTCCTCACCGATTAAGTCGGTATTCTAGGGGCTTATTTCAGCCGGGCCCTAACCACACACACACATGACCACACTGGCGCAAAGCATATAATGGTTGATATTAGCGCATGGCGGCCCAGCCATGCTACCCTTTTATAGTAACAGCTACAGGACCTGCCAGAAACAAGGACCAATGAAACTTGTTCCAGAAAACCAGTAGTCACAGGACCTTCCTGGCAGACCAATAGGAGCTGCTGCAGTACCTGAGCATGTGACCCCTGATCTCCAATGAGAGATCTCACTCTGGGCATGCTCAGAAGGGGAAAACAAGGACTTTGTCCTAAAGACGTCTGCTCGCCGCTAACCAGTACTGGCCACAATAGCAGAGCCTGGAGGAACAGCAGTAATCCTCTGCACACTGTTAGACTGGGCGAGATGCTGGGACCGACGTCTAAGTTGAGCAGGCTCCACTGCGGACGGAGATGAATGGGAGACCGCAGCAGGACTGGTTCAAGACTCCCCTTGTGCAGTAGCGGGAACTTGAACCCTAACAGTAACACCCCTGGACATGCTTGCTCGTCCAGGTGTCAGTGGTGAAATGCATCCTGGAAAACATAGATTTTTTGCAACATGATGATGTAGTGC
Source organism: Oophaga sylvatica (assembly GCA_033576555.1). Lineage (NCBI taxonomy): Eukaryota > Metazoa > Chordata > Amphibia > Anura > Dendrobatidae > Oophaga > Oophaga sylvatica. Next base: position 751,435,925 of record JARQOD010000001.1, on the reverse strand, counting down.
TGTCACAGCTTTCTTAGATAAGTAATAGCGATTGGGCAACTGGTATTGTTGGACTGCAATGGTCATCAGCTTTCAGAAAGCATCTTTAAACACCTGTAGAAAAGGTAGAAAAGCAGCATTTCCATGGCCAATAGATTATAGATGGTGAAGCTCAGTGTTTTCATTTTGCCATCTGTAGGAGGAAACAATCTTTTATGTTACCACAACTGCAGGACAGAGGGCTGACTGCTGTGTTGAGAGAGTGTGGACTAGGGTGGACGTGACAAACTGCTGGACTGTGAATGAGGTGGAGGTGGAGATCTTATGGTGGATTGAGAAAGATGTGATGTTGTTTGTGTCTGAGATCTGTCAAAAACAGCAGGCATGTCCACTTCCATAACAGGTGACGGGCTGTCACCCACCAGACTGTAGCATGGAAACAAGTGGAGGTTCTGCAACTGGAGACTTGTTTGAGAACACATGCAACTATGATGGAGGAGGAAGAAGTGGCAGATGCGGTTGATGGGGCAGCCGGTGGTTGTCACGGCCCGCTAGGCTGCAGTTTAGCTCCGTAAGATTCGCAGACTAACGCATGTTGATCACATGTGATGGTTCATGCATGTATTAGTTAAATTATTGGAATTTTTAACTCTTTTCTATTTTAAAAAGTTGGCAGATAACGTGAGTTAGGTCATCCTATTCTGGCTCAAAAAAGGACCAGGCTGCAGACCCGCGACCGCAGCTGGCCACAGTCATAGTTTCTTATCATGGTTGCATCATCCTGTGTGTGTGCAGCAAGACACAATGTAAATGCTAAGCAGGCATGTGTTATCGTGTATTCACACTGCGGGGAGGGATCAGGGAAAGGCAACTACGCAGGCGCTATAGCGTTCGGACAGTTCCAGGGCAGCGCACACTACGCATGCCCGGGGACTGGTACAAGAGCGCGGGCGCCAGACAAAGATGAAAGTAAACAAATAAAAGCAGGAGGAGCCGCGGTGAAGATGAAGGGGCATGATGGACGGCTGGGGGGATGATGAGTCTGGGGCAGAAGCCACACCTCCGTGACACATGTAAGATATGGGGAACGATTTTTTAAAACTGAATATTTTAGGGTTCCAGGGGCACAGAAATAAAAGAGCCACCTTCACAGACTCCTGCCTTAGTGCTGCTGAAGATGGCTCTTTTACTTCAAGATGGCCGGGGTGGGTGACAAGTTCCCTTTAATTTTTTTTTACATTTATGGTCTATCACGTTGATTTTTGTCACCTGAGTGTTGGTGAGCAAAAAAGCCATTTGAGCTGCTGCATGTGTATCAGGGCTCCCAGAAAAGCAAGCTTACACTGCTCTCTCACCCACCCAGCCTTAAACCAAACTTAAATTCAAAGCTATAAATGATAGCCTAGACCCTGATACCTCATGCATGGCCTATGGCTGACTGCAGCAGTGAAATTATCTAATTTCTACTGTGGGTCAATTAATGCCAGTTTTTCTTTGGTTTGCCCCTAATTTTGGAAATGTTTAGACTCCAAGTTGGGTCTCCTTCATGTGTGCTGCCTGAAATTGGCTGTCCCAGGCCCTGTCCCAAGCATCCATGCTGCACAATTATACTATTTGTACTCTGGATCAATTGATGCTACTTTTCCTGGTATTTGCCCATAATTTGAGCTGTTTGGTAAGCTTTTTTGGCCACCCTTAAGGTGTTTCTATGCATTTGGTTTTGCATCCCATTGAATTCAGTGGTGTTCGGGTACGTTCAACAAACCATTAGGTGAACATGTTCGGCGAACATTGAGATGTTTGCCGAACCAACCTGAACCTTGAAAGGTATGCTCATCTCTAGTGGCCTGAGCTCGCCTGTCACTCCTTGGAAATTTTGTCATGTTCGGCACCCAGTGTTCTCTCAGAACGTGTCTTCAGCACTGCTGGTGGTGTCCTGGCCGATAAGCACATCTGGCTGTTTCCTGAAAGTTTAGACCATCTAACTTTTATCAAGATGAACAAGTCATGGTACTCCAATGACTTTTGCACCCCAGTCGCAGACTGGGCAGACTGGGCGATGGTGAAATTTTTATAAGCTGCATTGTTCTTGCACTATTGCAGTCTGTGACACCTTTGTCATGGCTTCTGTGCCTTCTGTTGCTACTGCTGATGATGTTACTAACAATTTTTGGAAATGTAGAGTTGTGTCTACATTTGGTATATTGCCTGTAGTAGAAGGGGTGTCAGAGCCCCATTATACTGTTTATACTCTTGGGAAATAGATGCCACTATAGTTTTTGGAATTTAGTATTTATGTTTGGAAATTTTTGTACTCCCAGTTGAGCCTCTTTCATGTGTGTTGCCTGAATTTTGTTGAGCTCTCAGAGCTTCAGGCCTACACCTGCCACTTATACACCTGTTACTTGAGGCACAAAATGCTGGTCCAAGCCCTGTTCCATGTATCCATATTTTGCAAATATGCTATTTGTACTCTGGGTCAGTTGGGGGGTTGGAGAGTTGTGATGCGGTGGGAAACAAGGGTAATTGGGGTGTCGCCTCTGAGGTTTGTACTGTGTATGATGTAAAGGTGGAATAAAAGGAGGAGATGCCACTTGATGCGTCACTTGCCATCCACTCAAGCACATGCTCTTTAGGGCCCTCATCTACAAGGCTCACCGCTATATGGCTTCCAAAGAAAGCTAGTCGACAAGCCCATCCAGTAACAGAAGTTGTCAGTTGTCTTTGGATAGGACGAAAAGGTGTTTGTTTCAGTAGAGATTTCATTACCTTTACCACCTATCCCACGTACACCTCGAACACCAGCTTATTCCCACTTCCACCACAACCTCACTTTTTCCCTCTCATGTTGAATGTATCCTTCCCCTCTTTTAACCTGCTGTTTCATAACCCTAGGCTCACACATGTCAGTAAATTAACAATCTGTATTTATTTGCTGAGACAGTGTGGCTAGACCACAGAATTAGCACAAAATATTTAGATGCTGTAATGTGGATGTTATGTTTCGTTAGCTGAGGAGAAATTGCAAAAAATAGCAAAAGTAGTAATACACCAGAGAGGCTGGAAACTATTGGATTGCAGTAACCTAAACTAACCGCCACACTAGAAGTAGTCGTGGAGCGTACCTAGGGTGATCCTAGACGCCTCGTCACAGCCGGAGAGATAATTACACCTAAAGGCAAAAAGATGAAAGCTATCTGCCCCGGAGCAGAATCCCCAAAGAAATAGGAAGTCCCCGATCATGTAATGGCGGTTAGACAAGAAGAAAACACGGACACAGACAGAAAATAGAATGAGCAAATGCTGGAGCCCAATCTGTCTAGATAGAAAAGTATAGTAAAAAATTCTGAGTACAACCCAAAAAAAACCCTGACAAAATACCAACACTTCTGATTAACAAAAAACCTGAGATCACACGATCTCTACCACCTAAATCAGATCTCTGGTGTAACACACAGCAACACAGCAAATAAAAAGTGACAAAGGAACAAAGCAAAAGAGCAAACACAAAATGAGCACAATTGCAGCGCCAGACCCCAAAAGGGGACCAGGCTGTAGTCCACTGCAAGCAGCAAACCAGCAGTGAAAATCCAACAGAGGAAAAAAAACAGCTTAACACTTATCTGAATGAGAGCAGGAAAGCAAGCTGTGCTCCAAGCAAGACCAGGAGGAACAATTGATTACCGGCAAGGCTGATGGGAAGTCAGGTCACTTATATCATACCATTCAGAGCCTGCTGAAGGCCATTCATAAATTAGTTAATTACCCTCAGCAACCCCCGGAGGGAGCCTCAGCTCAGAAGTCGCCTCCAAGGTATTCACGACAGTACCCCCCTTGAGGAGGGGTCACCGAACCCTCACCTGCGCAACCAGGCCGATCAGGATGAGATCGATGATAGGCACGGATAAGTCTCCCAGCATGGATGTCCGAAGCAAACACCCAAGAATTGTCCTCTTGATCATAACCTCTCCACTTAACCAAGTACTGGAGTTTCCGTCTAGAAAAACGAGAATCCAATATCTTCTCAACCACATACTCCAAATTGCCCTCAACCAACACAGGATCGGGAGGCGCAGCCACAGGAACCACTGGCTCGACAAACCTCTTCAATAAGGACTTGTGGAACACGTTATGGATCTTAAATGTCCCTGGAAGAAGCAAACAGAAGGAAACCAGATTAATAATTTCCATGATCTTATAAGGTCCAATGAACCTTGGCTTGAATTTTGGAGATGCAACCTTCATAGGAATATTTCTTGAGGACAACCAAACCAAGTCCTCCACTTTAAAACGAGGACCATCAGTCCTATGCCGGTTGGCAAACCGCTGGGCCTTCTCTTGAGAGAGAGACAACCTCCCCACTACGTGGTCCCAAATCTGCTGCATACGCTGCACAATAGAGCCAACCCCTGGACAGACAGAAGCCTCCGCCTGTCCTGAAGAAAATCGAGGGTGAAACCCAGAATTGCAGAAAAATGGAGACATCAAGGTGGCAGAGCTAGCCCTATTATTAAGAGCAAACTCAGCCAAAGGCAAAAAGAGACCCAGTCATCTTGATCAGCAGACACAAAACATCTCAAATAAGTCTCCAAGGTCTGGTTTGTTCTCTCGGTTTGTCCATTTTTCTGAGGTGAAATGCAGAGGAGAAAGATAACTGAACACCAAGTTTAGAATAAAATGTCCTCCAAAATCTGGAAACAAACTGGACTCCTCTGTCAGACACAATATTCTCCGGAATGCCATGTAACCGAACCACGTGCTGAAAGAACAAAGGCACCAATTCGGAGGAGGAAGGCAAATTAGGTAATGGCACAAGATGTATCATCTTGGAAAACCTATCACAGATTACACAGATAACGGTCATTCTCTGTGAGACAGGAAGGTCGGAAATAAAATCCATAGAAATATGGGTCCATGGCCTCTTGGGTACAGGTAATGACATTAACAAACCACTAGAACGAGAGCAAGGCTTGGAACGAGAGCAAGTCCCACAGGACTGCACAAAGTCCCTGACGTCACGAGACAAAGTAGGCCACCAAAAGGACCGACTCACCAAGTCTCTGGTACCAAAGATCCCGGGATGACCAGCCAACGCAGAACAATGAATCTCAGACATCACACTCGTTTTCCACTGGTCTGGGACAAACAATTTCCCAACAGGGTAGCGCTCAGGTTTATCCTTCTGACACCCCTCCAGAGCCAGTCTCAAATTGGGTGAGATGGCGGAAAGAACTACACCCTCTTTCAAAATAACAGCAGGATCAGATAACTCAGGATAATCTGCAAAGAAACTCCTCGAGAGGGCGTCCGCCTTAACATTCTTAGTGCCCGGAAGAAAAGAAACCACAAAATTAAAACATGTGAAAAACAAGGCCCACCTTGCCTGTCTAGGATTAAGTCGCTTGGCTGATTCGAGATAAACCAGGTTCTTATGGTCCGTGAGGACCACCACCTGATGTTTGGCTCCTTCCAGCCAATGTCTCCACTCTTCAAAAGCCCACTTCATGGCCAATAACTTCCGATTACCCAAGTCATAATTACGTTCAGCTGGAGAAAATTTTCGAGAGAATAAGGCACAAGGGTTACTCTTAGAGGTCTCTGGATCCCTTTGGGACAAAACGGCACCTTCCCCAATCTCAGAGGCATCAACCTCCACCTGAAACGGCAAAGAAACATCTGGCTGCCGTAGAACAGGAGCAGAAATGAATCTCTGCTTAAGTTCCTGAAACGCAGAAACTGCCTCAGGAGGCCAATTCACCACATCGGAACCCTTTTTGGTCAAATCAGTCAATGGTTTAACAATACCGGAGAAATTACCATTAAATTTATGATAAAAATTGGCAAAACCCAAAAATCTCTGAAGAGCCTTCAATGAAGTAGGTTAAACCCAATCACAGATGGCCTGAACCTTGACCGGGTCCATTTCAATAACAGACGGAGACAAAATGAATCCCAGATATGAGACCTTCTGTACGCCAAAAAAACACTTTGATCCCTTCACATACAGTGCATTCTCTCTCAAAATCTGGAACACAGTCCGAACATGTTTAACATGAGAGTCCCAGTCATTGGAAAAAATCAAGATATCATCCAAATAATCAATAAGAAATTTATCCACAAAATCAATGAAAATATCATTCATGAAGAATTGGAAGACGGAAGGGGCATTAGTAAGCCCAAAAGGCACCACTAGGTCCTCAAAATGCCCCTCTGAGGTATTAAACGCCGTCTTCCAATCATCACCGTGCTTAATGCGAATAAGGTTATACGTCCTCCTGAGGTCAAGCTTGGTAAACCAACTAGCACTTTTCACTCTGGAAAATAGGTCAGAAATCAAAGGTAACGGATATTGATATTTAACAGTGATCGTATTCAGTAGTAGATAATCAATACACGGCCTCAATGAACCATCCTTTCTGGCCACAAAGAAAAAACTGGCGCCCAAAGGTGAAGAGGATGGTCTGATATGACCCTTCTCCAATGACTCCTTGATATAAGATCGCATAGCATCGTGTTCAGGTACAGATAAATTAAAAAGGCGACCTTTAGGAAATTTACCACCAGGTAACTAACTCAATAATGCAATCATAGCTCTTGTGAGGAGGTAAGGATGCAGATTTACTTTCACTAAACACATCAGAAAAATCAGTCAAAAAGTCAGGGACATACTGAGACTGGGGAGAGGCAAAAAAAACAGGAGTGTCAGTATTAACACATTGGCAGCCCCAACTGGTCACAGACAAAGATTTCCAATCCAAAACAGGATTATGAGTCTGTAACCAAAGGAAACCCAGTACAATAATGTCATGCAGATTATGCAACACCAGAAATTTGCAACTCTCCTGATGTTCTGGTTCAACACTCATTATCACCTGAGTAGAAAACTGGGGTTTATTCTCCGCTAAAGGGGTAGAATCAATGCCCAGTAAAGGAATAGATTTCAGCAGGGTATCATCGGAAACCCACAACGTTTGGCAAAGTCAAAATCCATCAGGTTAATAGCTGCTCCTGAATCAACAAAAGCCTGAGCCGAAAATGTGGACAGGGAGCAAATCAGGGTAACAGTCAACCAAAATTTAGTCTAAACTCTACCCAAGACAACTGAGCGCGCAAAGCGTCTTCCCCGCTTAGGGCAGACTGAAATAGCATGGGAAGCGTCACTACAGTAGAAACATAACCCATTGCGCTTACGAAACTCATGACGCTGAGTCCCAGAAATTACTCCATCACACTGCATGGGCTCAGGAGCTGGCACACAAGGCAACACTATCTCAAGCATACCTCTGCGCTCTCGCAAACGTCTGTCAATTTGAATAGCCAAAGACATAGAATCATTGAGACCAGAGGGAACAGGGAATCCCACCATAACGTCCTTTACATTTTCTGACAGACCCTTCCGAAAAAGGGCTGCCAAAGCATCATCATTCCATTTGGTCAGGACTGCCCATTTTCTAAATACAGTACAGTACAGCTCAGCGTCTTCACGACCCTGATTTAATGCCAACAAGGTCTTTTCAGTTTGATCAGTTACATTAGGTTCATCGTACAATAACCCCAGAACCTGAAAAAATACATCAACATCATTCAAAACAGGATCCCCAGGTGTCAGGGAAAAAGCCCAATCCTGAGGGTCGCCGCGCAGCAGATAGATGACAATTTGAACCTGCTGTGCTGCGTTCCCTGAGGACTTAGGCTTTAAGGCAAAAAGCAACTTACAGTTATTTTTGAAATTCAGAAATTTAGACCGATCCCCCAAAAATAAATCTGGCATGGGGAGCCTAGGTTCCATAACTGGCAACCTAGCAAGATAGGTAGCAATACTCTGAACCTCAGTGGCAAGCTGCTGCACACGGCCAGACAACTTTGCAAACTCCATTGAGAGAAAAAAAAATTCCTCCTCAGCACCCAGAGAAAAAGAGGGAAAAAAATGTAGCAAACTTTTTCCTCTTTACTATTTTTCCCTTCTGTGAGTACCATATAATTTTCAGTTTGGCCAGTAATACTGTTATGTTTAGGTAGCTGAGGAGAAATTGCAAAAAATAGCAAAAGTAGTAATACACCAGAGAGGCTGGAAACTATTGGATTGCAGTAACCTAAACTAACCACCACACTAGAAGTAGCTGTGTACCTACAGTGATCCTAGACGCCTCGTCACAGCCGGAGAGATAACTACACCTAAAGGCAGAAAGATGAAAGCTATCTGCCCCGGAGCAGAATCCCCAAAGAAATAGGAAGCCCCCAAACATGTAATGGCGGTTAGACAAGAAGAAAACACGGAAACAGACAGAAAGTAGAATGAGCAAAATGCTGGAGCCCAATCTGTCTAGATAGAAAAGTTTAGGAAATAATTCTGACTGCAACCCAAAAAAACCCTGACAAAAATACCAACATTTCTGATTAACAAAAAACCTGAGATCATACGATCTCTACCACCTAAATCAGATCTCTGGTGTAACACGCAGCAACACAGCAAATAAAAAGTGACAAAGGTACAAAGCAAAAGTGCAAACACAAAAAGAGCACAATTGCAGTGCCATACCCCAAAAGGTTACCAGGCTGTAGTCCACTGCAAGCAGCAAACCAGCAGTGAAAATCCAACAGAGGAAAAAAAAACAGCTAAACACTTATCTGAATGAGAGCAGGAAAGCAAGCTGTGCTCCAAGCAAGACCAGGAGGAACAATTGATTACCGGCAAGGCTGATGGGAACTCAGGTCACTTATATCATACCATTCAGAGCCAGCTGAAGGCCATTCATTAATTAGTTCATTACCCTCAGCAACCACCGGAGGGAGCCCCAGCTCAGAAGTCGCCTCCAAGGTATTCACAACAGTGGACTCCTGGATAGAAAACACAATTAGCACAAAGATGCAGAAATGTATACTGCTGGCTGGACCACGATATGGACTCCTGCCTAGATGGCGATATTAGCACAAATAATTTTGATTATGAAATGTGGACTGGTGCCTGCACCACAGTGTTAGCCCAAATGATTTTGATTATGGAATGTGGACTTTTGCCTGCACCACAGTATTAGTACAAACGATTTGGTTTAGGAAATGTGGCCTTCTGCCTGCACCATAATATTAGCACAAACTATTTTGATGAAATCAAACACACAGAAATTGAGCCTGCATCTTTTCCATAAGATGATGGCTGTAATTTTGCCATCATCTGCCTCTAACAACAATGGATGGACCTCTGTTCCATTCATGGATGTTAACCTGTCAATCTTTGACAACAGCATTTACAACACACCAGCAGAGAGTCACATGATTCCATGAGACTATTGGTGCTTCTGTGACTATCACATTGTGCCAATGAATTGCTATGACAACCCAAGACAGTCATGCTTGTCATGACGGTACTCCTTTGAACTCCAGCTTCTGGCTGGTGTTCATAAGAGATGTGATTTTGCTTTATACAACAGTTCTGTGGTATTGTTGTATATAACATAAGTGATTGGATGATTAAAGGTTCAAATCTCCAAGGGGACTAACAAGTCCAGTGAAAAGTTAAACAAAATGTTTTAATAATGTCTTAAAAACAATACACGTTTGGAATTTTCAAAGTTTTACTGACCTAGAGAATCATATTGTCAGTTAATTTTTACCATATAGTTAACATGGTAAACAAAAAAATTAAAAACAATTGTATAATTGCACTTTTTTGCAATTTTGCCACACTTTGAATTTTTTTCAGCTTTCCTTTACATCTCATAATAAAATGAATGGTTTCATCCAAAAAAAAAAATATCATCCTGCAAAAAAACTAAGCACTCATGGCTATTTCAACAAAAAAAAGTTATGATTCTTGAAAGAAAAGGAAAAAACGTAAACTCAAAAATGTTACATAGCTTTTTTTATTTTCCATCTCAAAATGATTTCAGTTTGTTTCTCAATGGATTTGTACAGACTTTTGGTGACATATAAGGTGGAAAAAGTCCTGAAAAGATTCTTCTTGGTATTATATTTTTACATAACAATAATTTGGCATTTTAACAGGCATGTGTAACCTTTTATATATTCATTGAACTTATCTGTCATGGACTGTTTAAGCTCAAAAGTAGAACTGGCGCAAATTGATTCACAGGACCCAGTGAGTAATCTCAGTATGCAGTGTAGACTTGAGAAGCATAATCTACATGACAGTATTTGCAGCTCTTTTGATTAGCCAGACTGATGTGACAGTACATGTCCATCACACGTCAACAATTATACAGTCATGGCCAAAAGTTTTGAGAATGACACAAATATTATATTTTCACATGATCTGCTGCCCTCTGGTTTTTATGTGTGTTTGACAGATGTTTTTATCACAGACAGAAATATAATAATTGCAAACATATGAGTAACAAAAGCTTATATTGACAGTTAGAATGAGTTAATGCAGCAAGTCAATATTTGCAGTGTTGACCCTTCTTCTTCAGGACCTCTGCAATTCTCCCTGGCATGCTCTCAATCAACTTCTGGACCAAATCCTGATAGCAGTCCATTCTTGCACAATCAATGCTTTCATTTTGTCAGAATTTTTAGGTTTTTGTTTGTCCACCCGTCTCTTGATGATTGACCACAAGTTCTCAATGGGATTAAGATCTGGGGAGTTTCCAGGCCATGGACCCAAAATCTCTATGTTTTGTTCCCTGAGCCATTTAGTTATCACCTTTGCTTTATGGCAAGGTGCTCCATCATGCTGGAAAAGGCATTGTTGATTGCAAACTGCTCTTGGAGGGTTGGGAGAAGTTGCTCTTGGAGGACATTCTGGTACCATTCTTTATTCATGGCTGTGTTTTTAGGCAAGACTGTGAGAGAGCCGATTCCCTTGGCTGAGAAGCAACCCCACACATGAATGGTTTCAGGATGCTTAACAGTTGGCATGAGACAAGACTGGTGGTAGCGCTCACCTTGTCTGCTCCGAATGAGGCGTTTTCCTGATGTCCCAAACAATCGAAAAGGGGATTCATCAGAGAAAATAACTTTACCCCAGTCCTCAGCAGTCCACTGCCTGTACCTTTTGCAGAATATCAGTCTGTCCATGATGTTTTTTCTGGAGAGAAGTGGCTTCTTTGCTGCCCTCCTTGAGACCCGGCCTTGCTCGAAGAGTCTCCGCCTCACAGTGCGTGCAGATGCACTCACACCTGCCTGCTGCCATTCCTGAGCAAGCTCTGCACTGCTGGTAGCCCGATCCCGCAGCTGAAACACTTTTAAGAGACGGTCCTGGTGCTTGCTGGTCTTTCTTGGGCACCCTGGAGCCTTTTTGGCAACAATGGAACCTCTCTCCTTGAAGTTTTTGATGATGCGATAGATTGTTGACTGAGGTGCAAACTTTCTAGCTGCGATACTCTTCCCTGTTAGGCCATTTTTGTGCATTGCAATGATGACTGCACGTGTTTCTTTAGAGATAACCATGGTTAACAGAAGAGAAACAATGATGCCAAGCACCAGCCTCCTTTTAAAGTGTCCAGTGGTGTCATTCTTACTTAATCATGACAGATTGATCTCCAGCCATGTCCTCATCAAAACCCACACCTGTGTTAATGGAGCAATCACTGAAAAGAGGTTAGCTGGTCCTTTTAAGGCAAGGCTGCAATGATGTTGAAATGTGTTTTGGGGGATAAAGTTCATTTTCTAGCCAAATATTGACTTTGCAAGTAATTGCTGTTAAGCTGATCACTCTTTATAACATTCTGGAGTATATGCAAATTGCCATTAGAAAAAGTGAAGCAGTAGACTTTGTAAAAATTAATATTTGTGTCATTCTCAAAACTTTTGACCATGACTGTACAACACTATCTAAATAAAAGAAAAGCTGTGGAGGCAGTTTTAGGTAAAAGGCGATACTCAGAGCTTCTGTCCAGAAACCAGAGATTAATGACCTGGCCATAGGACTGGATCCTATTCAGCAGCATTTTTGGGAGCAAGTATAGTACAATCTGCAGATATAAAAATGCTGATGAAAACCTAAAATCTTTGAATGGGATTCATTAGGATGCCATTGGGAGCAGAGCTGTAGCAGTTTCATTATTGTATACTTATTTTCTTACCCCTGTTTTGCTATGTGAGGAGCTACAAGTTTGACCATAAAGAATGTTGATATTACATTTACATGAAACACCTAAGGAGAAAAAAAAGCACAAAATAAATAAACATACTAGTAATATGAAAAAAATACATTTTGAAAAACAAAAGTGGCGGACCTCTAAAAATCTGAAGAAATTAGATCACTCCGTATAGGAAAGAGGCTCCCTGTTTTCTTCTCTTTTCTTTCCAGTCAATTTCAGCTGTACAGTGTACAGTAGGCGAGAGGCTGTATTATCCTGTTGCCAGGCTAATATGTCAGGCCCAGCTACCAGATAAATCGACAAAAAAATATTTAATGCTGAAATGTTCAGCAAAGGTCTTTCATGACCATTTGGGTGTGTAATGGGGTGGAATGTAAAGAACACACACTTACAACGATTAACCTCTTCCTGCGGAAGCCAGTTTTCTCCTTCCAGACCTGGCAAAATTTTTCAAATCTGACATGTCAATTTATATGCTAATAATTCTGGAATGTTTCTACCAATCCCTGTGAATCTAAATTTGTTTATTTCAAGACAAAATGTACTTGATGTTAACAGTATATTTAGTTTGATATAATTTGTGCTTATTTCTAAAATTATCAAAAATTTTATGAAAATTTTGAAAAATAATAGTTTTTAACCCGTTTCCGACATATGTCATAATAGTATGTTCCTATGCCCTGGTACTTATTGACCAGGGATGGATTATTGCGTCATGGTGATTGTGCATGCGCACAGGCTGTGCGCGGGCATTCGCTGCCAGGTGTCAGCTGTTTCCGACAACTGACACCCGATTCTCAGTGCGAGGTGCTGTCCTGCACCGCTCCCAGCACTTTAAACCCCTAAATGCTGCCATCAAAAGCGATCAAAATATTCCGAGAGCCAGCAGAGGGGTGACGCGGGGTCCCGATCGTTGCCATGGTGACTCGATGTCATCATGTCAACATCCAGGTCATGAGAGCTGGGAAAGTTGCTTGATCATGTGCAGTGCATGATCAGCAACTTTGTCAGTGCAAAGCTGACAGTTTGCATAGAATGAGGATGCTGCTGCTTCCCCTTGCTATACAAGCGATCAGCTTACAAAAAATGATAGTTCCATAGTGGGACAAAGTATAAAAGTAAAACATTTTTTTCAAAATAATTGTAAAAATATAAAAAAAATAAAAAATAATAAAAAATATTCAAAAGATATTATACCCATAAATATTAGTATAAAAAATATATAAATAATAAAAGTTTGCATATTTGGTATCGCTGTGACTGGAACGACCCAACCTATAAAACTGTCCCACTAGTTAAACCTTTAGTGAACACCATAAAAAAATTAAAAAACAAGGTAAAAAACAATGCTTTATCATTACGCCGCTGAACACAAAGTGGAATATTTGGTGATCAAAAATACAAATATAAGTAAACATGGTACCACTGTAAAGGTCATCTTGTCCCGCAAAACATAAGCCACCATACAGTTCCATCAGCAGAAAATTAAAAAAGTTATAGCTCTCAAAAAAAGCAATGCAAAAATAATTATTTTTTCTATAAAGTAGCTTTTATTGTGTAAAAGTGCCAAAACATTAAAAAACCTCTATAAATGTGGTATTGCTGTAATTGTACTGACACGAAGAATAAAACTGCTTTATCAATTTTATAACATGCGGAATTACATCAACATCCCCCCCAAAAAAATCCTGAATTGCTGTTTTTTGTTCATTCTGCCTCCCAAAAATTGTCATAGAAAGCAATCAAAAAATGTCATGTGTATGAAAATGGTACCAATAAAAACGTCAACTCTTCCCGCAAAAAACAAGCCCTCACAGGAAAAGGCAAATGTATATCTCTCAAAATATGGTGATGCATAACTATTATTTTGCAATAAAAACTGTCTTTCAATGTGTGACACCAGCCAAACATAAAAGCCCGATATAAATCTGGTATCACTGTGATCGTACAGACTCGAAGAATAAAGTCGACTAATCACTTATAATACATGAGGAACAGCATAAAAAATAAATGAAATCAGGAAAAACACCTATACACAGAGGCCAGATGGAGTCCAGAGTAATTTTGCTACAACATTTTAGTGAATGAATCCTTCCGGGTTTGATCTGAATCACATCACTCAGAGATTTAGATGGAAACCACAAAGAAAGTGATCACCGTAGAGCGCCGGATAAATGTGATCCCATAAGTTATGTAAAATGTTCACAATAAAAACTTCAACTCAATCCACAAACAAAGCAAGTCCCCACTTAGGTTTGTCATCTGTTAACGGATATATAGGGGGCTTCCACATTACTGTTAGTACAAAGGCTCTGGAAAAGCAAAATGGCTCCTCACCTGCCAAAAGAAATTCAGCAAATTCTGAGCTCCCAATTTCAAATGCTCTCCTCTCTTCTGAGTCCCACATGTGGTTTTGAGCACCTTGAGTGGCTCAGATTTTAGAATGGTGTCACTTTTGGATATTTTCTATCATCTAGACCCCTCAATGTGACTTCAAATGTGATATGGTTCCTTAAAAAATATGGTTTTGTAAATTTTGTTGGAAAAATGAAAAATCCCTGGTCAACTTTTGACACTTATAACTTCTTAACAAATTCCTAACAAAAAAAAATGTGGTTACAAAATTATCTTGATGTAAAGTAGACATGTGGGAAATGTTACTTATTAAGTATTTTGTGTGACATATCTCTGTGATTTAGGAACATGAAAATTCAAATTTGAAAAATTGCAACATTTTCAAAATTTTCACTAAATTTCTGTTTATTTCACAAATAAATGCAAGTCATACTGAATAAATTTTACCTCTGTCATGAAGTACAATATGTCACAAAAACAGTCTCAGAATCACCAGGATCTGTTGAAGTGTTCCAGAGTTATTGCCTCATAAATTGACATTGGTCAGAATTGAAAAAATTGGCGTGGTCATTAATGTGTAAAACCACCCTTGGGGGTAAAGGAGTTAAACTTTTCATTTTTAAATATATATTCACCATTTTGTGAGATATGACAAAGCAGAGATTTGCAGCAAACAAATTTGATGCTAAATACAATAATGAATAGCCTCTGATTACCTAGAAAATATATGTATTATCCAGAGGTCTCCATGTGTATTGAAACAGTTTTAAGTTTTAAACAGTATTAAGCAAATGCAGCTTAATATTCAAGTCACGTCAAATGATCAGTATTGATGTAAAAGTATGGGAATTTGTTGTAACTAGCAGCTTATTTAACCAAACACTTCACTTTTATGCTATTTAGGCTACTTAAAATGTAAAATTGTACAAACGATATCCCCTTTTGGGAGCATATGCCTGTGTTTATATGCAGACTGTGCAAATGGATAAAGCCGTGGCTTTTTCAAAAGAGAATTCTATTTGGGGAGTATGAAGAGCTTTGTTTTTGCTAAATGAAGAAAAACAATTTTTGGATGGCTTGTGAAAAAGCCTGTGTAACTGCACAATCATTTTTAGAAAATCAAACTCATGCAAATCTCAATGAAAGGATACAGTATCTTCTTCACTCCTAGTTGAGAAGCCATAACTTATTCAAGCTTAAAATAGCTTTACCTGTTCTGACTCCCTAATAAAGGTATACTTTTGGATAGATTGTGAATAAAGTTGAGCATTCCGATACCGCAAGTATCGGGTATCGGCCGATATTAGCTGTATCGTAATTCCGATACTTAGTTCCGATATTTTCCATATATCGTATACCGGAATCGGAAGTTCCCATAATTCTTTGAGAGGCAATGTGATTTTAGTCAGCCAATGAGGAATCCTAAGAAGTGTGGGCACATCATGTACTGCTGCGGTCATGTTAACTAATGGCATGGCTGTGATTGGCTGCTGAAATGATGTCAGAATGCACTATAAAAGGCGCCGCCGCCATTTTAGCGTCACTGTGCTGTGAATTCAGTAAGGGACAGAACGCTGCTCTGCTGACTCTGAGGGACAGTTAGAGATTGCGATTTTGTGTACTGTGCTCTAGGCAGGCTAGTTTACCAACCGCTGTGTAAAGCTTCCTTTTGCCAGTGTTGTTTTAACAGCTCTGTGCAAGGTGTGTGTGTGAGAGTGCAGGTGACGCTGCAGTTTGCTCTGCATCCAACGCTGTTTGTAGGCATCTGCACGTGTCACTCACAGACTCTTTTTTTTTTCTTTAGTGTAATTCTTGCTGCTCCATTCAATTGAAATTATAGTGTGACGCGCTTCCATCCGTATCCAATACATTGGTTGCAAACACTATAGAATTACAGAAAGGAGCCTTTCAGAGAAAGTGAACAGTTGTGTTCAGTGTTCACTCTAGTCTGTGAGGTTTTTTTTTTTTTTGAGTGCAGATCACGCTCCAGTTAGTTCTTCAACCACTGCTGGTTGTAGTCTGCTGAACGTGTGTCACTGCCTCATCCTTGTCATTTTTCTCTAATTGGTGCTGCTCCATTCCATTTCAAATAACTCAAATCTATTAGTGTGACGCGCTTCCATCCGTATCCAATACATTGGTTGCAAACACTATAGAATTACAGAAAGGAGCCTTTCAGAGATAGTGAACAGTTGTGTTCAGTGTTCACTCTAGTCTGTGAGGTTTTTTTTTTTTTTGACTGCAGATCACGCTCCAGTTAGTTCTTCAACCACTGCTGGTTGTAGTCTGCTGAACGTGTGTCACTGCCTCATCCTTGTCATTTTTCTCTAATTGGTGCTGCTCCATTCCATTTCAAATAACTCAAATCTATTAGTGTGACGCACTTCCATCCGTATCCAATACATTGGTTGCAAACACTATAGAATTACAGAAAGGAGCCTTTCAGAGATAGTGAACAGTTGTGTTCAGTGTTCACTCTAGTCTGTGAGGTTTTTTTTTTTTTTGAGTGCAGATCACGCTCCAGTTAGTTCTTCAACCACTGCTGGTTGTAGTCTACTGAACGTGTGTCACTGCCTCATCCTTGTCATTTTTCTCTAATTGGTGCTGCTCCATTCCATTTCAAATAACTCAAATCTATTAGTGTGACGCGCTTCCATCCGTATCCAATACATTGGTTGCAAACACTATAGAATTACAGAAAGGAGCCTTTCAGAGATAGTGAACAGTTATGTTCAGTGTTCACTCTAGTCTGTGAGTTTTTTTTTTTTTTGAGTGCAGATCACGCTCCAGTTAGTTCTTCAACCACTGCTGGTTGTAGTCTGCTGAACGTGTGTCACTGCCTCATCCTTGTCATTTTTCTCTAATTGGTGCTGCTCCATTCCATTTCAAATAACTCAAATCTATTAGTGTGACGCGCTTCCATCCGTATCCAATACATTGGTTGCAAACACTATAGAATTACAGAAAGGAGCCTTTCAGAGATAGTGAACAGTTGTGTTCAGTGTTCACTCTAGTCTGTGAGGTTTTTTTTTTTTTGAGTGCAGATCACGCTCCAGTTAATTCTTCAACCACTGCTGGTTGTAGTCTGCTGAACGTGTGTCACTGCCTCATCCTTGTCATTTTTCTCTAATTGGTGCTGCTCAATTCCATTTCAAATAACTCAAATCTATTAGTGTGACGCGCTTCCATCCGTATCCAATACATTGGTTGCAAACACTATAGAATTACAGAAAGGAGCCTTTCAGAGATAGTGAACAGTTGTGTTCAGTGTTCACTCTAGTCTGTGAGGTTTTTTTTTTTTTTGAGTGCAGATCATGCTCCATTAGTTCTTCAACCACTGCTGGTTGTAGTCTACTTAACGTGTATCACTGCCTCATCCTTGTCATTTTTCTCTAATTGGTGCTGCTCCATTCCATTTCAAATAACTCAAATCTATTAGTGTGACGCGCTTCCATCCGTATCCAATACATTGGTTGCAAATACTATAGAATTACAGAAAGGAGCCTTTCAGAGATAGTTAACAGTTGTGTGCAGTGTTCACTCTAGTCTGTGAGGTTTTTTTTTTTGAGTGCAGATCACGCTCCAGTTAGTTCTTCAACCACCGCTGGTTGTAGTCTGCTGAACGTGTGTCACTGCCTCATCCTTGTCATTTTTCTCTAATTGGTGCTGCTCCATTCCATTTCAAATAACTCAAATCTATTAGTGTGACGCGCTTCCATCCGTATCCAATACATTGGTTGCAAACACTATAGAATTACAGAAAGGAGCCTTTCAGAGATAGTGAACAGTTTGTTTCAGTGTTCACTCTAGTCTGTGAGGTTTTTTTTGAGTGCAGATCACGCTCCAGTTAGTTCTTCAACCACTGCTGGTTGTAGTCTGCTGAACGTGTGTCACTGCCTCATCCTTGTCATTTTTCTCTAATTGGTGCTGCTCCATTCCATTTCAAATAACTCAAATCTATTAGTGTGACGTGCTTCCATCCGTATCCAATACATTGGTTGCAAACACTATAGAATTACAGAAAGGAGCCTTTCAGAGATAGTGAACAGTTGTGTTCAGTGTTCACTCTAGTCTGTGAGGTTTTTTTTTTTTTTTTGAGTGCAGATCACGCTCCAGTTAGTTCTTCAACCACTGCTGGTTGTAGTCTGCTGAACGTGTGTCACTGCCTCATCCTTGTCATTTTTCTCTAATTGGTGCTGCTCCATTCCATTTCAAATAACTCAAATCTATTAGTGTGACGCGCTTCCATCCGTATCCAATACATTGGTTGCAAACACTATAGAATTACAGAAAGGAGCCTTTCAGAGATAGTGAACAGTTGTGTGCAGTGTTCACTCTAGTCTGTGAGTTTTTTTTTTTTTTGAGTGCAGATCACGCTCCAGTTAGTTCTTCAACCACTGCTGGTTGTAGTCTGCTGAACGTGTGTCACTGCCTCATCCTTGTCATTTTTCTCTAATTGGTGCTGCTCCATTCCATTTCAAATAACTCAAATCTATTAGTGTGACGCGCTTCCATCCGTATCCAATACATTGGTTGCAAACACTATAGAATTACAGAAAGGAGCCTTTCAGAGATAGTGAACAGTTGTGTTCAGTATTCACTCTAGTCTGTGAGGTTTTTTTTTTTTTTGAGTGCAGATTACGCTCCAGTTAGTTCTTCAACCACTGCTGGTTGTAGTCTGCTGAACGTGTGTCACTGCCTCATCCTTGTCATTTTTCTCTAACTGGTGCTGCTCCATTCCATTTCAAATAACTCAAATCTATTAGTGTGACGCGCTTCCATCCGTATCCAATACATTGGTTGCAAACACTATAGATTTACAGAAAGGAGCCTTTCAGAGATAGTGAACAGTTGTGTGCAGTGTTCACTGCAGTCTCTGCGTAATAACCACACTTAGGCCTTATAACTTTTCTGACTTTCTTTAACAATCTACCAAGATGAAGAAGGTAGGGAGTAAGGCACGTGGTCGTGGCCGTGGAGTTTCAGCAGGGAGAGGACCTGGGGATTCTGTGGCTGCTGCCGCCCCCAGTGACACAGCATCCACCCGTTTTTCCCTTGAGCGTTCCTTTATGTGCAGTTTTGAAGGAGCTCGGCGTACCCCCCTGCTGCAGGAAGAACAAATTCAAGTCGTTGTTGGTTGGATGGCAGCCAATGCATCGACTTCAATTGCTTCCACCTCCTCTCAGGACCACAACACTGTTGAGCAACCATCTGTCTGTTCACCGCCTGTCAAATTGCCCAGGCAGTCAGAGAGTTCTGAACTGGAGCCAGCTGAGTCTCTGCTTCTGTTCTCAGAATCTGTTGGCTTGCAAACATGGGCCCAGCCAAGCAGCATTCTGGAATTTGAAGAAGAGGGAGTATGCAGTGATGCGCAACAGCTGTGTCTCTCTGAATCTGAAGAGGCGGGTGAGACAGTGCCGATGGTCAGCACACCGCAGAACGCATCTGATGATGATGAGACTCAGTTGCCAGTTTCTGTTGAGCATGGTGCTGTCCAGACCACCCAACAGCAGCAATTGTGTTGGAAGAGGGTAGTGGAGATGATGAGGTCCAAGACCCAACATGGCGTGAGGAAAAGGAAGGTGGTGGGAGCAGCTCTGAGGAAGAGATTGGCCCAACGGTACAAACAGGAGGGAGAGGTAGGCTGCAGACTCGGTTGCCTGTAGCCTCCAGTTTGGCACCTGTTGGGAGCAGTTCGCTTCCAAAAGTCAAAACGGGCGCTCCCATGACTTGCACTGCGTGGTCCTTTTTTGACACACTTGCAGATGACATTTGCTATGTCAAATGCAAGCTGTGTAAGCAAAAAGTAAAAAGAGATAAAAGTGTCAGTAACCTCAATACCACTAATATGTGGAAACATGTGCGGACAAAGCACGTAGTTGAGTTACAAAGACACACTGGAGATGTAGGCCAACCTACAGCAGCACCTACATCTTCAGCTCGTGTTGGAGCCTCTTCCTCCAGCTCACACACAGCTGGTTCTGCTTCCTCACACGATCGCCATGGAAGAACCTTGGTCACTGTTGTCCAGAGACAAAGTGTTATTCCACCCACAGCTGCAAGTTCCCTGTCATCCTCACACTCCCAGGCCACAAAACAGCCATCGGTAGCACAGGCATGGGATAAAAGACGGCCATACTCGGCAAACCATCCACGAGCACAGGCTCTGAATGCTGGCATTGCAAAACTCCTGTCCCTTGAAATGCTGTCATTCAGGCTAGTGGAGACTGACAGTTTCCGGAACTTAATGGCATTGGCAGTCCCACAATACAATGTGCCAAGCCGATTTTATTTCAGCAGGCAAGCCGTCCCTGCTCTGCAAAAGCATGTTGAGGGAAAAATTAAACATGCGCTACTAGACGCTGTCAGTAGCAAGGTCCACCTGACCACCGATGCGTGGACCAGTACTCATGGCCAGGGACGATACCTTTCCCTCACTGCCCATTGGGTCAATGTTGTGGAGCCGGGTACAGATCTTGCGAGTGGCGCTGTACGTGTTCTGCCAATTCCAAGGATTGCAGGAATCCAGTCTGTACACATTGACTCCTCCTCCTACTCCAGTTCCTCAGAATCATCGCTGCAGGAGCCGTCACGGTCTACCTCCACATGGACCCGTGAACGCTTACCTGTTGCGACCGATATGAGCACAGCCATGGCCAAACGTCAACAGGCCGTCCTGAAATTAATTTCCATGGGGAATCGAAGCCACACAGCGCAGGAGGTCTGGAATGCCATCAAGCAGGAGAGCGACGTGTGGTTTTTGCCAGCGAATCTCCAGCCAGGCTTGGTAGTATGTGACAATGGCCGAAATCTGGTGGCAGCTCTGGCCCTTGGCAACCTCACTCACATACAATGTCTGGCACATGTGCTCAACTTGGTCGTGCAGAGTTTTTTGAGGGACTATCCGGATGTTGATGCACTGCTGCACAAGGTCCGCCTAGAGTGCGCTCACTTGCGACGTTCCAGCATGGCCAGATCGCGCATTGCAGCTCTGCAACACAGATTTCGCTTTCCTGAACATCGCATCATATGTGACGTACCCACCAGGTGGAATTCCACGTTACATATGTTGGAGCAGTTGTGTGAGCAGCAGACAGCAGTAATGGAGTATCAGCTGCAACAGGCGCAATCAACACGCAATTTGCGCCGTTCACACTTCACCACTACTGAGTGGGCCTCTATGAAGGACATCTGCCACGTTTTGCGTGCGTTTGATGAGTCAACGAGGATGGCGAGTGCAGATGATGCACTAGTCAACCTGACTGTCCCCCTTATCTGCCTGCTTCAAAAAACACTGCAAGCACTAAGGGATGAGGTTTTGGAAGAGGTGGAGGATGAGGAGACACAAATTCCATCACCTTCTGGACAGTCAGCGCAACGTGGTTCCTCCCAAAGGGCTTAGCAGGGCTCACTTTGTGAGGAGGATGAGGAGGAGTCAATGGAGGAGGAAGAAATCGCTACAGAGGGAGGTACACAACGCTCTAGTCAGTATGTAGAGCGAGGGTGGGGTGATGCAGAGCAGGCAGAGATGACGCCTCTTGCAGGGACAGCGTTTCTTGGTCAGTTGGGAGTCTGCAGCACATGGTTGATTTCATGCTGCAGTGCCTGAGAAACGACCGCCGCATCGCCCACATTCTCACCACGTCTGATTATTGGGTGTACACCCTCCTAGACCCTCGCTACCGGGACAACTTACAAAGCCTCATCACACCGTTGAACCGGGAGCGTAAAATGCGGGAGTACCAAGACACACTGGTGAAATCCATAATGTTCTCCATTCCAGCTGAGAGCAGTGCTGCTGATACTGCTTTACAAAGCAGCTCTGTGCGTGGAGGCAGTGGAGACAGCTCTGCAACAAGAGGGAGCACAAGCAGCGCCTCTGCACAGGGGGGCAAGACCAGTATGTTCCAAATGTGGCGAAGTTTTGTGGCAGCGCCACCAATGTCTACACCATCCGAGACGCCTCCAGTCACCAGGAGGCAACGTTTCCATAAGATGGTGACAGACTACTTGTCTTGCCCTCTCAGTGTACTCCCAGATGGCTCTTCCCCTTTCAAGTTTTGGGTCTCTAAGCTGGATACATGGCCAGAGCTTAGCCAGTATGCATTGGAGGTGCTGGCTTGCCCTGCTGCCAGTGTATTATCGGAGCGCGTCTTTAGTGCTGCAGGTGGTGTACTAACAGACCGTCGCATGCGACTATCCTCTGATAATGTAGTCCGGCTTACTTTTCTGAAAATGAACAAGGCATGGATCTCGCCAGAATTTGCCTGTCCGTTTTCAGATTAAATAACTGGTTGGCAACGTTATCAATTTCTCCTGTTATGTTCATCTATCTACCACCTGAACTCTACTCCCTGGGCTACAACACTGCCAGTCTGAGGGGAATGATCAGTTAACAACCAAAATGTTCTCCCCAACAGATAGTAGCGCAACGACTCCAGTGCCCACTTGATCGCCAGGCACTCTCTCTCTCTACAATGCTGTATCTGGTTTCAGCTGGAGTTAGCTTTCGACTCTGGAAAGTAATGTGATGCTCCTCCCCGTTAACCTCCTGAGACAAAACGGCACCCACACCTACCTCTGACACATCAGTCTGGACAATGAATTCTCTTTTGAAGTCGGGTGTGATCAAAAATGGTGACACACACACAGTGCCCCTTTTAGTTTTAGAAACGCTTCTTCAAGCTGATCATTCCATCGCACCATTACTAACTTCCTAACTTTTAGGCAGTCATTTAACGGCGCCGACAGTGTTGCAAAATTGTGAATAAACCGCCGGTAGTATCCCACTAACCCCAAAAACCCTTTCACTTGTTTTGTGGTGAGGGGACGGGGCCAGTTTTGGATTGCCTCCACTTTGTTTATTTGGGCTTTGATAACTCCTCTCACAATCACATACCCCAGGTAGCGAGCTTCCTCCAACCCTATGGAACACTTCTTTGGGTTGGCAGTTAGCTCTGCTTTTCTCACCGAATCTCATCACCGCCTGTACCTTGGCTAAGTGACTTTCCCAGTCTGTACTGTACACCACAATATCGTCCAGATTGGCCGCGGCATATCGGCGATGAGGACGAAGAACAACGTCCATTAACCTCTGGAATGTCGCTGGAGCGCCATGCAACCCGAAGGGTAGGACTATATACTGGAACAGTCCCTCGGGTGTTACAAAAGCCGTTTTCTCTCTCTCTGCTTTTGTTAGTGGCACCTGCCAATACCCTTTTGTGAGGTCAATGAGTGAAAAATAACGTGCCTGCCCAAACCGCTCTATTAACTCATCGACCCGGGGCATGGGGTAGGCGTCAAAGTTAGAAATTTCATTCAGTTTTCTGAAGTCATTACAGAACCTTAGTGTCCCATCTGGCTTTGGTATTAGGACTATTGGTCTGGCCCACTCACTCTGGGACTCTTCAATGACCCCTAACTGCAGCATCTTCTTGACCTCTTCCTTGATGGCTTGTCGCCGGGCCTCAGGCACCCGATATGGCTTTAATCGTACTTTGCCCTGCGGCTCAGTGACAATGT
This sequence comes from Oophaga sylvatica, assembly GCA_033576555.1. Taxonomy (NCBI): domain Eukaryota; kingdom Metazoa; phylum Chordata; class Amphibia; order Anura; family Dendrobatidae; genus Oophaga; species Oophaga sylvatica. The sequence goes on along the minus strand of JARQOD010000001.1, from coordinate 751,412,010 downwards.
CATGTTGTATTAGGGAGGTACGACCAGGAAGTTCCGAAAAAACATCTGTATTTCGGCTAACAAACTCTCGGACTTCCTGAACTTGTCTGTGCGACAAAGTGTCTGATATTTTGACGGCGGAGAGGACTTCTCTTGCCTTCTCCTGAGGCAAGGAAGCCATCTGTACTGGAAATGCAGGCCGTGGACAATCCTCACCAAGCGGGTCTCTGTCTTTCCATGGTTTGAGCAGATTCACATGGTATACGTGTTCTGGCTTTCTCCGCCCTGGTTGGTGTACTTTATAGTTTACTGGTCCCACCTTCTCTATAATTTCGTAGGGTCCCTGCCACCTTGCAAGGAACTTACTATCCACTGTAGGCACAAGTACCAACACCCGATCCCCAGGGTTAAAGGACCTTACCCGTGCCTCCCGGTTATAGACCTGCCTCTGTGACCTTTGTGCTGATTCCATATGTTCTCGGACTAATGGTAGGACTGTCTCCATTCTCTCTTGCATTTTGGCCACATGTTCTATCACACTTTTGTGGGGAGTTGTATGGTTTTCCCAGGCCTCTTTAGCTATATCGAGTAAGCCACGGGGATGTCTGCCATATAATAGTTCAAAGGGCGAGAACCCCGTAGATGCCTGGGCACCTCCCGCACTGCAAACATCAGGTATGGCAACAAGAGATCCCAGTCCTTAGCATCTTTAGAGACTTTTTTTTTCAACATATTCTTCAGGGTTTTATTGAACCTTTCTACTAAACCGTCTGTTTGTGGATGATAGATCGATGTGCACAACTGTTTAACACGTGGCAGAGTTCCTTCATGATTTTGACATAAAGGGGGTCACCTGATCTGTTAAGATTTCTTGAGGGATTCCCACCCGAGAGAACATACCCATGAGTTCTTTTGCGATCAGTTTTGCCGAGGTGTGTCGCAGGGGAATAGCCTCAGGATACCTGGTAGCGTAATATAGAACTACGAGGATGTGTTGATGACCCCTTGCTGATTTATTAACCGTCCACACCAGATCCATAGGCTATTCTCTCAAACGGTACCTCTATAATTAGTAATGGCACCAAGGGACTCTGAAAATGAGGCTGCGGACTGGTTACCTAGCACACGGGACAAGAGTAACAATACCGTTTAACTTCTTCATAGACCCATAGCCAGTAAAACCGTTGTAGAATTCTGTCTAGGGTTTTCTTTGGTCCCAAATGTCCCCCTAGTACATGCGCATGCGCTAAGTCCATTACCAACCTCCGATATAACTGCGGTACTAGCAATTGCTCGACAATTTCCCCATGTATTTTTTCAACCCCATACAGCAAATCTTGGTTCAGCTCAAATCGGGGAAATACTTTAGCTGCCCTGGGGTGTTGGGGTACCCCATTGACAACCAGTACATTTTCCCGGGCTCGAGTCAACGTAGGGTCCCGTAGTTGCACCGTACCAAAATTGTCACCTGCCACATTTAAGTATGACAATTCTGGTCCCGGTGGCAAATCTTCCATCTCCCCACCTAACACTTCTATAGGAGAGGGGTTTTCCTCCTCCACCGAAGGCAAAGGTACTCCTACCGCCAGTACATCTTCCTCTGGGCCACCATGTTCATACACGATTTCTGGAGAATGCAACCTGTTTGCCACTGGTGCCGACGACTGTTCTGTGGGAGGGGTAATTACAGGCCAAAGCACATAAAATAACGGAAAATCTCTCCCCATTATTAACCCCTTCACCCCCAAGGGTGGTTTGCACGTTAATGACCGGGACAATTTTTACAATTCTGACCACTGTCTCTTTATGAGGTTATAACTCCGGAACGCTTCAACGGATCTTCGCGATTCTGAGATTGTTTTCTCGTGACATATTGTACTTCATGTTAGTGGTAAAATTTCTTCCATATAACTTGCGTTTATTTTTGAAAAATACGCAAATATGGCGAAAATTTTGAAAATTTAGCAATTTTCAAACTTTGAATTTTTATTCCCTTAAAACAGAGAAATATGTAACACAAAATAGTTAAGAAATAACATTTCCCACATGTCTACTTTACATCAGCACAATTTTGGAATCAAAATTTTTTTTTGTTAGGAAGTTATAAGGGTTAAAAGTTGACCAGCGATTTCTCATTTTTACAACAAAATTTACAAAGCCATTTTTTTTAGGGACCACCTCACATTTGAAGTCACTTTGAGGGTCTACATGACAGAAAATACCCAAAAGTGACACCATTCTAAAAACTGCACCCCTCAAGGTACTCAAAACCACATTCAAGAAGTTTATTAACCCTTCAGGTGCTTCACAGGAACTAAAGCAACGTGGAAGGAAAAAATGAATATTTAACTTTTTAGCCACAAAAATGATCTTTTACAAACTTTTTTTTATTTTCACAAGGGTAAAAGGAGAAAATGGACAGATAAGGTTGTTATGCAATTTCTCCTGAGTACGCCAATACCCCATATGTGGGGGAAAACCACTGTTTGGGCACACGGCAGAGCTCGTAAGGGAAGGAGCGCCGTTTGACTTTTTCAAACTAAAATTGGCTGGAGTTGAGATTGGACGCCATGTCGCGCTTGGAGAACCTCTGATGCGCCTAAACAGTGGAAACCCCCCACAAGTGACACCATTTTGGAAACTAGACCCCCTAAGGTACTTATCTAGATCTGTTGTGAGCACTTTGAACCCCCAAGTGTTTCACAAAAGTTTATAATGCCTGGGTGTGAAAAAAAAAAAAAAAAATTCCACAAAAATGATTTTTTAGTCCTAAATTTTTGAATTTTCCCAAGGAAATTGGACCCCAAAAGTTGTTGTCCAATTTGTCCTGAGTACGCTGATACCCCATATGTGGGGGTGGAAAACTGTTTGGGCGCACGGCAGGGCTTGGAAAGGAAGTAGTAACGTTTTGGAATGCAGACGTTGATGGGGGTCATGTTCCGTTTGCAGTGCCCCAGATGAGCCTAAACAGTGGAAATCCCCCACAAGTGACCCCATTTTGGAAACTAGACCCCCTAAGGAACTTATCTAGATCTTTGGTGAGCACTTTGAACCCCCAAGTGCTTCACACAAGTTTATAATGCCCGGGCATGAAAATAAAAAATCCTATTTTTTTCCCACAAAAATTATCTTTTAGTCACTAATTTTTTATTTTCCCAAGGGTATCAGGAGAAATTGGACCACATAAGTTGTTGTCCAATTTGTCCTGAGTACGCTGATGCCCCATATGTGGGGGGGAACCACTGTTTGGGCGCACGGCAGAGCTCGGAAGGGAAGGAGCACCATTTGACTTTTTCCAACCAAAATTGGCTGGAATTGAGATTGGATGCCATGTTGCATTTGGAGAGCCCCTGATGTGCCTAAACAGTGGAAACCCCCCACAAATGACCCCATTTGGGAAACTAGACCCCCTAAGGAACTTATCTAGATCTTTGGTGAGCAATTTGAACCCTCAAGTGCTTCACACAAGTTTATAACGTAGAGCCGTAAAATTTAAAAATCATATTTTTTCCACAAAAATGATCTTTTCACCCGAATTTTTATTTTTCCAAGGGTAACAAGACTCCAAAAGTTATTGTGCAATTTGTCCTGAGTACACTGATACCCCATATGTGGGGGTATACCACTGTTTGGGTGCATGGCAGAGTTTGGAAGGGAAGGAGCGCCGTCTCACTTTTTCAACGCAGAATTGGCTGGACGCCATGTCGTGTTTGGAGAGCTCCTGATCTGCCTAAACAGTGGAAACCCCCCACAAATGACACCATTTTGGAAACTAGACCCCTCAAGGAACTTATCTAGATGTGTGGTGAGAACTTTGAACCCCAGGTGTTTCACTAAAGTTTATAACGTACAGCCTTAAAATAAAAAATCCTTTTTTTTTTTTACAAAAATGATTTTTTCGCCCCCAATATTTTATTTTCACAAGGGTAACAGAAGAAACTGGAACCCAAAAGTTGTTGTCCAATTTGTCCTGAGTACGCTGATACCCAATATGTAGGAGAAAACTACTGTATGGGTGCACGTCAGGGCTCGGAAGGGAAGTAGTGACGTTTTGGATTGCAGACTTTGATGGAATGGTCTGGGGGCGTCATGTCGCATTTGGAGAGCCCCTGATACGCCTAAACAGTGGAAACCCCCACAAGTGACCCCATTTTGGAAAATAGACCCCACAAGGAACTTATCTAGATGTGTGGTGAGCACTTTGAACCCCGAAGTGCTTCACAGAAGTTTATAACGCACAGCCGTAAAAATAAAAAATCCTTTTTTTTTTTACAAAAATGATTTTTTCGCCCCAATATTTTATTTTCACAAGGGTAACAGAAGAAACTGGAACCCAAAAGTTGTTGTCCAATTTGTCCTGAGTACGCTGATACCCAATATGTAGGAGAAAACTACTGTATGGGTGCACGTCAGGGCTCGGAAGGGAAGTAGTGACGTTTTGGATTGCAGACTTTGATGGAATGGTCTGGGGGCGTCATGTCGCATTTGGAGAGCCCCTGATACGCCTAAACAGTGGAAACCCCCCACAAGTGACCCCATTTTGGAAAATAGACCCCACAAGGAACTTATCTAGATGTGTGGTGAGCACTTTGAACCCCGAAGTGCTTCACAGAAGTTTATAACGCACAGCCGTAAAAATAAAAAAATCCTTTTTTTTTTTACAAAAATGATTTTTTCGCCCCCAATATTTTATTTTCACAAGGGTAACAGGAGAAATTGGACCCCAAAAGTTGTTGTCCAATTTGTCCTGAGTACGCTGATACCCAATATGTGGGAGAAAACTACTGTATGGGCGCATGTCAGGGCTCGGAAAGGGAAGTAGTGACGTTTTGGATTGCAGACTTTGATGGAATGGTCTGGGGGCGTCATGTCGCATTTGGAGAGCCCCTGATGCGCCTAAACAGTGGAAACCCCCCACAAGTGACCCCATTTTGGAAAATAGACCTCACAAGGAACTTACCTAGATGTGTGGTGAGCACTTTGAACCCCGAAGTGCTTCACAGAAGTTTATAACGCACAGCCGTAAAAATAAAAAATCCTTTTTTTTTTTACAAAAATGATTTTTTCGCCCCCAATATTTTATTTTCACAAGAGCAACAGGAGAAATTGGACCCCAAAAGTTGTTGTCCAATTTGTCCTGAGTACGCTGATACCCAATATGTGGGAGAAAACTACTGTATGGGCGCATGTCAGGGCTCAGAAAGGGAAGTAGTGACGTTTTGGATTGCAGACTTTGATGGAATGGTCTGGGGGCGTCATGTCGCATTTGGAGAGCCCCTGATGCGCCTAAACAGTGGAAATCCCCAACAAGTGACCCCATTTTGGAAAATAGACCCCACAAGGAACTTATTTAGATGTGTGGTGAGCGCTATGAAGCCCCAAGTGCTTCACAGAAGTTTATAATGTACAGCCGTAAAAACAAAAAAATCTTATTTTTTTTTACAAAAATAATATTTTCGCCCCCAGTTTTTTATTTTCCCAAGGGTAACAGAAGAAATAGGACAAATTTCACAATAACTCTTGGGGTCCAGAGTACGCTGATACCCCATATGTGGGGATAAACTACTGTTTGGACGCATGGCAGAGCTCAGAAGTGAAGGAACACCGTTTGACTTTTTCAACGCAGAATTGGCTGGAATGGAGATCAGACGCCATGTCACATTTGGAGAGCCCCTGATGTGCCTAAACAGCGGAAACCCCCCAATTCTAACTCCAACCCTAACCCCAACACACCCCTAACTCTAGTCCCAACCCTAATCCCAACCCTAACCCTAATCCTAACTCTAACCCTAATCCTAACTTTAGCGCCAACCCTAACCCTAACTTTAGCCGAAACCCTAACCCTAACCCTAATGGGAAAATGGAAATAAATACATTTTTTTTATTTTATTATTTTTCCCTAACTAAGGGGGTGATAAAGGGGGGTCTTATTTACTATTTATAGCGGTTTTTATGATTGGCAGCTGTCACGCTAAAAGACGCTTTTTATTGCAAAAAGTAGTTTTTTGCATCACCACATTTTGAGAGCTATAATTTTTGCATATTTTGGCCCACAGAGTCATGTGAGGTCTTAATTTTTGCGGGACGAGGTGACGCTTTTATTGGTACCATTTTTGAGCACGTGACATTTTTTGATCGCTTTTTATTTCGATTTTTGGGAGGTTAGAATGAACAAAAATCAGCAATTCATGAATTTCTTTTGGGTGAGGCGTTTTTATTGTTCCGCGTGTGGTAAAATCGATAAAGCAGTTTTATTCTTCGGGTCAGTACGATTATGGCAATACCTCATTTATATAATTTTTTTATGTTTTGGCGCTTTTATAGAATAAAAACAATTTTATATAAAAAATAATTATTTTTGCATCGCTTTATTCTGCGAGCTATAACTTTTTTATTTTTTTGCTGATGATGCTGTGTGACGGCTCGTTTTTTGCGGGACAAGATGACGTTTTCAGCGGTACCATGTTTATTTATATCCGTCTTTTTGATCGCGTGTTATTCCACTTTTTGTTCAGCGGTATGATGATAAAGCACTGATTTTTTGCTTCGTTTTTATTTTTTATTTTTTAAGGGGTTCACAAAAGGGGTTAACTAGTGGGACAGTTTTATAGGGGGGGTCGTTACGGACGCGGCGATACCATATATGTGTACTTTTATTGTTTTATTTTTTTTATTTACAATAAGTAATGAATTTATTGGGGAATATTTTTTTTTTCTTTTTTTTTTTTTTGGATTTTTTTTTACACATGTTTATTTTTACTTTTTTTTACTTTTTTACTTTGTCCCAGGGTGGGACATCACTGTATTTCATCAGATCGCTGGTGTGACAGTGTGCACAGCACTCTGTCACACCAGCGATGTGACAGGCAGTGCAGGACGCTTCCTCATGCCTGCTCTCGGCAGGCACTGAGGAAGCCGCCTCCCTCCAGGACCCCAGCGCCATCTTGGATCCGGGTCCTGGGAGGGAGGAAGCCCTCAGAGCAGCGCGATCACATCGCGCTGCTCTGAGGGTCTCAGGGGGGCGCGCAGGGAGCACCCACCCTGCGCGATCCTCCCCTGTGCCCCCAGCACACTGCGATCATGTTTGATCGCGGTGTGCAAGGGGTTAATGTGCCGGGAGCGGTCCGTGACCGCTCCTGACACACAGTCACGGGTGTCAGCTGTGATAATCAGCTGACACCCGGCGGCGATTAGCTGCGCTTTCTCCGGGAGCGCAGCTAATCGCCTATGACGTACTATCCCGTCCATGGTCAGAATGGCACGGGTTTTATGGACGGGATAGTACGTCTAATGTCAGAGAGGGGTTAATGCTAATTAACCACCACCCCCACCTCGTGTCACCTCCTCCCCGCTGGCATGTTTATCATCACCAGGGTGGTAGGATAATGTTTTAAGTCACCATGTATACACAACACACCCATTTTCACAGCAGTATACTCGCTGATTTGGACGTGGCTGGCTCGTATTAGGGTCACTCACGAGACTCCCTGAGTCCACTAGAGCCACAGCAGGGTTACCCTCCACCTGCACTTTACACAAATGGTTCATATTGGGTCCCTCTGGTTTGACCACTGCACACATGTGTTCTGCATAGTGAGACTGATAGTAGCCAAAGTTGTTGTCCATGGGCTCTGTCAGGTGGGGGCAAACAGCTCTCACATGTCCTGGTTGTTGGCACCGCCAACAGATTATGGGGCCCCTTTCGTTCCCCGACCCATTCTGGGCGGCCCTCCGAGTCTCTGCTCGACGAGCTGTGGGTGAAGGTTTGTGGAATTTACTTGGTACCTTCCGGGTAGTCTCTCCCTGTATCTCCTTGGTAGCCCCATATCTTTCAATGAGGTCTACCATTTGGAGACCATCAGTAGGGGCTGCCTGTCCAAGCCATGTTTGAAGGGTGTGTGGCAAATTTATCAAGAATTTATCAGTCACTATACGATCCAGCATAGCGTGGGGTGAAAACACCTCCGGCTGCAACCACTTTTCTATCAGGTGTATCAAGTCATAATACTGTGACCGAGCTGGCTCGGAAGGGGAAAAGTTCCACTGGTGTACCCGCTGTGCCCGGACCAAAACATTTACCCCAAGACGTGCAAGTATCTCACCCTTGACGCTCTCATAGTCCTCCTGTTGCTCGGGGGGTAGGTCCCTAGAGGCTTTTGCGGGTCCTGAATTAAAAAAACGGAGCCACGATCTCGGCCCACTGGTACCGGGGCAGTCTCTCCCTTTTAGCCACGCCTTCAAACATCTCCAGGTACACCTCGACGTCATCTGATTGCTCCATCTTTCGGATCACTGTACGCACCGCTTTCCGGACATCCTGCCATCCCCGGGCAGCTCCTGCTGTCTGCGGCGCTGTGATGTGCTGCATCACTAGACTATTGGTTTCCTGTTGCTGTCGATTAAATATCTGCTGCTGCTCCATAGCCTGCTGCTGTATAGCCTGCTGTTGCTCCATAGCCTGCTGCTGTATAGCCTGCTGCTGCTGCATAGCCTGCTGTTGCTGCCGCATGGCCTCCTCCAGCATTTTTACTGTGTTCTCCATCTTGGGACAGTTATCCACCGGGTTTTGCGTCACTTTATTTACCTAGGACATTTACTGTCATGCAGGAAAAAACAGCCTGACCTCACTGCGCTGCCCGCATTGAAGCCACCAATTGTAGGGATCCGCTCTGGTAGGCAGGGCTGGGCTGCAGTAATGAGGCAAACACACAGCCTTTTACTTCAAATTTCAGTGGTTTTAATCATGAGTTCAACAAAAAGTCCAGATAACAAAATAAAAACAGAACATAAATCACCCCAGTTTGGAGAACCACTGGTGCCAGACTCACCCTTGCTTGGGACGGGCTTAACTAAGCGGCTGCAGGTCAGCAGAGACCGCCAGGTCCCATTCCGGGTGGTCTGGTACTCGCTTCCTGGTGCACACTGGCACACAGTAACAAAACAATCTTCCAGGCTGACTCCAGCCAAACTCCTTCCTTCCACACACCAACTACAACAGCTCCTTGTTTTATAGGCCTACTCCACACCCTCAGGTGAGGTACACATCAGATGACCAGATCACGTGACTATGACCTTATCACAGGTCCTTGTGATCATGGAAAATCCTGAGCAAACTTCAGTCTGCTAGAAGAAATATATCTCACATCCAGCAAGATCCCCTTTGGTGTACCACAGCGGCAAGAAGTCTCCTGTTCCCTACACATGCACAGAAAAACCCATGTCGAACATGCTCCAAATAGGGAAGAGCCGTCACCCTGATTGTTATGCTTAAAACAGGAAAGATTGAAGTTTTCAAGGGCTAAAATGAAAAATTTTAATAAGAAATATGGACAAATATTAATTTGTCATCACAGCGCATATCTGCACATGGCTAGTAGAAATGGTAACAAAAAATAAAACATAGTGTTTACTTTTTTAAATTAATGCATAAAAATACATTTCATAATTATCAATTAATGCTTCTTAAGGAACGTTATCTGTACCTGTAAGATAATGCAGTCAATGGATGTACGAATCATAAACATCAGCATCATCATCATCCTCACGAGTTTTATTAATGACAGACATAATAAAATACACAGACTGAGGACAACTGTAACTTCACACACCATATATGAAATGGCCATCATGTAAACCTGGTAATAATGCGCAATAATAAATAATTACACCAAGAAAGTGCATCATGCATACAAACAATAGGTAGTTAGACCTGCAAGTGCTGTTGAAACAACCACAACAGATTTAAATTAATAATGCTATATAGCTATCACAGTGCATAGTTACTCATGGACAATGTCGATCTAATACTGTACCTCAATAAAGGCAGCGTCACCCATGATGCTTGTTTGTCTTGTAGATTGTTGAAGAGGGAATTTTTTTTTTTTTTTTAAAGTTCCATTTTATTTGGATTTTCAAAAACAAAAAGGCCACATAAGGCGGTACACATCTCGGTCGCAGCCGATATGGTCATAAAATAAACATTCTAAAAGTCAAAGTAACAAGAGAACAAAAAACCGAAACTCGTTAATAATTGTAAGGAAATCCCTAACTTGTAGGATTCCTCCCGTCATCTTCCTTCTCTAACTTTGCTGTGATCCTGATTAAACTATTTCACTCGTCACCCTTCTGTGGCGTGCATTTTTTCAAATTCTCGCCACCTTTACATTCATTTCTCCGATCATGTTAAAATATAAGGCTTTCCTCAATATCACCATGATCGTTCATCATGATCCCATGTTTACTCATTAACGCTGTAATATGTTGAGGAATGTGATTTGCTTTCACTAGTCGTGCTAATAGTATCCCTGATTTGCTACCATAACGATATAGATCGGCTCTATAATTCAAATTACTGGTTCTCTCGCGTCGATCTACCCATAGGTCAAAGTCAGCCTTAGCCTGCTTCCATCTATTTTTATCCTGTGTCCATGAAGTTGTCATACTAGGCCTCTGCCTACACCCTCCTTGACCCTGTGCTCCAACACAGCCAGTTGTTGCTCGGAAGTGCTGTTAGCACAGTCAACACTTGCTCCTGTGTTACTGGGGTTCAGTAATGTCAGCTGTTCCCCTGCTGTGTGTACGGCAAAAAGTCCTGCTGCCTCCACCCTGTTCTCTTCTCATCCCCGGGCTCCAACACCGACAGTTGTTGCTCGGAAGTAATTGGCAGGGGTACGGACTCCTGCCTAGCCTGGTTACAGCACGACAGCTGTTTCCTGGCAGTGTCAACGTCAATTAGCCTACAATAAGTTGTCCTGTCGTGTTGCTTTCGGGTTAGCCGACTGTATGGTGCCTGCAGTTTAGGTGATTCCTATGTGTGCTGTGTGATAAGTAAATAAAGGCTGTTTCCGTTGTGACAATAGGACAAGCACCGACTGTAGGACTGTGTGATTCGGTAACTGCGGACGGCTTGCGGCCCGTCAAATTACATTTTCATGGGTGCCTTCTGCTACCCGTCCGGGTTCCAGTACCGTCAACCGGTTCTCCGCAGTGCCTTTGGCCTAGGTGCCTCCATCTCGGTATCCGAGTTCCAGCAACGTCTGCTGGTCCTTGGTAGTGCTTTGGAGCACAGGTACCTCCTGCTTAGTAACCGTGTCCCAGTAACATCAGCTGGTCCTCGGTTGTGCCATTGGCTCTTTTCCTTCTGCTGCCCCTCCGGGTTCCAGCACAGTCAGCTGGTCCTCGTTACTTCCATTGTCTCTCGTACCATCTGATACCCGTCCGGGTTCCAGTAACGTCAGCTGGTTCTCGGAAGTTAGTCAGCCTTCTTGTACCTTCAGCTACATTTACAAATTGAAGATTTTTTAAATGTTTTTTTGGGTAATCACTCTGGATCTCCAACAATGAAGACTACGACCCTGATGACCACCCCGAAGAAGATGACGACCACAAGGATGACGAGCATGAAGCCAACCAGCCTGAACACCATCACAAAGAAGAAATAAAAGATTACTCAGAAGAAGATCACCAACAGGACAAAGAAGGTTAAGACAAACTACAAGATACAGAACAAGAGACAGAAGAACAATAAGCAGAAGATGAAAAAGCATAACAACATGAAGTATAAGACCAAAATGAAGAGCAAAATATATGCTCTAAATTATAAGCAGAACAAGACTAAGCAGTGTATGGGGGTGAGTCCGTTCCTCCTCGTGGTGCCCCTGGAAAATGCCTGCTGCTGCAGGCTAAACTCAACACGGACAAATACTGTTGAAAACCGATAATGAAAATATGAACCTGAAAGCCAAATATATATAAAAGGGTATAATTTAATTGAAAAAACATAGAACAACATATACACATAAGTTAAAAAGTGTGTATATGTTGTTCTATGTTTTTTCAATAAAATTATACCCTTTGTAAGCTTTTCAGGGGATATAGCTCTGGGATCGCTGTCCGGGTAGACAAAATGGCATATAAACAGTTCACTCAGACAGCAGTTCTGGTGTAAAACTGGCCGCAACCAGCTTTATTAAAGTCCACAGCAAACAGTAGGTGATAAAAACGAAATCATAAAAAGAAAACCTAAGCCCCTCGGCTACTCACTACACACATGAAATGTCCCTTTCTAACAGGAACCCGGCTCTACCAGCCTGGGCCCAAAACAACACATATGATATATGTTACCAGTATGGAGTTTCACAGATACTCCTCTTTATGTCTGAAGGCAACTCCAACGTCCAGACTTGAGAGAGATCACCTCCTATTCAGTAGTCACCAGCATGGAGTGTCGCAGAGTCTCCTCTTTGTGTCCGGGGTACCTCGAGCACCCAGACAGAGAGAGCCCACCTCCCGGAGTCTCCTTCCGTGCCTGGACTCCTGTCCAGACTGAATGAGCTCCCTGACTGTGCTCCCAAGCACCTACTTCTGGCTTCCTAATCAACACCTGAGTGGGTTCAGGTCTGAGCTGCAAGCGTGTACTGAATGGCAGGTGTAGTGACCTTTCTTTACCACCAGGTTTACAAAGCCACACATTTCGCTCATACCAGTCAGCAAGGTACTTAGGTGAAATATACACCTTATTCCTTCACTGTCTCACACCTTTTATATATATTTGGCGTTCAGGTTCATATTTTCATTATCGGTTTTCTTCATGATAAATGAACCTAAGTATGGGTCCTTTATTTGATAAGCAGCCACTGGGTTATAGTAAATTAACCATTTAGTCGACATGCTGCTATTTTGGGCTTTAACGTGTTGGTTTGGACAAATACTGTTGTAATTTAAAACTTTTGTGACAGCAAGAACGCAAGGATGAAAAATTCATACTTTTACAGATTACAAGTACAGGAATCTCTGTCAAAAATAAGAATATGATGAAGAATAAGAAGATGAAGTAGAATATGAAGAAGAATAATCGTTGAATAAGAACAATATGAGTAATGTTAACAAAAAGATGAATAGCAAGAAGTTTAAGAAGAAGATAAAGAAGGTGAAGATGAAGAATAATTTGATGAAAAAGATGATGCTGCTGAAGATTATGAAGGAGAAAGTGTGTCAAAAGTTAAAAAGGTGAAGAGCATGGAAGTTGTGAAACATACATATTTGCCAAAATAGAAAAAAGGTTAACAACATTGTCAATTTGTTCGTCAATCCGAACATCTTTACAAAAAAAAATATTAATGCTATTCCATTTGATTGGGTTAAATATCTATGCCTTTAATGTCTCCTCAACCTCCCCCAATATATTCTACATTACTCTTTGTTGTTTTCCTTCATGTACAATTAACCAACAAGGCAAGAATGGGCTTTTTTTAATTCCGATATTTTTTTCCCATAGACTTACATTGGATTTCCGGTATCGGTATCGGGTATCGCCGATATTTCTTGTGTATCGGCGATACCATTCCGATCCAATACTTTTGGATATCGGAAATTATCGCTCAACTCTATCCTTTTATTTATGTAGACAAAACAAATACACGAGAAGTAATCACTTTGGCATGAAAATGCATTAATTCTTGAGGATCTGCAGGAGGTTTGCTATTCAAAAAATGATTAAGCAATTATTTAGGGTCTTACAGCAAGCCGATCATAAATTATCCCTTTTTAGTGAGCATGGTCATGCTACCTATTTTCAAGAAAGAGAAGCAATGGCTTGACACCAAGCCTTTAAAAAATTAGTTTTTGAAGCTATTTTACATTTGTGTAACCTCAAGAGAGTACATCAGTACTTTATAGGACTATAAAACAAAGTGAGCAACCAGTAGATGTGTGGTTAGTGTGGCGATGCAGTGAACCAATAGTATTTAAATCAGGGGTGGGGAACCTCCGGCTCGCGGTGACTTTTCATGCAGCCCGCGGGCAGGTCCCTGGAGTCCCCAATGCTCAGGCAGTAGCCGTATTCTGTCGGCTGCCAACCCTCTAATCCCCAAGTGCATGGAACACAGCGTTCATTACAGAACGGTGCCTGCCCTGCACATCAATGACGATGTTGTCTGGGTGGGCGGGCTTAGCTCCGGGGTGGGCGGAGTTAGCGCCCAATGCTCTCCTGTCCTCCTGTCCTGGAAGAGGAGCGATCTCTGTGCTGGCAGCTCTGTGCCTCCCCAGGGAGCTCTGTGCCTCCTGTTGTGAATATGCTGGATGCGGCTTCTGAGCTGGGGCTCCCTCCGGTGGTTGCTGAGGGTAATGAACTGATTAATGAATGGCCTTTAGCTGGCACTGAATGGTAGGATATAAGTGTCCTGAGTTCCTAGCAGCCTTGCCGGTTATCAATTGTTCCTCTGGTCTTGTTTGAAGCACTGCTAGGTTCCTGCTCTCATTCAGATAAGTGTTTGCTGTTTTTTTTTCCTCTATTTGATTTTCATTGCTGGTTTGCTGCTTGCAGTGGACTGCAGCCTGTCCCCTTTTGGGGGTCTGGCGCTGCAATTGTGCTCCATTTTTGTCTGCTCTTTTGCTTTGCTCCTTTGTTACTTTTTATTTGTTGAATAGCATTTGTTACACCAGAGATCTGATTTAGGTGGATGAGATTGTGTGATCTCAGGTTTTTTGGCAATCAGAAGTGTTGGCATTTTTTAGGGTTTTTGTTGGATTGCAGTCAGAATTCTTTCCTGTACTTTTCTGTCCAGACAGATTGGGCCCCAGCGTTTGCTCATTCTATTTTCTGTCTGTGTCCGTGCTTCTTCTTGTCTAACCGCCATTACATGTTTGGGGGCTTCCTATTTTCTTTGGGGATCTGCTCCGGGCTGATAGCTTTCATCTTTCTGCCTTTAGGTGTAGTTATCTCTCAGGCTGTGAAGAGGCGTCTAGGATCAACGTAGGAACGCTCCACGGCTACTTCTAGTTGTGTGGTTAGTTCAGGTTACTGCAATCCAATAGGTTCCAGCCTCTCTGGTGTATTACCGTTTTGCTATTTCTCCTCAGTTACCGAAACATAACAGCCTCCCCAGGGAGCTCTGTGCCTCCCCAAGGAGCTCTGTCCTTTTCAACTGGAAATCTGTGCCCCTCTGCTATATGCCCCCTTTGATCTATGTGCCCCCCAGTATTACAGCTATGTGCCCCCATGATCTCTGTGCCCCCAGCTATGTTTCCCCATGTGATCTGTGCCCCCCAGGTATATGCCCCCTGTGATCTGTGCCCTCCAGCTACATGCCCCTTGTCATCTTTGTGCCCCCAGCTATTTCCCCATGTGATATCTATGCCCCCCCTGTGATCTGTGCCCCCATGATCTGTGACCACCATGTGATGTCTGTGCCCCCAGCTATGTGCCCCCAGTGATTTTTTTTCCCTGTGATCTGTGCCCCCTAGATATATGCACCCCTGTGATCTCTGTGCCTCCCAGCTATATGCACCCCTGTGATATCTGTGGCTCCCAGCTTTGTGCCTCCTGTGATGTGTGTGCCCCGCTGTTATCCCTGTGCCCCTGCTATCCCTGTGCCCCCCTTCTATGTACCCCTGTGATATTTGTGCTCCTATATGATCTCTGTGCCCCTTGTGATCTCTGTCCCCTCCAGCTATGTGCCCCTCCATGATCTCTGTGCCACCCAGCTATGTGCACCCCTGTGATCTTTGTGCCCACCCATGTGATCTCTGTGCCCCACCCCTTTGTGATCTGTGTCCTCCCGGTGATCTATGAGTCCCCCACTCCGGTGATCTATGTGCCTCCCTGGTGAAGCCTGTCACCCCCCAGGGCTATATATTCCCCCCACAGCTGTATGTGCCCCAAGTTATGTGTATATTCCCCAGGGCTTCATTTACCCAAAAGTGTTGTATATCCCCCACCTGTGATATATATATATATAGCCCCTAGTGATGTATGTGACCCCTAGTGATGTATATTCCTCCCAGGGACATATATACCCCAGTGATGTCTGTGCTTCCTAGTGATGTATATAGCCCCTCAGTGATGTCTATTTCTCCCAGCCTCCCCGGTGAAGAATATGTCCCAGCATCCCCTGTGATGTCTATGCCCCCCAGCCTCTCCTGTAATTTATATGACCCCAGAGTCTCCTGTGATGCATATACAGCAGTCTCAATGTTTCCTATGTTTTTATGTACAGCAGTCCCAGCATCTCCTGTGTGATGTATATACAGCAGTCCCAGCGTCTCCTGTGTGATGTATATACAGCAGTCCCAGCATCTCCTGTGTGATGCATATACAGTAGTCCCAGCGTCTCCTGTGTGATAAATTTACAGCAGTCCCTGCGTCTCCTGGGTGATGTATGTACAGCTGTCTCAGCGTCCTCTATGTGATATAGATACAGCAGTCTCAGCATCTCCTATGTGATGTACAGTATATACAGCAGTCCCAGCATCTCCTATGTGATGTATATACAGCTGTCTCAGCGTCTCCTATGTGATATATGTAGAGTAGTCCAAGCATCTCCTATGTGATGTATATGATTTACAAAACTTATGACAAAAAGTTGACTGCTCTCCTGGCCGACACAAACCTGGAAAAGCAGCTGTGAGAAGCAACATGATCAGCATCACCTAAATCACAGCTGCACCAAACAGAAGCAGCTACAGCCATCACATTAAGGGTGAGTTACCGTAATTAATTCTTTGACTAAATATAGCGGGGTAATTTTCAAGGTGATCATTTTTGTGTGGCCCCCGAATTATGGTAGAAATTTCCAAATGGCCCCCAGCTGGAGAAAGGTTCCCAACCCCTGATTTAAATGATGGAAAATTGACATGGTGAAAGTAAGATATGAGGAAAAATTGGACTAGCAACTGCAGCCTTTGCAACAGCAGTACTATAAAATAGATGACATCATGTACAGTATAGGGGGTAAATGCCCGACTGGGCATGAGCAATTGAGACTAGCAGCTGAAAAATAGCATAGAAGAAAGACACAAACAGGCCCATAGGTAGATGATATGACTGATTTAATCATTGTCATCAGCTGTAAGTGAATGAAGATTGTCACTGGGCCATACCCAATTCACTTTGTTGAAAGTTAGATTTTCCATGCTCTCCACTGATAACTTGATGTGCATAGCAAAGCCACTGGCTCTGTGTACTCTCTCTGACATTATCCTGGAGGCTCAATATCATTGTATGGGGATAGCAAGCTGGGCCAGTTATTGTCACTAGTTCAATCTGTTGACTCAGAATTTCAAGTGAACAAGGCTTCGAGTATCTGCATAACAAACAACACAATCTATGTAAAACTGAACCTGCCTGTTTAGTCAGTGCATCACTGTTTACTGTAGTACATCCAGATGTCACCATGGCAGATAAAACATCTGCTCTATCATGTGAAATATATAGTAACTGTTGATGCTGACATTGCCTTGGTTATTTGCTGTAGCCCTAATATTAGCACAGGTGGGGAGAGTAATGGAGTAATGTCTACAAGAATTGCATAGGATCTGCTGGTCAGTTGTGCTGGCATCAAGCATCTGCTCAGCGAAATCATTGGCCTCTTTGACACATCAGTTTTTTGCCGTCAGTCACAATCCGTTGTTTCGACAGATTGATGGATCCATCGCAAATTGTGAAAAACGGATGCGACTGGTCCGTTTTTTCAACGGATCCAACTTTGGATTTGTCGAAAAAACGGATCCGTCGCATCAGTATTTTCATCCATGTTTTCTGGTTTTCGACGGATCAGTTGTTGAAAAGCCGGCAATTCAGTGTGCTGTACAGTTCAATCACACTGACATGTACATATATACACATAGAATACATATATATATACAGTACAGACCAAAAGTTTGGACACACCTTCTCATTCAAAGATTTTTCTGTATTTTCATGACTAAACATGTAAACCATGAGTCATTTCATGTCGGGTTCTGTAATACATAAATAAATCCCCAACAGTGTCACCAGCAATGCAACCCCACACCATCACACCACTTCCTCCATGCATCACGGTGGGAACCACACATGTAAAATCCATCCGTTCACCTTTCCTGCATGCAAAGCAGTAATCAAAGCAAAAGGTGGCTACTTTGAAGAACCTAGAATATAAGACATATTTTCAGTTGTTTCACACTTTTTTGTAAAGTGTAATGTATAATTCCACATGTGTTAATTCATAGTTTTGATGCCTTCAGTGTGATTCTACAATTTTCATAGCCAAGAAAATACAGAAAAATCTTTGAATGAGAAGGTGTGTCCAAACTTTTGGTCTGTACTGTACAGTCATGGCCAAAAGTTTTGAGAATGACACAAATATTAATTTTTACAAAGTCTACTGCTTCACTTTTTCTAATGGCAATTTGCATATACTCCAGAATGTTATAAAGAGTGATCAGCTTAACAGCAATTACTTGCAAAGTCAATATTTGGCTAGAAAATGAACTTTATCCCCCAAAACACATTTCAACATCATTGCAGCCCTGCCTTAAAAGGACCAGCTAACCTCTTTTCAGTGATTGCTCCATTAATACAGGTGTGGGTGTTGATGAGGACATGGCTGGAGATCAATCTGTCATGATTAATTAAGAATGACACCACTGGACACTTTAAAAGGAGGCTGGTACTTGGCATCATTGTTCTCTTCTGTTAACCATGGTTATCTCTAAAGAAACACATGCAGTCATCATTGCAATGCACAAAAATGGCCTAACAGGGAAGAGTATCGCAGCTAGAAAGATTGCACCTCAGTCAACAATCTATCGCATCATCAAGAACTTCAAGGAGAGAGGTTCCATTGTTGCCAAAAAGGCTTCAGGGCGCCCAAGAAAGATCAGCAAGCGCCAGGACCGTCTCTTAAAAGTGTTTCAGCTGCGGGATCGGGCTACCAGCAGTGCAGAGCTTGCTCAGGAATGGCAGCAGGCAGGTGTGAGTGCATCTGCACGCACTGTGAGGCGGAGACTCTTGGAGCAAGGCCTGGTCTCAAGGAGGGCAGCAAAGAAGCCACTTCTCTCCAGAAAAAACATCATGGACAGACTGATATTCTGCAAAAGGTACAGGCAGTGGACTGCTGAGGACTGGGGTAAAGTTATTTTCTCTGATGAATCCCCTTTTCGATTGTTTGGGACATCAGGAAAACGCCTCATTGGGAGAAGACAAGGTGAGTGCTATCACCAGTCTTGTCTCATGCCAACTGTTAAGCATCCTGAAACCATTCATGTGTGGGGTTGCTTCTCAGCCAAGGGAATCGGCTCTCTCACAGTCTTGCCTAAAAACCCAGCCATGAATAAAGAATGGTACCAGAATGTCCTCCAAGAGCAACTTCTCCCAACCCTCCAAGAGCAGTTTGGCGATCAACAATGCCTTTTCCAGCATGATGGAGCACCTTGCATTAAGCAAAGGTGATAACTAAATGGCTCAGGGAACAAAACATAGAGATTTTGGGTCCATGGCCTGGAAACTCCCCAGATCTTAATCCCATTGAGAACTTGTGGTCAATCATCAAGAGACGGATGGACAAACAAAAACCTTAAAAATTCAGACAAAATGAAAGCATTGATTGTGCAAGAATGGACTGCTATCAGTCAGGATTTGGTCCAGAAGTTGATTGAGAGCATGCCAGGGAGAATTGCAGAGGTCCTGAAGAAGAAGGGTCAACACTTTAAATATTGACTTGCTGCATTAACTCATTCTAACTGTCAATATAAGCTTTTGTTACTCATATGTTTGCAATTATTATATTTCTGTCTGTGATAAAAACATCTGTCAAACACACATAAAAACCAGAGGGCAGCAGATCATGTGAAAATATAAGATTTGTGTCATTCTCAAAACTTTTGGCCATGACTGTATATATATATATATATATATTTATAGTTTATACACTTCTACATAGCCTAATAGCTGCTAAATCAATTGCCGGCTTTAGTAAAATCATTACAGAACCCGACATGAAATGACACATGGTTTACATGCAGTAAACCATTTCATTTCATTTAGTTTTATATATGTTTTAGACTAATAATTAGATGAGTGTATGTGTGCAAAATTTGGGATCTGTAGGTGTTAATTTAACGGGTAAATTTGTTGTAAAAAAGCATGGGCTCCCACAAGGCAAATAAAATAATGGGATGCATTAAAAGAGGCATAGATGCTCATGAGGAGAACATAATTTTACCTCTATACAAGTCACTGGTGCGACCACACTTAGAATACTGTGTGCAGTTCTGGTCTCCGGTGTATAAGAAAGACATAGCTGAACTGGAGCGGGTGCAGAGAAGAGCGACCAAGGTTATTAGAGAACTGGGGGGTCTGCAATACCAAGACAGGTTATTACACTTGGGGTTATTTAGTTTGGAAAAACGAAGGCTTAGGGGTGATCTTATTACAATGTATAAATATATGAGGGGACAGTACAAAGACCTTTCTAATGATCTTTTTACTCTTAGACCTGTGACGGGGACAAGGGGCATCCTCTACGTCTGGAGGAAAGAAGGTTTAGCCATAATCACAGACGCAGATTCTTTACTGTAAGAGCAGTGAGACTATGGAACTCTCTGCCGTCTAATGTTGTAATGAGTGATTCCTTACTAAAATTTAAGAAGGGACTGGATGCCTTTCTTGAAAAGTATAATATTACAGGCTATATTCACTAGTTTCCTAGATACAGCGTTGATCCAGGGAGCTAGTCTGATTGCCGTATGTGGAGTCAGGAAGGAATTTTTTTCCCCAATGTGAAGCTTACTGTTTGCCACTTGGGGTTTTTTTTACCTTCCTCTGGATCAACATGTTAGGGCAGGTTAGGATAGGATATGGGTTGAACTATGTTACTATGTTACTGTATTTTCTCCACCAGAGAGTGAAAGCCAGTGACTGAGGACAGATATTAATAGCCTTGAGATGGACCTCTGTTTTTGGGCCCCCCTGGCTACTAACATCAGGCCCCAGCCACCCCAGAAAAGGCACATCTATTATTAGCACAGAGATTGACGCTTCAGAAACTAGGAGTTCTGTGGAAACTGGGTAAGAATACAAGGACAGAACAATGGAAAGGTCACCAATTTAGGCATTTAGTACAGGCAACATATGCAAGCTGAAGATATGGATGAACTCTTTATGCATCAAATGGCCAAGTTCTCCAAAAAATATGACATAGTGGTCATGGGAGATTTCAACTATCCAGACATTTGTTGAGAATCTCTCTCAGGCAAAACTAACAGGTCCAGGAAATTCTTATCCTCTCTTGCTGACAACTTTATCTTCCAAAAGGTAGGGGAGAAAACAAGGGGATCTGCTACCTTGGATCTAATCCTTATAAACAGGGAGGAAATGGTTGAGGAGGTAAGAGAGGCTGGGACCCTAGGAGGTAGCGACCATACTATTTTAGAATTTTGGATATCTAGAGGAGGAAGACCTGTGAAGACTCAGACTTCAAGGTTAGATTTCAGAAAGGCAGATTTTAAGGGACTCAGAAAGAGAATTGGAGGGATCCAATGGCTGGATATCCTTAAGGACAAAAATGTCCAGGAAGGATGGGAAATCTTGAATAATGAGATTCTCAAAGCACAATCATTAACAATTCCGAAAAGAGGGAAGAATAGGAAGCATTTAACGAAACCAGGATGGATGAACAAAGAACTTAAACACATGCTTAAAAGGAAGAAAGAAATGTATATCAAATGGAAAGAGGGAGGCATATCTAAAGAAGAATATAATGCCGTCTGCAGAACCTGCAGGGCACAAATCAGATTATCTAAAACTGACAATGAATTAAGGCTTGCAAGAGACGTCAAAAGCAACAAAAAAGGATTTTGGGGATACGTCAAAAGTAAAAGAAAAGTCAAAGATGCTATAGTATTTTTACAGGATGAAAATGATGAAATGGTAAGACAGGGTGTTGAGAAGGCTGAACTTTTAAATTCCGATTTTGTATCTGTTTTCTCTCAGAAAGGAAATGTAACACTGATCTTCACTGTCCTATTAAAGGAATAGAAGAATCCAGGATATCTATAAACAGAAAGACAGTGAGGAAACACTTAGCTAACCTAAATGAATTCAAGTCTCCAGGTCCAGATGAATTACACCCCAGAGTACTGAAGGAGATAGCAGAAGAAATTCTTGAACCACTGTCCATAATCTTTGAAAATTCTTGGAGAACAGGAGAAGTCCCAGAAGACTGGAGAAGAGCAAATGTTGTTCCTATTTTCAAAAAGGGGAAGAAGGTGGACCCAGGGAACTACCGGCCGGTGAGTCTGACTTCTATACCAGGAAAGATCTTTGAAGAAATTTTTAAACAACATGTATGCAAGTACCTGGATAAGAATAAAGTGATTAAACAGAGTCAGCATGGGTTTGTAACTAATAAGTCATGGCAGACTAACTTAATTTCCTTCTATGACAGAATCACTGACTGGGTGGATTAGGGAAATGCTGTAGATATAGTATATCTTGACTTCAGCAAAGCATTTGACAAAGTTTCTCACACAATCCTTATTGAAAAAATGACTAAGTATGGAATGGACAAGGCAACTGTTAGGTGGATTCATAGCTGGCTTAGTGATCGGACCCAAAGAGTGGTCGTAAAAGGATGCACATCCAGTTGGAAGAATGTCTCAAGTGGGGTACCACAAGGCTCTGTTTTGGCCCTGAATTGTTCAACATCTTTATCAATGATTTAGATGAAGGAATTGTGGGTAAACTGATCAAATTTGCTGATGACACAAAGCTAGGAGGGGTAGCTAATACTAGAGAAGAGAGAGAGAGGATTCAAAAAGATAAATAAACTGGAGCAGTGGGCAGCAACTAACAGAATGGTTTTTAATAGGGAAAAATGCAAAGTACTACATCTGGGCAATAAAAATGAAAAAAGCATATACAATATGGGAGGAATAGGGCTAAGTAACAGCACATGTGAAAAAGACTTGGGTATACTAATTGATCACAGACTGAACATGAGTCAACAGTGTGATGCAGCAGTAAAAAAGGCAAATACAATTCTAGGATGTATCAACAGAAGCATACTGTCTAGATCACGTGAGGTCATTATTGCCCTCTACTCCTCTTTGGTCAGACCTCATCTGGAATACTGTGTCCAGTTTTGGGCACCACATTTTAAAAAAGACATCAACAAACTGGAGCAAGTTCAGAGAAAAGCCACCAGAATGGTGACCGGTCTGCAAGCCATGTCCTATGAGCAACGGTTGCAGGATTTGGGAATGTTTAGCTTGCAAAAAGAAGACTGAGAGGAGACTTAATAGCTGTATAAAAATATCTCAAGGGCTGTCACATTGTAAAAGGATCATCTTTATTTTCATTTGCACAAGGAAAGACTAGAAGCAATGGGATGAAACTGAATGGGAGGAGACACAGATTAGATATTAGAAAAAACTTTTTGACAGTTAGGGTGATCAAAGAGTGGAACAGGCTGCCACGAGAAGTGGTGAGTTCTCCTTCAATGGAAGTTTTCAAACAGATGCTGGACAGACATCTGTATGGGATGATTTAGAGAATCCTGCTTTGAGCAGGGGGTTGGACCAGATGGCCCAGGAGGTCCCTTCCAACTCTACCATTCTATGATTCTATGATTCTAGATAGCTCTCAGAATAAAGCGATGCAAAATTTTTTTTTTCTATAAAATAGTTTTTATTGTGCAAAAGCGCCAAAACATAATTTTACCACACATGGAACGGTACAAAAAAAAATTCCTAAATTGCCGTTTTTGTTCATTCTACCTCCCAAAAATCTGAATAGAAGGCGATCAAAATATGCTTTGTTCCCGAAAATGGTACCAATGAAAATAAAAACTCGTCCAGCAAAAAGCAAGCACTAACATGTCACTGTTGGCAGGAATATGGAAAAATTAAATCTGTCTAAATAGGACAATGCAAAACCTTGGTTTTGCAATAAAAAGTGTCTTTTAGTGTGTGACAGCTGCCAAACATAAAATCGCTAAATAAATCTGATATTGCTGTAATCGCACCTATCCGAAGAATAAATTCACCTAATCACTTATACTACATGAGAAACGGCATAAAAAATAAAACCAATTCTTCACCTGCTGTTGCTTTGTTCATTCATTCACACTAAGGCCCGGCTCACATTTATCCAGCACTCTGTGTTGAGCACTTACACTGGGTTTCTGTGTAAATCTCTGAAATAAGTGATTCAGACAGAACCCCTGGCAGAAGATTCCATTTAATGAGGCAGATGGAGGAACTGTGGATGCCATAGGACCTGTGATCCGATGGTGTCTGTCTTTTTAGGTGAGCATAAAAGCAAGGTCAACCACAGTTTTATACACTTCTGAAAAGAAGGACAACACTGAACAGAGGCCTTAAGAGTTTAATCTGTGACATCACTCATAGATTCAGATGGAAACCCTAAAGCAAGCGCTCAGCATAGAGCCCTGGAAAAATGTGATCCCAAACATTATGTAAAATATTCCCAATAAAAGCTTCAACTCAATCCACAAAAAAAGGAAGTCCCCACTAAGGTCCATCATCTGTTAATGGAAATATAGGGGCTTCCATGGTACTGGTAGTACAAAGTCTCTGGATAAGCGCTTTAGCTTCTCACTCCCTAAAAGAAATTCTGAAAATTCTGCACTCTCAAATTCAAATTCGACCTCCCTTCTTAACCCCACAGTGTGCCTATTTCACATTTAGTGCCCATGTTTGGCATTTCTGTAGTAATGTAGTAATGAGAAACCACCTTATTTATTGGGTGCGCATCTCCAGAAGCATGAGCTAGGCATAATGTACTGGTCACTAGTGTTGAGCATTCCGATACCGCAAGTATCGGGTATCGGCCGATATTCGCGTTATCGGAATTCCGATACTTAATTCCGATACTTTTTCCATATCGTATACCGGAATCGGAAGTTCCCATAATTCTTTGAGAGGCAATGTGATTTTAGTCAGCCAATGAGGAATCCTACGAAGTGTGGGCACATCCTGTAATGCTGCGGTCATCTTAACTAATGGCATGGCTGTGATTGGCTGCTGAAATGATGTCAGAATGCACTATAAAAGGCGCCGCCGCCATTTTAGCGTCACTGTGCTGTGAACTCAGTAAGGGACAGAACGCTACTCTGCTAACTCTGAGGGACAGTTAGATATTGCGATTTTGTGTACTACTGTGCTTGAGGCAGGCTAGTTTACCAACCGCTGTGTAAAGCTTCATTTTGCCAGTGTTGTTTTAACAGCTCTGTGCAAGGTGTGTGTGTGACAGTGCAGGTGACGCTGCAGTTTGCTCTGCATCCACCGCTGTTTGTAGGCATCTGCACGTGTCACTTTTTTTTTTTTTTTTTTTTTAATTTTATTTAGTGGAATTGGTGCAGCTCCATTATATTAGAAAAAAATCAAATCTATTAGTGTGACGTGCTTCCATCCGTATACAATACATTGGTTGCAAACACTATAGAACTACACAAAGGAGCTTTTCACAGATAGTGAATAGTTGTGTTTCAGTGTTCACTGTAGTCTGTGAGCTTTTCATTTTGTGAGTGCAGATTACGCTCCAGTTTGTACTTCAACCACTGCCGGTTGTAGTCTGCTGAGCGTGTGTCACTGCCTCATCCTTCACATTTTTCTCTAATTGGTGCTGCTCCATTTTAGTGGAAAAAAATCTAATCTATTAGTGTGACGCGCTTCCATCCGTATACAATACATTGGTTGCAAACACTATAGAACTACACAAAGGAGCTTTTCACAGATAGTGAATAGTTGTGTTTCAGTGTTCACTGTAGTCTGTGAGCTTTTCATTTTGTGAGTGCAGATTACGCTCCAGTTTGTACTTCAACCACTGCCGGTTGTAGTCTGCTGAGCGTGTGTCACTGCCTCATCCTTCACATTTTTCTCTAATTGGTGCTGCTCCATTTTAGTGGAAAAAAATCTAATCTATTAGTGTGACGCGCTTCCATCCGTATACAATACATTGGTTGCAAACACTATAGAACTACACAAAGGAGCTTTTCACAGATAGTGAATAGTTGTGTTTCAGTGTTCACTGTAGTCTGTGAGCTTTTCATTTTGTGAGTGCAGATTACGCTCCAGTTTGTACTTCAACCACTGCCGGTTGTAGTCTGCTGAGCGTGTGTCACTGCCTCATCCTTCACATTTTTCTCTAATTGGTGCTGCTCCATTTTAGTGGAAAAAAATCTAATCTATTAGTGTGACGCGCTTCCATCCGTATACAATACATTGGTTGCAAACACTATAGAACTACACAAAGGAGCTTTTCACAGATAGTGAATAGTTGTGTTTCAGTGTTCACTGTAGTCTGTGAGCTTTTCATTTTGTGAGTGCAGATTACGCTCCAGTTTGTACTTCAACCACTGCCGGTTGTAGTCTGCTGAGCGTGTGTCACTGCCTCATCCTTCACATTTTTCTCTAATTGGTGCTGCTCCATTTTAGTGGAAAAAAATCTAATCTATTAGTGTGACGCGCTTCCATCCGTATACAATACATTGGTTGCAAACACTATAGAACTACACAAAGGAGCTTTTCACAGATAGTGAATAGTTGTGTTTCAGTGTTCACTGTAGTCTGTGAGCTTTTCATTTTGTGAGTGCAGATTACGCTCCAGTTTGTACTTCAACCACTGCCGGTTGTAGTCTGCTGAGCGTGTGTCACTGCCTCATCCTTCACATTTTTCTCTAATTGGTGCTGCTCCATTTTAGTGGAAAAAAATCTAATCTATTAGTGTGACGCGCTTCCATCCGTATACAATACATTGGTTGCAAACACTATAGAACTACACAAAGGAGCTTTTCACAGATAGTGAATAGTTGTGTTTCAGTGTTCACTGTAGTCTGTGAGCTTTTCATTTTGTGAGTGCAGATTACGCTCCAGTTTGTACTTCAACCACTGCCGGTTGTAGTCTGCTGAGCGTGTGTCACTGCCTCATCCTTCACATTTTTCTCTAATTGGTGCTGCTCCATTTTAGTGGAAAAAAATCTAATCTATTAGTGTGACGCGCTTCCATCCGTATACAATACATTGGTTGCAAACACTATAGAACTACACAAAGGGCCTTTCACAGATACTGAACAGTTGTCTGCAGGGTTCACTGTAGTCTGTGAGGAATAACCACACTTAGGCCTTAACTTTTCTGACTTTCTTTATCAATCTACCAAGATGAAGAAGTCAGTGAGTAAGGCACGTGGTCGTGGTCGAGGCCGTGGATTTGCAGCAGGGAGAGGACGTGGGGATTCTGTGGCTGCTGCCGCACCCAGTGACACAGCATCCACCAGTTTTCCCCGTGAGCGTTCCTTTATGCGCTCTTTTGTAGGAGCTCAGCGTACCCCCCTGCTGCGTGAAGAACAAATTGAAGCCGTTGTTGGTTGGATGGCAGCCAATGCATCGACTTCAATACCTTCCACCTCCTCTCAGGACCACAGCACTGTTGAACAACCATCAGTCTCTTCACCGCCTGCCAAATTGCCCAGGCAGTCAGAGAGCTCTGTACAGGAGCCAGCTGAGTCTCTGCTTCTGTTCTCAGAATCTGTTGGCTTGGAAACAGGGGCCCAGCCAAGCAGCATTCTGGAATGTGAAGAAGAGGCAGTATGCAGTGATGCGCAACAGCTGTGTCTCTCTGAATCTGAAGAGGCGGGTGAGCCAGTGCCGATGGTCAGCACACCGCAGAACGCATCTGATGATGATGAGACTCAGTTGCCAGTTTCTGTTGAGCATGGTGCTGGCCAGACCACCCAACAACAGCAGGTGTTGGAAGAGGGTAGTGGTGGAGATGATGAGGTCCAAGACCCAACATGGCGTGAGGAACAGGAAGGTGGTGGGAGCAGCTCTGAGGAAGAGATTGCACCAATGGTCCAAACAGTAGGGAGAGGTAGGCTGCAGACTCGCTTGCCTGTAGCCTGCAGTTTGGCACCCGTTCGGAGCAGTTCTCTTACAACAGCCAAACCGGGCGCTCCCAGGACTTGCTCTGCGTGGTCCTTTTTTGATACAGTTGCAGATGATATTTGCTATGTCAAATGCAAGCTGTGTAATCAAAAAATTAAAAGAGGTAAAAGTGTCAGTAACCTTAATACAACAAATATGTGGAAACATGTGCGGTCAAAGCACTTTGTTGAGTTACAAAGACACACTGGAGATGTAGGCCAACCTACAGCAGCACCTACATCTTCAGCTCCTGTTGGAGCCTCTTCCTCCAGTTCACACACAGCTGGTAAGGCTTCCTCAAAGGATCGCCATGGAAGAACCTCTGTCACTGTTGTCCAGAGACACAGTGTTATTCCACCCACAGGTGCAAGTTCCCTGTCATCCTCACACACCCAGGCCACAAAACAGCCATCGGTAGCACAGGCATGGGATAAAAGACGGCCATACTCGGCAAACCATCCACGAGCACAGGCTCTGAATGCTGTCATTGCAAAACTCCTGTCCCTTGAAATGCTGTCATTCAGGCTGGTGGAGACTGACAGTTTCCGTGAATTAATGGCATTGGCAGTCCCACAATACAATGTGCCCAGCCGATTTTATTTCAGCAGGCAAGCCGTCCCTGGTCTGCAAAAGCATGTTGAGGCAAAAATTAAACATGCGCTACTAAACGCCGTCAGTAGCAAGGTCCACCTGACCACCGATGCGTGGACCAGTACCCATGGCCAGGGACGATACCTTTCACTCACTGCCCATTGGGTGAATGTTGTGGAGCCGGGTACAGATCTTGCGAGTGGCGCTGTACGTGTTCTGCCAACTCCAAGGATTGCCGGAATCAAGTCTGTCCACATTGACTCCTCCTCCTACTCCAGTTCCTCAGAATCATCGCTGCAGGAGCCGTCACGGTCTACCTCCACATGGACCCGTGGACGCTTACCTGATGCGACCGATATGAGCACAGCCGTGGCCAAACGGCAACAGGCCGTTCTGAAATTAATTCCCATGGGGAATCGAAGCCACACAGCGCAGGAGGTCTGGAATGCCATCAAGCAGGAGAGCGACGTGTGGTTTTTGCCAGCGAATCTCCAGCCAGGCTTGGTAGTGTGTGACAATGGCCGAAATCTGGTGGCAGCTCTGGGCCTTGGCAACCTCACTCACATACCATGTCTGGCACATGTGCTCAACTTGGTCGTGCAGAGTTTTTTGAGGGACTATCCGGATCTTGATGCACTGCTGCACAAGGTCCGCCTAGAGTGCGCTCACTTGCGACGTTCCAGCATGGCCAGATCGCGCATTGCAGCTCTGCAACGCAGATTGCGCCTTCCTGAACATCGCATCATATGTGACGTATCCACCAGGTGGAATTCAACGTTACATATGTTGGAGCGGTTGTGTGAGCAGCAGCCAGCAGTTATGGAGTATCAGCTGCATCAGGCGCAATCAACACGCAATTTGCGCCGTCCACACTTCACCATTAATGAGTGGGCCACTATGAAGGACATGTGCCACGTTTTGCGTGCGTTTGATGAGTCAACGCGGATGGCGAGTGCAGATGATGCACTAGTCAGCCTGACTGTCCCCCTTATCTGCCTGCTTCAAAAAACACTGCAAGCAATAAGGGATGAGGTTTTGGAAGAGGTGGAGGATGAGGAGTCACAAATTCCATCACCTTCTGGAAAGTCAGCGCAACGTGGTTCCTCACAAAGGGCTGGGCAGGGCTCACTTTGTGAGGAGGATGAGGAGGAGGAGTCAATGGAGGAGGAAGACATCGCTCCAGAGGGAGGTACACAACGCTCTAGTCAGTATGTAGAGCGAGGGTGGGGTGATGCAGAGCAGGCAGAGATAACGCCTCTTGCAGAGGACAGCGTTTCTTTGCCAGTTGGGAGTCTGCAGCACATGGTTGATTTCATGCTGCAGTGCCTAAGAAACGACCGCCGCATCGCCCACATTCTCACGACGTCTGATTATTGGGTGTACACCCTCCTAGACCCTCACTACCGGGACAACGTCAAAAGCCTCATCACACCGTTGAACCGGGAGCGTAAAATGCGGGAGTACCAAGACACACTGGTGCAATCCCTAATGTTCTACCTTACTGCCGAGAGCACTGCTGCTGCTACTGCTTTACAAAGCAGCTCTGTGCGTCGAGGCAGTGTAGAGAGCTCTGCAACAAGAGGGAGCACACGCAGTGCCTCTGCACAGGGAAAGACCAGTATGTTCAAAATGTGGCAAAGTTTTGTGGCAGCGCCACAAATGTCTACACCATCCGAGAGGGCTCCAGTCAGCGGGAGGCAACGTATCCGTCAGATGGTGACAGACTACTTGGCTTTGCCTCTCAGTGTACTCCCAGATGGCTCTTCCCAATTCAAGTTTTGGGTCTCTAAGCTGGATACATGGCCAGAGCTTAGCCAGTATGCATTGGAGGTGCTGGCTTGCCCTGCTGCCAGTGTATTATCGGAGCGCGTCTTTAGTGCTGCAGGTGGTGTACTAACAGACCGTCGCATGCGACTATCCTCCGATAATGTAGACCGGCTTACTTTTCTGAAAATGAACAAGGCATGGATCTCGCCAGAATTTGTCTGTCCGTTTTCAGATTAAATAACTGGTTCGCAACGTTATCCATGTCTCCTGTTATGTTCATCTTTCTACCACCTGAACTCTACTCCCTGGGCTCCAACACTGCCAGTTGCTGCTCAGAAGTGTCGTGTCCACAGAACAAAACACAAGCTCTACTGTTAGTGGGGTTCAGTAACGCCAGCTGTTCCCTGCTGTGTCAACGGCAAGAAGTCTCCTGTTCCCGACACATGGACAGAAAAACACATGACCAACATGCTCCAAATAGGGAAGAGCCGTCACCCTGCTTGTTATGCTGAAAACATGAAATTGTGAAGTTTTGCAGGCCTAGAATGATAAATTTTTATGACAAATATGGACAAATAATAATTTGTCATCACAGCGCATATCTGCACATGTCTATTAGAAATGGTAACAAAAAATAAAACATAGTCTACTCTTCACATTTTGAAATTAATGCATAAAAGTACATTTCAGACTTATGAATTAATGCTTTTTAAGGAACTTTATCTGTACCTGTAAGATAATGCACTCAATGGATGTACGAATCATTACATCCTCATCATCATCATCACGAGTTTTATTTATGACAGACATTATAAAATACACATACTGATGCCAACTGTAACTTCAAACACCATATATGAAATGGCCAGCATGTAAACATGGTAATAATGTCCAATAATAAATTATTACATCTAGAAAGTGCATCATGCATACTGACAATAGGTACTTATACCTGCAAGTGCTGTTGAAACAACCACAAGAGATATAAATTAATACTGGTATATAGGTATCACAGTGCATAGTTACTCATGGACAATGTTGATGTAATACTGTATCTCAATTAAGTCAGCGTCAACCATTAGGCTTGTTAGTCTTGTACATTGTTAAAGAGGGAACGTAATTTTTTGGTTTGTCATAGGTGTAGTATTACACATTAAATTATTACTGCTGTATTTTTTTTTGCGTCCCTAGTGCGCAATAACGCAGCCTAACCTCACATTTGATAGTCAGCTAATTGCCACACGCTACCCTACCCTACGCGTGACAGTAGGAAGGTAGTGTTGACGGATAAAGCTTTGCGCAAACAGACATTCTTTTACCCTCTTCAACACTCTACAAGCAAAAAATGCATGATTTCAGCCGCAGACTTTATTGACGTACAGTATAACATCGGCATTACCCATCAGAGGCTGTCCACTGTGTGATACAGACATAGAATATACCTTTGCTATCCGTAGCCTTTGTTTCACCTACACTTGCAGGCACACACTTAAATTGTGACAAACAATGCCTAATGTTTTTTTAAATGGTTATTTTTTATTGTACATTATTGTGTCATCAATCACATTGATGAGTCCATGCTGGACATGTCATACATGCTATAGAAAGTTACGATTTTATGAACTTAAATAATTAAATTGTCTGTGACTGTCACATAAAATTTGCGATGATGATGATGAGTGACTATTACAAAATCCATTGTCTTCACTATGTTATAGTTTAACATTGCGTTTCTTAAGCATTATTCATAAAAAAAAAAATGTACTTTTATTCTTAAATTTACAACACTATATTTTGTTACCAATTTTTTGGGTGTTGTGTTGTTCCATTTATTTTTGGCATGTGCATATATGCGTTTATATTTGTATTTTCTTTATTTTTCCTTCTTGAAATTAGAAAACATGTGTATCTTTGTACCGTGTTAGCCAGTAGATAGAAAAATATTTAGACTTCAGAGTCAGCAGTGGTTCATACCTTTTTATGGATAACTGAAAAGATGGAAACAAATTGCAAGCTTTCAAGGCTACTCACGTCTCTTCATCAGGGAAAGACTAACTAAAAAAATTAAGCATCACATATTTCTATACACAACAGGACACAGGAATATTGCAATAGGTAAGACAAGTAAGTGACGTGTATCAGAACTGTCATTATCTCACAGGGATGAACATAAATATTCGAACAGTTCCTAGATAAGGATAGAAAGTTTGATTGCCCTCTCATTGGCGTATTTTTTGGGGTTTTCATGACCCTGGAAGGGCATAGACGCAGATTCCTTAATTGATATAGAATGACATAAATCCATGTGATCTATTCATTCCATCACTAACAGTGTCAAAGGTCATGATGAGCTTATATTCTGAAACCTTTGTACGTTTCTCATATTTGAAGTTATATTTTAATAACAGTAATTCCATATCCATGATGCTATGACCGGGCATACAAAAGTCTTTTGCCACAGCTAAATTCATTAATTTATCTGTGATTGTGTGGCGCTGATAATTCATCCTTGTTCTCCTTTTTGTTGCCGGTCTCCCCTCACTTGTCCCTCCCTCACTTGTCTTAGCTATTCCTGTGTCCTGTTGTGTGTAGAAATATGTGATTCTTCATTTTTGGCTTTACTCTTAGCCTGATGAAGACACCTGAGTAGTCTCGAAAGCTTTGAATTTGTTACCATATTTTCAGTTAGCCATTAAACGTTATCAACCACAGAGGACTGTCAAGTATAAATATTTTTCTATTCTTGTAATTGAAATTTATCATTTTATTGTTGTAGTAAAACTTCATTTATTCTTGTTTGAAGTACATACATTTGCAATGGCCACGTAACAAGGCAATAACTCAATATTTTATGCCTACACCCTCCTTGACCCTGGGCTCCAACACCGCCAGTTGTTGCTTGGAAGTGCTGTTAGCACAGTCTACACTTGCTCCTGTGTTACTGGGGTTCAGTAATGTCAGCTGTTCCCTGCTGTGTGAACGGCAAACAGTCCTGCTGCCTCCACCATGTTCTCTTCTCATCCCTGGGTTACAACACCGCCAGTTGTTTCTCGGAAGTGCTGTTAGCACAGTCTACACTTGCTCCTGTGTTACTGGGGTTCAGTAATGTCAGCTGTTCCCCTGCTGTGTGTACGGCAAACAGTCCTGCTGCCTCCACCATGTTCTGTTCTCATCCCTGGGTTACAACACCGCCAGTTGTTTCTCGGAAGTGCTGTTAGCACAGTCTACACTTGCTCCTGTGTTACTGGGGTTCAGTAATGTCAGCTGTTCCCCTGCTGTGTGTACGGCAAACAGTCCTGCTGCCTCCACCATGTTCTGTTCTCATCCCTGGGTTACAACACCGCCAGTTGTTTCTCGGAAGTGCTGTTAGCACAGTCTACACTTGCTCCTGTGTTACTGGGGTTCAGTAATGTCAGCTGTTCCCCTGCTGTGTGTACGGCAAACAGTCCTGCTGCCTCCACCATGTTCTCTTCTCATCCCTGGGTTACAACACCGCCAGTTGTTTCTCGGAAGTGCTGTTAGCACAGTCTACACTTGCTCCTGTGTTACTGGGGTTCAGTAATGTCAGCTGTTCCCCTGCTGTGTGTACGGCAAACAGTCCTGCTGCCTCCACCATGTTCTGTTCTCATCCCTGGGTTACAACACCGCCAGTTGTTTCTCGGAAGTGCTGTTAGCACAGTCTACACTTGCTCCTGTGTTACTGGGGTTCAGTAATGTCAGCTGTTCCCCTGCTGTGTGTACGGCAAACAGTCCTGCTGCCTCCACCATGTTCTCTTCTCATCCCTGGGTTACAACACCGCCAGTTGTTTCTCGGAAGTGCTGTTAGCACAGTCTACACTTGCTCCTGTGTTACTGGGGTTCAGTAATGTCAGCTGTTCCCCTGCTGTGTGTACGGCAAACAGTCCTGCTGCCTCCACCATGTTCTCTTCTCATCCCTGGGTTACAACACCGCCAGTTGTTTCTCGGAAGTGCTGTTAGCACAGTCTACACTTGCTCCCGTGTTACTGGGGTTCAGTAATGTCAGCTGTTCCCCTGCTGTGTGTACGGCAAACAGTCCTGCTGCCTCCACCATGTTCTCTTCTCATCCCTGGGTTACAACACCGCCAGTTGTTTCTCGGAAGTGCTGTTAGCACAGTTAACACTTGCTCCTGTGTTACTGGGGTTCAGTAATGTCAGCTGTTCCCCTGCTGTGTGTACGGCAAACAGTCCTGCTGCCTCCACCATGTTCTCTTCTCATCCCTGGGTTACAACACCGCCAGTTGTTTCTCGGAAGTGCTGTTAGCACAGTCTACACTTGCTCCCGTGTTACTGGGGTTCAGTAATGTCAGCTGTTCCCCTGCTGTGTGTACGGCAAACAGTCCTGCTGCCTCCACCATGTTCTCTTCTCATCCCTGGGTTACAACACCGCCAGTTGTTTCTCGGAAGTGCTGTTAGCACAGTTAACACTTGCTCCCGTGTTACTGGGGTTCAGTAATGTCAGCTGTTCCCCTGCTGTGTGTACGGCAAACAGTCCTGCTGCCTCCACCATGTTCTCTTCTCATCCCTGGGTTACAACACCGCCAGTTGTTTCTCGGAAGTGCTGTTAGCACAGTCTACACTTGCTCCCGTGTTACTGGGGTTCAGTAATGTCAGCTGTTCCCCTGCTGTGTGTACGGCAAACAGTCCTGCTGCCTCCACCATGTTCTCTTCTCATCCCTGGGTTACAACACCGCCAGTTGTTTCTCGGAAGTGCTGTTAGCACAGTTAACACTTGCTCCCGTGTTACTGGGGTTCAGTAATGTCAGCTGTTCCCCTGCTGTGTGAACGGCAAAAAGTCCTGCTGCCTCCACCATGTTCTCTTCTCATCCCTGGGTTACAACACCGCCAGTTGTTTCTCGGAAGTGCTGTTAGCACAGTCTACACTTGCTCCCGTGTTACTGGGGTTCAGTAATGTCAGCTGTTCCCCTGCTGTGTGTACGGCAAACAGTCCTGCTGCCTCCACCATGTTCTGTTCTCATCCCTGGGTTACAACACCGCCAGTTGTTTCTCGGAAGTGCTGTTAGCACAGTCTACACTTGCTCCTGTGTTACTGGGGTTCAGTAATGTCAGCTGTTCCCCTGCTGTGTGTACGGCAAACAGTCCTGCTGCCTCCACCATGTTCTGTTCTCATCCCTGGGTTACAACACCGCCAGTTGTTTCTCGGAAGTGCTGTTAGCACAGTCTACACTTGCTCCTGTGTTACTGGGGTTCAGTAATGTCAGCTGTTCCCCTGCTGTGTGTACGGCAAACAGTCCTGCTGCCTCCACCATGTTCTCTTCTCATCCCTGGGTTACAACACCGCCAGTTGTTTCTCGGAAGTGCTGTTAGCACAGTCTACACTTGCTCCTGTGTTACTGGGGTTCAGTAATGTCAGCTGTTCCCCTGCTGTGTGTACGGCAAACAGTCCTGCTGCCTCCACCATGTTCTCTTCTCATCCCTGGGTTACAACACCGCCAGTTGTTTCTCGGAAGTGCTGTTAGCACAGTCTACACTTGCTCCCGTGTTACTGGGGTTCAGTAATGTCAGCTGTTCCCCTGCTGTGTGTACGGCAAACAGTCCTGCTGCCTCCACCATGTTCTCTTCTCATCCTGGGTTACAACACCGCCAGTTGTTTCTCGGAAGTGCTGTTAGCACAGTTAACACTTGCTCCCGTGTTACTGGGGTTCAGTAATGTCAGCTGTTCCCCTGCTGTGTGTACGGCAAACAGTCCTGCTGCCTCCACCATGTTCTCTTCTCATCCCTGGGTTACAACACCACCAGTTGTTTCTCGGAAGTGCTGTTAGCACAGTCTACACTTGCTCCCGTGTTACTGGGGTTCAGTAATGTCAGCTGTTCCCCTGCTGTGTGTACGGCAAACAGTCCTGCTGCCTCCACCATGTTCTCTTCTCATCCCTGGGTTACAACACCGCCAGTTGTTTCTCGGAAGTGCTGTTAGCACAGTTAACACTTGCTCCCGTGTTACTGGGGTTCAGTAATGTCAGCTGTTCCCCTGCTGTGTGTACGGCAAACAGTCCTGCTGCCTCCACCATGTTCTCTTCTCATCCCTGGGTTACAACACCGCCAGTTGTTTCTCGGAAGTGCTGTTAGCACAGTCTACACTTGCTCCCGTGTTACTGGGGTTCAGTAATGTCAGCTGTTCCCCTGCTGTGTGTACGGCAAACAGTCCTGCTGCCTCCACCATGTTCTCTTCTCATCCCTGGGTTACAACACCGCCAGTTGTTTCTCGGAAGTGCTGTTAGCACAGTTAACACTTGCTCCCGTGTTACTGGGGTTCAGTAATGTCAGCTGTTCCCCTGCTGTGTGAACGGCAAAAAGTCCTGCTGCCTCCACCATGTTCTCTTCTCATCCCTGGGTTACAACACCGCCAGTTGTTTCTCGGAAGTGCTGTTAGCACAGTCTACACTTGCTCCCGTGTTACTGGGGTTCAGTAATGTCAGCTGTTCCCCTGCTGTGTGTACGGCAAACAGTCCTGCTGCCTCCACCATGTTCTCTTCTCATCCCTGGGTTACAACACCGCCAGTTGTTTCTCGGAAGTGCTGTTAGCACAGTTAACACTTGCTCCCGTGTTACTGGGGTTCAGTAATGTCAGCTGTTCCCCTGCTGTGTGAACGGCAAAAAGTCCTGCTGCCTCCACCCTGTTCTCTTCTCATCCCTGGGTTACAACACCGCCAGTTGTTTCTCGGAAGTGCTGTTAGCACAGTCTACACTTGCTCCTGTGTTACTGGGGTTCAGTAATGTCAGCTGTTCCCCTGCTGTGTGAACGGCAAATAGTCCTGCTGCCTCCACCCTGTTCTCTTCTCATCCTGGGTTACAACACCGCCAGTTGTTTCTCGGAAGTGCTGTTAGCACAGTTAACACTTGCTCCCGTGTTACTGGGGTTCAGTAATGTCAGCTGTTCCCCTGCTGTGTGAACGGCAAACAGTCCTGCTGCCTCAACTTTAATTTCCATGGGTACCTTCTGCTACCCATCCGGGTTCCAGTACCGTCAGCTGGTTCTCCGCAGTGCCTTTGGCGTAGGTGCCTCCATGTCGGTATCCGAGTTCCAGCAACGTCTGCTGGTCCTTGGTAGTGCTTTGGAGCACAGGTACCTCCTGCTTAGTAACCGTGTCCCAGTAACGTCAGCTGGTCCTCGGTTGTGCCATTGGCTCTTTTCCTTCTGCTGACCCTCCGGGTTCCAGCACAGTCAGCTGGTCCTCGTTACTTTCATTGGCTCTTGTACCTTCTGCTACTCATCCGGGTTCCAGTACCGTCAGCTGGTTCTCCGCAGTGCCTTTGGCCTAGGTGCCTCCATGTCGGTATCCGAGTTCCAGCAACGTCTGCTGGTCCTTGGTAGTGCTTTGGAGCACAGGTACCTCCTGCTTAGTAACCGTGTCCCAGTAACGTCAGCTGGTCCTCGGTTGTGCCATTGGCTCTTTTCCTTCTGCTGACCCTCCGGGTTCCAGCACAGTCAGCTGGTCCTCGTTACTTTCATTGGCTCTTGTACCTTCTGCTACTCATCCGGGTTCCAGTACCGTCAGCTGGTTCTCCGCAGTGCCTTTGGCCTAGGTGCCTCCATGTCGGTATCCGAGTTCCAGCAACGTCTGCTGGTCCTTGGTAGTGCTTTGGAGCACAGGTACCTCCTGCTTAGTAACCGTGTCCCAGTAACGTCAGCTGGTCCTCGGTTGTGCCATTGGCTCTTTTCCTTCTGCTGACCCTCCGGGTTCCAGCACAGTCAGCTGGTCCTCGTTACTTCCATTGGCTTTTGTACCATCACCAACAGGACAAAGAAGGTTAAGACAAACTACAAGATACAGAACAAGAGACAGAAGAACAATAAGCAGAAGATCAAAAAGCAGAAGAACATGAAGTATAAGACCAAAATGAAGAGCAAAATATATGCTCTAAATTCTAAGCAGAAGAAGACTAAGCAGTGTATGGGGGTGAGTCCGTTCCTCCTCGTGGTGCCCCTGGAAAATGCCTGATGCTGCTGCAGGCTAAACTGAACGCGGACAAATACTGTTGTAATTAAAATCTTTCGTGACAGCAAGAACGGAAGGATGAAAATTCAGAGTTTTACAGATTACAAGTACAGGAATGTCTGTCACAAATAAGAATATGATGAAAAGGATGAATAGGAAGAAGATGAAGAAGTAGAATATGAAGAATAATAACTGTTTAATAAGAACAATATAAGTAATGTTAACAAAAAGATGAATAGCAAGAAGTTTTAGAAGATTAATAAGGTGAAGATGAAGAATAATTTGATGAGAAAGATGATGCTGCTGAAAATTATGAAGGAGAAAGTGTGTGAAAAGTTAAAAAGGTGAAGACCATGGAAGTTGTGAAACAGACATATTTGACAAAATAGAAAAAAGGTTAACAACATTGTCAATTTGTTCGTCAATCCGAACGTATTTCCTAAAAAAAAAAAAATAATGCTATTCCATTGGATTGGGTCAAACATCTATGCCTTTAATGTCTCCTCAACCTCCCCCAATACATTCTACATTACTCTTTCTTGTTTTCCTTCATGTACAATTAACCAACAAGGCAAGAATGGGTTTTTTTTAATTTCGATATTTTGTTCCCATAGACTTACATGGGACTTCCGGTATCGGTATCGGGTATCGCCGATATTTTAGTGATATCGGCGATACCATTACGATTCCGATACTTTAGGATATCGGAAAGTATCGCTCAACTCTACTGGTCACTACAACACACTGGTCATTGCAGCGTACTGGTCAGTACAGCGTACTAGTCACTACAATGGCAGTTTGCAATTTTCACTCAGAAATATCCGCTACTGCTTGCTTCTGTAAAACACCTATGAGTCAAAATCATTACCACACCTGTAGACAAATTCCCAAAGGGGTATAATTTCCAAAATGGGGTAATTTGAGGGGGGATTCTGCTTTTCTAGCATCTAGGGGATTTGTATATGGAGTCCACAAACTATTCTAAGAATATCTACGAACCAGGAGGTAAAATGAGACCCGTTCCTCCGAGTCTCGTTATGTGGCTGAGCAGTACTGTACAACCACATATAGGGTATTTCTACATTCAGCAGAAGTTGTTGGACAAATTTAGGTACCATTTTTTACCCATTTCACTCTATGAAAATGTAAAATTTGGGGCTAACACACAATCTTGGCAGTAAAAATGTTAATTATTTTTAGTTCACTTTACTGTATAACATTCTGTGACACACCTGTGGAGTCAAAATAATCACTGCACCCCTAGATGAATTCATTGAGCAGTGTAGTTTGTAAAATGGGGCCACTTATGGGGGGTTTTGCTGTTCTGGCACCTCAGATGTTCCGCCAATATGACATGTCACCCTCAAACCAATGCAGCAAAATCTGCACTGTAATATGGTGCTCCTTCACTTCAGAGCTTTGCACTGTACCTCAAAAGTAGTTTTCAACCACATATGGGATATCCGAGAACTCAGGAGAAATTGCACAAGAAATTTTGGAGTTTATTTTCTCCTGTTACCCTTGTGAAAATACAAAATTTGGCACTAAAAACATTTTTTGGGAAAAATATGATTGTTTTATTTTCACGGCTCAACGGTATAAAATTATGTGAAGCAGAAGCACAGGGGTATCAAGGTACTCGCCACACATCAAAATAAGTTCCCTGACGTGTATAGTTTCCAAAATGGTTTCAACTGTTTAGGAACATCAAGGGCTCTCCAAGCACGACATGGTATCCACTAATTATTCCAGAAAATTTCACACTAAAAAAATCAAATGGCGCTCCTTCCCTTCCGAGCCATGCCATGCGCCCAAACAATGGCTTTCCCCAATTATAGGGGTATCAACATGCTCAGAAGAAATTATACAATAAATTGTATGGTACAATTTCTCCTCTTACTCTTGTGAAAATGAAAAATTTGGAGCTAAAAAACATTTTTGTGGGAAAAATGAGATTTTTTTTCACGATTCAAGGTTATAAAGTTTGTTGAAGCACCTGGGGATTCACGGTGCTCAATAGTCACTTGTTTCGGGTTTCCACTGGCACATCAGGGGCTTTCCAAACATGACATGGCGTTCGCTAATTATTCCAGCAAATTTGGCATTCAAAAAGTCAAATGGTGCTCCTTCCCTTCCAAGCCTTACAGTGTGGCCAAACAGTGGTTTCCCCCCATATGGTGTATTGGCATACTGATATGAAATTGCACAACAAACTGCATGGTGTAATTTCTCCAGTTACAGTTAAGAAAATGAAAAATTTGAAGCTTAAATTCGTTTGTGGGAAAAATGGGATTTTTTTATTTTCATGGGTCAACCTAGTGGTTCGAGGTGCTCAAAACA
Source organism: Oophaga sylvatica (assembly GCA_033576555.1). Taxonomy (NCBI): domain Eukaryota; kingdom Metazoa; phylum Chordata; class Amphibia; order Anura; family Dendrobatidae; genus Oophaga; species Oophaga sylvatica. The sequence continues at coordinate 751,371,655 of JARQOD010000001.1, read as the reverse complement.
CATCTTGATAAGTTCACTGAGGGTTCTAGCTTCCAAAATGGTGTCACTTGTGGGGAGTTTCCACTGTTTAAACACATCAGGGCACTCCAAATGTGACATGGCATCTGCTAATTAATCTAGCAAATTTTGCATTCAAAAAGCCAAATGGCGCTCCTTCCGTTCTGAGCCCTGCAGTGCACTCAAACAGTGAATCTCATATGGGGTATCGGCATGCTTAGAAGAAATTGCAGAACAAATTTTATTGTGCAATTTCTCCTGTTACCCTTATGAAAATGCAAATTTTGACACTAAAATCATTTTTGGAAAAAATGAGATTATTTTTATTTTCACGGCTCAACATTAAAAACTTTTATAAAGCACCTGGACTTTAAAGGTGCTCAATGCACATCTAGATAAGTTTCCTGATGGACCTAGTTTCCAAAATAGAGTCATTTGTGGGAGGTTTCCACTGTTTAGGTACATCAGGGGCTCTCCAAACGTGACACGGTGTCTACTAATTATGCCAGCAATTTTTACATTCAAAAGTTAAATGGTGCTCCTTCCCTTCTAATCCCTTCCATAAGCCCAAACAGTGGTTTTCCCCAAAATATGGGGGTTCGGCATGCTCAGAAGAAATTGCACAACAAATTATATGGTCCAGTTTCTTCTTCTTTTACCCTTGTGAAAGTAAAAAAAAATGTGGTCTAAAGGAAAATTTTTGTGTAAAAAAGTTAAATATGTATTTTTCTCTTCTATATTCCATTAATTCCAGTGAATCACCCCTGGGGCTTTAATAAACTTCTTGAATGTGGTATTGAGTACCTTGAGGGGTGTAGTTTTTAGAATTGTGTCACTTTTGGGTATTTTCTGTCATACAAGCCCCTCAAAATCACATGAAATGTGATGTGGTCCCTGAAAAAGATCGTTTTGTAAATTTTTTTGTAAAAATGACAAATCGCTGGTCAACTTTTAACTTAATAAAAAAACGATGTTTAAAAAATAGTGCTGAGGTAATTTAGACGTGTTGGAAATGTTATTTATTAATTATTTTATGTGACATGACTTAAGGGCATAAAAATTAAAAGTTTGAAAACATCAACATTTTCAAAATTTTCTCCAAATTTCGGAATTTCTCACTGATAAACATAAGTCCGATCAAAGAAATTTTAACACTATTATAAAGTACAATATTTTAAAAAAAAATCCCAGTATCAGCGTGATTCACTGATGCGTTCCAGAGTCATGACCATATAAAAGGAGAGTAGTTAGAATTGAAAAAATGACCTGGTCAGGAAGGTGAAAACAGGATTAGGGATGAAGAGGTTAAAGTTAACAATATGCCTGTCATCCCAGATCCATGCCAGTAAGCCATGATGGCCTGCACGATGAGAATCCTGATGGTCAATTTTTGTGGTGCATTATTTGTTCTAAAACTACAATGGCACTGTGTGGAGAGGAGGTAGACAGCTTTAAAAAAATACAAATATGAGGATGTGTTACTTACATAGCGCAAAGAATCCTCCTCTTCTCTATGCGTGCAGAGCTACCTCTGATGTTAGATCAGCCATGAGGGGAAGGGCAGAACACAAATGTTATAAGACCTAACACTGCTGGGCAAAATTATAGTAGAATGAAGAGGAAACAAGCAAAACTCCAGTGTCGGCTGGAGAAAATATCAGACTGATTCACCAAATTTAAAGGTAGAGTAAGCAATAGTGAATATATAAAATATAACTTTTAATAATATACATTTAAAAGTATAAGGTGTGTCACCCAATAAATTATTGGGTGACACACCTTAAACTTTTAAATGTATATTATTAAAAGTTATATTTTATATATTCACTATTGCTTACTCTAGAATGAAGAGGAAAAACCGACCATACAGTCTAAAAGCAATGTTGTGAAATAATCAGAAATGGTTTATTAACCCCTTAGTGACAGAGCCATTTTGCAGCTTAATGACCGGTCCAATTTTTACAATTCTGACCACTGTCATTTTATGAGGCTATAACTCTGGAACGCTTTAACGAATCCAGCTGAATCTGAGAATGTTTTTTCGTGACATATTGTACTTCACGCTAGTGGTAAAAAAAAATTTATATGACTTGATTGTATTTATGAAAAAAATGGAAATATGGCAAAAATTTTGAAAATTTTGCAATTTTCAAACTTTCAATTTTTACGCCCTTAAATCAGAGAGATATGTCACACAAATTTCTTAATAACATTTCCCACATGTCTACTTTACATCAGCACAATTTTGGGAACAAAATTTTCTTTTGTTACAAAGTTATAAGGGTTCAAAGTTGACCAGCGATTTCTCATTTTTACAACACCATTTTTTTTTAGGGACCACATCACATTTGTAGTCACTTTGAGGGGTCTATATGAAAGAAAATACCCAAAAGTGACACCATTCTAAAAACTGCACCCCTCAAGGTGCTCAAAACCACGTTCAAGAAGTTTATTAACCCTTCAGGTACTTCACAGGAGCTGAAGCAATGTGGAAGGAAAAAATTGACATTTAACTTTTTTTGCAAAAGCTTTAATTCAGGACCAATTTTTTTTATTTTTACAAGTGTTAAAAGAAAAAATGAACCACAAAATTTGTTGTGCAATTTATCCTAAATACGCCGATACCCTATATGTGGGGGCAAACCACTTTTTGGGCGCACGGCAGAGATCGCAAGGGAAGGAGCGCCATTTGACTTTTTCAACGCAGAATTGGCTGGATGCCATGTCGCGTTTAGAGAGCCCCTGATGTGCCTAAACAGTGGAAACCCCAACAAGTGACCCCATTTTGGAAACTAGACCCCTTAAGGAACTTATCTAGATGTGTGGTGAGCACTTTGAACCTCCAAGTGCTTCACACAAGTTTATAACAATACACACCAGAACAAAGGAGTATGGACAACATCTTTTATAAAAATGCAAAAAACTTTATTAATAGACAATAAATGCCAACAATAATGGCCCAAAATACAGGGACGAATGGAGGAAAAAGCACTGCCACGAAACGCAGGTCAGGGGGTTGCAGGGGGCGCACAGACTGGACCTTCTGATATGGGTAAGAGTTATCAATAACATATATGGAGTGCATTATTATAATTGATGGTCTATATTGGTCCTGATGATTTAATAATACTTTTTGGCGTTCACCATTCACTTACACTATGTAAGTGCTAATTAGATTACTTTGATTAACCCTGGTTACTATTTGGTCTGTGCAACCCCTGTATAGTTACCTGCAGTTTGCTCCTCCATTCATCCCTGTATTTTGGGCCATTATTGTTGGCATTTATTGTCTATTAATAAAGTTTTTTGCATTTTTTATATAAGATGTTGTCCATACTCCTTTGTTCTGGTGTGTATTGTTAACTCTTTGGAGTATTTCATCTATTACATATGGGCCATTGGGCTGGTTTTGGGATGAAGCAAATTTGCTTCTATTTTACTATATTCATTGTGTTGTACATGACGCTTTGTCTTAATTAACAAGTTTATAACGTAGAGTCGTGAAAATAAAAAATCATTTTTTTTCCACAAAAATGATCTTTTCACCCCAATTTTTATTTTCCCAAGGGTAACAAGACCCAAAAGTTTTTGTGCAATTTGTCCTGAGCATGCCGATACCCCATATGTGGGGGTAAACCACTTTTTGGGCGCACGGCAGAGGTCGCAAGGGAAGGAGCGCCATTTGACTTTTTCAACGCAGAATTGACTGGATGCCATGTCGTGTTTAGAGAGCCCCTGATGTGCTAAACAGTGGAAACCCCCAACAAGTGACCCCATTTTGGAAACTAGACCCCTTAAGGAACTTATCTAGATGTGTGGTGAGCACTTTGAACCCCCAAGTGCTTCACAGAAGATTATAACGGGCGTGAAAATAAAAAATCATATTTTTTCCACAGACCTGATCGTTTAGTCCTCAATTTTTTATTTTCCCAAGGGTAACAGGAGAAATTAGACCACAAAAGTTGTTGTCAAATTTGTCCTGAGTACGCTGATACCCCATATGTGGGAGGGGGACCACTGTTTGGGCGCACGGCAGGGCTTGGAAGGGAAGCAGCGCCGTTTGACTTTTTCAAACCAAAATTGGCTGGAATTGAGATTGGACATCATGTCGCGTTTGGAGAGCCCCTGATGCGCCTAAACAGTGGAAACCCCCACAAGTAACACAATTTTGGAAACTAGACCCCCTATGGAACTTATCTAGATCTGTTGTGAGCACTTTGAACCCCCAAGTGTTTCACAAAAGTTTATAATGCCTGGGTGTGAAAAAAACAAAACAATTTTCCACAAAAATGATTTTTTAGTCCCAAATTTTTGATTTTTCACAAGGAAATTGGACCCTAAAAGTTGTTGTCCAATTTGTCCTGAGTACGCTGATACCAAACATGTGGGGGGGAACTGTTTGGGCGCACGGCAGGGCTTGGAAAGGAAGTAATAACGTTTTGGAATGCAGACGTTGATGGGGGTCATGTTCCTTTTGCAGTACCACAGATGTGCCTAAACAGTGGAAAACCCCACAAGTGACCCCATTTTGGAAACTAGACCCCCAAGTAACTTATCTAGATCTGTAGTGAGCACTTTGAACCCCAAGTGTTTCACAAAAGTTTATAATGCATGGGTGTGAAAAAAAAACAAAAACAATTTTCCACAAAAATGATTATTTTAGTCCCAAATTTTTGATTTTTCACAAGGAAATTGGACCCCAAAAGTTGTTGTCCAATTTGTCCTGAGTATGCTGATACCAAATATGTGGGGGGGGAAACTGTTTGGGCGCACAGCAGGGCTTGGAAAGGAAGTACCGTATATACCCATGTATAAGCTGAGATTTTCAGCCCATTTTTTAGGGCTGAAAGTCCCCCTCTCGGCTTATACGCGGGTCACATACGGGGGTCGGCGGGGGAGGGGTAGTGGGGGTGTCGGATCATGCTCACCCGTCCGCCGGCGCGGTCTCTGCAGCCCCCCTGCTTCTCCCACGATCTCCTGCTCCTTCCTGCAGCAGTCACATGGCACCGCTCATTAAAGTCATGAATATGCACATATTCATGACTTTAATGAGCGGTAGCACATGACCGCTGCAGGGCTAAAGCGCTGTGGAGAGCGCCGGGAGAAGAGGAGAGGCTGCAGGGACGTGCGGCGGAAGGGTGAGTATAGCGATATTTAACTGTCCCCGTGCCACCGCTGCGTGCTGCTCCCTCGTCCGACTCCTCTGGCTGTGAATGTTCAGGCAGAGGGCGCGATGACATTGTTAGTGCGTGCCCCGCCCCCTGCCAGATCATTCACAGCCAGAGGAGTCAGACCAAGGGAGCAGCGCAGCGGTGCAGAGAGGACAGGTAAATATCACAGGTGCCGGGGTCCTGAGCGAGCGGTGACACCGGCACCTGTCCCCCATAGCGCGCCGGTGTCCCCGCCTGCTCAGGACCCTGGCACCTGGCCCCCATCGACGAGAGGAGAGTATGTCATTTTTTTTTTTGCAGCAGCATCATATGAGGCCTATGCTATGGGGCATAATTATGCAGCATATGGGGGCATAATCTGGAGCATATGGGAGCATAATATGGAGCATATGGGGGCATAAGCTGTGGAACATAAGGGGCATAATCTGGAGCATATGGGGCATAATCTGGAGCATGTGGGGGCGTAAGCTGTGGAACATATGGGGGCATAATCTGGAGCATATGGGGGCATAAGCTGTGGAACATATGGGGGCATAATATGGAGCATATGGGGGCATAATCTGGAGCATATGGGGGCATAAGGTGTGGAACATATGGGGGCATAATCTGTGGAACATATAGGGCATAATCTGGAGCATATGGGGGCATAATCTGTGGAACATATGGGGCATAATCTGAAGCATATGGGGGCATAAGCTGTGGAACATATGGGGGCATAATCTGGAGCATATGGGGGCATAATCTGTGGATCATACGGGGGCATAATCTGTGGAATATATGGGGGCATAATCTGGAGCATATGGGGGCATAATCTCTGAAGCATATTGGACATAATCTGGAGCATATGGGAGCATAATCTGTGCAGCATATGGGGGCATAATATGTGGAGCATCATATGGGGGCATAATCATTTTTCACCCTAGGCTTCTACGCGAGTCAATAAGTTTTTCCAGTTTTTTGTGGCAAAATTAGGGGGGTCGGCTTATACACGGGTCGGCTTACAAATGAGTATATACTGTAATAACGTTTTGGAATGCAGACGTTGATGGAGGTCATGTTCCGTTTGCAGTACCCCAGATGTGCTTAAACAGTGGAAAACCCCACAAGTGACCCCATTTTGGAAACTAGACCCCCTAAGGAACTTATCTAGATGTGTGGTGAGCACTTTGAACCCCAAAGTGCTTCACAGAAATTTATAAACGCAGAGCCGTGAAAATAAAAAATTATTTTTTTCCTCAAAATGATTTTTTTAGCCAGCTATTTTTTATTTTCCCAAGGGTAGCAAGAGAAATTAGAACCCCAAAATCGGTGTGCAATTTGTCCTGAGTACGCTGATACCCGATATGTTGGGGTAAACCACTGTTTGGGCGCACAGCAGGGCTCGGAAGGGAGGGAGCGCCATTTGACTTTTTGAACGCCACGTGTTTGGAGATCCCCTGATTTACCTAAATAGTGGAAACCCCTCAATTCTAGCTCCAACCCTAACCCCAACACACCCCTAACCCTAATCCCAACCCTAACCCTAATCCTAACCTAAATCCCAACCCTAATTCCAACCCTAATTGTAACCCTAACCCTAATTGTAACCCTAACCCTAATTATAACCCTAACCCTAAGGCTAAGTTCATTTTGCGTTTTACCAGCCCGTTCAATACATAGCGTTGACGGGCTGGTAACGCTATAGCATAACAAGATCGCGTTATGCTATACCCGCTAGCGCAGAGGAATCAGCAGATGATTCATCTGCGCTAGCGGTGACGGAGACCAGAGGCTGCAGGCCACGTCCGAGGCTCCGTCACTGAATGATGGCACGTCTCGAAGCCATGCCACTTTACGCCCTCAAATGGGGGTGAATGGCAGCGTTAACGGACTGTGTTACACCGCGTCATACCGTGGTGTAACGCAGTCCGTCTAACGGACTGCCATAATGCAGTATGAACCCAGCCTAACCCTAATTATAACCCTAACCCTAGCCCTAACTCAAACCCTAACCCTAGCCCTAACCTTAACCCTAATGGAAAAATGAAAATAAATATAATTTCTATATTTTATTATATGTCCCTAGCTAAGGGGGTGATAAATGGGGGGGTTATGTACTGTTTTTTTTATTTTGATCACTGTGATAGTTTATCACTGTGATCAAAATGTACTTTTATGAGAATGAATGAAACATTTTTTGAATCTGCCGCTAGGCAGATTCGGCGGGTGCACTGCGAATGCGCCCGCCATTTTTTTTCACAGGAAGAAGACCCGGGAGGATCGCAGGCCAGGGGAAGCTGCCGGAGGTCACCGGGAGGTATGGGGGGTGGTTCAGGGGTTCTGGGGATCCTAATTCTTTCCCCTCTGATGTGCGATCACATCAGAGGGGAGAGAAATCTTTTTTTTTTTTTTTTTTGCGGTCGCCGTTATACTCGGACTTTCTGCCTGGGACGAGATGCCGGCGGAGCCCCCGACGCAAGAACAGAGCCCGCTGCTGCCCCGACACCACCAGCGCATCGCAGCGAAGCTACATTGGGAGCGCCGCCGCTGGACTTTCCGGTATGTTGCGACCATAAGACGCACCCCCATTTTCCCCAAAAATTTTTGGGGAAAAAAGTGTGTCTTATGGTCAGAAAAATACAGTAGTACAAGGATACCCTGCTACCGTAAACAAGCATTCTCAATGTAATCTCTGCTGCTGGTTATTAGCTGCACTATGTATCTTTGATTTTGTTGTGCTGGGGTAAAGAAGGGGAGGAAGAATTTGACAACATAAAGATTGAACACAGAAGGCTAGCATATATGTGTATTTCCTATGTTTATAAGTAGAAGTTGACAGGCAAATTTTAATCTGGGGTGGGACGATTAGAAAGCACTGGCCCATGATTTGAGGCAGCCTATCTTTAGACTGCTTATCTCAGGCCCTGCAATAAAACAGCAGAGATAGCAATCTTTAAAAATAACGGTGACTAGTACACAGTGATGGGATTAAAACGGAATGTACAGCATATATACAATAACAGAACTACTACATAGATACAGGAACAGATCAGAAATTATTACATGAATAAGGGTAAAGAACCAAGCTTACTACATAAATAATTTGAGCAGAATCAAGCCTCCTCCATAGATACATAAACAGAACCAAGCTTATTACACAAATACAGGAATAGAAATGAGTTTACTGCTTAGATATGGGAAAAGACTTCATTTTAAAGGGAAACTGTCGCAAGAAAAAACATTATTAACTAGTAGTTAGTGAGTGAATTTGTTCGAAAAACGATCGCCAAGTTTATGGCGGTGAAATGAAGCTGTCTGCAGAGCTCATGCACATTAAAAATATTTTTTTCTGTTGCTAAACGGGATACAGCCCAACATAAATTGTTGTGTGTGCAGTGCTGTTACACATAAATATATATATATATATATATATTATATATATATATATATATTTACAATCATGATACAGCAGACTGGATCTGAGTTTCAAATTGTTTGGAGAATATCTTCTTGGTTATACAAGCCTCATCCACACTAAAAATAAACTTGTTCAGTTACTAACATTCTACAGTAGGGGAGATGTCTCTTTGAAATTGTTTGCAGCATCTAGTCTATGTTATACAGGCCTCATCAATAGGCCAAAAAAAATTATTCAGTTAATAACATTATATGGTAGGGTAGATCTCACTTTGAAATTGTTTGGAGCATCTAGTCTATTTTATATGGATGTCAATCACACAAAAAAATGGGTCTGTTACTAACGTCATATGTTAGGGGAGATCTCATTTTTAAATTGTTTGGAGCATATGTTTGGAACAATTCTTTCTTCTGTTATTAACGTCATACAGAAGGGGAGATATCACTTCAAAATTGGAACATCTAGTCTATTTTATACAGACCTCATCCACATGCCAAAAAAAATTTCTTCTGTTGCTAGCATTCTACAGTAGAGATCTTACTTTGAAATTGTTTGGAGCATCTACTCTGTGTCATACAGGCCTAATCTACAGGCCTAAAAAAAATTATTCGGTTACTAACATCATACAGTAGGGTAGATATCACTTTGAAATTGTTTGGAACATCTAGTCTATTATATACAGGCCTCATCTACAGAAAAAAGAAACATTTCTTCTGTTGCTAACATCATGCAGTAGGCTAGATCTCATTTTTAAATTATTTGAAGCATATCTTTTGTCATACAGGCCTCATCCCCACTCAAACAATTCTTACTTCTGTTACTAACTTCATACAGTAGGTGAGATGTAATTTTGAAATTGTTTGAGGCATATCTACTTTGTCATACAGGCCTCATCCCCGTTAAAAATAAATTTGTTCAGTTACTAATGTTCTATTGTAGGGGAGATCTCACTTTGAAAATGTTTGAAGCATCTAGTCTATTTTATACAGGCCTCATCGACATTTCCAAATAAATTTCTTTTCTTACTAACTTTCTACAGTAGGGAAGATCTCACTTTGTAATTCTTTGGAGCTTCTAGTCTATGCTATACAGGCCTTATCCTCAGGCCTAAAAAAATTCTTCTGTTACTAATGTCCTAAAGTAGGGTAGATGTCAATTTGAGTTTATTAAAGCATCTAGTCTATGTTATTCAGGTCTTATCCACATGCCAAGAAAACTTTCTTCAGTTACAAATGTCATACAGTTTGGTACATCTCACTTTGAAACTGTTTGGCAAAATATAGTCTATTTTAAAAAGGCCTCATCCAAACCAGAAAAAACATTTCTTCTGTTATCAACAGCATGCAGTAGGGTAGATCTCATTTTGAAATTGTTTGGAGCATGTCTTCTTTGTCATCCAGGCCTCATCCTCACTCAAACAATTATTTCTTCTGTTACTAAAGTCATAGAGTAGGGAAGATTTCACTTTGAAATTGTTTTTAGCATCTAGTCTATTTAACACAGGCCTCATCCACATGCCAAAATAAATTTCTTCTGTTGTGACTAGTCACTTTGAAATTGGAGCATTTAGTCTGCTGTTGTGAATGTGTTAGAAATGAATTCTGAGCAGAAGCTCCCACTGGTGGTTACAAACAGTACTGAACCATTCAATGAAGATTGGCAATCAGGAGTTACAGACTGGTCTTATATAAGGGAGGTTCCCTCCCATCATGGTTGCCGGTGATCAATTGTTCTTGTCTCAACTGTGGTTCCTGGTTCACTTGGAAGCTTGCTGAGTCTTGCCTCTTCTCCTGCTCTCAAATAAGATATTTTCTGTTTTATTTTTATGCTTGCATTTTGCATTGTTTCCTGCACTTCTGTGGAGGTCAGCCAGGTCCCCTCAGGGGGCTTGTGCTCCTCTCAGTTTATCTGAGCCACTGTTATTTGTTCATTTGCCTTTTCCAGTTTCTTCAGTGGCTGCGGCTTAGTTTTGTTACACCAGAGAACTAATTTAGGTGGTAGAGGTCGTGTGATCTCAGGTGTTTTTGCAATTAGTAGAGTTGGTATTTTTTAAGGTTTTTTGGATTGCAGTAAGTGTCCTTCCTATCCTTTTTCTTTCTAGGCAGATTGGGCCCCAACGTTTGCTCTTACTATTTTCTGTCTGTGTCTGTATTTCCTCTTGTCTAACCGCCATTACATGTTTGGGGGCTTCCTATGTTCTTTGGGGATCTGCTCCGGGGCAGATAGCTTTCCTCTTTCTATCTATAGGTGTAGTTAACCTCTCAGGCTGTGACGAGGCGTCTAGGACCAACGTAGGAACGCTCTACGGCTGCTTTTAGTTGTGGTGGTTAGTCAGGATACTGCAATCCAGTAGATTCCAACCTCTCTGGTGTATTGCCGTTTTTGCCTGCTCTCCTCAGCTACCAAATCATAACAGTATCACCGGCCAAAACTGAAAATTCTATGGTACTCAGAGAAGGGAAAATAGTAAAAGGAAAAAGAAAAAGGGAAGTTGTCAGAAATTTTTTTTTCTCTGTTTGTTGCATTTTTTCCCTCTTTTTCTCTGGGTGCTGAGGAGGAAATTTTTTTTTTCTCTCAATGGAGTTTGCACAGTTGTCTGGCCATGTGGATCAGCTTGCCACTGAAGTTCGGAGTATTGCTACCTATCTTGCAGGGTTGCCGGTTGTGGAACCTAGGATCCCCATGCCAGATTTATTTTTGGGGGATCGAGCTAAATTTCTGAATTTCAAAAATAACTGTAAGTTGTTTTTTGCCTTAAAACCTAAGTCCTCAGGGAACGCAGCACAGCAGGTTCAAATTGTCATCTCTCTCCTGCGCGGCGATCCTCAGGATTGCGCTTTTTCCCTGACACCTGGGGACCCTGTTTTGAGTAATGTTGATGCATTTTTTCTGGCTCTGGGGTTATTGTACGATGAACCTAATGTCACTGATCAAGCTGAAAAAACCTTGTTGGCATTAAATCAGGGGCTTGAGGACGCTGAGTTGTACTGTCAGAAATTCCGAAAGTGGGCAGTCCTGACCAAATGGAATGATGATGCTTTGGCAGCCCTTTTTTGGAAGGGTCTGTCAGAGAATGTAAAAGATGTTATGGTGGGTTTCCCTGCTCCCTCTGGTCTCAATAATTCTATGTCATTAGCGATTCAAATTGACAGACGTTTGCGTGAGCGTAGAGGTATGCGTGGAATAGTGTTGCCTTGTGAACCAGCTTCCGAACCCATGCAGTGTGATAGAGTGGCTTCTGGGGCACAGTGTCATGAGTTTCGAAAACGCAATGGGTTATGTTTCTACTGTGGTGACGACTCTCATGCTATTTCAGTCTGCCCTAAGCGGGGAAGACGTTTTGCACGCTCAGTTGTCTTGGGTAGTGTTCAGACTAAATTTCTGTTGACTGTTACCCTGATTTTCTCCCTGTCCACATTTTCTGCTCAGGCTTTTGTTGATTCGGGAGCAGCTATTAACCTGATGGATTTTGATTTTGCTAAACGTTGTGGGTTTCCCTTGATACCCCTACGGAAGTCTACTCCCTACTGGGGATTGATTCTACCCCTTTGGCTGAGAATAAACCACAGTTCTCTACTCCGGTGATAATGAGGGTTGAACCTGATCATCAGGAGAGTTGCATATTTTTGGTGCTGTATAATCTGCATGACATTATTGTACTAGGTTTTCCTTGGTTACAGTCTCATAATCCTGTTTTGGATTGGAAATCTGTGTCTGTAACCAGTTGGGGCTGACAATGTGTTAATGCCAACACTCCTGTTTTTTCTGCCTCTCCCCAAGCTCAGGATTTTCCTGACTTTTTGACTGATTTTTCTGATGTGTTTAGCGAAAGTAAATCTGCATCCTTGCCCCACCATAGGAGCTATGACTGCGCTAACTTGTCTGTACCTGAACATGACGCTATGCAGTCTTATATCAAGGAGTCATTGGAGAAGGGTCATATCAGACCATCCTCTTCACCCTTGGGTGCCGGTTTTTTCTTTGTGGCCAAAAAGGATGGTTCATTAAGGCCGTGTATTGATTATCGTCTCTTGAACAATTTCACTGTGAAATATCAATATCCAACTAGGTAAACACCGTGCTTAACCAAAAAGTACCTGGTATTAGTGATGAATTAAGATATAACAATATTACAAGATGATAAACTCACTGTAAGTTGCCAAATTCCTATGAAAAAGTTGTTTAGAGTTGTTTAGAGGTACATCTTCTTCACGTGTATGCTGAAAATATATATATATATATATATATATATATATAAAAATATGACAGCCCGTAAATGATTAGCTTGTGGAAAAACAAGAATGTATCTAATACAGTACTATTTACTGATTACATTGGCAGTACTCACTGAGAGAATAGAATTAAAGGTATGACGACTTTTTGATTGCAGAATCGCAGGGTTCAGTGTTGAAATAGTGGCACATTGGAAAAATGTGTATACTCATATAGATGTATATGAACCCAAAACAAATTCAATCCATATGTCTACTCAAAGCCTTTCTGCAATGAATAATGTTAATAGTTGATAACTGGATAATTATGTGTTGATGCTGAGAAGAAACTCTATAGAAATGGTGAATACCCACTTTACTCACATATATGTAGAGGATTTAAATTGCTGCAAGGGGAGCCGTCATGTGAAGCAATATTATATGGGCGCTGGTATGGATAAGATACAGGTATATACCAGTGGATAGTTTAGCCAATACTCCAGACCTTACTAAAATAACAATAATGTGATTAGTCTGAAAGTGTAATTGTGGATAGCCTGTGAGTGTTATATACACCGCAACACTCACTGTGCATAAACAGGTCCAATCCACTATAGGGATTATCACCGCATGGAGCCGATAGATGGTAAGACTGAGCTGGTGAGCGCAGTGCTTTGTGTTGTACTCACTGCATGCAGGTGGGTCTGGATCACTGCGGGGATGGTCGCCGCAAGGAAACGTGGCTACGAAGAGGTCGACAAACACCTGGCGCGCTCCGGCCGGAAGCAGCGCCTGAGTTTGTGACAGGAGAGGGCGGAACAGCAAGGTGACGTCACCGATTAGTTGCGCTTGCGTGAGAGTGCAGGGGCTAAGTGTGCTGACGCGTTTCTAGGGACCACTGTCCCTCTTCATCAGAGCTGAAGCTCGCTGCACTAAATTGCCCAAATATATAGAGAAATGCTAATGAGGCTCCCTTTTGTTTAAAACCTTAATGGGTGATGGCTTTGAAAGAAAACACTGAACCTGCAATAATACTAATGACTATGTTCTTGTATGGTACAAACCAGGATGTGTAAATTAATATAAACTTTCGGATAAGTGCAATGTGTATTTATGAATGGAAATGTAAGTGAAATTAAAATTAAAATAAAATTAAATTAGAAACCTTTTTTATTGATATTAATTTAAAATAAATAATGACCTCTATCATGGTGATGGATGCAAAATAAAATAAAATGAAATGTATGGATAAAATAATAAAAAGGTGTATCTATATGCTTTAAAATGTGGGCCATTTGACCAATATATGTTAAGTTCAAACTGAACCCACAAGAATATATTATATTATTTATTTATTTATTTATTTATATATATAATATAGCCAGATCAATAAAAATGCACATATATATGAAGAATAATTCTTGGGAGATATATATAAAAATATACATATGCATGATTAATAAACAGTGATTCCAAAGACAGTGTTTATAAGTTTCATGAATTGAAAGCATAAAGCTCAAATTCTTGGTTGAGTCCCTTTGGGGCAAGTGTATCAAGCGTAAAAATCCATCGGGACTCAATCCTTGACATGCACTTGATGTAGTCACCTCCTCTATGATTTCTAGGGACTAATTCAATACCATAAAAGTCAATACCTGTACAGCTTTTATTGTGTTTTTCCAAAAAATGTCGGGATAGAGGGTGACCCAAAAACCCTTTTTTAATATTGGTCAAATGTTCCTTAATACGTGTTTTAAGGCATCTTTTTGTTCGACCCACATATAATTTGTTGCATGGGCAACTTCAAAATATAGATGACCCCCTTGGATTCACACGTGATCTTAGACTTGATATTAAACGTGATTTTTTCACTTGTATTCGTAAAACTAGACCTAATTGTTTTATTACACATAGTATGCTTGATACATATAAAGAAACCCAGATTCAGTTCATCTTAAAGGGCATCAAATTTATATTGAATCATAATTATTTTAAATATGAACAGCAACATTACCTTCAAATACATGGTACCGCGATGGGTACGCGGTTTGCGCCCAGCTTTGCCAACATCTATGTGGGCAAATGGGAACACCAATATATCTATCAAGATAACAAACTGCTCGATGGCCTAATATTATGGCGCCGCTTCATCGACGATATTTTTTTCATATGGGGCGGCTCCCCAGCGGATCTTCAGATATTTATGAACAGTCTCAATAACAACAACTATGGTTTGGAATTCACACCAACCATAAGCAATAAAAGTGTCAATTTCCTAGATTTAACCATCTATGTGGAAAACAACAAAATTGCTACTAAATGCTACAGGAAAGATGTGGATTCCAATAGCTTTATTCACATGTCTAGTTGCCATCTTCCCATCTGGCTTACAACTATTCCGAGGGGTCAGTTTATGCGTATCAGACGAAACTGTACCAATATTAGAGATTACTACATTGAGACGGATCGACTAACTGATGAATTTTTGGCAAAAGGATATAATGCATCTGCACTAAATATATCAAAGTATGAAATTGCTAACATTGATAGGGATACAACTATCTATAAAGATAGAGAAAATCCAACCCCCTTAAGCATTGAGCAAGAAATATTACAAGTACCCTTTGTAACCCAATTCCATTCAAATTACATGAAATTTAAAAATATAATCAGTAAACATTGGGCTCTACTTCAGGGTGACAAATGTATAGGTAACCTTTTGCCAGATCGACCAAGGTTTATATTTACGAAAGCCAAAAACCTGGGCCTTCTTCTTGCGCCCACAACAAGGCCATTGAATGTTGATGTAACCAGGCTACCGCCAGTTCCACAGGTTTCTGGTTTTTTACCCTGTAGAAAATGCTATGGTAGTTTGCATACTATGTGTAATAAAACAATTAGGTCTAGTTTTACGAATACAAGTGAAAAAATCACGTTTAATATCAAGTCTAAGATCACGTGTGAATCCAAGGGGGTCATCTATATTTTGAAGTGCCCATGCAACAAATTATATGTGGGTCAAACAAAAAGATGCCTTAAAACACGTATTAAGGAACATTTGACCAATATTAAAAAAAGGGTTTTTGGGTCACCCTCTATCCCGACATTTTTTGGAAAAACACAATAAAAGCTGTACAGGTATTGACTTTTATGGTATTGAATTAGTCCCTAGAAATCATAGAGGAGGTGACTACATCAAGTGCATGTCAAGGATTGAGTCCCGATGGATTTTTACGCTTGATACACTTGCCCCAAAGGGACTCAACCAAGAATTTGAGCTTTATGCTTTCAATTCATGAAACTTATAAACACTGTCTTTGGAATCACTGTTTATTAATCATGCATATGTATATTTTTATATATATCTCCCAAGAATTATTCTTCATATATATGTGCATTTTTTATTGATCTGGCTATATTATATATATAAATAAATAAATAAATAAATAAATAATATAATATATTCTTGTGGGTTCAGTTTGAACTTAACATATATTGGTCAAATGGCCCACATTTTAAAGCATATAGATACACATTTTTATTATTTTATCCATACATTTCATTTTATTTTGCATCCATCACCATGATAGAGGTCATTATTTATTTTAAATTAATATCAATAAAGAAAGGTTTCTAATTTAATTTTATTTTAATTTTAATTTCACTTACATTTCCATTCATAAATACACATTGCACTTATCCGAAAGTTTATATTAATTTACACATCCTGGTTTGTACCATACAAGAACATAGTCATTAGTATTATTGCAGGTGTTTTCTTTCAAAGCCATCACCCATCAAGGTTTTAAACAAAAGGGAGCCTCATTAGCATTTCTCTATATATATGGGCAATTTAGTGCAGCGAGCTTCAGCTCTGATGAAGAGGGACAGTGGTCCCTAGAAACGCGTCAGCACACTTAGCCCCTGCACTCTCACGCAAGCGCAACTAATCGGTGACGTCACCTTGCTGTTCCGCCCTCTCCTGTCGCAAACTCAGGCGCTGCTTCCGGCCGGAGCGCGCCAGGTGTTTGTCGACCTCTTCGTAGCCACGTTTCCTTGCAGCGACCATCCCCGCAGTGATCCAGACCCACCTGCATGCAGTGAGTACAACACAAAGCACTGCGCTCACCAGCTCAGTCTTACCATCTATCGGCTCCATGCGGTGATAATCCCTATAGTGGATTGGACCTGTTTATGCACAGTGAGTGTTGCGGTGTATATAACACTCACAGGCTATCCATAATTACACTCTCAGACTAATCACATTATTGTTATTTTAGTAAGGTCTGGAGTATTGGCTAAACTATCCACTGGTATATACCTGTATCTTATCCATACCAGCGCCCATATAATATTGCTTCACATGACGGCTCCCCTTGCAGCAATTTAAATCCTCTACATATATGTGAGTAAAGTGGGTATTCACCATTTCTATAGAGTTTCTTCTCAGCATCAACACATAATTATCCAGTTATCAACTATTAACATTATTCATTGCAGAAAGGCTTTGAGTAGACATATGGATTGAATTTGTTTTGGGTTCAAATACATCTATATGAGTATACACATTTTTCCAATGTGCCACTATTTCAACACTGAACCCTGCGATTCTGCAATCAAAAAGTCGTCATACCTTTAATTCTATTCTCTCAGTGAGTACTGCCAATGTAATCAGTAAATAGTACTGTATTAGATACATTCTTGTTTTTGCACAAGCTAATCATTTACGGGCTGTCATATTTTTATATATATATATTTTTTTTCAGCATACACGTGTAGAAGATGTACCTCTAAACAACTCTAAACAACTTTTTCATAGGAATTTGGCAACTTACAGTGAGTTTATCATCTTGTAATATTGTTATATCTTAATTCATCACTAATACCAGGTACTTTTGGTTAAGCGCGGTGTTTATCTAGTTGTTTATTTTACATTTTTATTATTTTGGTAGGTCAACACAGAGCCTACCTTTAAACTACCAGCTGCTTTCCAAGTACCATTCCTGTAATAAATTATTATACATACCATTTTTCTTTCTCTAATTTTAAGTGTAGCGCCAGTGTCAGTCAATTTATTGGTAAATATCAATATCCGTTACCCTTGATTTCTGACCTGTTTTCCAGGGTGAAAAATGCTACTTGGTGTACCAAGCTTGACCTCAGGGGGGCGTATAACCTTATTCGCATTAAGCACGGGGATGAATGGAATATGGCGTTTAATACCCCAGAGGGGCATTTTGAGTACCTAGTGATGCCCTTTGGGCTCACTAATGCTCCTTCCGTCTTCCAGTCCTTCATGAATGACATTTTCAGGGATTTTGTGGATAAATTTCTGATCGTTTATTTGGATGATATCTTGATTTTTTCCAATGACTGGGACTCTCATGTGAAACATGTTCGGACTGTGTTCCAGATTTTGAGAGAGAATGCTCTGTATGTGAAGGGATCAAAGTGTCTTTTTGGCGTACAGAGGATCTCATTTCTGGGATTCATTTTGTCCCCATCTGTTTTTGAAATGGACCCGGTCAAGGTTCAGGCCATCTGTGATTGGGTCCAACCTACTTCATTAAAGGCTCTTCAGAGATTCTTGGGTTTTGCCAATTTTTATCGTAAATTTATTGGTAATTTCTCTTTTATTGTTAAACCATTGACTGATTTGACCAAAAAGGGTTCTGATGTGGTGAATTGGCCTTCTGAGGCAGTCTCTGCGTTTCAGGAACTTAAGCAGAGATTCACTTCTGCTCCTGTTCTACGGCAGCCTGATGTTTCTCTGCCATTTCAGGTGGAGGTTGATGCCTCTGAAATTGGGGCAGGTGCCGTTTTGTCCCAAAGAGATCCAGAGACCTCTAAAAGTAACCCTTGTGCCTTTTTCTCTCGAAAATTTTCTCCAACTGAACGTAATTATGACGTGGGTAATCGGGAGTTATTGGCCATGAAGTGGGCTTTTGAAGAGTGGAGACATTGGCTGGAGGGAGCCAAACATCAGGTGGTGGTCCTCACGGACCATAAGAATCTGGTTTATCTGGAATCAGCCAAGCAACTTAATCCTAGACAGGCCAGGTGGTCCTTGTTTTTCACACGTTTTAATTTTGTGGTTTCCTTTCTTCCTGGCACTAAGAATGTTAAGGCGGATGCCCTCTCGAGGAGTTTCCTTGCGGACTCTCCTGAGTTATCTGATCCTGCTGTTATTTTGAAGGAGGGTGTAGTTCTTTCCGCCATCTCGCCCAATTTGAGACTGGCTCTGGAAGGGTGTCAGGAGGATAAACACGAGCGCTGCCCTATTGGGAAATTGTTTGTCCCAGACCGGTGGAAAAAGAGTGTGATGTCTGAGATTCATTGTTCCGCGTTGTCCTGTCATCCCGGAATTTTTGGTACCAGAGACTTGGTTAGTCGGTCCTTTTGGTGGCCTACTTTGTCTCGTGACGTCAGGGAATTTGTGCAGTCCTGCGGGACTTGCTCTCGCTCCAAGCCTTGCTCTCGCTCTAGTGGTTTGTTGATGCCACTGCCTGTGCCCAAGAAACCATGGACCCATATCTCTATGGATTTAATTTCCAACCTCCCTGTTTCTCAGAGAATGACCGTTATCTGGGTGATTTGTGATAGGTTTTCCAAAATGATACATCTTGTGCCATTACCTAAGTTGCCTTCCTCCTCCGAATTGGTGCCTTTGTTCCTTCAGCACGTGGTTCGGTTACACGGCATTCCTGAGAACATTGTGTCTGACAGAGGAGTCCAGTTTGTTTCCAGATTTTGGAGGACTTTTTGTTCTAAACTTGGTGTTCAATTGTCTTTCTCCTCGGCTTTTCATCCTCAGACCAATGGACAAACTGAGAGAACAAACCAGACATTGGAGACTTATCTGAGATGCTTTGTGTCTGCTGATCAAGATGACTGGGTCTCTTTTTTGCCTTTGGCTGAGTTTGCTCTTAATAATAGGGCTAGCCCTGCCACTTTGATGTCTCCATTTTTCTGCATTTTTGGGTTTCACCCTCGATTTTCTTCGGGACAGACGGAGGCTTCTGTCTGTCCAGGTGTTGACTCTGTTGTGGAGCGTATGCAGCAGATTTGGGACCAGGTAGTGGAGAGGTTGTCCCTCTCTCAGGCATAGGACTGATGGTCCTCGGTTTGAAGTGGGGGACTTAGTCTGGTTGTCCTAAAGAAATATCCCTATGAGAGTTGCATCTCCTAAGTTTAAGCCTAGGTTCATTGGACCTTATAAGATCATGGAGATTCTTAATCCTGTTTCCTTTCGTTTACTTCTTCCAGGGACATTTAAGATCCATAACGTGTTCCACAAGTCCTTATTGAAGAGGTTTGTCGAGCCAGTGGTTCCTATTGCTGCGCCTCCTGACCCTGTTTTGGTTGAGGGCAATCTGGAGTATGTGGTTGAGAAAATATTGGATTCTCGTTTTTCTAGACGGAAACTTCAGTATTTGGTTAAGTGGAGAGGTTATGGTCAGGAGGACAATTCTTGGGTGTTTGCTTCGGACATCCATGCTAGGAGACTGATCCGTGCGTATCACAGAGCTCATTCTGACCGACCTGGTTGCCAAATGAGGGTTCGGTGACCTCTCCTCAAGGGGGGGTACTGTTGTGAATGTGTTAGAAATGAATTCTGAGCAGAAGCTCCCTCTGGTGGTTACAAACAGTACTGAACCATTCAATGAAGATTGGCAATCAGGAGTTACAGACTGGTCTTATATAAGGGAGGTTCCCTCCCATCATGGTTGCCGGTGATCAATTGTTCTTGTCTCAACTGTGGTTCCTGGTTCACTTGGAAGCTTGCTGAGTCTTGCCTCTTCTCCTGCTCTCAGATAAGATATTTTCTGTTTTTATTTTTGTGCTTGCTTTTTGCATTGTTTCCTTCACTTCAGTGGAGGTCAGCCAGGTCCCCTCCGGGGGCTTGTGCTCCTCTCAGTTTATCTGAACCACTGTTATTTGTTCATTTGCTTTTTCCAGTTTCTTCAGTGGCTGCGGCTTAGTTTTGTTACACCAGAGAACTAGTTTAGGTGGTAAAGGTCGTGTGATCTCAGGTGTTTTTGCAATTAGTAGAGTTGGTATTTTTTAGGGTTTTTTGGATTGCAGTAAGTGTCCTTCCTATTCTTTTTCTTTCTAGGCAGATTGGGCCCCAACGTTTGCTCTTACTATTTTCTGTCTGTGTCTGTATTTCCTCTTGTCTAACCGCCATTACATGTTTGGGGGCTTCCTATGTTCTTTGGGGATCTGCTCCGGGGCAGATAGCTTTCCTCTTTCTATCTTTAGGTGTAGTTAACCTCTCAGGCTGTGACGAGGCGTCTAAGACCAACATAGGAACGCTCCACGGCTGCCTTTAGTTGTGGTGGTTAGTCAGGGTACTGCAATCCAGTAGATTCCAACCTCTCTGGTGTATTGCCGTTTTTGCCTGCTCTCCTCAGCTACCAAATCATAACAGTCTGCGTTAAGAAGGACTCATCCACATGCCAAAACAATTTCTTCTATTACTAAAGTACAGTAAGGGAGATCTCATTTTGAAATAGTTTGGAGCATCTAATCTATTTTACACAGGCCTCATCCACACACAAAAAAATTATTCTGTTACTAACATTCTACAGTAGATGACATCTTAATTTAATTTTTTTTGTAGCATTTAGTCCATGTTATACAGGCCTCATCCACAGGCCCAAAAATGTATTTGGTTACTAACTTCATACAATAAAGTAGATCTCACTTTTAAATTGTTAGGAGCATCTAGTCTACGTTATACAGACCTCATCCACAGGCCTTAAAAAATGTCTTCTGTTTCTAATGTTCTACAGTTTGGTAATTCTCAATTTGAGATTTAAAGCATCTAGTCTATTTTATACAGGCCTCATCCACATGTCAAACAAATTTCTTCTGTTACTAACGTCATACAGTATTGGAGATCTCATTTTGAAATTGTTTGAAACATCTAGTCTATGTTATACAGGCCTCATCTATAGGCCAAAAGGTTTTTATTTGGTTGCTAACATCATACAGTAAGGTATATTTCACTTTGAAATTGTTCAGGGCATCTAGTCTATGTTACACAGGCCTCATGCACACACAAAAAAATGTATTTTGTTGCTAATGTTCTACAGTAGGGGAGATCTCATTTTGAAATTGTTTCGTGCATCTAGTCTATATTATGCAGGCCTCATCCACACACACAAAATAAAAAATTCTTCTGTTACAAGCGTTCTACAGTAGGGTAAATCTCACTTTGAAGTTGTTTTGAGCATCCTGTCTATTTTATACACACAAAAAAAAGATACTTCTGTTACTAAAGCCATACAGTATGGGAAATCTAATTTTCAAATTGTTTGTTACACAGGCCTCATCCATTGGCCAAAAAAAATGTATTTGGTTACTAATGGCATACAGTAGGGTAGATTTCACTTTGAAATTGTTTGGAGTAGCTAGTCTATATTATACATGCCTCATCCACATGCCAAAAAATTTCTTCTGTTACTAACTTTCTACAGTAGTAGAGATCTCACTTTGAAATTGTTTGAAACATCTAGTCTATTGTATACATGCTTCATGGCGCAGGAATATCTCGAGCTCAATATAAAAGTTATCAGGGGGCTTGGACCATTTTACATTTTGGTCTTCAAAAATGAAAGAGTGGCCAGAGCTCTCCTGTCACGCCTTGGATGTTTTGTGATGCGCAGCAGACAGTATCTTCAGTGCTGCTTATTGTGTTCTGAAAGTGTAGACTGCCTAACTTTCATCAAGTTGAACAAGTGAAGAAGTCATGGATCTCAAATGACATTTTCACCCCAGTCGCAGACTGGGCAGACTAGGCGATGTTTTAGTTTTTAATGTGCTACATTGATCTTGCGTTATTACAGTCTGTGACACCTTTGTGGTGGCTTCTAAGCCTACTGTTGCTACTGCTGCTGATATTACAAACAAATTTTTTGAAACATAGAGACTCCAAGTTCGTGCTCCAGCTGATAATTTGCGTGTAGTGGAAGGGGTGTCAGAGCCTTATTATACTATTTCTACTCTGGGAAAATTGATGCCACTTTAGTGGTGTGTGACAATAATTATTTGAAATGTGGAGACTCCAAGTTGCATCTCCATCAGGTAGGTGGCTGTAGTTGAAAGGGTTTCAGAGCACCATTATACTATTTCTACTCTGGGAAAATTGATGCCACTTTTCCTCATGTCTGCCCCTGATTTGAGCTGTTTTGGCAGCTTTTTGGCCTCCCTGAAGGTTTTGTCTATATGTTTGGTTTTGCCTCCCATTGAATTCAGTGGGTTTGAATATGTTCGGTAAACTGTTCAGTGAACTGTTCGGTGAACATCGCAATGTTCGCCAATCCGAATGGAGCATTGAAAGGTTCGCTCAACTTTACTGATAAATAATAATCCTTGAGACTGCTCCTTTCCATACACTCATTGACAGATTCATGTTTTTTACAGTAATCTGTACCCAGAAATTCATCAATGCTGCTCCCATAAGCCTACGCCTGCTGCCGCAAATAACAGTGATGGGAGTATTCATCAGCCGATGCCTGCACTCTAAATATATAATTAACTAATAAATAAAAAATTAATAAAAAAGGCCTGTTTTCCCCTGTATTTTGACTAACAGCCAGGCAAAGCTGACAGATGGGTTCTGCAACCCTAAGAAGTCAGGATTAGCAAGGCTGGTTATTCTAGAATAAAGGGGTCCTCATACTTTTTTTTAATTATTTAAATAAATAATTTAAAAAACTGGCATGGCGTCACCCCCTTTTGCCAACCAGCCTGGCTAAAGCAGATAGCGAGGGACTCGTATTCGCAGGTTGTTTTGAGGCCATGGATATTGACCCCTCCTGCCTAAAAATAACAGTCCACAGCTTCCCAGAAAAGACACAACTATTAGATGTGAAAGACAGTGCTAAGGAACTGGAGGTACTCTCTGCCACACAAGCCACCATTCATCCAGTGGTATTCTGGCCTACGAAGTTACTCAGAATGTCATCTAGGTGCACAAAAGGAAGAAGTTTCAATGGGGGGCTTAGCAAGCACAGAATGACCATATCATCTCCCTGCAGCAGCCATACCACCACCACCAACATCACCACGTCTACATTCTCTATTTAATGCTCTCCACATTTTTTGCACCCCTAAAAGTGCACAGTAGAGAAAAAAAAAGTGCCAAGCAGATTATTACCCTCTTAGTGTACTCTGCATCATGCTGTTAGGGCACTCCACACAAGGCTGTGAGTGCATTGTGCCCAGGCTGTTAGGGCAATGTGCACCAGGCTGTAAAGCACTCCACACCAGGCTGTTAGGGCACTCTGTACCAGGCTGTGAGGACACTCTGCACTAGACTGAGAATAGAATGGTGGAGCAATTCGTGATTCTTCATTTATACAGGCCAGGTAACATGGCGAGCCGGCAAATCACAGCAATGGCATGCCTGTGATGGCTCTGTAAGTGCAGTGCAGCCAATCAATGAACTTTATTCTGTATCTGAACCTAAACAGTACAACGGACTTCCAGAAGACGTCAATGTTAGGAGTACAGCACCGGACACTATGTGTTTGGTTTGGACCCTGAACTACAGAGTTCGGGTTCACTCATTTGTAACCGTAAGTGAAAAAAGTTAACAATGCCAAAATTTTTTTTTTTTTTGGTTGCTGCAATTCCACAAAAAATGCTGTAACAAATAAGCCATTACACAGCTCCATCAACTGACAAATAGAGTTGAGTGATACTTTCCGATATCCAAAAGTATCGGAATCGGAATGGTATCGCCGATACCCAAAAAATATCGGCGATACCCGATACCGATACCGGAAGTCCAATGTAAGTCTATGGGAACAAAATATCGAAATTAAAAAAACCCCATTCTTGCCTTGTAGGTTAATTGTACATGAAGGAAAACAACAAAGAGTAATGTAGAATGTATTGGGGGAGGTTGAGGAGACATTAAAGGCATAGATGTTTAACCCAATCCAATGGAATAGCATTATTTTTTTTTTTAGGAAATACGTTCGGATTGACGAAGAAATTGACAATGTTGTTTACCTTTTTTCTATTTTGGCAAATATGTATGTTTCACAACTTCCATGCTCTTCACCTTTTTAACTTTTGCCACACTTTCTCCTTCATAATCTTCAGCATCATCATCTTTGTCATCAAATTATTTTTCATCTTCACCTTCTTTATCTTCTTCTAAAACTTCTTGCTTTTCATCTTTTTGTTAACATTACTCATATTGTTCTTTTTAAACTATTATTCTTCTTCATATTATAGTCCTTCATCTTCTTCATCATATTCTTATTTGTGACAGAGATTCCTGTACTTGTAATCTGTAAAAGTATGATTTTTTCATCGTTCCGTTCTTGCTGCCATAAAAGATTTAAATTACAACAGTATTTGTCCGTGTTCAGTTTAGCCTGCAGCATCAGGCATTTACCAGGGGCACCACGAGGAGGAACGGACTCACCCCCATACACTGCTTAGTCTTCTTCTGCTTATAATTTAGAGCATATATTTTGCTCTTCATTTTGGTCTTATACTTCATGTTCTTCTGCTTTTAGATCTTCTGCTTATTGTTCTTGTGTCTCTTGTTCTGTATCTTGTATTTGTAGCACAACCTTGTACCAGCTGATGTTACTGGGACACGGTTACTAAGCAGGAGGTACCTGTGCTCCAAAGCACTACCAAGGACCAGCAGACGTTGCTGGAACTCGGATACCGAGATGGAGGCACCTAGGCCAAAGGCACTGCGGAGAACCAGTTGACGGTACTGGAACCCGGACGGGTAGCAGAAGGTACAAGAGCCAATGCAAGTAACGAGGACCAGCTGACTGTGCTGGAACCCGGAGGGGCAGCAGAAGGAAAAGAGCCAATGGCACAACCGAGGACCAGCTGACGTTACTGGGACACGGTTACTAAGCAGGAGGTACCTGTGCTCCAAAGCACTACCAAGGACCAGCAGACGTTGCTGGAACTCGGATACCGAGATGGAGGCACCTAGGCCAAAGGCACTGCGGAGAACCAGCTGACGGTACTGGAACCTGGACGGGTAGCAGAAGGTACCCATGGAAATTTAAGTTGACAGGCCGCGAGCCGGCCGCAGTTACCGAATCCCACAGTACTACAGTGGGTGATTGTCCTATTGTCACAACGGAAACAGCCTTTATTTGCATATCCCGCAGCACACATAGGAAGCACCTAAACTCCAGGCACCATAGAGTCGGGTAACCCGACCGCAACACGACAGGACAACTTATTGGAAGCTAAGTGACTTTACACTGACAGGAAACAGATGGCGTGCTGTAACCAGTCTGGGCAGGAGTGAGTACCCGTGCCAATGACACTTCCGAGCAACAACTGTCGGTGTTGGAGCCCAGGGATGAGAAGAGAACCGGTTGGAGGCAGCAGGACTTTTTGCCGTTCACACAGCAGGGGAACAGCTGACATTACTGAACCCCAGTAACACAGGAGCAAGTGTTGACTGTTCTAACAGCACTTCCGAGCAACAACTGGCGGTGTTGGAGCCCAGGGATGAGAATAGAACAGGGTGGAGGCAGCAGGACTTTTTGACGTACACACAGCAGGGGAACAGCTGACATTACTGAACCCCAGTAACACAGGAGCAAGTTTTGACTGTGCTAACAGCACTTACAGGCAACAACTGGCGGTGTTGGAGCCCAGGGTCAAGGAGGATGTTTAAATACTAGATCAAGTAATTTCCTTGTTACCTGTCAATTTTAAATGTCTATACTTCAAACAAGAGAAAGATAACCTTTACTACCATAAGATGATGATTTCATTTAAACTAATATCTAGATAAATAAAGAATTGACAAACATAAACACATACATTAACATGTTGAACAGCAATGCAAACCACAAATAAATTAGTTAAGGAATCTGCTATACGGTTGTACATAAAAGCATACAAGTACATATCTGAATCCATTAATGATGGATAAGTAACAGTATGTACACCATTTTTATTGTATAGACAATGAATGTCTGACTTCAAAACATCATCAGCATTACAAGTTATCTGTGACATTACTAAAATGTTACATTTGCTGAATAATGTCACTAAACAGTTTATACAAAATTATACAATTTCCATCATGTAATACTCATAATATGTGGCAATAATCATTTTTATTAACAAACATAACCTTTAAAAAGTGCATAGTGCATAGTGAAAATTGCTATTTATGCCTGACTGTCGACTTGCAAGCATGACAACGGATAGATAAGGTATATATAGATGAGACTGCATAGCCACAGATGGTGAATGGCAATGTAATACTGTACCTCAATAAAGTGTGCGTCACTACTACATAATTTTTTTTATATAGCTTTATAAACAGGGTACGTGGATGTATGCTTGCGCCTTTGTTTTGACGCACAGACTGCCTTCCTGCTGAGACGCGTTGGGTAGTGAACAGTTGTGTGCAGTGTTCACTGTAGTCTGAGGTTTTCCTTTTTGGAGTGCAGATCACGCTCCAGTTAGTTCTTCAACCACTGCTGGTTGTAGTCTGCTGAGCGTGTGTCACTGGCACATCCTTGAAATTTTTCTCTAATTGTTGCTAATCCATTCTATTACAAATAAATAAAATCTATTAGTGTGACGCGCTTCCATCCGTATACAATACATTTGTTGCAAACACTATAGAAGTACACAAAGGGGCCTTTCACACCTACTGAACAGTTGTGTGCAGTGTTCACTGCAGTCTCTGCGGAATAACCACACTTAGGCCTTATAACTTTTCAGACTTTCTTTATCAATCTACCAAGATGAAGAAGGCAGGGAGTAAGGCACGTGGTCGTGGCTGTGGAGTTTCTTCAGGGAGAGGACGTGGGGATTCTGTGGCTGCTGCGGCCCCCAGTGACACAGCATCCACCAGTTTTCCCCGTGAGCGTTCCTTTATGCGCACTTTTGTAGGAGCTCGGAGTACCCCCCTGCTGCGGGAAGAACAAATTGAAGCCGTTGTTGGTTGGATGTCAGCCAATGCATCGACTTCAATTGCTTCCACCTCCTCTCAGGACCACAGCACTGTTGAGCAACCATCTGTCTCTTCACCGCCTGTCAAATTGCCCAGGCAGTCAGAGAGTTCTGTACAGGAGCCAGCTGAGTGTCTGCTTCTGTTCTCAGAATCTATTGGCTTGCAAACAGGGGCCCAGCCAAGCAGCATTCTGTAATGTGAAGAAGAGGGAGTATGCAGTGATGCGCAACAGCTGTGTCTCTCTGAATCTGAAGAGGCGGGTGAGACAGTGCCGATGGTCAGCTGTTGTGAATGGGTTTGAGATGAGTTCTTAGCAGAGGCTCCCTCTGGTGGTTACAAGCGGTACTAGTGAAGATTGTGAGGACTGGGAATCAGGTGTTACTGACTGGTCTTATATAAGGGAGTCATTTTCCCATCAGGGTTGCCGGTGATCAATTGTTCTGGTCTGAATCCTTCATTCCAGTTTCCCTTGTAGCCTGCTGTGTCGTGTCTGCATCTCCTGCTACCAGATAAGATTTTTTTCTTCTTTTGTGTTATTGCTATATTTTTGCATTTTGTCTTGCACTTCTTTGGGGGCCTTCTGGGTCCCCTCCGGGGGCTTCTGCCTTCTCAGTTTAGTTCAGCCACTGAGTTTTGTTCTTTTGCTTTTTCCAGTTTTTTCAGTGGCTGCTGTTTTGATTTTGTTACACCAGAGAGCTAATTTAGGTGGTAGAGGTCGTGTGATCTCAGGTGATTTTGAAATTAGTAGAGTTGGTGCTTTTCAGGGTTTTCTGGGATTGCAGTAAGTACCCTTCCTGTCCTTTTCTTTTTAGATAGTTTGGGCCCCAGCGTTTGCTCATTCTATTTTCTTTCTGTGTCAGTATTTCCTCTTGTCTAACCGCCATTACATGTTTGGGGGCTTTCTATTATCTTTGGGGTTCTGCTCCGGGGCAGATAGCTTTCCTATTTCTATCTTTAGGTGTAGTTAGTTTCTCAGGCTGTGACGAGGCGTCTAGGACCAACGTAGGAACGCTCCATGGCTGCCTCTAGTTGTGGTGGTTAGTCAGGGTACTGCAATCCCATAGATTCCAACTGCTCTGGTGTATTGCCTTTTTTTTTTACCTGCACTCCTCAGCTACCGAAACATATCAGTATCACCGGCCAATAGAAAATTGTATGGTACTCACAGAAGGGAAAAAATATTGTGATAAAAAAAACGGTTGTCAGAGTTGTCAGAGATATTTTTCTGTTTGTTGCATTTTTTTTATTTTTTTTTTCCCTCTGTATCTCTGGGTGCTGGGGAGGATCTTTTCTCCCAATGGAGTTTGCACAGTTGTCTGGCCGTGTGGATCAGCTTGCCACTGAGGTTCGGAGTATTGCTATCTATCTTGCTGGGTTGCCTGTTGTGGAACCTAGGATCCCCATGCCAGATTTGTTTTTAGGGGATCGAGCTAAGTTTCAGAATTTCAAAAATAATTGTAAATTGTTTTTTGCCTTAAAATCTAAGTCCTCAGGAAACGCAGCGCAGCAGGTTCAAATTATCATCTCTCTCCTGCGCGGCGATCCTCAGGATTGGGCTTTTTCCCTGATACCTGGGGATCCTGTTTTGAGTGATGTTGATGCGTTTTTTCAGGCTTTGGGGTTATTGTACGATGAGCCTAATATCACTGATCAAGCTGAAAAAGCCTTGTTGGCATTAAATCAGGGGCTTGATGACGCTGAGTTATACTGTCAGAGATTCCGTAGGTGGGCAGCCCTGACCAAATGGAATGACGACGCTTTGGCGGCCCTTTTCCGGAAGGGTCTGTCAGATAATGTAAAGGATGTTATGGTGGGATTCCCTGTCCCCTCTGGTCTCAATGATTCTATGTCATTAGCGATTCAAATTGACAGACGTTTGCGTGAGCGGAGAAGTATGCGTGGAATGGTGTTGCCTTGTGAACCAGCTCCTGAAACCATGCAGTGTGATAGAGTGGTGTCTGGGGCACAGCGTCATGAGTTTCGAAAGCGCAATGGGTTATGTTTCTACTGTGGTGATGCCTCTCATGCTATTTCAGTCTGCCATAAGCGGGGAAGACGTTTTGCACGCTCAGTTGTCTTGGGTAGTGTTCAGACTAAGTTTTTATTAACTGTCACTCTGATATGCTCTGTCCTCATTTTCTGCTCAGGCTTTCGTTGATTCTGGAGCAGCTATTAACCTGATGGATTATGATTTTGCTAAACGTTGTGGGTTCCCCTTGATACCCCTACAGAAGTCTATTCCCCTACTGGGGATCGATTCTACCCCTTTGGCTGAGAATAAACCCCAGTTTTCTACTCAGGTGATAATGAGGGTTGAACCTGATCACCAGGAATGCTGCAAATTTTTGGTTCTATATAATCTGCATGACATTATCGTGCTGGGTTTCCCTTGGTTGCAGTCTCATAATCCTGTTTTGGATTGGAAGTCTGTGTCTGTGGCCAGTTGGGGCTGCCAATGTGTTAATACCAACACTCCTGTTTTTTCTGCCTCCCCCCAGGCTCAGGATGTTCCTGACTTTTTGTTTGATTTTTCTGATGTGTTTAGCGAAAGTAAATCTGCATCCTTGCCTCCCCATAGGAGCTATGACTGCGCTATTGAATTAGTGCCGGGTAGTAAATTCCCTAAAGGTCGCCTTTTTAACTTGTCTGTACCTGAACATGACGCTATGCGGTCTTATATCAAGGAATCTTTGGAGAAGGGTCATATCAGACCATCCTCTTCACCCTTAGGTGCCGGTTTTTTCTTTGTGGCCAAAAAAGATGGTTCATTAAGGCCGTGTATTGATTATCGTCTCTTGAACAATATTACTGTGAAATATCAATACCCGTTACCCTTGATTTCTGACCTGTTTTCCAGGGTGAAAAACGCTACTTGGTTTACCAAGCTTGACCTCAGGGGGCGTATAACCTTATTCGCATTAGGCACGGGGATGAATGGAAGACGGCATTCAATACCCCTGAAGGGCATTTTGAGTACCTAGTGATGCCCTTTGGGCTCACTAATGCTCCTTCCGTCTTCCAGTCCTTCATGAATGACATTTTCAGGGATTTTGTGGACAAATTTCTGATTGTTTATTTGGATGATATCTTGATTTTTTCTAATGACTGGGACTCTCATGTGAAACATGTTCGAACTGTGTTCCAGATTTTGAGAGAGAATGCTCTGTATGTGAAGGGATCAAAGTGTCTTTTTGGCGTACAGAGGATCTCATTTCTGGGATTCATTTTGTCCCCATCTGTTATTGAAATGGACCCGGTCAAGGTTCAAGCCATCTGTGATTGGGTCCAACCTACTTCATTAAAGGCTCTTCAGAGATTTTTGGGTTTTGCCAATTTTTATCGTAAATTTATTGGTAATTTCTCGGTTATTGTTAAACCATTAACTGATTTGACCAGAAAGGGTTCTGATGTGGTGAATTGGCCTCCTGAGGCAGTCTCTGCATTTCAGGAACTTAAGCAGAGATTCACTTCTGCTCCTGTTCTACGGCAGCCTGATGTTTCTCTGCCATTTCAGGTGGAGGTTGATGCCTCTGAAATTGGGGCAGGTGCCGTTTTGTCCAAAAAGATCCAGAGACCTCTAAAAGTAACCCTTGTGCCTTTTTCTCTCGAAAATTTTCTCCTACTGAACGTAATTATGACGTGGGTAATCGGGAGTTATTGGCCATGAAGTGGGCTTTTGAAGAGTGGAGACATTGGCTGGAGGGAGCCAAACATCAGGTGGTGGTCCTTACGGACCATAAGAATCTGGTCTATCTGGAATCTGCCAAGCGACTCAATCCTAGACAGGCCAGGTGGGCCTTGTTTTTCACACGTTTTAATTTTGTGGTTTCCTTTCTTCCTGGCACTAAGAATGTTAAGGCGGATGCCCTCTCGAGGAGTTTCCTTGCGGACTCTCCTGAGTTATCTGATCCTTCTGTTATTTTGAAAGAGGGTGTAGTTCTTTCCGCCATCTCGCCCAATTTGAGACTTGCTCTGGAGGGGTGTCAGGAGGATAGGCTCGAGCGCTGCCCTGTTGGAAAATTGTTTGTCCCGGACCAATGGAAAAAGAGTGTGATGTCTGAGATTCATTGTTCCGCATTGGCTGGGCATCCCGGAATTTTTGGTACCAGAGACTTGGTTAGTCGGTCCTTTTGGTGGCCTACCTTGTCTCGTGATGTCAGGGAATTTGTGCAGTCCTGCGGGACTTGCTCTCGCTCCAAGCCTTGCTGTCGCTCTAGTGGTTTGTTGATGCCATTGCCTGTGCCCAAGAGACCATGGACCCATATCTCTATGGATTTCATTTCCGATCTTCCTGTTTCTCAGAGAATGACCACCATCTGGGTAATTTGTGATAGGTTTTCCAAAATGATACATCTTGTGCCATTACCTAAGTTGCCTTCCTCCTCTGAATTGGTGCCGTTGTTCCTTCAGCACGTGGTTCGTTTACACGGCATTCCTGAGAACATTGTGTCTAACAGAGGAGTCCAGTTTGTTTCCAAATTTTGGAGGACTTTTTGTTCTAAACTGGGTGTTCAATTGTCTTTCTCCTCGGCATTTCATCCTCATACCAATGGTCAAACTGAGAGAACAAACCAGACATTGGAGACTTATCTTAGATGCTTTGTGTCTGCTGATCAGGATGACTGGGTCTCTTTTTTGCCTTTGGCTGAGTTTGCTCTTAATAATAGGGCTAGCTCTGCCACTTTGATGTCTCCGTTTTTCTGTAATTCTGGGTTTCACCCTCGATTTTCTTCAGGACAGACGGAGGCTTCTGTCTGTCCAGGTGTTGACTCTGTTGTGGAGCGTATGCAACAGATTTGGGACCAGGTAGTGGAGAGGTTGTCCCTCTCTCAGGAGAAGGCCCAGCGGTTTGCTAACCGGCATAGGACTGATGGTCCTCGGTTTAAAGTGGGGGACTTGGTCTGGTTGTCCTCAAAGAATATTCCTATGAGAGTAGCATCTCCTAAATTTAAGCCTAGGTTCATTGGACCTTATAAGATCATGGAGATTATTAATCCTGTTTCTTTTCGTTTGCTTCTTCCAGGGACATTTAAGATCCATAACGTGTTCCACAAGTCCTTGTTGAAGAGGTTTGTTGAGCCAGTGGTTCCTGCTGCTGTGCCTCCTGACCCTGTTTTGGTTGAGGGCAATCTGGAGTATGTGGTTGAGAAAATATTGGATTCTCGTTTTTCTAGACGGAAACTCCAGTATTTGGTTAAATGGAGAGGTTATGGTCAGGAAGACAATTCTTGGGTGTTTGCTTCGGACATCCATGCTAGGAGACTTATCCGTGCGTATCATAGAACTCATCCTGACCGACCTGGTTGCTCAAATGAGGGTTCGGTGACCCCTCCTCAAGGGGGGGGTACTGTTGTGAATGTGTTTGAGATGAGTTCTGAGCAGAGGCTCCCTCTGGTGGTTACAAGCGGTACTAGTGAAGATTGTGAGGACTGGGAATCAGGTGTTACTGACTGGTCTTATATAAGGGAGTCATTTTCCCATCAGGGTTGCCGGTGATCAATTGTTCTGGTCTGAATCCTTCATTCCAGTTTCCCTTGTAGCCTGCTGTGTCGTGTCTGCATCTCCTGCTACCAGATAAGATTTTTTCTTCTTTTGTGTTATTGCTATATTTTTGCATTTTGTCTTGCACTTCTTTGGGGGCCTTCTGGGTCCCCTCCGGGGGCTTCTGCCTTCTCAGTTTAGTTCAGCCACTGAGTTTTGTTCTTTTGCTTTTTCCAGTTTTTTCAGTGGCTGCTGTTTTGATTTTGTTACACCAGAGAGCTAATTTAGGTGGTAGAGGTCGTGTGATCTCAGGTGATTTTGAAATTAGTAGAGTTGGTGCTTTTCAGGGTTTTCTGGGATTGCAGTAAGTACCCTTCCTGTCCTTTTCTTTTTAGATAGTTTGGGCCCCAGCGTTTGCTCATTCTATTTTCTTTCTGTGTCAGTATTTCCTCTTGTCTAACCGCCATTACATGTTTGGGGGCTTTCTATTATCTTTGGGGTTCTGCTCCGGGGCAGATAGCTTTCCTATTTCTATCTTTAGGTGTAGTTAGTTTCTCAGGCTGTGACGAGGCGTCTAGGACCAACGTAGGAACGCTCCACGGCTGCCTCTAGTTGAGGTGGTTAGTCAGGGTACTGCAATCCCATAGATTCCAACTGCTCTGGTGTATTGCCTTTTTTTTTTACCTGCACTCCTCAGCTACCGAAACATATCAGTCAGCACACCGCAGAACGCATCTGATGATGATGAGACTCAGGTGCCAGTTTCTGTTGAGCATGGTGCTGACCGGACCACCCAACAGCAGCAGGTGTTGGCAGAGGGTAGTGGAGATGATGAGGTCCAAGACCCAACATGGCGTTAGGAACAGGAAGGTGGTGGGAGCAGCTCAGAGGAATCCTAATAATAATAATATTAATTTATATAGCGCCATCATATTACGCATCGCTTTACAGTTTTGCAGTTTAAGAACACAAGTCATAAGTAACAACGTTAACAATACAATAATTTAAGCTAAATAAGTCGCCCCTGCTCGTGACAGCTTACAATGTACAATGAGGTGGGGGAGATACAAAGTATAGGTGTTTATATACAATGGTGCATTTACAATGATGGTCCAGCCATCTTAAGGGACTGAGGGATGGAGATAGTGAATGGGCTAGAGACACACACACACATACACACTTACACAGAATACATAGAATGACTTTGATTAGTGAATGTGATAGGCCGCTCTGAACAAATGTGTTTTGAGGGAGCGCCTGAAACCATGCAAATTGTGGATAGTACTAATTTCTTGGGGTACAGCATTCCAGAGGATTGGCGTAGCGCGGGAGAAGTCTTGGAGTCTGGAGTGGGAGGTACATATTAGTGCAGAGGTTAGTCGAAAGTCGTTTGCAGAGCGCAGCAGTCGGTTAGGCCGATAGATAGAAATGAGGGAGGAGATGTAGGAGGGGTGCTGCACTGTGGATAGCTTTGTGGCTGAGAACCAGTAATTTGGTTGAAAGCTGGGAGAGGCCTAGAGAAGTGGTTAGTGATAGAAGGAAGATAGAGGAAGACATTGCCCCAACGGTACAAACAGGAGGGAGAGTTAGGCTGCAGACTCGGTTGCCTGTAGCCTCCAGTTTGGCACCTGTTCAGAGCAGTTGTCTTCCAAAAGTCAAAACGTGCGCTCCCAGGAGTTGCACTGCGTGGTCCTTTTTTCACACACTTGCACATGATATTTGCTATGTCAAATGCAAGCTGTGTAATCAAAAATTAAAAATAGCTAAAAGTGTCAGTCACCTCAATACCACAAATATGTGGAAACATGTGCGGACAAAGCACGTAGTTGAGTTACAAAGACACACTGGAGATGTAGGCCAACCTACAGCAGCACCTACATCTTCAGGTTGTGTTGAAGCCTCTTCATCGAGCTCACACACAGCTGGTTCTGCTTCCTCACAGGATCGCCATGGAATAACCTCGGCCACTGTTGTCCAGAGACAAAGTGTTATTCCACACACAGCAGCAAGTTCCCTGTCATCCTCACACTCCCAGGCCACAAAACAGCCATCGGTAGCACAGGCATGGGATAAAAGACGGCCATACTCCGCAAACCATGCACGAGCACAGGCTCTGAATGCTGGCATTGCAAAACTCCTGTCCCTTGAAATGCTGTCATTCAGGCTGGTGGAGACAGACAGTTTCCGTAACTGAATATCATTGTCAGTCCCACAATACAATGTGCCAAGCCGATTTCATTTCAGCAGGCAAGCCGTCCCTGGTCTGCAAAAGCATGTTGAGGGAAAAATTAAACATGCGCTACTAAACGCCCTCAGTAGCAAGGTCCACCTGACCACCGATGCGTGGACCAGTACCCGTTGTTATGATCTGCTACAACCAGTAAGGAAAGAAGGGAATTCTGTCCCTACAATACAACTAAGCTGAATCCCTACGATGTAACGGGGAACCTGATCCTGCGACCAGACCCGCTAAAGTCCTCATCTAGTGTGAATGAAGACCTATAGTTGCGAGGGAGGAATCCCTACAAGATCTAGGGACTGGGAGAAAAGGTGGACACCTCCTAACATAAATTGTAGCATGGATAATTAAACAGAAAAAAAAATACTTTGCGATCCTAACATCAAGCAAAACTGACTGATTAAGGCACCTAAGCACCCGGCTAGCTTAACAGTAGATAATACAATGAAGTCAAGCAAAGCCAGAAGGGCGGAGCCAGACTAAATAGGGAAAAAAGGTCATGTGACCAGCAAACTGAAACAAAACCTAACAAGAGGCTTCTAACACCCATGGCCAGGGACAATACCTTTCCCTCACTGCCCATTGGGTCAATATTGTGTAGCCGGGTACTGATCTTGCGAGTGTCGCTGTACGTGTTCTGTCAACTCCAAGGATTGCAGTAATCAAGTCTGTACACATTGACTCCTCCTCCTACTCCAGTTCTTCAGAATCATCGCTGCAGGAGCCGTCACGGTCTACCTCCACATGGACCCGTGAACGTTTACCTGTTGCGACCGATATGAGCACAGCCATGTCCAAATGTCAACAGGCCGTCCTGAAATTAATTCTCCATGGGGAATCTTAGCCACACAGCGCAGGAGCTCTGTAATGCCATGAAGCAGGAGAGCGACGTGTGGTTTTTGGAAGCGAATCTACAGGCAGGCTTGGTAGTGTGTGACAATGGCCGAAATCTGGTGGCAGCTCTGGGCCTTGGCAACCTCACTCACATAGCATGTCTGTCATATGTGCTCAACTTGGTCGTGCAGAGTTTTTTGAGGGACTATCCGAATCTTGATGCACTGCTGCACAAGGTCCGCCTAGAGTGCGCTCACTTGCGACGTTCCAGCATGGCCAGATCGCTGATTGCAGCTCTGCAACGCAGATTTCGCCTTCATGAACATCGCATCATATGTGACGTACCCACCAGGTGGAATTCCTCGTTACATATGTTGGAGCGGTTGTGTGAGCAGCAGCCAACAGTAATGGAGTATCAGCTGCATCAGGCGCAATCAACTCGCAATTAGCGCCGTTCACACTTCACCACTACTGAGTGGGCCTCTATAATAATAATAATAATAATAATAATCTTTATTTATATAGCGCCATAATATTCCGCAGTGCTTTACAGTTTAACAGTTTCAAAACAAAAGTCATAATTAACAACGTTAACAATACAATAATTAAAGCTAAATCAGCCGCCCCTGCTGGTGAAAGCTTACAATCTACAATGAGGTGGAGGAGATACAAAGTACAGGTGTTTATATACAATGGTGTTTTTACAATGATGGTCCAGCCATTTTAAGGGAGTGAGGGATGCATGGAGATAGTGAATGGGCTACACACACAGACTTACACATAGAATGACTTTGATTAGTGAATGTGATAGGCCACTGTGAACAAATGTGTTTTGAGGGAGCGCCTGAAACCATCCAAATTGCGGATAGTCCTAATTTCTTGGGGTACAGCATTCCAGAGGATTGGCGCAGCGCGGGAGAAGTCGTGGAGTTGGGAGTGGGAGGTACGGATTAGTGCAGAGATTAGTCGAAGGTCGTTTGCAGAGTGCAGCAGTCGGTTAGGCCGATAAATATAAATGAAGGAGGAGATGTAGGGGGGTGCTGCACTGTGGAGAGCTTTGTTGGTGAGAACCAGTAATTAGAATTGGATCCTATAATGAATGGGCAGCCAGTGTAATGAGTGGCGAAGGACTCTATGAAGGACATCTGCCACGTTTTGCGTGCGTTTGATGAGTCAATGCGGATGGCGAGTGCAGATGATGCACTAGTCAGCCTGACTGTCCCCTTATCTGCCTGCTTCAAAAAACACTGCAAGCACTAAGGCATGAGGTTTTGGAAGAGGTGGAGGATAAGGAGTCACAAATTCCATCACCTTCTGGACAGTCAGCGCAACGTGGTTCCTCACAAAGGGCTGGAGGACTTTCAAAGTACCATGCTGTATCAACAATTGAACCTCCAGAGTCGCTGTCTATATTTTCATAACCATTCCAAACTTTTAATGTATTTACAAAGCACATAATGTACAGTTTTTGTCTATCCTTTTGTAATGCTATTGTGTTTCCATAAACTGATGTTACAGAATTATGATACAATGTTTTAAAATTTTGAGTTTTAAATTTTGTAAATTTTTATGTATTTGAAGGACTTTGTGAGGAGGATGAGGAGGAGTCAATGGAGGAGGAAGACATCGCTCCAGAGGGAGGTAGACAATGCTCTAGTCAGTATGTAGACCAAGGGTGGGGTGATGCACAGCAGGCAGAGATGACGCCTCTTGCAGGGGACAACGTTTCTTGGCCAGTTGGGAGTCTGCAGCACATGGTTGATTTCATGCTGCAGTGCCTGAGAAACGACCGCCGCATCGAACACATTCACACCACGTCTGATTATTGGGTGTACACCCTCCTAGACCCTCGCTACCGGGACAACTTACAAAGCCTCAGCACACCGTTGAACCGGGAGCGTAAAATGCGGAAGTACCAAGACACACTGGTGCAATCCATAATGTTCTCCATTCCACCCGAGAGCACTGCTGCTGCTACTGCTTTACAAAGCAGCTCTGTGCGTCGAGGCAGTGGAGACAGCTCTGCAACAAGAGGGAGCACAAGCAGCGCCTCTGCACAGGGCAAGAACAGTATGTTCCAAATGTGGCGAAGTTTTGTGGCAGCACCACCAATGTCTACACCATCCGAGACGGCTCCAGTCAGCAGGAGGAAACATTTCCGTAAGATGGTGATGACAGACTACATGTCTTGCCCTCTCAGTGTACTCCCAGATGGCTCTTCCCCATTCAAGTTTTGTGTCTCTAAACTGGATACATGGCCAGAGCTTAGCCAGTATGCATTGGAGGTGCTGGCTTGCCCTGCTGCCAGTGTATTATCGGAGCGCGTCTTTACTGCTGCAGGCGGTGTACTAACAGACCGTTGCATGCGACTATCCTCCGATAATGTAGAACGGCTTACTTTTCTGAAAATGAACTAGGCATGGATCTCGCCTGAATTTGCCTGTCCGGTTTCAGATTAACTAACTGGTTGGCAACGTTTTCCATGTCTCCTGTTATGTTCATCTTTCTACCACCTGAGCTATACTCCCTGGGCTACAACACTGCCAGTTGCTGCTCAGAAGTGTCATGTCCACAGACCAATACACAAGCTATAGTGATAGTGAGGTTCAGTAACGCCTGCTGTTCCCCTGCTGTGTGTCTGACAAAAATTAATGCTGCTAACTCCAAATTAAAGTTCAAATTAAAGTTCAAACATCTCATACTAGGCCTCAGGCTACACCCTCCTTGACCCTGGGCTCAGAAGTGTTGGATGCACAGATCAAAACAATCGATGATGTGTTTGTGGGGTTCAGTAACGCCTGCTGTTCCCCTGCTGTGTGTCCGGCAAAAATTACTGCTACCTAGCTACACATGTTGAAAAAAGCATGACATGTTAAAGTGGCTAGTGCTACACATAGATATCAGGCTACACCCTTATTTCTAAGCTGTAAACAAGTGAAACGTCACATTTAAAACCATTCAATGATTACTGTTGGTAACAAATCTGTAACTAAATAATTGTGACATATTATGGCAGATATCCACATGTCTAACACAAATGCTAACACAAAAGCATACTTATGCTATAGGGTACTGATGGTGAACCTTCTCACTCCATAACTTTGACAAATCCAACTCACATCATGCCTCAAATGCTGCAATGTTGGAAGTGCATAATGTGGGTTGAACTTTGACAACAGCTGCAGTGCGAAGGTTATCCTTCTGTGTTCTTGGCTTTTAAATAAAAGCATACAAGTAAATATAATAATACATTGTTGATTAAGGGACGTAATGTACACCTGTAATATTGTGCAAACAATGGATGTAGGACTATTCCTCTTCAACATTACTTATATTTGTGTCATTTGAAAAAATACATATTTTAGTTAAAAATTAAAAAACCATGTTCACTAGCTGTGAAAGACCCCTTTGTGTACTTCTATAGTGTTTGAAACCAATGTATTGTATACGGATGGAAGCACGTCACAGTAATAGATTTGAATTATTTGAAATAGAATGTAACAGCACCAATTCGAGAAAAATGTGAAGGATGAGGCAGTGAGACACGCTCAGCAGAGTACACGCAGCGGTGGTTGAAGTAAGTGGAGCGGGATCTACACTCCTACCAAAAATTTAAACCTCAGACTAGAGTGAACAGTGAACACAACTGTTCACTTGCTGTGAAAGGCCTTTTTGTGGACTTCTATTATGTTTGCAAGCAATGTATTGTATTTTGATGGAAGAGCGTCACACTAATAGATTTTAGTAAATTGAAAATAGAATGTAGCAGCACCAATTCGAGAAAAATGTGAAGGATGAGGCAGTGAGACACGCTCAGCAGAGTACACGCAGCGGTGGTTGAAGTAAGTGGAGCGGGATCTACACTCCTACCAAAAATTTAAACCTCAGACTAGAGTGAACAGTGAACACAACTGTTCACTTGCTGTGAAAGGCCTTTTTGTGGACTTCTATTATGTTTGCAAGCAATGTATTTTATTTTGATGGAAGAGCGTCACACTAATAGATTTTAGTAAATTGAAAATAGAATAAAGCAGCACCAATTCGAGAAAAATGTGAAGGATGAGGCAGTGAGACACGCTCAGCAGAGTACACGCAGCGGTGGTTGAAGTAAGTGGAGCGGGATCTACACTCCTACCAAAAATTTAAACCTCAGACTAGAGTGAACAGTGAACACAACTGTTCACTTGCTGTGAAAGGCCTTTTTGTGGACTTCTATTATGTTTACAAGCATTGTATTGTATTTTGATGGAAGAGCGTCACACTAATAGATTTTAGTAAATTGAAAATAGAATGTAGCAGCACCAATTCGAGAAAAATGTGAAGGATGAGGCAGTGAGACACGCTCAGCAGAGTACACGCAGCGGTGGTTGAAGTAAGTGGAGCGGGATCTACACTCCTACCAAAAATTTAAACCTCAGACTAGAGTGAACAGTGAACACAACTGTTCACTTGCTGTGAAAGGCCTTTTTGTGGACTTCTATTATGTTTGCAAGCAATGTATTGTATTTTGATGGAAGAGCGTCACACTAATAGATTTTAGTAAATTGAAAATAGAATAAAGCAGCACCAATTTTAGAAAAATGACAAGGATGAGCCAGTGACAGACACTCAGCAGAGTACACGCAGCATTAGTTGAAGAAGTAACTGGAGCGTGATCTGCAGTTAAAAAAAAAAAAATACCTCACAGACTGCAGTGAACACTGAAACACAACTGTTCACTATCTGTGAAAGGCTCCTTTCTGTACTTCTACAGTGTTTGCAACCAATGTATTGTTTACGGATGGAAGCGCATCACACTATAATTTCTATTGAATGGAGCAGCTAGAATTACACTAAAGAAAAAAAAAGAGTCTGTGAGTGACACGTGCAGATGCCTACAGACAGCGTTGGATGCAGAGCAAACTGCAGCGTCACCTGCACTCTCACACACACACCTTGCACAGAGCTGTTAAAACAACACTGCAAGGCAAAAGGAAGCTTTACACAGCGGTTGGTAAACTAGCCTGCCTAAAGCACAGTACACAAAATCGCAATCTCTAACTGTCCCTCAGAGTCAGCAGAGCAGCGTTCTGTCCCTAATTGAGTTCACAGCACAGTGACGCTAAAATGGCGGCGGCGCCTTTTATAGTGCATTCTGACATCATTTCAGCAGCCAATCACAGCCATGCCATTAGTTAAGATGACCGCAGCAGTACAGGATGTGCCCACACTTCGTAGGATTCCTCATTGGCTGACTAAAATCACAGTGCCTCTCAAAGAATTATGGGAACTTCCGATTCCGGTATACGATATAGGTAAAATATCGGAACTAAGTATCGGAATTCCGATACAGCGAATATCGGCCGATACCCGATACTTGCGGTATCGGAATGCTCAACACTACTGACAAATAATAATATTACAGATCCCGGGAAAGTGGTGAGTCTTTTGCACTAAAATGAATGTATTACATACGCATACCACCTGCAGCCATCCATATAACATCATGAATTTTATGTAAAATGTAAAGTAATTAGTTTTACTGGGGGAGATCATGTTGAGGCATATCTTGCCACTTAAGAGCACACCAGTATTATAAAAGGCATCTCACATGGTAAGTTGGGGGTCCCATTATAGATATTGTATTTGGAGCCATTAGCTTAGCTGTGACTAGGAATTTTACTTATGTGGCCTAAAAGGAAAAACAAGTATGCAAAAATAGTTATACATTAATTTGTTCATGCTTCTGTATTTTTCCTATTTATGAATACCAGTTAATATAAAACTACAATTAAAACGTAGAACATATTTTACTTTACATATACAGTGGGGAAAATAAGTATTTGATACACCTCCAATTTTGTACGTTTTACCACCAATAAAGAATGGAGAGGTCTGTAACTTTTATTGTAGGTACACTTCAACTGTGAGAGACAGAATCTAAAAGTAAAAACCAAAACATCACATTTATGATTTTTAAATAATTAATTGGCATTTCATTACATGAAATAAGAATTTGAACACCAACCAACCAACAAGAATTCTGGCTCTCACAGACCTGTTAGATTTTTTTTAAGAAGCCCTCCTACTTTGTACTCATTACCTGTATTAATAGCACCCATTTGAACTCATTAGCTTTGTGAAAGACACCAGCCTTAATCACATTCCAACCTCTCCACCATGGCCAGGAACAAAGAGCTGTCCAAAGACATCAGGGACAAAATTGTAGATCTGCTCAAGGTTGGGATGGGCTACAGAACAATAGGCAAGCAGCTTGATGAGAAGACAACAACTGTTGACACACTCATTAGAAAATGGAAGAAACATAAGATGACTGTCAATCTTCCTCGGTCAGGGGCTTTATGCAAGATATCGCCTCATGTGTTAAGGATGATTGTGAGAAAGGTCAGGAATCATCCCAGAACTACAGAGAAGGACCTGTACAATGACCTGAAGAGAGCTGGGACCATAGTCTCAAACATTGCTGTTAGTAACACACTATTATGCCTTGTTTTAAAATCCTGCACGGCACACTAGATCCCCCTGCTCATGCCAGCACATGTCCAGGCCAATTTGAAGCTCATTAATGACCATCTGGATGATCTAGAGGAGGCATGGGAGAAGGTCATGTGGTCAGATGAGACCAAAATAGAACTTTTTGGAATCAACTGCTCTGACTATGTTTGGAGGGAGAAGAAGGATGAGTACAACAGCAGGAACACACATCCAACCATGGAGCATGGTTGGGTAAACATCTTAGTTTGGGGATGCTTTTCTGTAAAGGGGTCAGGACAATTTTGGACTACAGCCTCCTTCCCTGAGTAAGAGCATTGAAAATGGATCGTGGCTGGGTCATCCAGCATGACATTGGCTTGAAAAACACAGCCAGGTGAACTAAGGAGTTGCTCTGTAAGGCCAGAGTCACACTAGAGAGGAATATGGATGAGTGCTATGCGATAAAACATTGCATAGCACTCGGACCACTGTTAATCTATAGTGCAGCTCCCATCACCGTTTTTTTTCTCGGCCATATTATACTTGCAAGTGAAATTGCAGCATGCTGTGATTTGCAGCGTATATTGGCTGAAATTCGCCAATGCAAGTGTATGGGTGTGAGAAAAAAAAACGCACACCACACAGACCATCCGTGTGACTTGCGAGAAATATGCACAGGTGTCCTTTGAAAAGCTGGCAATTCATATGTGGCTACAGTAAAATCACACTGACAGGTTATGATAAAAAAGATAGAATAGAAATATACACATAGAATACATATGTATATATATGTATGTGTTTATATTGTATAGAGAGCTAGATAGAAGAAAAGCCAATAATTCATTTATTGGCTTCTGTAAAATCAGTGCAGGAGCCGACAGGATATAAGACATGGTTTGCATACAGTAATACATGAAGAATAGGTAGATATACAGATGTCAGTTCTAAATACAATTAGTATAGCGTGTGTGCAAATAATTTATAGCCAGCAATAGCTTTGCAGACAGCTGAGGGCTATTTTTAGCCTAGGAAAGGGCCATGGATACTGGCCTCCCCCTGGCTAATAATATCTGCTCTCAGCCACCCCAGAAAAGGCACATCTGTAAGATGTGCCAATTCTGACACTTAGCCTTGCTCTTCCCACTGCCCTGTAGTGGCGGCATATGGGGTAATAGTTGGGGTTAGTAATGGGAGGAGTCAATAAGACGCCCCTATTACTAATCCCATAGTGAAATTGTAAATAAAACACAGACACCCTGAAAAAATTTATTTTCTTTAAATATGGACACAGACTCCTTTATTATTCTAAATTAAACCATACTTACAAAATCACCTAATTCCCCGATGCCCTCGATCACCTGTAATAAACATAAAATAATAAACCAACAATATACCATACCTGTCCGTTGTTCTGTCCCACGCCGTAATGCATATCTGGGGGATACACAGTTTACTGACCAGGTTTGCTCATTTGGATTACAAAGTATCACGGGGAGGATTGCAAGAGAACTCACCAGTGCAATCTCCTGGAACACGTGTGCAGAAGAAAGCTTCAGGCTCCTAGGAACGAAGGGTGAGCAAGGCAGGAGAGAGATGGTTTCAGGGCCTGAATCACCTGACAGTTGAGGGGCGTGGCTTCAGCTCCAGAGAGCTAGAAGCTGAAGGAAACCTCCTTGAAAGGTAACTACGGGACAAAGTTATCCAGGGGCACAGACAGAGACATAAATCTGAGCAAGCCAAGGTCAAAGCATGAGATAGCAGTACAG
The DNA here is from genome assembly GCA_033576555.1 of Oophaga sylvatica. Taxonomy (NCBI): domain Eukaryota; kingdom Metazoa; phylum Chordata; class Amphibia; order Anura; family Dendrobatidae; genus Oophaga; species Oophaga sylvatica. The sequence continues at coordinate 751,327,111 of JARQOD010000001.1, read as the reverse complement.
TACCAAGGATGAGACAGAACAGATAGTCGGGGCCAGGCAGAGGTCAAAACCAAACAGACAGCGAAGGTACAGAAACAGAATCCAACAAGCAGTATCCAGAGATCAGACCGAGTCAAAACCAAAGTATCAGGCAAACCAGAACACAGCACAAACACACTCAGGGGTCAACACACTCTGCCAAGGGCAAAAGTATAACTGAAGGGGATTGGAGCTTCCTAGGGCTATAAGAAGCTCTCCATGAACCAAGGAGAGGCCACAATAATAAGCCCCAGGTGTGCAGGTAAGAGCTTGCACTGGGATCAAAACCTTAACCCCTAGCGTGCAGGTCAATCCTGCACTGGGATCATGACACAAAGTAGCCACATATCACTAACATTGTAACTGCCGCATATGCTTTGTTGCAGCGCCATCTGCCTGCCTTTGTATGTCCTATAATACTTGACCATATGTATACAGATTTGTGCTGTTAATAAAATGATTTGATATTTTCATAAACCTATGTGCTCCTTTGTTTCGCCTGATTCTAAGTATTCTTTGGAGTAGGTAATTTTTCTTGTTCTAGTGGACTACCATGGGTGGATTTGTTCACCCCTTGGCTTGATATGCAACTAGGGTTTTTGTTTGTATTATTTATTAGGTGCGTTCCGCATACCCTAACATAATACTAGCGCCAGGGTCTGGCTTGTAAAATGGCAGATGAACAGCATTTACAGCTGTACATCCAGCAGCTGGAGGGTAGGTTGGCGGCTCTTGAGCGCACAACCTCAGCTGTGGATTTTACCGCAGTCGCTGTTCAGGCTGCTAGCGTAGGTGCAGCCAGTTTGTCCTCTGCCACCTCTGCCCCTACATTGTCCCACCTCCCGCTTCCAGACAAGTTTGCTGGTGACAGCAAGCAATGTAGGGGATTCGTGAGTCAGTGCTCCATACAGCTCGAGCTTCTGGCTGCACGTTTCCCCACGGATTGGGCACAAGTGGGCTTTGTGATAGCTCTTCTGTCGGGCAGAGCTTTGGAGTGAGAAACGCCGCTGTGGGAGGCTCTGAAAAAGGTTTTTCTAGGACCTCAGGTCACCCACGATACGGCGCTCCAACTGCTGGCATTGGCCCAGGGTTCGGCTTTGTTCAGCCATTTTGCTGTCCAATTTCGGACTCTGGCTTCAGAATTAGAGTGACCAGATAAAGTCCTCATTCCCGTGTTCTGGAGAGGACTGGCGGGTCATGTGAAGGATGCCTTGGCTACCAGGGAGATTCCTACCACACTGGAGAAGCTTATCGCTATATCCACCCACGTCGACCTCCGTTTCCACAAGCGGAGGCTGGAACATGCCCAGTGTAGGCAGAGGGTTCGGCTGGCTCCTACCTTTGCCACCCCTCTGGAGTCGCCCGTTCAGGCGCCCGACCTTCAGGAGGTTGCTCCTGCGGGATCTAAATCTCAGGCCACTCGTCATCCCCGATTTGTTATATTTGCCCGCAGCAGGGACATTTTGCCAACCGATGTCCACAGCGGCTGAATAAATGGTCGCGCCCAGTAACCGTAGGAACAGGGTCACTGGATGCAATGACTTTTGCCCCTAAAGTGCTCCTCAAGGGGATAATTACCCATGGTTCTACCACCCTACTCGTCAAGCTGTGTGTGAATTCTGGGGCAGAGGGGAATTTTATGTCGTCCTCCTTTGCTTCTCGCCACACCATGCCTTTGGTGTTGCTGGCTGAACCAGTGTTGGTACGGGTGTTGAACGGAACAATTCTGCCCACACAAATCACCCATCATGTCTGTCCCACTCACCTTGTCTATGTCTCCTTCCCATCAGGAGAATATATCATTTTTTATCCTCCCTGAGGGTATAGATGAGGTTTTGTTGGGATTACCCTGGCTCTGCCATCACTCTCCCCGTATTGAGTGATCTTCAGAGAGAATTCTGGATTGGGGTAATTTATGTAAAGGCAGATGCATTAGGGATAGCGTGCAGGTGACCACCACTGAGATACCCATAGACCTCTCTCCTCTTCCCAAGGTCTATTGGTCCTATGCCGCTGTGTTCTCGAAGAAGGCTGCGGAGATTCTTCCGCCTCATCGCCCTTATGACTGTCCTATTGACCTCTTGCCTGGAGCTGGGCCTCCTAGGGGAAGGGTTTATCACCTCTCTCTTCCTGAGACAGAGGCCATGTCCCACTATATTCAGGAGAACTTGGCAAGGGGATTCATTAGGAAGTCGGTGTCACCAGCGGTAGCGGGGTTCTTCTTTGTGCAGAAGAAGAACGGAGAGTTACCTCCGTGCATTGATTATAGGGGTCTCAACGCTATCACCTTGAAAAATAAGTACCCTTTGCGGCTAATCTCTGAGCTCTTTGTCAGGCTTCGGGGAGCAAGGGTATTTACTAGTGTTGAGCATTCCGATACTGCAAATATCGGGTATCGGCCGTTATTTGCTGTATCGGAATTCCGATTCTGAGTTCCGATATTTTTGTCATATCGGATACCGGAATCGGATTTTTCCGACCAAGTCTAAGGGAGTTCCTGTGTCACAGAACGAAGTACGTGACACAGGAACTCCCCGAAACTGTCACTGTCAGTGTCGGTCGGGTCTGTCAGGTGTCAAGACTCAGCAGAGTCCGCACTTACCTGTCAGATGATCCCCTTCCCCGGCGGTCACGTCCTCCTGGATGGCCGCCATTACCCTGTCCCTGGCGGTCACGTGCAGAATCTCGCGATAACTGCAGTGACTGCCGGGTCCTGGGTAATCACAGCCAGCTGTACTCTCACGACAGCTGGCCGTAAACCAGTCCGGACGCAGCTCAGGTAAGCAGTTCTGCTCCATGTGGATGTCAGGCTCAGCCTGGCATGCAGATGTAACAGAGCTGGACTCGTCGTGGGACACTCGGTATTTTTGACTGCGTCGGACAGGGAATATTTGTGTTGGTTTGTTACTTTTGTTTTTTTACAGGAGATCGATGGCGTCGCAGGAATGAGAGTGTAATAAAAATAATGAAAACTGTGTGGTATTTTATTTCATTAAAAGACTTTTTTCTTGCTGTGTATTTTTATTTTTAAAATTTACAAACTATGATTAATAATGGATCGGTGTCTTATTGACGCCTCTAAATTATTAACCGGGCTTATTGTCACCGATCAATCAAAGGTGACATTAACCCCTTATTACCCCGCTTGCCACCGCTACAGGGCAAGTGGGAAGAGCCGGGTAAAGTGCCACAATTGGCGCATCTTTGGATGCGCCATTTGTGAGGCTGCTGCAGCCTGGTATTTTTAGGCTGTTGAGGGCCAAAATCCTTGGGCCTTGACAGTCTTTTAATACCAGGCCACAGCAGTCTGCATTTTACTTGGCTGGTTAACAAAAATAGGGGTATCCCCATGCGATTTTTATTTCGAGATGATCCCCTATTTTTGTTAACCAGCCAAGCTAAGCAGACTGCTGTGGCCTGGTATTATCAGGCTTGCAAGGTCCATGGATATTGGATCCTTACCAGCCTGAAAACCAAGGCCTCAGCAGTCTGCTTCATCTGGCTGGTTAACAAAAATAGGGGGACCCCACGCCATTTTATTTCGAGGTGATCCCCTATTTTTGTTAACCAGCCAAGCTAAGCAGACTGCTGTGGCCTGGTATTATCAGGCTTGCAAGGTCCATAGATATTGGCTCCTTAACAGCCTGAAAAACCAGGCCTCAGTAGTCTGCTTTATCAGGCTGGTTAACAAAAATAGGGGGGACCCCACGCCATTTGCCATTTTTTTTTTAGAGGGGATCCCTATTTTTGTTAATCAGTTCACTTCAGGTCAGCCGGGATTCCCTCTGACGTCACTGATGCTGTGGGTGTCCCTGGCTGACCTGAAGTGAAAGTGGAAAGCAATCAATTATGCTAACCACTTCCTCTCCTGTCAGCCAGGAGAGAAGCTCATTCATTCGGGGGTTTACTGTGAGACTGTCAGCATTAGCTGCAGTCTCTGCAGTAAACATTAACCCTTTCAGAAGGATTACATCGGAGGACCTGACTGAACATCAGATAGGTAAGAATAATGTTGCTTTATTATTTTATTTTTATTACAGGTGAACAAGGGCTTCGCAAGGAATGGCAGTAAAATAAAATATTGTCAAAAACTGTGTGTTTATTTCATTAAAATGATTTTTTATTAAAGTGTGTGTGTTTTATTTTTATTACATACAATAGGATTAATAATTGATAGTTGTCTAATTGACAACTCTCAATTATTAACCTGGCTTAAACTCACCTTTCAATAGCAAGGTGGCTTTAACCCCTTATTAACCCATTCGCCACCGCTACAGGGCAATGGGAATAGACGGGCAAAGTGCCAGAAAGGGCAAATCCAATTATAGATTTGCCTTTTCTGGGGTGTCTGGGGCAGATGTTAGTAGCCAGGGGGGGGGCAAACATAATGGTCCCTCTCTGAGCTATTATTATCTGCCCCCACTCGCTGGCTTTGTCTGTCTGGTTGAGAAAATAGGGGGGGAGCCCACACATTTTTTTTCAACAATTTTACACCTCATATATATATATATATATACATGTCATTGAATTTGTGACACATGTATATATATTTATATTTATAGTTCATACACTTCTACATAGTATAATAGCCGCTAATTCAATTGCCGGCTTTTGTGAAAATACAGAAGCCGACATGAAATGACACATGGTTTACACACAGTTAACCATGTCATTTCATGTTGTTTGATATATTGTTTTCACTAACAATTACATGAGTGTATGTGTGCAAAAATTGACACATGTAGAGGTTAATTAAAGGTGTAAATTCGTAGCAAAAAAGTCCGTTTTTTTTACAACGAATTTACACCTTTAATTAACCCCTACAGGTGTGAAATTTTGCACACATACACTCATGTAATTGTTTGTGAAAACCAGATATCAAACTACATGAAAAGACATGGTTAACTCTATGTAAACCATGTGTCATTTCATGTCGGGTGCTTCTGTATTTTCACAAAAGCCGGCATTACCCGGCAATTGAATCAGAGGCTATTTTACTATGTAGAACTATATGAACTATAAATATATATATATATATATATATATATATATATGTCACAATGACATGTATATATATATATATATATATATATATATGTATTCTATGTGTGTATATTTAGTGTTTACAAGGAAAGAAAGGGGTTTTTTTAGCTCTGATATTTCTGTCCTATTGACTTGCATTGTGTTTCCGGTATCGGATCGGCGATACCCGATATTTTTTGAGTATCGGGCCGATCCAATCCGATCCGATATTTTAGGATATCGGGCAGTATCGCTCAACTCTAGTATTTACTAAGCTAGACCTGAGGGGTGTATATAACCTGATTCGCATCCGTGAGGGGAACGAATGGAAGACGTCATTTAATACCAGTGATGGGCATTATGAATATCTGGTAATGCCCTTTGGGCTCTGTAATGCCCCAGTTGTCTTCCAAGACATTGTGAACGACATCTTCCGGGATATGTTGACCACCTCGGTGGTAGTCTATCTGGATGACATTCTCATCTTTTCTCCAGATATGGCCTCCCACCGGAGAGATGTCTGCAAGGTCTTCGACCTCTTGCGAGCAAATTCCCTATATGCGAAGTTGGAGAAATGCATGTTTGAGCTGGAGTCTCTACCTTTCCTAGGCTATATAATCTCCACCCAGGGATTGGCTATGGATCCTGCCAAACTACAGGCTTTAATGGATTGGCAAGAACCAAACTCCCTTAAAGCGGTGCAACGCTTTATAAGGTTCATTAACTACTATTGCCAATTCATTCCCCACTTCTTTACTTTGGTAGCTTCCTTGGTAGTCCTCACCAAGAAGGGAGCTAATCCCAAGTTGTGGTCAGAGGAGGTCACCAAGGCGTTCTCTCCATCAAGTCGCATTTTGCAAGTGCTCCCATCTTACATCACCCCGATGTCGATAAGCCGTTTATTTTAGAGGTGGATGACTCTTCTGTTGGTGCTGGAGCAGTCCTTTTTCAAAAGGATGCCCAGGGTTGGAAGCATCCCTGTTTCTTCTTTTCCAAGACCTTTACACCAGCAGAGAGGAATTATTCCATTGGGGACAAGGAGTTACTGGCTATGAAGTTTGTCTTCTCCAAGTGGAGACATCTTCTGGAGGGGGCTCGCTTCCCCTTCCAAGTATTCAAGGACCACAAGAACTTGGTATATTTGCAGACAGCCCAGCGGCTAAATTTCCATCAGGCCAGATGGTCCTTGTTCTTCTCCCAGTTCCATTTCACCCTCCATTTCCTCTCCGGTGAGAAGAACATCCGTGCTGACGCTCTATCTCGCTCTGTGGTGTCCTCTGAGGAGGTGGAGGAGGAGACTAGGCTTATTGTCCCCACAGAGAGCCTAAGAACGGTGGCCACGGTTTCGCTTGAGTCTGTGCCTCCGGGCAAGACTTTTGTGCCCACCAATTTGCGACCGGAAGTACTCTCTTGGGCACATTCGTCCAGGGTGGGTGGACATTTTGGGACAAAAAGGACTTCTGAGTTGCTGGCGAGGACATACTGGTGGCCTCATATGGCCCGTGACGTCAGGGAATATGTTCAGGCGGGCATCTCCTGCGCCAAGAATAAGTCCCCTCGACAATGGCCAACTGGGCTACTTTTCCCTTTACCGGTGGCAGACAGGCCCTGGGAGATGGTCGGGATGGATTTCGTGGTGGGCTTACCCAAGTCTCGGGGCTGCACCATCATCTGGGTGATAACTGACCATTTCTCCAAAATGGTGCACTTGGTGCCGTTACCACTGTTAGCGTCTGCATGAGCCTTGGCAGCATTATTCATCAGGCATATTTTGCGCCTACACGGTATGCCAGACAAAATTGTCAGTGATCGAGGTCCCCAATTTGCATCTCGGTTCTGGAGAGAGCTATGCCAGCTACTCAGTTTTGAGTTAAACCTCTCCTCTGCGTATCATCCCGAGACAAATGGGTTGGTAGAGAGGGCCAACCAGACCTTGGTCACGTATTTGCGACATTTTGTCTCAGCCAGGCAGGATGACTGGGCATCCTTGCTACCGTGGGCAGAGTTTGCTCTCAACAATGCTGTGGCTGACTCCACAGGACAGACCCCATTCCTCTTGAACTATGGTCAGCATCCGAGGGTCCCGGTGCCCATGCCCGTGTCTTCCGCCAACTCCAGGGTGGCAGACTGGGCTGTGGAGGCACGGGACATTTTGGACCGTACCCAGGACGCCATCCAGGCCTTCAAGGAGAGGATGAGGTCTTCTGCCAATGCTCATCGGCGGCCCGCTCCGACATTTGCTCCGGGCGACTTAGTGTGGCTCTCTGCCCGAAACATCAGGCTGCGAGTAGAGTCGACAAAGTTGGCACCTCCTTATCTGGGTCCCTTTAAGATTCTTTAGCAGGTAAACACTGTAGTTTACCGCTTAGCCCTTCCGCCTCGCCTTGGTATCACCGACACCTTTCACGTGTCCCTTCTGAAGCCCGTGGCCATCTTCCGGTCTTTTGAGTCCTCTGCCGGGACGTCGGGTTCCTCTACCGACGATCATGAAGTGAACTCCATTGTTGGGTGCAAGGTGGTACAAGTCAAAAAGTTTTATTTGGTGGACTGGAGGGATAATAGGCCTGAGGATAGGTCTTGGGAGCCTGCAGAGCATTTTCACGCTCCGCAGCTCATCGCTGCCTTTGAGTGCAGCGAGGCCCAAAAAAGGTGGGGCCCTAGGAGGGGGTTAATGTTAGGGTTCGAGTTCCCATTGCTGCACAAGGGGAATCACGAGCCATTCCCACTGCGGTCCCCCATCCGTCTATGGCCGCAGTGGAATCTGCTCAGCAGAGACGTCGGTCCCAGCGTCTTGCCAGGTCTAATACTGTGCAGAGACTTGCTGCTGCCTCTCCTGGATCTTTGGTTATAACCAGTGCTGGAGCAGGCAGATTTGGGACTAAGTCCTCTGTTTCTTCTTCTGAGCATGCCCAGGGCAAGATCTCCCATTGGAGATCAGGGGTCACATGCTCAGATACATCTACTACTCCTATTGGTCCTCCAGGAAGGTCCTGTAGCTATTTGTGATCTGAAGCAGCTTTCTGTTGGTCCTTTCTGGAAGGTCATCTACTCGTGGCTGCTATAAAAGGTTGTCCTGACCGCACAGCTGTGCACTAGTATCAAACCTTTATGTGCTTTGCGCCAGTATGGTCATGCGTGTGTGTGATTAGAGCGGCTGAAATACGCCATTACAATACCGACCTAATCTGTGAGGAGCTTGGTATGCTAGCTGGTCAGGGTCGGTGTCTTAGATGCCTTTAGAATACTGGCATAACGGGTGAGGAGTTTGGTTGCCGTATTCAGGGCCTGGCGTACAGACACCATAGATATTGCATGACCACTTCCTATGTTCGCTTAGGAGTCAACTGTGTACCTGGACACAGTGGGGTTTCTCAGCGGCTCTGTGACGCAACAGGGTTCGCTTTAAAACGCTAGTCAGCGCCCTAGTGTTTTACTTTGCGGCTCACTGAAGCTAAGTGAGTTCACACTTATCGCCATATAGCGCTGCGGCATTCCCACTAGCGGCTCTGGCCATTAACAGAGTTCGCACTATCTGCCACAGAGCGCTACGGTGTTTATTTTAGCGACTCTGCGAGATAACAGAGTTCGCTACTTACACCATCTTACTAGCAGCAGGCTCTGCCTGCACGGTGGACCCCTGGCTGCGAACGCACCTCTCTACATTATTTATTAGGTGCGTTCTGCAGACCCTAACAATGTGTGTGCAAACTGGGTCAAGAACTTTAGGAAATATTTGACCTCTATAATTGTAAAGAAAGGTCTTTCTGTTTTTCTATTAAATCAAATGCTTCTTTCATGCAATTAAAAGAAAATTAAGTATGCAAAAATCCTACAATGTGATTTTCTGGATTTTTTTTCTTAGATACTGTCTCTCACAATGGAAGTGTACCTACGATAAAAATTACAGACCTCTCCATTCTTTGTAGGTGGGAAAACTTGTAAAATTGGCTGTGTATCGAATACTTATTTTCCCTACTGTATATATAAAGTAAAATATATTCTACACTTTAATTGTAGTTTTATATTCACTACCGTACTTATTTTCCCCACTGTATTAAGCCAAATGTGATTTTATTCTCTTCTGTAAAAAGCATGATATAATATATTAGGTGTCTATGCTTAAGTAAATAAAACAAAGTCACAAAAATTAGACTTAATCCATAGAGATTAGTACATGGAATAAGGATTTTCCAAATGTAATCCCCATAACTTAAATGTACAAACGATAATTACATTACAAGATTCCTCCAGTGAGACATATATTATTTTTATATTTATTAGAATTTTATGCTCACCTTTGTCCACATTTCTTCTGTGGTGTCAAGTATTGGTCCAACAAATGGATTTACAGCAGCGTTACAGACAAGAATGTCAATTTTACCATATACTTCAAGAGCCTAACAAAGGTAGCAACAAATTGAAACATTTTGGAGCTTAAACATCTTGTTGCATAACTTCATTACCAAACAATAAATAATAGCAATAAAGTAATAAATGAAAAAAATATTTACGCTGGATAAAACAGAATCTAGTTATATTGTTGATATATATACTGTGTACATAGTACATTATACATTGTAATTTCATTATATTTAGTATATACATGCATAGAGATATATACTGAATATATATATGTACATATGTACAATGTATAATGTACCATATAAGTATAATATATATTATATATATATATATATATACACACCCTTTTTTAAAAGGGTATTTTATATTAAATATTCATGGTATGTTTATAGTATATCTCCTACCTATTAATCTTACAAATACAGGTCACATGCATTACAATCTAGGCTGCCTCTCCAGATGGGGTGGGATGGGATCAGTGATTCTATTTTAAAGAAATATGTCCCAAAGTGCTGTGGATATATCATGAATATCATATGAAAATGACACTTAACTATATAGAAAAGTACCGTAAACCATGCTTTTCAATATATACAGCATATATATATATATACATATATATGAAAAAAGAAAAAAGTTTGCTTTACTGTATACCATATGTGTTTTACTTTGTCTAACAAGAGAAGATAATTAAAGAAGAGAACTATAAAACTATAAGATATATAGATGCACAGTAAATCCCATATTTTATAGGAAAAAAAATGAAAAAAAAGAATTTCTTGATTAGGCTTCAGAGATAAAGACCATCAGAAGCATAAGAGATTCAATATATTCCACATTCCCATTTCTCTTACTTTTGCCACTAATCTTTCTCTGTCTTCTTTATTGCCAACATGACACTGCATAGCATAGACGCTTAGTCCTTCATCCTTTAGTTTTTCAGCAGCTTTTTCGATATTTTCTTGCTTACGGCTGCATATTAACACATGAGCACCATCCTGAGCTAGGCGTCGGGCTATGGCAAAGCCAATTCTAAAAAAAAAACAAACAAAAGTTTGCACTATGTCATTAGTTAAAAAAAATGGAACAAATATTTTTGTGTTTCAAATTTTTTTTTATAATAATATCAGAACTTTTATCTGATCACAGACATACCCATATGTGGATCCTGTCACAATTGCAACTTTTTCATGTAAATTTTTTTTGCTTTCATTGCACGGTTTTATTTTCACTTCGGAATGCATAGCTAAGCTATAAAAATTGAGAAGGAAAAAATAAAAATATTTTATTCATAGAAATAAAAAAAATAAATCCCAATATATTGATTATATTAAATTACTGCAATATTTCTCAGATTAAAAAGAGAATCTGAAAATGAATTTGAAGCTAGGAAAATCAATTTTAGCACAAATTAAAACATTTAAATCAACAGGATCTAATATCACTCGATTATAACTGAGAATAATCTATAAAACTCTTTATATTTCAGGATACTGCTATCAGGATAATTTCTGCAATACTTAAGGCAAAGATACAAAAAATACCTGATTCTGATCAGAGATTTAATTCCAGCCGTCTGAGGTTTGAAAGCTGCTCTCTCACTAACACATCTGACAAAATAAAATTGGGAAGGAAAAAAGAAATCCACACCTACTACAATAAATCAGCCAATATGTAGAGCAAAATAACACCTAGGTCATCAAGTTTAACCCTGAACACACAAGGTATGATAGATCACATACAGGATATTGAAATATGATTTTAATACAATACGGATTTAGTCTTTCTTAAACTAACACACAAAATGTCATGATGCAGAATTTGAACCCTGAGGCTATGTTCCCATGATGAATATTTGGAGAGATTTTGTTGTTGCAGATATTCTGTAGTGTTTCTTCACCTGTTTGCTAAATTAAGTTACTTGCATTTTTTTCATTGCATTTTGTGTGTGTTAGTATAGATATGGTGGCAGTACAGAGACTAGGAATAGTATAGAGAGGATGCAGTATAGAGAGAATGTATATAGAGAGGTAGCGTGGGGAGAGTACTGAATTAGTGAAGTGCAGAGAAGGCTCAGTAGACTGAGGAGGCATAGTACGGACAGGGGGCAGTGCAGAAAGGAGGCATAGTATAGATATGGTGGCAATATAGAGAGGGTGCAGTATAGAGAGAATGTATACAGAGAGGTATTTTGGCTTTTATCATATTACAAGACTCGTTAAAGGGTTGATTGTGACTTGTAGGATCGCTACTTCCAATAGGTGGCGCTATAGAGTACAAATCCTCTTTGTTTGAAGAGGCAATTTGCATACAGAGAGGTAGTGTGGGGAAAATATTGAATTAGTAAAGTATAGAGAAGGGGCAGTAGAGAGAGGAGACACAGCATAGGCAGGGGGCGGTACAGAGAGGAGGCATAGTATAAAAATGGGACATAGTACAGATAAAGAGCACAATAAGGGCAAAAGGAAGTATAAAGAAGGTGGTATAGCATAAACAGGGGGCAAAAGATAAACGGGTCATACTATAGAGTACAGTGGGTAAAGCATAGACAGAGAGCATAGAAAAGAGGGGATGTATAGAGAGAGAACACAGTATGGACAGGGGGCATGGTATAGACAGATGGTATAGTAAAGAGACGGGATGTATAGAGAGGGAGCACAGTATGGACAAGGAGGATTGTTTTGGCAAGGTGCACTATAGAGCAGGGAAAAAGAAGACAAAAGGCAATGAGCCCACAACAATGTAGAATGACAAATAAATGTAGGAAAACAAGCTTTATTCTGCTGAGATGGTGTCACCCCCAGACAGTGTGTCAAAATGCATGTTGAGGCTAGCGTTGTTGCAGCAGGACAGTACCATTATGAGTTTTTTATGGCATGCTTGAATTTCTAATTACTTTACCAAACTTGCTTACAGCCTTATTTCAGCATCATCCTGTTGATATCATGATTATTTATGACTTGGACTATAACGATATAGTACAATGTGTGCTCCATTATTTGTCCTCTCCTGTTGTTTATGATGCCTGTGTTTTACTGTTGGACTCATGCCTGGACTGAGATTATTTAATAAAGGTTGCCTTTCTACATTGAGTCATTTTGATTCAGTACAGAGTAGAGGCTTAGTATACACAGTACGGCACAGAATAGACAGGGAGCAAAGTACAGGGAGGAGGTATTATAATTCATAAAATTTGTACAGTGTGGAGATATTGCTTATAAGGGTGTAAAGTTTACAGATTCAAGATCATGAGGATAGATAGTTTGGAGACCATAGTACATAAGGGTAAATTGTCTGGAAGTTATAGCCTATATTGGAAGGTGGTGTTGAGATTATATTGTACTTTATAAGGGGTGTTAATGTGTTATAGTTCATAAAGGATGGTGATGTTGAGGCAACATTTTAACATTGTTTGTTACACCGGAACAAATATTTTTCGTCTGTGGAATTTAGATGTTCTTATTAATATTTATGGTTGAAGATGAAGAACCTTGTGCCATGGGTGTGTTGGTAGTTATGGCCGATGCTCACCTCTTCAAACTTAGTTTTGCACAAGCATCCATCAGTTTGTTTGGATTTCCTCCAACACTAATCTGCTGCTTTCTAGAATGAATCATCTCACAAGCATCTTGCACTTTACCCTTTATACGGACACGTGCGTCTTAGGCAACCTATTTCTCACTGGCATCTTTTATGGCGAGCTTCAGACACTTATCTGTTACACCTATCTTCTGATGGGCATCAAACACATTCTGCTAATTGGTGGTGGGTAAACGAGTAATCCTTGTAGGCTTGATCCTGGATCTCTTACCTCCCATACCCCCCCTGTTATTAATCCTGTATGTTCCCATTACTGCTTGCCAGGCCCCTTTTCCTGATCACTTAATCCAACGACTCTTCTGCTATATTTCTGCTAAAAACCTGCAGATTCCCAGCAGCAACTGTGTAGGAAACCACATTATTGTTTGCAATGGTGTTTATGATGCCCATGCCAAAAAAAATTTACACAGTAGGTTGATGTGTACCCCCTCGGGGAATTGTTTGTCAGCCAATACACTTAGTGTATGGGCATTTTAAGTATAGGAAACCCGCTCCTTTAAACTGGGAAGACATTTTTCGTAGGCCATCCTCCACGTCTCTTCAAACACCACCACTAGAACACGAGGGTGAACGTGTTCCGTGATGCAACAGCCACTATATTGTTTTGCATGGGTGTTTATGATGTCCGTACAAAAAATATTTACACAGTAGGTTGATGTGTCCCCCCCCAGAGGAAAATGTTTTTCAGCTCATGCACTTAGTGTATGGGCATTACAAGTATAGGAGACCCGCTCCTTTGTAATGGGAATAGATTTTTAGGAGGCCTTCCTCCATGTCTCTTCTAAATGGTAATGGGGTGCATCTAAATTTGGGGCAGGCCTTACATTCACTGCATAGGCGAACAGTATGGGAGACCCACTTCCTAATAATGTGAACTTTGTTGGTTGTTCATCTTCAACGATGCAATTCTCCACTGCCAGTTCTTCAGCCTCAACTCTGCAATGCTACAATGCAGGGTCTTCAGCCTCACCACTGCAATTCACCAATGCAGGTTCTTCAGCCTCAACATTGCAATTTTCCACTGCTGGTTCTTCAGGCTTAACACAGAAACGATCCACTGCTGGGTGTTCTTCCTCAACACTGCAATGCTACAATGCAGGTTCTTTAGCCTCAACACTGTAATTGTCCTCTGCAGGTTATTCAGGCTCACCACTGCAATTCACCAATGCAGGCTCTTCAGCCTCAAAAATGCAATTTTCCACTGCTGGTCCTTCAGACTCAACACTGAAATTCTCCACTGCTGGTCCTTAAGCTTCAACACTGACATTCAACAATGCAGGTTCTTCAGCCTCAACAATTAAATGATCCACTACAGTTTCTTCAGCCTCAACACTGAAATTCTCCACTGTACGTATTCCAAAATCAACACTGACATTCTCCACTAACAGGTCTTCATCCTCAATACTGACATTCTCCAATGCAGGTTCTTCAAGCTCAACAATTCACTGTGTAGCCAAGCAATATGGGAGTACCAAATTACTAGGAACAATGCTTTTATGTTGCCATCCAGTAGGTGGCTTCAAAGGGTTATTGGGGTGCGTGTAACGTTGGGGCAGGGCAGGCCTTGCATTCAATGCCTAGGCAAACAGTATGGCAGTGCCAAATAAAGCTTAATGGGAACTTTGATTTAATGTGGCCATCCAGTACATGGCTTGAAAGGGTTGTTGGGTTGCGTGTAACGTTGGGGCAGGACAAGCCTTGCATTCAAAGCCTAGACAAATAGTATGGCAGTGCCAAATAAAGCTTAATGGGAACTTTGGTTTAATGTGCCATCCACTATGTGGCTTCAAAGGGTAATTGGTGTGCGTGTAACATTGGGCATTGCAGGTCTTGCATTCAAAGCCTAAGCAAACAGTATGGCAGTACCAAATAAAGCTTAATGGGAACTTTGGTTTAATGTGTTCATCCAGTACGTGAAATCAAAGACTTATTGGGGTGCATGCAAATTTGTAACACGGCAGTCCTTGCATTCAATGCATTGGCAAAAAGTATGGGAGTACCAAATGAATACTTGGAACTTTGGTTGCATGTGGTCATCCATGACGTCTGTTCAAAGGGTTGTTGGGGTGCATCCAAATTTTGGCCAGCCCTGCCACTCACTGCATACGCAATAGAGTTTGTGATTTTCAGAGTCTCTCCTTCATAAATGAAACAGGATGTGTCTGATGATGTGTCACACACCACATGGCCAGTTAAGATTGTTAAATGCTAAAATGACATTTCCCAGTAAATGCATTTGTATTGGTTGAAAGCAATGCTAAAATTGAAAATGCATCAAAAACGCTACGTGTGAACATAGCCCAAGTGGTGAAGGAAAATTTTTGTTTTGGGTTATTTACTTTGGCTTACAGACAAATCATTACCATGGAAAGGATGTTCCATAACATATTTCTCAGGAAAGTCCTTTTTGGTATCGTTTTTGTATGTTTTATTGTGCGCCTGGAAAAGTGGCGTAAGACTCTGACAACATTGTTCACAGCTGTGATCTTGGTGTCAGAAATGCTTCCAGGGATATTCCCCATGATATTCACACGTCATTTGAGCACTGTTTCAATCAATTTCAGACGTTTTTATGTTTAATCTTGTGTTTATTGAAAAGAAATTTAGAATAATCAAGTAACAAAGGATTCAACAACATAACGATTACTGAGTACAAAAAGAAATCTCATTTACAACTGTATATCAAGACCTGAAGCCAACAAATCCTGAAATAATAGAACTTTCAGGTCAAAAGTCATTTCCAATCAAGTCCAACAAAATCTGAAAAGAAAAGTAAATCCATGGCGGTTGTAGGAATTCCCTTTCCAGGGAGACGGTATGACCTTTGGCAATAAATATGAAGTATCCGCTGAAAGTGAGCGACCTAAACAAGAAAAGCTAGGTCACTACAAATATTATTGCTGTAAACACGAAAGGAACGAATGAAACGAACAAGAGGAATAAACAGGGGAGAGAAGAGAGAAAGAAAAAAAAGGGGGTAGAGGGACCATGAAGTCTGAAATAAATGGGGCAACTTGCACCCCTATAATGATGTCCATCTAACCCGTATTGTTCGATCTATCTTCCTTGCGGCTTAGAAAAGAGGAATTGAAAATCCTGAGAGTCCATATACAAAATCCAAGGACTCCAAACCTGCAGATGTTTCTCCATTGAACTATTAACCTCAGCGGACAATTCCTCCATACTTAGAAGGCTGGTCTTCTCCCCAACCCATTCAGACATATTCGGAGATTGGGAGGATTTCAAATGTCTCAGGATCACAGTGCGCGCAGCAGTTAAGCAGAATCTTAGGAGCCCCTTTTTATGGAACCGAAACAAACCTGGGATGAGTTGGTCACCGAATAACCGCTAATGGCTTGATAAGTGGAAAAGACAGAATCCCAGAATGGCTTATTATGATTACATCCCCATCAAATGTGTAGCATCGTATCTCTCTCTACTCCACAACGCCAGCACCTATTGGAGACAGAGGGAAAAGCGGCTTGTAAGACATAAGGACAGCAATACCACTTGGTGAGAATTTTGTAATTATTTTCCTGTGAGGCACAGGCAATAGTGAATTTGTGTGTCTATACGAACGTTTTAATCCACTCCACCTCTGATATAACAACTCCTAACTCACCCCTCCATCTCTCCACGTACTTGGGGAATTCGTTTTTGGTATTTTGGTTCAAAAGAGCATATATTAAGGAGACAGCATGTGCAGGCGTCAACCCCAAGAGGAAACGCTTTTCAAATGGCATAGGAAGGGAGGAGTATGAGCTAGCATCTTCTTGAGATGAGAGGAAGGATTTTAGTTGGAGGTGTTCCAACCAATCAGAAGGGCCCCCGTTTTCTAACGGCTGCACTGATTCGAAAGCAGGCATGTCTGAACCCCTGAGGACATGAAAGCATCTAGTATTGTCCCTTCTCAGCCACCCAAGAAAACGATCCCTCTCCACCCCCGGGGGAAACTCTGAATTGGCCCTTAATATTATATAGGTCACTATTGTAGGCTTGAAAAGATTCAGTAATTTGGGTTGGATCCTGTGTGCAGACCCCCCCAATCCTCATTATTTGTGGGATACAACTAGTGTCCTTTCTGGGATGTAGTACCTTAGCCAATGCCCTGCCACAATTATCCGCATGTTCATACATAAATCGACAGAATCTGATTTTTTGATGGGAATATTTTTGATCCAGTAGGACCCTGAGCTCCTCCCTTGCTTTTAACAGGTCTGCATACACAGAAGAGAAAAGAGAATGTTTAAGTGAGGACTCCAATGTATTAATCCACTGGATCAGACTGGAAATTAGTAAGGTCCTCTCTTTTTTTCAATCTAGAGACTTGCTTTATCAAAAGACCCCTTATTACACACTTAAGTGTTTCCCACTGGGCATGCAAATTGCCTCTTCAGAGAAAAAGAGGACTTGAACTTTATAGCGTCACCAGTTGGAAGTAGCAATCCTATAAGTCACAATCAACCCTTTAACGAGTTTTGCAATATGACTTAGGATGAAAGCCAAATCAATATCTCAATTTGCAGACACTGTGTTTTGGGCTATTGGCCCTCATCAGTGCAAATTATGAGAACTAATTTGGCAATGTGAGAGGCTCTGGACTGAGGTCTAAGAGGTAAGGTTTTTCCTTGTGGAGAGTGACATACTAGCTCTGGCTTCTCAAAGTAAGGAGGCTTATTCGAACGTGCAATGCTCCTCTGGGAAATGTAATATGCAAATTGCCTCTTCAGAGAAAAAGAGGACTTGAACTCTATAGCGCCATCTGTTGGAAGTAGCGATCCTACAAGTCACAATCAACCCTTTAACGAGTTTTGCAATATGACTTGGGATAAAAGCCAAATCAGTATCTCAATTTGCAGACACGGTGTTTCGGGCTATTGGCCCTCGTCAATGCAAAATATGAGAACTGATTTGGCTAGGTGAGAGGCTCTGGACTGAGGTCTAAGAGGTAAGGTTTCTCATTGTGGAGAGCAACATACCAGCTCTGGCTTGTCCAAGTAAGGAGGCAATTTCGACTTATCCTAATTCAACTTGCAAAACTTGTTAAAATTTTTAGCCTGCAGATAGTTGAAGTGTGTGACGGAGATACCCAACTTTAAATTATCTGGCCTGTACTATTTTAAAAAACAGAAAAAGAGTGTGAATAACTAGGCTAAGACATAGCAAAAAAGTTCAATGGATCCCTAATAAATCGCCTGATTTTTAGCCCACAGACAGGTGAGACATGTGACGGAGATACCAGACTTTAAATTATCTGGCCTGTATTTTTTTTAAAAACAGCAAAAGAGTGTGAATAACTAAGTTAAGACACAACAAATAAAGTTAAATGAAGTCCAAAAAATCTCCCAATTGTTAGTCCACAGATAGGTGAGGCGTTTGACGGACATACTCCACTTTAAATTATCTGGCCTCTATTTTTTTAAACAGTAAAAGAGTGTGAATAACTATGCTAAAACACAGCAAATAAACTTCAAAACTTCAATGGAGCACAAAAAATGCCCCAATATTTAGCCCACAGAGAGGTGAGGCGTGTGATGGAGATACCACACTGTAAATTATCCGGCCTGTATTTTTTGTTAAAACTGCAAGAATGTAGGCTAAGACACAGCAAAAAAAATTGAGTGGAGCCCTAAAAAATCCCCCAATTTTTAGCCCACAGATAGATGAGGCATGTTACGGAGATACCAGATTTTACATTTTCTGGCCTGTATTTTAATTAAAAACAACAAACAAACAAAATAGTGTGAATAAGAAGGCTAAGACACAGCAAAAACAGTTCAATGGAGCACAAAAAATGCCCCGATTTTCAGCCCACAGATAGATGAGGCGTGTAAATGAGATTCCCCAATTTAAAATATCTATACTGTATATTTTTACAATCAGAAAAAGAGTGTAAATATCTAAGCTAAGACACTGTTAGGGTCTGCGGAACGCACCAGATAAATATAAATAGTGGGTGTGTTCGCAGCCCGGGGTCCACCGTGCAGGCTGAGCCTGCTGCTAGTAAGATGGCGGTATAGGCAAACTCTGTTACTTCACAGAGTCGCAAATATAAATACTGTGGCACTATATGGCGGTAAAAGCGAACTCTGTTGCACCACAGAGTCGCTGAGGTAGAGACGCAGAGATAGGTACTGTGTCCTGTTAACTCCACATGGATACACAGACAACTGCTGTGCGGGTAGCAGTCCGTGATCATGCAGTCAGGAACGCAATCAAACAATCTCCTCACCGGAGAAGCCGGTATTCTAGGGGCTTATTTCAGCCAAGCCCTAACCACGTGCACACAAATCTACTCACTGGAGGTGCCGGCATTCTAGGGGCTTATATCAGCCGAGTCCTAACCACATGCGTGCATGATCACACTGGCGCAAAGCACATAATGCAATTGATACTAGCGCATGGCCGCATGGCCATACAACCATTTTATAGTAGCAACTACAGGGCCTGCCAGAAAAGGACCAATGAGAAACTGTTCAGAACACATGTAGTTTCAGGACCTTCCTGGTGGACCAATAGGAGCATCTGCAGTACCTGAGCATGTGAACCCAGATCTCTAATGAGAGATCTTACCCTGGGCATGCTCAGAAGGGGAAACGCAGGACTTAGTCCTAAAGACGTCTGCTTGCCGCTGACCAGTACTGGCCACAATAGCAGAACCTGGAGAGGCAGCAGTAAACCTCTGCACAGTACTAGGCTGAGCAAGACGCTGGGACCGACTTCTCTGCTGAGTACACTCCATTGCGGCCGGAGACGGATGGGGGACCGCAGCGTGAATGGCTCGAGACTCCCCCTGTGCAGAAGCGGGAACTCGACCTCTAACATTACCCCCTTAGGGCCCCGTGTTGTGAATACCTTGAAGGCGACTTCTGAGCTGGGGCTCCCTCCGGTGGTTGCTGAGGGTAATTAACTAATTTATGAATGGCCTTCAGCAGGCTCTGAATGGTATGATATAAGTGACCTGAATTCCCATCAGCCTTGCCGGTAATCAATTGTTCCTCCTGGTCTTGCTTGAAGCACACCTTGCTTTCCTGCTCTCATTCAGATAAATATTTTGCTTTTTTTTCCTCTGTTGGATTTTCACTGCTGGTTTGCTGCTTGCAGTGGACTACAGCCTGGTCCCCTTTTGTGGTCTGGCACTGCAATTGTGCTCATTTTGTGTTTGCACTTTTGCTTTGTTCCTTTGTCACTTTTTATTTGCTGTGTTGCTGTTTGTTACACCAGAGATCTGATTTAGGTGGTAGAGATCGTGTGATCTCAGGTTTTTTGTTAATCAGAAGTTTTGGTATTTTTGTCAGGGTTTTTTTTGGGTTGCAGTCAGAATTCTTTCCTATACTTTTCTATCTAGACAGATTGGGCCCAGCATTTGTTCATTCTATTTTCTGTCTGTGTCCGTGTTTTCTTCTTGTCTAACCGCCATTACATGTTCGGGGGCTTCCTATTTCTTTGGGGATTCTGCTCCGGGGCAGATAGCATTCATCTTTCTGCCTTTAGGTGTAGCTATCTCTCCGGGTGTGACGAGGCGTCTAGGATCACCGTAGGTACGCTCCACAGCTACTTCTAGTGTGGCGGTTAGTTTAGGTTACTGCAATCCAATAGTTTCCAACCTCTCTGGTGTATTGCTACTTTGGCTATTTTTTGCAGTTTCTCCTCAGCTACCGAAACATAACAGTATTACCGGCCAGACTGAAAATTATATGGTACTCACAGAAGGGAAAAATAATAAAGAGGAAAAAGTTTGTTACATTTTTTTTTTTACCTCTTTTTCTCTGGGTGCTGAGGAGGAATTTTTTTTTTCTCTCAATGGAGTTTGCACAGTTGTCTGGCCGTGTGGAGCAGTTTGCCACTGAGGTTCAGAGTATTGCTACCTATCTTGCTTGGTTGCCAGTTGTGGAACCTAGGATCCCCATGTCAGATTTATTTTTGGGGGATCGGTCTAAATTTCTGAATTTCAAAAATAACTGTAAGTTGTTTTTTGCATAAAAACCTAAGTCCTCAGGGAAAGCAGAACAGCAGGTTCAAATTGTCATCTCTCTGCTGCGTGGCGACCCTCAGGATTGGGCTTTTTCCCTGACACCTGGGGATCCTGTTTTGAATGATGTTGATGTATTTTTTCAGGCTCTGGGGTTATTGTACGATGAGCCTAATGTCACTGATCAAGCTGAAAAAGCCTTGTTGGCATTAAATCAGGGGCTTGATGACGCTGAGCTGTACTGTCAGAAATTTCGAAAATGGGCAGTCCTCTCCAAATGGAATGATGATGCTTTGGCAGCCCTTTTTCGGAAGGGTCTGTCAGAAAATGTAAAGGATGTTATGGTGGGATTCCCTGTTCCTTCTGGTCTCAATGATTCTGTGTCTTTGGCTATTCAAATTGACAGATGTTTGCGGGAGCACAGAGGTATGTGTGAGATAGTGTTGCCTTGTGAGCCAGCTCCTGAGCCCATGCAGTGTGATGGAGTGACTTCTGGGGCTCAGCGTCATGAGTTTCGTAAACGCAATGGGTTATGTTTCTACTGTGGTGACGCTTCCCATGGTAGTTCCATCTGCCTTAAGCGGGGAAGTCGTTTTGCACGCTCAGTTGTCTTGGGTAGTGTTCAGACTAAATTTCTGTTGACTGTTACCCTGATTTGCTTCCTGTCCACATTTTCGGCTCAGGCTTTTGTTGATTCAGGAGCAGCTATTAACCTGATGGGTTTTGACTTTGCCAAAAGTTGTGGGTTTCCCATAATACCCCTGTGGAAGTCTATTCCTTTACTGGGCATTGATTCTACCCCTTTGGCAGAGAATAAACCCAAGTTTTCTACTCAGGTCATAATGAAAGTTGAACCAGATCATCAGGAGATTTGCACATTTCTGGTGTGGCATAATCTGCATGACATTATTGTACTGGGTTTCCCTTGGTTACAGACTCATAATCCTGTTTTGGATTGGAAATCTGTGTCTGTGACCAGTTGGGGCTGCCAATGTGTTAATACTGACACGCCTGTTTTTTCTGCCTCTCCCCAGTCTCAGGATGTCCCTGACTTTTTGACTGATTTTTCTGATGTGTTTAGTGAAAGTAAATCTGCATCCTTACCTCCTCACAGGAGCTATGACTGCGCTATTGAGTTAGTGCCTTGTGGTAAATTTCCTAAAGGTCGCCTTTTTATTTTATCTGTACCTGAACACGATGCTATGCGATCTTATATCAAGGAGTCATTGGAGAAGGGTCATATCAGAGCATCCTCCTCACCCTTGGGCGCCGTTTTTTTCTTTGTGGCCAAAAAGGATGGTTCATTGAGGCCGTGTATTGATTATCGTCTCCTGAATAAGATCACTGTTAAATATCAATATCCGTTACCTTTGATTTCTGACCTATTTTCCAGAGTGAAAAGTGCTAGTTGGTTTACCAAGATTGACCTCAGGGGGGCGTATAACCTTATTCGCATTAAGCACGGGGAATGGAATGGAAGACGGCGTTTAATACCCCAAAGGGGCATTTTGAGTACCTAGTGATGCCTTTTGGGCTTACTAATGCCCCTTCCGTCTTCCAATCCTTCATGAATGATATTTTCAGGGATTTTGTGGATAAATTTCTGATTGTTTATTTGGATGATATCTTGATTTTTTTCCAACGACTGGAACTCTCATGTGAAACATGTTCGGACTGTGTTCCAGATTTTGAGAGAGAATGCACTGTATATGAAGGGATCAAAGTGTCTTTTTGGCGTACAGAAGGTCTCATTTCTGGGATTCAATTTGTCTCCGTCTGTTATTGAAATGGACCCGGTCAAGGTTCAGGCCATCTGTGATTGGGTTCAACCTACTTCATTGAAGGCTCTTCAGAGATTTTTGGGTTTTGCCAATTTTTATCGCAAATTTATTGGTAATTTCTCCTGTATTGTTAAACCATTGACTGATTTGACCAAAAAGGGTTCCGATGTGTTGAATTGGCCTCCTGAGGCAGTTTCTGCGTTTCAGGAACTTAAGCAGAGATTCATTTCTGCTCCTGTTTTACGGTAGCCTGATTTTTCTCTGCCGTTTCAGGTGAAGGTTGATGCCTCTGAGATTGTATCACCGATTCACCGTAGGTACGCTCCACGGCTACTTATAGTGTGGCGGTTAGTTTAGGTTACTGCAATCCAATAGTTTCCAGCCTCTCTGGTGTATTGCTACTTTGGCTATTTTTTGCAGTTTTTCCTCAGACATAACAGCCCCCCTTCCTTGGGCCTCGCTGCGCTCGAAGGCAGCAATGAGCTGCGGATCCTGAATACGCTCAGCAGGCTCCCATGACCTATCCTCAGGCCCATAACCCCTCCAATCCACCAAATAAAACTTTTTGCCACGTACCACCTTGCACCCCAGAATAGCATTCACCTGATAGTCATCCGTAGATGAACCCGATGTCCCGCCAGATGACTTGGAAAACCGGGACAAGTATATGGGTTTCAGGAGGGAGACATGGAATGTGTCGGTGATACCGAGGCGTGGTGTAATGGCTAGACGGTAGACTACTGGATTGACCTGTTCGAGGACCTTGAAGGGACCCAAGAAGCGAGGTGCAAACTTAGTGGACTCTACTCGCAGCCTGATGTTACGGGCGGAGAGCCACACTAAGTTGCCAGGGGCAAAAGTCGGAGCGGGCGCCGATGTGCGTCGGCGGTGGACCTCATACTCTCCTTGGAGTGCAGAATGGCATCCTGGGTGCGGTCCCAAATGTCCCGTGCCTCCACAGCCCAGTCTGCCACCCTGGCGTCAGTGGAAGACTCGGGCATAGGTGCAGGAACCAGCGGATGCTGACCGTAATTAAGGAGGAATGGAGTTTGTCCAGTGGAATCAGCCACGGCATTGTTTAATGCAAACTCCGCCCACGGTAGCAAGGATGCCCAGTCATCCTGCCTGGCCAAAACAAAATGACGCAGATATGTGACCAAGGTCTGTTGGCGCTCTCTACCAACCCATTTGTCTCAGGATGATAGGCAGAAGAGATTTAATTCTATACAGAGAAGGCGATAAAGCTCTCTCCAGAACCGAGACGCATACTGGGGACCCCGGTCACTGACGATTTTGTCCGGCATACCGTGTAAACGGAAGATGTGTCTGATAAACAGTACCACCAATGCCCGTGCAGAAGGTAACCAGGGTAGCGGTACCAAGTGCACCATTTTAGAGAAATGGTTGATGATAACCCATATGATGGTGCAACCACGAGACTTGGGTAGGCCTACCACAAAGTCCATCCCGACCATCTCCCAGGGCCTGTCTGCCACCGGCAATGGATAAAGTAACCCAGCTGGCCGTTGACGAGGGGACTTATTTTTGGCACAGGAGACACATGCCCGAATATAGTTTCCAACGTCCCGGACCATATGCGGCCACCAGTACGTCCTCGCCAGAAGCTCGGATGTCCTTTTTTTCCCAAAATGTCCACCCACCCTGGACGAATGGGCCCAAGAGAGAACCTCCGGTCGCAAATTAGATGGTACAAAAGTCTTGCCAGGCGGCACAGACTCTAGCGACACCGGAGCTACAGTTCTCAGGCTCTCAGAGGGGACAATAAGCCGCGGCTCCCCTCCTCCTCCTCAGAAGACACGACGGAGCGAGAGAGAGAGCGTCAGCCCGGATATTCTTCTCTCCCGAAACAAAATGGAGGGTGAAGTGAAAGCGGGAGAAAAATAAGGACCATCTGGCCTGACGGGAATTTAGCCACTGGGCAGTTTGTAAATAAACCAGATTTTTGTGATCAGTAAAAACTTGGAAGGGAAAGCGGGCCCCCTCCAACAGATGTCTCTACTCAGAGAAGGCCAACTTCATTGCTAGAAATTCCCTGTCCCCGATGGAATAATTCCTCTCCGCTGGTGTGAAGGTCTTGGAAAAGAAGAAGCAAGTATGTTTCCGAACTTGAGCATCCTTCTGGAACCAATGGAGAGGCATCCACCTCCAAAATAAAGGGCTTATCAACATTGGGGCGATGTAGGATGGGAGCACTAGCAAAGTGGGACTTAATAGAAGTGAAGGCCTTGGAGACCTCTTCTGACCACAATTTGGGATTTGCTCCCTTCTTGGTAAGGGCTACCAAGGGAGCTACCAAAGTTGAAAAGTGGGGAATAAGCTGACGATTGTAATTAATGAACCCCATAAAGCGCTGCACCGCTTTCAGAGAATGGGGTTCTTGCCAGTCCATCACCGCCTGTAGTTTGGCAGGATCCATAGCCTCTCCTTGGGCAGAGCTGATATAGCCAGGAACGGTAAAGACTCCTGTTCAAACATACATTTCTCCAACTTAGCGTAGAGAGAATTTGCCCGTAAGAGGTCGAAGACTCTGCAGACATCTTTCCGGTGGGAGTCAATATCTGGGGAGAAGATGAGAATATCATCCAGATAGACTACGACTGAGGTGGAAAGCATATCCCGGAAGATGTCGTTAACAAAGTCTTGGAAGACGGCTGGGGCATTACAGAGCCCGAAGGGCATCACCAGATATTCATAGTGCCCATCTCTGGTATTGAAAGCCGTCTTCCATTCGTCCCCCTCACAGATGCGAATCAGGTTATAAGCACCCCGCAGATCTAATTTAGTGAATACCCTTGCTCCCCGTAGCCTATCAAAGAGCTCCGAAATCAGGGGCAACGGGTATTTATTCTTAACGGTAATGGCGTTAAGACCCCTGTAATCGATGCATGGACGTAACTCTCCGTTCTTCTTCTGAACAAAGAAGAACCCTGCCCCTGCAGGAGACACTGACTTCCTAATGAATCCTCTTGCCAGATTTTCCTGAATGTATTGAGACATAGCCTCGGTATCCAGGAGAGAAAGGGGATAGACTCGTCCCTGAGGAGGTTTCTGCTCCGTGCAAGAGGTCAATAGGACAGTCATAGGGACGGTGAGGCGGAAGGATCTCCGCAGCCTTCTTGGAGAACACGTCTGCATAAGCCCAATAGTATTTGGGAAGGGAAGTAAGATCTGCGGGTATCTCTGTAGTAGCCACCTGAATGCATTCCCTCATACATCTGCCTTTACACGACTCACTCCAACCCAATATCCTCCCAGAGATCCACTCAATATGTGGGGAATGGAAACGGAGCCAGGGCATCCCCAGCAATATCTTGTCTATTCCCTCGGGAATGACAAGAAGTGAGATAATCTCCTGATGAGATGGGGACATAGATAACGTGAAAGGGATGGTCTGATGTGTGATTTGTGAAGGCAGTGTCGACCCATTCACTACTCGAACAGTCACGGGTTTGGCGAGCATCACCAGAGGTATAAGGTGGCGGAGAGCGAAGGTAGAGGACATTAAATTTCCTTCGGCTCCAGAGTCCACACAAAGTGTAACTGTTATAGTGGATGAGCCTAAATTGATTGTCCCCTTAAAGTACAACTTGGAGGCGTGTACTGCTGTGAACCCCCTCCAATGGTTACTAGATGCGGTCGTTTCCCGACCGTTGTGGACATTTAATAGCATAATGCCCTAACTGTTGGCAAACATTACAAGTCACAGGTACTCGAGCGGCCCAAGACTTAGGTCTCGCTCGAGAAACCTCCATGGCCTCAGGGGAATCGGGCGCCTGAACGGAAGATTGAAGAGGTCTGGAAAAGGTGGGGGCCAGCCGGAACCTCTGCCTACACTGGGTCCGCTCCAACCTCCACTCGTTAAAACGGAGGTCGATGCGAGTAGATATGGTAATGAGCTCCTCCAGTGTGGCGGTAATCTCCCTGGTGGACAAGGCGTCCTTCACATGGTCTGCCAGTCCCCTCCAGTACACTGGTATAAGGACTTTATCTGGCCACTCCAGCTCAGAGGCCAGAGTCCGAAATTGGACGGCGAACTGGCTGACCATGGATGAACCCTGGGTGATTGCCAACAGTTGGAGAGCCGTATCGTGGGTGACACGAGGTCCTAAAAAGACCTGTCTCAGAGTATCCAAGAAGAGAGGAGCACTCTGCAGCACACGATCATCGCGCTCCCACAACGGCGTTGTCCACTCCAACGCCCTGCCCGACAAAAGGGATATGATAAAACCCACTTTCGCCCGCTCCGTGGGAAAACATGCAGCCAGAAGCTCTTAATGTATGGAGTACTGACTGACGAAACCCCGACATTGTTTACTGTCACCAGTAAACTTATCTGGAAGTGGGAGGCAGGAAAAAGTCGGAGCAGGGGTAGCAGAGGACAAACTGGCTGCAGCCACACTAGCAGCCTGAACAGCGACTGCGGTAACATCCATAGCTGAGGTTGAGCGTTCTAGAGTCGCCAACCTACCCTCCAGCTGCTGGATATACTGCTGTAGTCGCTGGTCGTCCGCCATTTTACTAGCCAGACCCTGGCGCTAGTATATTATTAGGGTTTGCGGAACACACCAGATAAATATAAATAGTGGGTGCGTTCGCAGCCCGGGGTCCACCGTGCAGGCTGAGCCTGCTGCTAGTAAGATGGTGGTATAGGCAAACTCTGTTACTTCACAGAGTCACAAATATAAATACTGTGGCACTATATGGCGGTATAAGCGAACTCTGCTGCACCACAGAGTCGCTGAGGTAGAGACGCAGAGATAGGTACTGTGTCCTGTTAACTCCACAGGGATACACAGACAACTGCTGTGCGGGTAGCAGTCCAAGATCATGCAGTCAGGAACGCAATCAAACAATCTCCTCACCGGAGAAGCCGGTATTCTAGGGGCTTATTTCAGCCAAGCTCTAACCACGTGCACACAAATCTCCTCACCGGAGGTGCCGGTATTCTAGGGGCTTATTTCAGCCGAGCCATAACCACATGCGTGCATGATCACACTGGCGCAAAGCACATAATGCAATTGATACTAGCGCATGGCCGCATGGCCATACAACCCTTTTATAGCAGCAACTATAGGGCCTGCCAGAAAAGGACCAATGAGAAACTGTTCAGAACACATGTAGTTTCAGGACCTTCCTGGCGGACCAATAGGAGCTGCTGCAGTACCTGAGCATATGACCCCTGATCTCCAATGAGATATCTTACCCTGGGCATGCTCAGAAGGGGAAACGCAGGACTTAGTCCTAAAGACGTCTGCTCACCGCTGACCAGTACTGGCCACAATAGCAGAACCTGGAGAGGCAGCAGTAAACCTCTGCACAGTACTAGGCTGAGCAAGACACTGGGACCGAGTTCTCTGCTGAGGAGACTCCACTGTGGCCGGAGACGGATGGGGTACCGCAGCGGGAATGGCTCGAGACTCCCCCTGTGCAGAAGCGGGAACTCGACCCCTTACAGACACAACAAATAAAGTTCAATGGAGCACAAAAAATGCCCCAATTTTAAGTCCACAGATACTGTAGGTAAGGAGTGTGACGGAGATGCCCCACTAAATTATCTGGCCTGCATTTTTAATAGTAAAACAGTCTTAATAACTAGGCTAAACACAGCAAAAAAAGTTCAATGGAGCCCAAAAAATGCCCCAAATTTTTAGCCCACAAATAGGTGAGGCGTATGATGGAGAAACCCCACTTTAAATAATCTGGCCTATATTCTTTTAAAAAACAAGCAAACCATTCCAAAAGGAAAAATGGTGTACAAGTCCACTTGTTTAAAAAGTATCAAAAAATCTTTATTTAACACACTATATAATACGATTGACACACGTATTGTAGTATATTTTACAACTGTAAAGGTACTGCCACACTAAACTATCCCGCTAGCGATCACGATAACAACGCATACTAATGCGATCGCTAGCGGGGTAGTTTCAATATCGCTAGTAGCGGCTTAATTTAGCGATGTCGTTAAGGACGCTATCGCGGTTAGCGATCTCCTTAACGACTTTAGCGGTACAAAAATACCGCTAAACCCTAAAAAAAGGTGCCACACTCAGCGATATATACTTACCAGCGGGACGCCGACGATAAAAATAGGGTCCGGACCGATGTCAGTGACGAACGAGATCACAGCAGGATCTCAGCAGGGGCCACGTCGTTGCTACATGCCACACTGAACAACGTCACTAACGAGATCGCTAAATAGTGACGTTTTTTAGCGATCTCGTTAGCGACGCTGTTTAGTGTGGCATACCCTTTAAAAATGCTGTTGTGAAAGGCACAACAACCCCCCGTATACCACACCACTATTACAAAACCATTTTAAACATGCAACTGCTTATGACCACTCACAGGGTCCAATTGAACACCTTGAATATTGCACTTAACATCCTATATGGATATATGCCCGTATAATATCTCTCATTCTGTGGCCATGCCACTAGCATGTATAACGGTTGCAAGTAAATTTTAGATATTCCCTATTAAAGTACAGTATTAGTAGTGCTCATCTAAGATTACATGCCTTTATGGTAACTTACGTCCTGTGGCCATGCGGCCAGCATCTAAGTAATCACATGTAAATAAAGGATACTCACTATTAAAGTACAGAGTGCACAGCTAGTGGTGAGGAGCCAGGGAGTGCACACGGATCACACGGACCCATTAAAGTCAATAGGTGCTTGTAAACACGTACCGCACACGAATGTCATCCGTGTGCGATCCGTGTCAGTTTTTAATTTTTTATGGTTAACATTCAAACCAATTGTATCAATACCAGACTGGTGTCTAGACATTTTTTGGGCTAAAGTTTGCCATAAGTCTAGACAGCATTTTAGGCTCTGAGGTGAAGTTGGCAAGTTATCAGAGTGCTGGAATCTTTCAACTCTGATAAAATGAAATATGTTGTCAAAGCCGGTAATGGAAAGACGACTAGTGTTGAGCATTCCGATACTGCAAATATTGGGTATCGGCCGATATTTGCTGTATCGGAATTCCGATTCTGAGATCCGATATTTTTGTCATATCGGATACCGGAATCTGAGTTTTCCTCTAAAGTCTATGGGGAGTTCCTGTGTCAGAACGAAGTACGTGACACAGGAACTTCCCGAAAGTGTCACTGTCAGTGTCGGTCGGATCTGTCAGGTGTCAGCGAAGATCCCCGGCGGTCACGTCCATCCATCCAGGCTGGCCATTACCCTCTCCCTGGCGGTCACGTGCAGCATCTTGCGATAACTGCACGTGCTGCCGGGTACTGGGTAATCTCGGCCAGCTGTACTCTCGCGACAGCTGGCCGTAAACCAGTCCGATGATGTCACCACCGGGGAACTTCCTCAGGTAAGCAGCTCTGCTCTATGTGGATATCAGGCTCAGTATGGCATGCAGATGTAGCAGAGCTGGACTCGTCGTGGGACACTCGTGATTTTGGACTGCGTCGGACAGGGAGTATTTGTGTTGGTTTGTTATTTTTGTTTTTTTACAGGAGAACGATGGCGTCGCAGGATGAGCTTACAATAAAAATAATGAAAACAGTTTTTTGTTTTATTTCATTAAAATACTTTTTTCTGGCTGTGTCTTTTTTTACAAATTTACAAACTTTATGATCAATAATGGATCGGTGTCTTATTGACGCCTCTCCATTATTAACCGGGCTTATTGTCACTGTTCAATCAAAGGTGGCAGTAACCCCTTATTACCCCGCTTGCCACCGCTACAGGGCAAGTTGGAAGAGCCGGGTAAAGTGCCACAATTGGCGCATCTTTGGATGCGCCAATTGTGGGGCTGCTGCAGCCTGGTATTTTTAGGCTGTTGAGGCCCAAAATTCATGGGCCTTGACAGTTTTTTAATACCAGGCCGCAGCAGTCTGCTTTTTACTTGGCTGGTTAACAAAAATAGAGGGACCCCCATGCCATTTTTTTTTCGAGGGGATCCCCTATTTTTGTTAACCAGCCTAGCTAAGCAGACTGCTATGGCCTGGTATTATCAGGCTTGCAAGGTTCATGGATATTGGATCCTTACCAGCCTGAAAAAACAGGCCTCAGCAGTCTGCTTCATCTGGCTGGTTAACAAAAATAAGGGGGACCCCACGCCATTTTTTTTCGAGGGGATCCCCTATTTTTGTTAACCAGCCAAGATAAGCAGACTGCTGTGGCCTGGTATTATCAGGCTTGCAAGGTCCATGGATATTGGCTCCTTAACAGCATGAAAAACCAGGCCTCAGTAGTCTGCTTTTTACTTGGTTGGTTAACAAAAATAGAGGGACCCCCACGCCATTTTTTTTTCGAGGGGATCCCCTATTTTTGTTAACCAGCCAAGCTAAGCAGACTGCTATGGCCTGGTATTATCAGGCTTGCAAGGTTCATGGATATTGGATCCTTACCAGCCTGAAAAAACAGGCCTCAGCAGTCTGCTTCATCTGGCTGATTAACAAAAATAGGGGGGACCCCACGCCATTTTTTTTCAAGGGGATCCCATATTTTTGTTAACCAGCCAAGATAAGCAGACTGCTGTGGCCTGGTATTATCAGGCTTGCAAGGTTCATGGATATTGGCTCCTTAACAGCATGAAAAACCAGGCCTCAGTAGTCTGCTGTTGTGTTTTGGTAGCTGAGGAGAAAAAGCAAATACGGCAATACACCAGAGAGGCTGGAACCTATTGATTTGCAGTAACCTGAACTAACCACACAACTAAAGGTAGCCGTGGAGCGTTCCTACGTTGATCCTAGACGCCTCGTCACAGCCTGAGAGATAACTACACCTAAAGGCAGAAAGAGGAAAGCTATCTGCCCTGGAGCAGATCCCCAAAGAAAATAGGAAGCCCCCCAAACATGTAATGGCGGTTAGACAAGAAGGAAGCACGGACACAGATAGAAAATAGAATGAGCAAACGCTGGGGCCCAATCTGTCTAGACAGAAAAGTAAAGGAAAGAATACTCACTGCAATAAAAAAAAACCCTAAAAAATACCAACTCTTCTGATTGCAAAAACACCTGAGATCACACGATCTCTACCACCTAAATCAGATCTCTGGTGTAACAAAACTAAGCCGCAGCCACTGAAAAAACAGGAAAAAGCAAATGAACAAATAACAGTGGCTTCAGATAAACTGAGAGGAGCACAAGCCCCCGGAAGGGACCTGGCTGACCTCCACAGAAGTGCAGGGAACTATGCAAAAAGCGAGCACAAAAATAAAAGCAGAAAATATCTTATCTGATAGCAGAAGATGCAGGCAAGACTCAACAATCTTCCAAATGAACCAGGAACCACAATTGAGACAAGAACAATTGATCACCGGCAACCATCATGGGAGGGAACCTCTCTTATATCAGACAAGTCAGTGATACCAGATTGCCATTCCTCGCTGAAAGGTTCAGTACTGTCTGTAACCACCAGAGGGAGCCTCTGCTCAGAAACCATCTCTAGCACATTCATAACAGTCTGCTTTATCAGGCTGGTTAACAAAAATAGGGGGGACCCCACGCCATTTTTTTTTTCGAGGGGATCCCCTATTTTTGTTAATAACTTCACTTCAGGTCAGCCGGGATTCCCTCTGACATCACTGATGCTGTGCGGTGTCCCTGGCTGACCTGAAGTGAAAGTGGGAAGCAATCAATTATGCTAACCACTTCCTCTCCTGTCAGCCAGGAGAGGAGATGATTCAGTCGGGAGTTTACTGCGAGGCTGGCAGCATTAGCTGCGGTCCCTGCAGTAAACATTAACCCTTTCAGAAGGATTACATCGGGGGACCTGACTGAACATCGGATAGGTAAGAATAATGTTGCTTTATTATTTTCTTTTTATTACAGGTGAACAAGGACTTCGCAAGGAATGGCAGTAAAATAAAATATGGTCAAAAACTGTGTGTTTATTTCATTAAAATGATTTTTAATTAAAGTGTGTGTGTTTTATTTTTATTTCATACAATAGGATTAATAATTGATAGTTGTCTAATTGACAGCTCTCAATTATTAACCTGGCTTAAAGTTTCCTTTCAATAGCAAGGTGGCTTTAACCCTAATTAACCCCACCGCTACAGGGCAATGGGAATAGACAGGCAAAGTGCCAGAAAGGGTGAATCTAATTATAGATTTGCCTTTTCTGGGGTGTCTGGGGGCAGATGTTAGTAGCCAGGGGGAGTGGCCAAAATAATGGTCCTCTCTGGGCTATTATTATCTGCCCCCACTCGCTGGCTTGTCTGTCTGGGTGAGAAAATAGGGCGGGAGCCCACGCCTTTTTTTTCAACAATTTTACACCTCATATATATATATATGTATATATATATATATATACATGTCATTGAATTTGTCACACACATATATATATATTATATTATATATGTACATACATTTCTACATAGTATAATAGCCGCTAATTCAATTGCCGGGTTTTGTGAAATTACAGACCCGACATGAAATGACACATGGTTTACATAGAGTTAACCATGTAATTTTATGTAGTTTGATATACGGTTTTCACTAATAATTACATGAGTGTATGTGTGCAAAATTTGACACATGTAGGGGTTAATTAAAGGTGTAAATTCGTAGCAAAAAAAATGCGTTTTTTTTACAACGAATTTACACCTTTAATTAACCCCTACATGTGTGAAATTTTGCACACAAACAATCATGTAATTGTTAGTGAAAACCATATATCAAACTTCATGAAATGACATGGTTATCTCTATGTAATCCATGTGTCATTTCATGTCGGGTGCTTCTGTAATTTCACAAAAGCCGGCATTGCCTGGCAATTGAATCAGAGGCTATTTTACTATGTAGAAGTGTATGAACTATAAATTTATGTATATATATATATATATGTCACAATGACATGTATATATATATATATATATATATATATATGTATTCTGTGTGTGTATATGTAGTGTTTACAAGGAAAGAAAGAGTTTTTTTTAATTCCGATATTTCTATCCCATTGACTTACATTGGGTTTCCGGTATCGGATCGGTGATACCTGATACTTTTTGAGTATCGGGCTGATTCAATCCGATCTGATATTTCGGGATATCGGGCAGTATCGCTCAACACTAAAGACGACAAAAAGCAATAAACTCCACCAGGTGTCTGCGAAATGCATTATACAATTTTGTAAAATGACCATATGCCCCACATAGCAAGAGTAGAGGGTGATCTCATAGCCTCTTTTGCAGCCATGGTTCCTCATCAAGCAGATGGTGGAGAACCAAAAAGCGACGTGTGTTGTGATCACGTTGGAGGCGACTTCGGAGCTGGGGCTCCCTCCGGTGGTTGCTGAGGGTAATGAACCAATTGCTGAATGACTTTCAGCTGGGTCTGAATGGTCTGATATAAGTTACCTGAACTCCCATCAGCCTAGCCGGTAATCAATTGTTCTTCCAGGTCTTGCTTGGAGCTCAGCTTGCATTCCTGCTTTCATTCAGATAAGTGATTTGCTGTTTTTTTTCCTCTGGTTGGATTTTCCTTGCTGGTTTGCTGCCTTGCAGTAGACTTCAGCCTGGTCCCTTTTTGGGGCCTGGCGTTGCATTTGTGCTCAGTTTGTGTTTGCACTTTTGCTCTGTTCCTGTGTCACTTTTTATTTGCTGAATTGCTGTGTCTTACACCAGAGATCTGATTTAGGTGGTAGAGATCGTGTGATCTCAGGTTTTTTGTTAATCAGAAGTGTTGGTATTTTTGTCAGAGTTTTTTGGTTTGCAGTCAGAATTCTTTCCTATACTTTTCTATCTAGACAGAATTGGACCCCAGCGTTTGCTCATTCTATTTTCTGTCTGTGTTCGAATTTTCTTCTTGTCTAACCGCCATTACATGTTTGGGGGCTTCCTATTTCTTTGGCTGTTCTGCTACGGGGCAATAAGCTACACCTAAAGACAGAAAGATGAAAGCTATCTCTCCGGCTGTGACGAGGCTTCTAGGATCACCGTAGGTACGCTCCATGGCTACTTCTAGTGTTGCGGTCAGTTTAGGGTCCTGCAACCCAATAGTTTCCAGCCTCTCTGGTGTATTGCTACTTTAGCTATTTTTGCTATTTCTCCTCAGCTACCGAAACATAACAGACGTGACACAAGCCATGCCAACAACAACGCCTCATTGTCACTAAACATATTTGTGAAACCAAAGGAGTAAAGCCTTTAATCAATGCCCTAACCCAGGGGTCTCAAACTGCATTCCTTGAGGGCTGCAAACTGTGCGTGTTGTCAAGATTTCCGTAGCATTGCAATAGGTGCTGGAATCATTATCTGTGCAGGTGATTAAATTATCACCTGTGCAATACGAGGAAATCCTGAAAACATGACCTGTTTGCAGCCCTTGAGGAATGCAATTTGAGACCTCTGCCTTAACCCCTCATATGGACCTCAAAACCTTTGTGTGTAATACGTATTCACACGGACAGCACACGGATGAGAAACACATACAGCTCACGGATGACACACGGATGGGCTACGTGCACAACCGGACACACGGACACAAATAGCTCCGAGACCGTTTCGTCATGTACTGGAAAAATCTGGACGTGTGAGACTGGCCTAAGACACAGCAAAAAAGTTCAATAGAGCCCAAAAAATGCCACAATTTGTAGCCCAAGATAGGTAAGGCATGTTGCAGAGATACCCCACTTTAAATTATCTGGCCTGTATTTTTTTTAAAACAACAAAAGAGTGTGAATAACTATGCTAAGACACGGCAAAAAAACTTCAATGGAGCACAAAAACTGCCACAATTTTTAGCCCACAGATAAATGAGGCGTGTGACAGAGATACCCCACTGTAAATTATCTGGCCTGTATTTTTTTTTAAACGGCAAAAGAGTGAATAACTAGGCTAAGACACAGCAAAATAAAGTTCAGTGGATCCCTAAAAAATCCCCAATATTTAGCCCAAAGATAGGTGAGGCATGTTGCGGAGATACCGTGTTAGGGTCTGCAGAACACACCAAATATAAGATGTAGAGAGGTGCATTCACAGCCCGGGGTCCACCGTGCAGGCGGAGCCTGCTGCTAGTAAGATGGTGCAAGAAGCAAACTCTGTTATCCCGCAGAGTCGCCAAAATAAAGGCCGTAACGCGCTGTGGCAATATGTGCGAACTCTGTTATTCCACAGAGCCGCTAGAAGGAGTGCCGCAGCTCTATATGGCGATGTGTGCGAACTCAGTTAATACCACTGAGTCGCAAAGTAAACACACTAGGGCGCTGTCTAGCGTTGAAAGCGAACCCTGTTGCGTCACAGAGCCGCTGAGACAAACTTCTGTGTCCTGTTAGGCACCCAGGTACACAGTTGACTGCTAAGCGAACATGGAAAGTGATCATGCACTAATGTCCTCGCGGGAGTCACCCGCAATCTATGGCGTCTGAACGCCAGGCCCTGAATAAGGCAATCAAACTCCTCACCGGTTATGCCGGTAATCTAAGACATCTAAGACACCGACCCTGACCAGCTAGCATGCCAAGCTCCTCACCGATTAGGTCGGTATTGTAATGGCGTATTTCAGCCGTCCTAACCACACACACGCATGACCACACTGGCGCAAAGCATATAACGGTTGATACTAGCGCACGGCCGTGCTGTAAGGACGGCCTTTTATAGCAGCCATGAGAAAAAGACCTTCCAGGAAGGACCAATGGGAAACTGCTTCAGAACATCAACAGCCACAGGACCTTCCTGAAGGACCAATAGGAGTGGCAGCTGTATCTGAGCATGTGACCCCTGATCTCCAATTGGAGAGCTTGCCCTGTGCATGCTCAGATGAAGTAACAAAGGACTTAGTCTTAAAGAAGTCTGCTTGCCGCTGATCAGTACTGGCTACAATAGCAGAACCTAGAGAGGCAGCAGCAAGTCTCTGCACAGTATAAGTCCGGCCGAGATGCTGGGACCGACGTCTTTGCTGAGCAGGCTCCACTGCGGCCGGAGATGGATGGGGGACCGCAGCGGGACTGGTTCGAGACTTCCTTTGTGCAGCAGTGGGAACTCAAACCCTAACATTACCCACTCTCGTAGGGCCCCCCCTTCTTTGGGCCTTGCTGTGCTCAAAGGCAGCGATGAGCTGCTGAGCGTGAACATGCTCGGCAGGCTCCCAGGACCTATCCTCAGGCCCATAACCCCTCCAATCCACCAAATAAAATTTTTTGCCTCGTACTACCTTGCACCCAACAAAGGCGTTCACCTCATGATCGTCGGTAGATGAAACCGACGTCCCGGCAAATGATTCGGAAAACCGGGAAATGGCCACGGGTTTCAGGAGGGACACTTGAAAGGTGTCCGTGATACCAAGGCGAGGTGGAAGGGCTAGGCGGTAAACCACCGGGTTCACCTGCTCAAGAACTTTAAAGGAACCCAAAAAGCGAGGTGCTAACTTGGTGGACTCTACACGTAGCCTGATGTTTCGGGCAGAGAGCCACACTAGGTCACCCGGAGCAAATGTAGGAGCGGGGCGCCGATGGGCATCTGCCGTAGACCTCATCCTCTCTTTGGAGGCCTGAATGGCATCCTGGGTGCGGTCCCAAATGTCCCGTGCCTCCACAGCTGTCTACCACCCTGGAATTGGCGGAAGACACGGGCATGGGCACTGGTACCTGCGGATGCTGACCGTAGTTCAGGAGGAATGGGGTCCGTCCGGTGGAGTCAGCCTCAGCATTATTTAGAGCGAACTCAGCCCACGGCAGCAAGGATGCCCAGTCATCCTGCCTGGCAGAGACAAAATGTCGCAAGTATGTGACCAAGGTCTGGTTGGCCCTCTCTACCAACCCATTTGTCTCGGGATGGTATGCAGAGGAGAGATTCAACTCAATGCTGAGTAAACGACACAGCTCTCTCCAGAACCGAGACGCAAACTGGGGACCTCGATCACTGACAATTTTGTATGGCATACCGTGTAGGCGGAAAATATGCCTAATGAATAATGCTGCCTAAGGCCCGTGCAGACGGTAACCGTGGTAACGGCACCAAGCTCACCATTTTGGAGAAGTGGTCGGTTATCACCCAGATGATGGTGCAGCCCCGAGACTTGGGTAAGCCCACCACAAAATCCTTCCCAACCTTCTCCCAGGGCCTGTCTGCCACCGGCAAAGGGAAAAGTAGCCCAGCCGGCCGTTGTCGAGGAGATTTATTCTTGGCGCAGGAGACACACGACTGAACATACTCCCTGACGTCATGGGCCATTTGCGGCCATCAGTATGTCCTCGCCAGCAACTCAGAAGTCCTTTTTTTTCCCAAAATGTCAACCCACACTGGATGAATGTGCCCAAGAGAGTACTTCCGGTCGCAAATTGGTGGGCACAAAAGTCTTGTTCTTCTCACCGGAGAGGAAATGGAGGGTGAAATGGAACCGGGAGAAGAACAAGGACCATCTGGCCTGACGGGAATTTAGCCGCTGGGCTGTCTGCAAATACACCAAGTTCTTGTGGTCCGTGAATACTTGGAAGGGGATGCGAGCCCCCTCCAGAAGATGTCTCCACTCGGAGAAGGCCAACTTCATAGCCAGTAACTCCCTGTCCCCGATGGAATAATTCCTCTCTGCTGGTGTAAAGGTCTTAGAAAAGAAGAAGCAGGGATGCTTCCGACCCAGGGCATCATTTTGAAAAAGGACTGCTCCAGCACCAACAGAAGAGGCATCCACCTCTAAAATAAACAGTTTATCGACATCGGGTCGATGTAAGATGGGAGCACTGGCGAAATGCGACTTGATGGAGGAGAATGCCTTGGTTACCTCCTCTGACCACAATTTGGGATTAGCTCCCTTCTTGGTGAGGGCTACCAAAGTAGAGAAGTGGGGAATGAATTAGCGATAGTAGTTAATGAACCCCATATGCGCCGCTTTAAGGGAGTGGGGTTCTTGCCAATCCATTACAGCCTGTAGTTTGGCAGGATCCATAGCCAATCCCTGGGCGGAGATGATATAGCCCAGGAAAGGTAGAGACTCCTGCTCAAACTTGCACTTCTCCAACTTCGCATATAAGGAATTTGCTTGCAAGAGGTCGAAGACCTTGCAGACATCTCTCCGGTGGGAGGCCATATCTGGAGAAAAGATGAGAATGTCATCCAGATAGACTACCACCGAGGTGGTCAACATATCCTGGAAGATGTCGTTCACAAAGTCTTGGAAGACAGCTGGGGCATTACAGAGCCCAAAGGGCATTACCAGATATTCGTAATGCCCATCACTGGTGTTAAATGCCGTATTCCATACGTCCCCCTAACGGGTGCGAATCAGGTTATACGCACCCTGCAGGTCTAGCTTAGTAAATACGCTTGCTCCCCGAAGCCTGTCAAAGAGCTCAGAGATTAGCGGCAAAGGATACTTATTTTTCACGGAGATAGCGTTGAGACCCCTATAATCAATGCACGGACGTAATTCTCCTTTCTTCTTCTGCACAAAGAAGAACCCCGCTCCCGACACCGACTTCCTAATGAATCCCCTTGCCAAGTTCTCCTGAATATATTGGGACATGGCCTCAGTCTCAGGAAGAGAGAGGGGATAAACCCTTCCTCTAGGAGGCTCAGCTCCAGGCAAGAGGTCGATAGGACAGTCATAGGGGCGATGAGGCGGAAGAGTCTCCGCAGCCTTCTTCGAGAAAACGTCGGAGTAGGACCTATAGACCTTGGGAAGAGGAGAGAGGTATTTGGGTATCTCAGTGGTGGTGACCTGCACGCTGTCCCTAATGCATCTGCCTTTACATAAATTACCCCAACCCAGAATTCTCCCTGAAGACCACTCAATATGGGGAGAGTGGTGGCGGAGCCAGGGTAATCCCAACAAAACCTCATCTATACCATCAGGGAGGATAAAAATGATATATTCTCCTGATGGGAAGGAGACATAGACAAAGTGAGTGGGACAGACTGATGGGTGATTTGTGTGGGCAGAATTGCTCCGTTCAACACCCGTACCGAGACTGGTTCAGCCAGCAACACCAAAGGCATGGTGTGGCGAGAAGCAAAGGAGGATGACATAAAATTCCCCTCTGCCCCAGAATCCACACACAGCTTGACGAGTAGGGTGGTAGAACCGTGGGTAATTAGCCCCTTGAGGAGCACTTTAGGGGCAAAACTCATGGCGTCCAGTGACCCTGTTTCTACGGTTACTGGGAGCGACCATTTATTCAGCCGCTGTGGACATCGGTTGGCAAAATGTCCATGCTGCTGGCAAATATAACAAATCGGGGATGAACGAGTGACCCGAGATTTAGATCCCGCAGGAGCAACCTCCTGAAGATCGGGCGCCTGAACGGGCGACTCCAGAGGGGTGGCAAAGGTAGGAGCCAACAGAATCCTCTGCCTACACTGGGCATGTTCCAGCCTCTGCTCGTGGAAACGGAGGTCGACGCGGGTGGAAATAGCGACAAGCTTCTCCAGCGTGGCAGAAATCTCCCTGGTAGCCAAGGCGTCTTTCACATGAACCGCCAGTCCTCTCCAGAACACGGGAATGAGGACTTTATCTGGCCACTCTAATTCCGAGGCCTGAGTCCGAAATTGGACAGCAAAATGGCTGACCAAAGCCGAACCCTGGGTACTTGCCAGCAGTTGGAGCGCCGTATCGTGGGTGACCTGAGGTCCTAGAAAAACCTTTTTCAGAGCCTCCAGAAAACGAGAAGCACTCTGCACCACACGTTCGTCGCGCTCCCACAGAGGCGTTGCCCACTGCAACGCTCTGCCTGACAGAAGAGCTATCACAAAGCCCACTTGTGCCCGATCCGTGGGGAAACATGCAGCCAGAATCTCGAGGTGTATGGAGCACTGACTCACGAATCCCCGACATTGCTTGCTGTCACCAGCAAACTTGTCTGGAAGCGGAAGGTGGGACAATGTAGGGACAGAGGTGGCAGAGGACAAACTGGCTGCAGCTACGCTAGCAGCCTGAACAGCGACTGCGGTAATATCCACAGCTGAGGTTGTGCGCTCAAGAGCCGCCAACCTACCCTCCAGCTGCTGGATGTACAGCTGTAAAAGCTGTTCATCTGCCATTTTACTAGCCAGACCCTGGCGCTAGTATTATGTTAATGTCTTCGGAACACACCAAATATAAGATGTAAAGAGGTGCGTTCGCAGCCCGGGATCCACCGTGCAGGCGGAGCCTGCTGCTAGTAAGATGGTGCAAGAAGCGAACTCTGTTATCCCGCAGAGTCGCCAAAATAAAGGCCGTAACGCGCTGTGGCACTATGTGCGAACTCTGTTATTCCACAGAGCCGCTAGAAGGAGTGCCGCAGCGCTATATGTCGATGTGTGCAAACTCAGTTAACACCACTGAGTCGCAAAGTAAACACGCTAGGGCGCTGTCTAGCGTTGAAAGTGAACCCTGTTGCGTCACAGAGCCACTGAGACAAACTTCTGTGTCCTGTTAGGCAACCAGGTACACAGTTGACTGCTAAGCGAACATGGAAAGTGATCATGCGCTAATGTCCTCGCGGAGTCACCCGCAATCTATGGCGTCTGAACGCCAGGCCCTGAATGCGGCAATCAAACTCCTCACCGGTTATGCCATTAATCTAAGGCATCTAAGACACCGACCCTAACCAGCTAGCATACCAACCTCCTCACCAATTAGGTCGGTATTGTAATGGCGTATTTCAGCCGCCCTAACCACACACACACATGACCACACTGGAGCAAAGCATATAACGGATGGTACTAGCGCACGGCCATGCGGTAAGGACAGCCTTTTAAAGCAGCCAAGAGAAAAAGACCTTCCAGGAAGGACCAATGGGAAGCTGCTTCAGAACATCAACAGCCACAGGACCTTCCTGAAGGACCAATAGGAGTGGCAGCTGTGTCTGAGCATGTGACCCCTGATCTCCAATGGGAGATCTTGCCCTGGGCAAGCTCAGATGAAGCAACAAAGGACTTAGTCCTAAAGACGTCTGCTCGCCGCTGACCAGTACTGGCTACAATAGCAGAACCTGGAGAGGCAGCATCAAGTCTCTGCTCAGTATTAGACTGGGCGAGATGCTGGGACCGATGTCTTTGCTGAGCAGGCTCCACTGTGGCCGGAGATGGATGGGGGACCGCAGCGGGGCTGGTTCAAGACTCCCTTTGTGCAGCAACGGGAACTTGAACCCTAACATACCCCACTTTAAATGATCTTGCCTGGTTTTTTTAAAACACCAAAAGACAGTGAATAACTAGGCTAAGACACAGCAAATAAAGTTCAATGGAGCCCAACAAATGCCACAATTTTTAGCCCACAGATAGGTGAGGCGTGTGGCGGAGATACCAGACTGGCCTGTATTTTTTTTTTGCAGCAAAATTTTGTCAAAAAGTAGGCTAAGACATAGTAAAAAAAAATTAAATGGAGGGATTAATTGGTACTATTTTGAGCACAATGCCTGTGATGTAGATATCCCACTTTAAAATATCCGCCTGTTTTTTTTTTTTATTGGCAGCAAAATAGTGTCAATATCTAGACTAACACACAACAAAAAAAAATTCAATGAACCCCTGAAATGGCACAATTTTGAGCACAATGACAGGCGATCTGTGTGGCGGACAAAACACTGTAAAATATCTGCTCTGTAGGTAAATATTTTGTTTTAAGCAAACTGGTGTCAAGAACTTGTATAAGACAATACAAAATTTTTTTACAGTACCACAAAAATGGCAGAATTTTCTGCGCACTCAGATGTGATCACTGTGACAGCCAAACCTCAGTTTAAAAAAGCTGTATTTTAACGCTGTTGTATAGAAAGAATCTGACTGTATTCTGCTGTGTCAACAAGAAAATTGAGAAAAAGAAAGTGTGCTCTGGATTGCATTTAAATAAAATGATCAGGATTAAGATGCAAAAACAAATTAGTCCTAGCTAATGATACCTGGGGCTATGTATATGCAGTCAATATTTGTTATAGGCAGCAGCAGCAGCAGACAGTAATGCAATGGACCCTCTTGCTGTGTGCAATAATGTATGCCACATACACTGCCTGCCTGCCTAGTACTGATATCTGTATACCCACATACACTGCCTGCATGCCTAGCACTGATATCTATAGACCCACATACACAGCCTGCCTGCCTACCACTGATACACATACACCCCGTAATTAGTCCTTTGAAGAACTGTTGGTTTTGCTGGATTTGTGGATTCAACAATAGTATACCCACACTAACTGATACCCGACCTATTCTGTTCCTATCTCTGCAGCAATTTTCCCTACACTGGTGATTCTGCAGCTGACTGTGACAAGCAGGGCGGCACTAGGTCTGTTATAGACCTGATGATGCTCTGCGGCCAGCCAATCACTGTAATGCTACAACTAACATAGCTGCGGCATTACAATGCGTGGCAGACACATGGCTGCGGCATTACAACACGTAGCAGACAAT
This sequence comes from Oophaga sylvatica, assembly GCA_033576555.1. NCBI lineage: Eukaryota > Metazoa > Chordata > Amphibia > Anura > Dendrobatidae > Oophaga > Oophaga sylvatica. Next base: position 751,284,037 of record JARQOD010000001.1, on the reverse strand, counting down.
CCCTGCATGTTGATTGGAGCTCTAAAGAGTGCCAAACTTGCAGGGGGGGACCAGAGCTCCCGCCGTGCAACCCTGGAAAGTGCGAGTACCGAGCATTACTGAGCACGCTCACTTATCACTAGTAAACATCGTTTACATAAAGATCCGCTCCTGGTGATAATATGAACGAGAATATACAAGTTGCCAAATATCTCCTTTAAAACAAACAAATGTTTTGTCTTCGTAGTGCCATAGAAATCCTCTTCTAATATCATATTTTGATGTATCTACTGTTCCATTTGTTATTCTCTCCCCTGCCCCATCTAGGGCCTATAGGGCAAGCAATGTGAGCCATCGACGAGCAAGGGCGCCATTGTGTAGGATATAGGGTGCCAACCTCCGCATTTAGGCAGGGTGGTTCAGCTATCTAATAGGGACAGGCACCTAACTCTGATATCTTTTACAAGTTTCTATATAATACTTGGGTGGTGGTTGTGTGTTATTTTTTCACCTTATTATTAATTAATTATAGAATCTAGTAATTAAAAGTTATATTTTAACCTATTTTGCCAGTACGGGGTTTCTATGGTGAATTTGTTCTAAAAATAAACTCCTACATTGAATTCTTTCTTTTCTATTAAATCAATTTAATTTCAATTGTCTATTTGTTTTCTTGCAGGACCAATAAATAGAGAATCATGGATACTAGATGCCAATGAAGCATTTAATGAACGTGGTACAGCTGGCAATTCAAATAAGTCATTGTATCTGAGGGATTTTTTTCATGAATTGACCGGTTGTTAGAGGGAAAACATTATATCCTGGAGGGAGGTTCAAGTTTTGGAGAACTATATCACAAAACAAAGTCATTCCTAGAAGCTTATGAATCAATATCTCACCAGCTCGAAGGCCTCTGAACTTATTCAGCTGTGGTGAAATTAACTCATCGATAGTTCTGTGAAATTCATGCAAATTGTGTTGACAGAAGAGAAAATTAACTTTGACCGGACTAGTAAAAAATTAACTGAGCTAATATACAACATTACTAAACATAAAAGTGACCCTGAATTTAACAGGAGAGAATCTCTGTTACAAACTAACATTGAACACTTCCAAACTGAAATAAAGGAGAGAAAACAAAGACTATTGAACTGAGATAATCTTGACTTTAAAGACAATAAAGTTTTCAGCTTTCTGGTAGAAGACAAAAACATCTGGACAGTAGCTACTACTGACATATCCTCCTCTGATATCAAGGTATCAGATAACGAACGGTGGGAACTGGCTAGGTGCACTGAAAATCCAATTTAGGACACCAGAATATGTAGGGAGAGATGGTGAAGACCCAGAATGAAAGATACACCCCGGAAAGGGGCGGTTCAAACTATCAAGCATCAAATACCACTCTCCCAGGTACCTTATCCTCTGGATCTTTTTTAGAGAGAAGGAACTTTGGGATTCCCTATCATCTAAGGGAGCGGATTGGAATCCCTCAATATTAACAAAATTACCTGACAGAAAGCTGAAATGGAAGAGGTTTTTCAAAATCCATGACAAGACAGAGTGTGCTGCTCTGGGTATTGACACCAATGAGCTATCAGATGTCAGAATTCTGGTGGATCTACTAACAGAGGGTTCTAGACCAGAGGGGGCAAGTCCCTTTACAGATCTTAAGCCCAGAAGTACCAGGATGCCTCTCTTGTCTGATAATACCAGTATTGATATCTTCACTAGTTATGAGCGAATACATTTGGCACTTTTGGTTACTCGCACAAATAGTACACAATTTGGGCTATTTGTTACTCAGCGAGTAATTAGATATTTGAGTGACATGCTCAGCATGTTTGGTGCTTTATTTGCAGCCAATTAACATGCTGGGCTAGCTTTCCAATCACAGTAATGCTGGCGCCATCTTTGGTGTGGCATTACTGTGATAGGCTGGTCTTCCAGCGTCATAGGGAATATTTAAAGGCTGCCGGCGCCATCTTGCGCACATTGCAGCTGGAAACAGCATAGGGAGAGTGTAGTGTGAGCATAGGGAGAGTGATGGGAGCGTATGGGGAGCGATATTCATTACAAAAAGCTCTTTTAAGAGCTAAATATTGTGAAGTACATGCTGCAGTACAGCAGCAAGTACATGCTGCAGATCTCTGCTATTTTCCACTGTGTTGTGCAGTAGATAGTATTAGGAAAAGACTGTGAGATTAGGGTGAAATAGGGAGGGTTTCATCCAGTACCAAAATCTAAAAAAATCCACTATTTGAAGAGGTATATAGTACTTGGTTTTACTAGCATATACAGTCATGGCCAAAAGTTTTGAGAATGACACAAATAATATATTTTCACAAGATCTGCTGCCCTCTGGTTTTTATTTGTGTTTGACAGATGTTTTTATCACAGACAGAAATATAATAATTGCAAACATATGAGTAACAAAAGCTTATATTGACAGTTAGAATGAGTTAATGCAGCAAGTCAATATTTGCAGTGTTGACCCTTCTTCTTCAGGACCTCTGCAATTCTCCCTGGCATGTTCTCAATCAACTTCTGGTCCAAATCCTGACTGATAGCAGTCCATTCTTGCACAATCATTGCTTTCATTTTGTCAGAATTTTTAGGTTTTTGTTTGTCCACCCGTCTCTTGATGATTGACCTCAAGTTCTCAATGGGATTAAGATCTGGGGAGTTTCCAGGCCATGGACCCAAAATCTCTATGTTTTGTTCCCTGAGCCATTTAGTTATCACCTTTGCTTTATGGCAAGGTGCTCCATCATGCTGGAAAAGGCATTGTTGATCGCCAAACTGCTCTTGGAGGGTTGGGAGAAGTTGCTCTTGGAGGACATTCTGGTACCATTCTTTATTCATGGCTGTGTTTTTAGGCAAGACTGTGAGAGAGCCGATTCCCTTGGCTGAGAAGCAACCCCACACATGAATGGTTTCAGGATGCTTAACAGTTGGCATGAGACAAGACTGGTGGTAGCGCTCACCTTGTCTTCTCCGAATGAGGCGTTTTCCTGAGGTCCCAAACAATCGAAAAGGGGATTCATCAGAGAAAATAACTTTAGCCCAGTCCTCAGCAGTCCACGACTGCCTGTACCTTTTGCAGAATATCAGTCTGTCCATGATGTTTTTTCTGGAGAGAAGTGGCTTCTTTGCTGCCCTCCTTGAGACCAGGCCTTGCTCCAAGAGTCTCCGCCTCACAGTGCGTGCAGATGCACTCACACCAGCCTGCTGCCATTCCTGAGCAAGCTCTGCACTGCTGGTAGCCCAATCCCGCAGCTGAAACACTTTTAAGAGACGGTCCTGGCGCTTGCTGGTCTTTCTTGGGCACCCTGGAGCCTTTTTGGCAACAATGGAACCTCTCTCCTTGAAGTTCTTGATGATGCGATAGATTGTTGACTGAGGTGCAATCTTTCTAGCTGCGATACTTTTCCCTGTTAGGCCATTTTTGTGCATTGCAATGATGACTGCACGTGTTTCTTTAGAGATAACCATGGTTAACAGAAGAGAAACAATGATGCCAAGCACCAGCCTCCTTTTAAAGTGTCCAGTGGTGTCATTCTTACTTATTAATGACAGATTTATCTCCAGCCATGTCCTCATCAACACCCACACCTGTGTTAATGGAGCAATCACTGAAAAGAGGTTAGCTGGTCCTTTTAAGGCAGGGCTGCAATGATGTTGAAATGTGTTTTGGGGGATAAAGTTCATTTTCTAGCCAAATATTGACTTTGCAAGTAATTGCTGTTAAGCTGATCACTCTTTATAACATTCTGGAGTATATGCAAATTGCCATTAGAAAAAGTGAAGCAGTAGACTTTGTAAAAATTAATATTTGTGTCATTCTCAAAACTTTTGTCCATTACTGTACAAAACCATTTTTTGAGGAGCTGCATAATATTCCTGTGTAGCAACCTATATATATATATTTTTTTTACCACCAAATAATATTCCTCATGGCCAGCATATAGTAACATCCATTTTAAAATCTAATTGCTAAATGATATTCTTTGTCTATTGCTTAATTATACCTAATATTTGTCTAGCAGTTGTGGAACTGGTGCAAAACATCTTGAGCTACGGAAACGTAACTATTTAGCATTAATCTCCCTGAGTCTGCTATTGGCGTGTTTCATAGGGGTGATGTAAAAAAAAATCCCCCCAAAATTATATTTTTAAAAAATAGCGTATCTTTATCTGCAATCATTGCACAGATAATTAAATATCACAATTTAGCAGTGAAAACAATTTTCATTAGTCTGCAATCGGTGTGTGTAGCAAGGCGATCTTTAAAAAATTCCTAATTTTCTATTAGTTTAAAAAATAGAGTATCTTCATCTGGCAGTTGTGCCACTGGCGCAATCCGGGTAGAGATAATATTAAGTGGCAATATAGCAGTGGCAATAATCTTTATTACTCTGCATTTGGAGTTGTCAGCAAGGCGATCTTTAAAAAAATCATAATTTTCTATTGGTTGAAAAAATAGCATGTTTTCAATAGTGATGAGCGAGCGCTAAAATGCTTGGGAGCTCGTTATTCAGGTTTAGCAAATTGGAATACTCGGGTACTCGACCCGAGCAACGAGCCCAATGTAAGTCTATGGGAATACCGAGCATTTTTGCCGCAATCACCCCCAGGGGTCCTTTTAAAGTCTAAAAACGTCTGAAAATGATGGAAACAGTGCTCAAATGACATGGGAACATCATGGGGAATGCCCCTGGAAGCATTTCTGACTCCCAGGTCACAGCTGTGAACAATGTTGTCAGAGTCTTATGCCATTTTTACAGGCGCACCAAAAAACATACAAAAACAAAACCAAAATGAATTTTCCTGGGAAATATATCAAGGAACATCCTTTCCAGGGTAATGACTTTTATATAAGGCAAAATAATTAACCCGAATCAAAAATGTTTCTCTACCACTTTGTCTATGTTCACACATTGCGTTTTTGATGTGTTTTCAACGTTACCATTGCTTTCAAACAATACAAATGCATTTACTGTGAAATGACATTGTAGCATACCTTAGCTGGCCATGTGGTGTGTGACACATCATCAGACACATCTTGCTTCATTTATGAAGGAGGGACTCTTAAACTCACAAGGCTTATTTTTATAGGGGCATTAGTGGGCAATACTATTCTTAAAGGACCATTATTAAACAGTGGGTCTCTTATACTGTTATTGTCTATGCATTGCGTGGCTGGGCTGCCAAAAATTAGGATGCACACCAATACCCCATTTGATGAGACGTACAGAAGGGCCTCATGAAAAAGTGTTCCAAGTGTAAGAAAATAGGTCTCCCATAGTGTTAGCCTGTGAATTCAAGGCCTACCCTTCAGCAAACTAACACGCACTCAAATAAGACTATGAAACCAGGTACTGGATGGCCACAGGAAAACCAAGTTTCCATTATTCTTTTGGCACTGCCATACTGTTAGCCTATGCATTGAAAGCAAGGCCCGCCTGCATCAAATTCAATCGCACCACAAAAAGCATTTGAAGTGACGTACTGGATGGTCACAGGTAATCCAAGTTCACATTATTCTTTTGGCAATGACATAGTGTTAGCTTTCACATTGAAGGTAAGGACTGCACTGCATCAAATTTAAATGCACCCCAATAAGACTTTGAAGAGACGAACTGGCTGGACAAAGGAAAACCAAGTTCACATTATTCTTTTGGCACTGTATTACTGTTAGCTTATGCATTGAATGCAAGGCCCAGCCTGCAACAAAGTCACATGCACGCCAATAAGCCTTTGAACCAACGTTACTGGATGGCCACAGGAAAACCAAGCTCACATTATTCTTTTGGCACTGCCATAGTGTTAGCCTATGCATTAAATGCAATGCTTGCCCTGCACGAAAGTAACACGCACCCCAATAAACCTTTTAAACGCGTACTGTATGGACACCTGAAAGCATTGTTCCTATTAATTTGGTACTCCCATATTGTTTGGCTACTCAGTGAATTGTTGAGACTGAAGAACCTTCTTTGGAGAATATCAGTGTTGAGGCTAAAGACCTGGCAGTGAACATTTGCAGTGTTGATGCTAATGACACAGCTGTGGACAATTTGTAAATACAAAAAAATGCCCACTTCAAGTAACTCTTAGAAGATACATATACCACAGGAAATGTAATAAAACACAATGGTGGAAAAAAGAAACTCTAGTAAGACTCACCAGATGGTATAAAATACAATATTTTATTTAACAATCATTTAACAAGGAATAACCTCATGAACAGTATTGAAAGGTAACAAGTACAAAATTTAAAAACACATGAGGGACGTATGTATCCATAGGACACATCTCTCTACAACCTGCTCAAAAAGTGTGATCCAAAAATTGGAATTGACAAAATTTAACCTCTCATGTAGCCTATCTGATAGGCTTGATGTGAAGTGGAGTGACTGAATAAACACCTGAATTGTTTCATGAACCCAGTGGCCCGGTATAGTGAAGCCCAAAACACTTACAATTTTTTGCATAAGTTTGACAACGGTGCAGTATATCAAACTGTGACAAGTCTAGCACCTAAAATAAGAGTGTCAAATACAATAAACTGATGAATCATCATTATATGCCAATTGGCAGCAAAATGTAGAATATTAGCAATATTAATAAAGTGTAAAGGCTATCACAAAACTGAAAATGCTCCTGTAATAAAGGTGTCACATTCAGTGAGCTCACTAATGAACACTATATACCAGTTGGCAGTTAAGTGTAAGGCATGAAACAAAAACCCCATGTGGGGAGAAAACGTACCGCAAGGCTGGTAGGAGTGTGATCCCTGGACGTCCCTCTGTCCCTCTGGCTGGACAAAGGAAAACCAAGTTCACATTATTCTTTTGGCACTGTATTACTGTTAGCTTATGCATTGAGTGCAAGGCCTGCCCTTCAACAAAGTCACATGCAGCCCAATAAGCCTTTGAACCGACGTACTGGATCGCCACAGTGAAACCAAGTTCACGCTATACTTTTGACACTGCCAAACTGTTAGCTTATGCATTGAATGCAAGGCCCAGCCTGCAACAAAGTCACATGCACGCCAATAAGCCTTTGAACCAACGTACTGGATGGCCACAGGAAAACCAAGCTCACATTATTCTTTTGGCACTGCCATAGTGTTAGCCTATGCACTAAATGCAATGCTTGCCCTGCACGAAAGTAACACGCACGCCAATAAACCTTTTAAACACGTACTGCATGGACACCTGAAAGCATTGTTCCTATTAATTTGGTACTCCCATATTGTTTGGCTACTCAGTGAATTGTTGAGACTGAAGAACCTTCTTTGGAGAATATCAGTGTTGAGGCTGAAGACCTGTCAGTGAACATTTGCAGTGTTGATGCTAATGACACAGCTGTGGACAATTGCAGTGTTGAGGCTAAATATCTGGCAGTGGACAATTGCAGTGTTGAAGCTAAAGACCTTGCAGTGGAAAATTGCAGTATTGATGCTGAAGAACCGGCAGTGAACAATGGCAGTGTTGAAGCTAAATACCCAGCAGTGGACAATTGTAGTGTTGAGGCTAAATACCCAGCAGTGGAAAATTTGCAGTGTTGATGCTGAAGACCTGGCAGTGGACAATTGCAGTATTGAGGCTGAAATTCCAGGCAGTGGGTAATTACAGTGTTGACACTAAAGACCTTGCAGTGGAAAATTGTATTGTTGATGCTGAAGAACCGCCAATAGACAATTGCAGTGTTGAGGCTAAATTCCCAGCTTTGGAAAATTGCAGTTTTGATGCTGAAACCTGGCAGTGGACAATTTCAGTGTTGAGGCTGAAGACCTGGTAGTGGACAATTGCAGTGTTGATGCTGATGACCCAGCAGTGTACGATTGCAGTGTTGAGGCTAAATACCCAGCAGTGGACAATTGCAGTGTTGATTCTAAAGACTCTGCAGTGGAAAATTGCAGTGTTGACACTGAAATCTTGGCAGTGGACAATTGCAGTGTTGACGCTGAAGACCTGGCAGTGGATAATTGCAATGTTGATGCTAAAGACCCTGCAGTGGAAAATTGCAGTGTTGACACTGAAATCTTGGCAGTGGACAATTGCAGTGTTGAGGCTGAAGACCTGGTAGTGGACAATTACAGTGTTGATGCAAAATGCCAGGCAGTGGACAATTGCAGTGTTGATGCTAAAGCCCCTGCAGTGGAAAATTGCAGTGTTGACGCTGATGACCTGGCAGTGGACAATTGCAGTGCTGATGCCAAATACCCAGCAGTGGACAATTGCATTGTTGATGCTAAAGACTAGAGATGAGCGGTGTTCGAATCGAACTGTTCGCCAATCTCAAATTCGAGCTGTTTTGGGCGGTGTTCGAGCCGTTCGACGAACCCGAACGATTTGGAAAAAATCCGGCTGTTCAAGGTTATGTTCGATAACTGTTCGTGCACCAAAATCGTAACTGGATTTTTTCACAGTAATGCTGAGAATCACTGTTAATACACAGTTTGAGTGTACAGCAGGGTGGGGGGAGGGGCATGGGATGGATCTCTGCAGAAATAATGAAGATCTCCATTTTTTTTCACTTTCCCGCATTTCCAGTGGGAGGTGCAGTCTGTCAGCCTATCATTAGCTCTCACACGGAGCGAAGTGCTTTTTTTTCACACAAGCAAGGGCATGTGTCATTGGCTGTGTATGTCACATGTCCTTGCCCTATAAGACCCAGAAATTTTCCCCATCGCCACCATTTTCTCACTGCTGCAGCAGAGTGTTAGACGGCACTGCTGCTGCTGTGAGTGCTATATTGTGCACCAGCAAATTTGAAGTGAAATTTCACAGAAATTGGCAGAAAGGTTTAGGGAGTAGGAGTGGGATTAGTTTGTAATTGCAGCCCTTTTAAGGGCTAGGTTACAGCAGTTCCTAGCACTTTTAGCAGGCAGGTCTGTGCTCTTAAATAGACAGATAGGTCAACTTGGGAGTAGTGACTATTTGTAATTGCAGCCCTTTTGAGGGCTAGGTTACATCAGTTCCAATCACTTTTTGACTGCTCCACAAGCGATCAAATAACTACGAATTTTTAGCTGCATCTTGCCTGGACAATAATTTTGGGCATAGTAGCAGTGTGTGGTACTCATTCTATTAGGCCATCTATACAAAGCTCCACCAGCATTCAAATAACTATGAATTTTTATCTGCATCTTGCCTGGACAATAATTTCGGACATAGTAGCAGTGTGTGGTACTCATTCTATTAGGCCATCTATACTAAGCTCCACCAGCGTTCAAATAACTACGAATTTTTAGCTGCATCTTGCCTGGACAATAATTTTGGGCATAGTAGCAGTGTGTGGTACTCATTCTATTAGGCCATCTATACAAAGCTCCACCAGCATTCAAATAACTATGAATTTTTATCTGCATCTTGCCTGGACAATAATTTCGGACATAGTAGCAGTGTGTGGTACTCATTCTATTAGGCCATCTATACAAAGCTCCACCAGTGTTCAAATAACTATGAAATTTTAGCTGCATCTTGCCTGGACAATAATTTTGGGCATAGTAGCAGTGTGTGGTACTCATTCTATTAAGCCATCTATACTAAGCTCCAACAGCGTTCAAATAACTACGAATTTTTAGCTGCATCTTGCCTGGACAATAATTTTGGGCATAGTAGCAGTTGTGTGGTACTCATTCTATTAGGCCATCTATACAAAGCTCCACCAGCATTCAAATTACTACAAATTTTTATCTGCATCTTGCCTGGACAATAATTTTGGGCATTGTAGCAGTGTGTGGTACTCATTCTATTAGGCCATCTATACAAAGCTCCACCAGTGTTCAAATAACTATGAATTTTTAGCTGCATCTTGCCTGGACAATAATTTTGGGCATAGTAGCAGTGTGTGGTTGTAATGTAAGGAGTACAGTTCATATAGTGTCTTGTGCTTGGGTGCGATGAAAACACAGGAGTCACAGGTTTGATATAGAAGGTCTTGTATTACTTCATACAAGTGGCAATAATAGTCACACAGTTTGCAGATACAAAAGCAGGAGACACAGCAGGCCAGAGTAACTTAAGCTCAGTAATCACTCTCACAACAGGTTCAGGATCTCTTCTCTGTTACCATAAGTCCATGCAAACGTGGATTTATCAAATAGCAAGGTTCCAAAGTCCACGAGTGTTTCCAAAGTTCCACAATAGGAAATAACTGGAGTACAAGGTCCAAGGCTTCCAGGAGTCAGGTCACAGGTTCACTGCAGGCTTGATTCTGAAGCACTGATTGCTCAGCTGTGGCTGCTTAAGAAGCAAGAGGGAGAGAATCAGGGCGGGAACATGCAAGCTGGAAACTCCATATTGACTGAGGGCAAGACAGCTGCAGCAAGACAGAAAGTAAAATGGCTGACAGAAAAAACTGAGTTTCAGGAACATGTACACAGAACCTTACATTACTCCCCCCTTAGGGACAACCTCCGGATGACCTCAGACCAGGCTTGTGTGGGTACCTCTGATGAAACTGACGGAGCAAGCGAGGAGCATTAACGTTATTGACTGATTCCCATGAATTGTCCTCCACTGGGTAGCCCTGCCATTTAATCAAATATTGTAACTGATTTCTATACAACCTGGAATCTAGAATCCTTTCCACCACAAATTCTTCCTGACCATCGACTAGCACTGGGTCAGGGCAAGGAGAAGAACGTCAAGGAAACGTATTGGGTGTCACAGCCTTTAGTAGAGATACATGAAAGACAGGGTGGATTCTCATAGTTCTGGGCAGTTGAAGACGACAAGCGACAGCACTTATAATTTTACTGATTTTATAAGGTCCAATGTATTTATGTCCCAACTTAGATGATGGAATTCTTAACTTAAGATTTCTGGTTGACAGCCAGACCAGGTCTCCTACCTTGAAAGCTGGTGCAGGTTTGCGAAATTTATCTGCGGCTTTCTTGTACCTTTCCTGAGCCAATTCCAGATTTCCCTTTAGAAGATCCATATTCTTTTGTAAAGACGTGATTCTTTCAGCCACTGCTGGCAAAGGCGTTTCTATGGGAAATCGAGGAAGAATATTAGGATGATAACCTAAATTGGAGTAAAAAGGAGACTGCTTAGTGGAGGCGCTCTGAGAGTTGTTATAAGAGAACTCAGCCAGTGGAAGTAGATCCACCCAATCATCCTGTAGGTGGCAGATAAAGCAGCGAAGATACTGCTCCAGGGTCTGATTGGTTCGTTCCGTCTGTCCATTAGTCTGAGGATGAAAAGCAGAAGAAAGGTTCACTTTAATGTCCAATGCTGCACAGAAATTTTGCCAAAACCTTGAAGTGAATTGCACCTTTCGATCCGAAATAACCTCATCTGGTACTCCATGTAAACGAAACACATTTTTAATCATCAAATCTGATGTCTGTCTTGCAGTGGGTAAGCCGACACAAGGGATAAAATGAGCTGCTTTTGTTAAACGATCAACCACCACTAGAATGGTGTTCTTCCCTTGAGAGGTTGGTAACTCCACAATGAAGTCCATAGAAATGGATCCCCATGGGCGGGACGGGGTGGGAAGAGGTTGCAACAGACCAGTTGGTGAGGAGCGAGGTGTTTTGCATCTTGCACAGACTTCACATGAAGTGACATAGTTTAAAACATCCTTCCTGCAAGTGGGCCACCAAAAGAAACGAGAAAGAAATTCCTGTGTCTTTAGAATTCCTCTATGCCCAGCTATCTTGGAATCGTGAATGAGTTGCAATACTCTTAATCTGACTGTTTCAGGAATATACAGACGTTGTCCCTGAATCCACACACCATTCTTAAAGACAAGACTTACGTCCCTTGGGGGTTGTGCCAAAAAGGAATCCGCATGGTATGCTTCCTTGATGTCCTTAAGTAGGTCTTGATTATGAATCACTCCCAGGAATCTAGAGTCAGGAAGAATAGTCTTAGGAGGAGTAAGTGGACGTGTCTCTGCTGAATAAATCCTAGAGAGTGCATCAGCCTTTCCATTGCGCGATCCTGGTCTATAAGAAATGATAAAATTAAATTGGTTTAAGAAAAGATTCCAGCGAGCCTGGCGAGGAGTCAGGCACTTAGCCGACCTGATAAATTCAAGGTTACGATGGTCTGTCAGGACGACTATTTGCTGTGCAGCACCCTGAAGAAGGTGTCTCCATTCTTTGAAGGCGGCAATAATGGCCAACAACTCTCTATTGCCCACATCGTAGTTCCTCTCAGCCGAAGACAACTGCTGGGAAAAGAAGGCACAGGGATGCAAGACATTCTTCTCACCTGTTCTCTGAGAGAGTATAGCTCCAACGGCACAGTCTGAAGCATCCACCTCTATTATGAAGGCAAGTTCGGGGTTGGGATGTACTAAGATAGGTGCAGTGGTAAATTTATCTTTTAGACGGGAAAATGCTTCCTGGGCTTGGGGAGTCCAGGAGAACCTAGACTCTTTCCGGGTAAGTTGGGTGATAGGTGACACTACCTCAGAGAAATTCCTAATGAAACGTCTATAGAAGTTGGCAAACCCGATGAAGCGCTGCACCTCCTTCACATTTCTAGGACTTGGCCAATCCTTGGTGGCTTGGGTCTTGCTTCCATCCATACTAATTCCTTGTGTAGACAGTACATACCCCAGAAATTGAATTTCGGTCCTATGGAATTCACACTTTTCAAGTTTGATGTAAAGATGATTTTGTCTTAGACGTTCCAAGACCATTCTCACATGTCCATGATGTTCCTCTGTGGAGTTAGAAAAAATTAGAATATCATCCAAATAAATCACCACGAATGTATCTAGGAGATCCCTGAAGATGTCATTCACCAAGTGTTGGAAAGTGGCTGGGGCGGTACTCAGACCAAAAGGCATAACTAGATATTCAAAGTGTCCATAGCGTGACCTGAATGCAGTCTTCCATTCATCCCCAGGTCTAATACGGACTAAGTTATAGGCCCCACGGAGATCTAGTTTAGAGAAAATTTTGGCATGTCGCACTCTCTCCAATAACTCAGGGATTAAAGGCAATGGATAACGGTTTCTAATAGTAACCTTATTGAGTTCCCTATAGTCTACGCAGGGTCTCAGAGATCCATCTTTCTTCTTTACAAAGAAGATGGGTGCACCTGCAGGAGATGAAGAGGGGCGTATGAAGCCCTTGGCTAGATTTTCGTCTATGTAATCCTTTAAAGCCTTTAGCTCGGGCCCCGCCAGGGGGTAGATCTTACCAAAAGGTATCTCTGCTCCAGGCAATAATTCAATTGGACAATCATATGGACGGTGAGGGGGAAGCTGGTCAGCGTTCTTCTTGTCACATAAATCCACATAGTCCTGGTATACAGCTGGTAGTTCAGGGACTGACATGGTTCCTTTAGGAACAGAGCAAGCTGAAACTTTTGGACTCATCTGTTTCTCTGGAAAGTGTAATTCCTTGGTCTCCCAGTTAATGGTAGGATTCTGAGCCTGCAGCCATGGTAGCCCTAGAATAATGGGAAAGTGGGGAGAAGAGATAAGCATAAAGGACAGTTTCTCTTGATGATCTTTACCCATAAGAACCCTCAAAGGCTCTGTTTCCTGATCCACTGGTCCAGAGGTCAGCAGGGAGCCATCCACAGTTTCCATCTGTACTGGAGTAGCCTTCTTCACTGAACGTATCCCCTGTTTCAGAGCAAAGGAGACATCCATAAAATTTCCACTTGCCCCTGAGTCGATCATAGCAGAGCTAGACACCCAAGCTGAGTCAACCCAGAGTTTGATGGAAAGAAAGCAATGAGAATTGTTTTTCTTACAACTCAGCTGGGACACCGCTGAGGAAACTTGAAAAATTGCAGCGTTTACACAGTCAACGTCCTCAGAAGTAACGGAGTTTAAGTCCGAGAAATCAAGATCTGTTGCTGCAGATCTCTCTGGAGCCTGAGGCTCGGACCTAACAGATCCCCTCTCGCAACACTCACAGTGAATGAGTGCTGCAGTAGTCTTACGAGAACGGCTGGGGCAGTTTATAATGAAGTGCCCTGACTTACCACAATAGAAACATAGATTCTCCTTAAAACGATGTTCCTTGCGTGCATCACTAACCCGTCGTTGTTAAGAGTCTACCTGCATGGGTTCAGGTTCAGGTTCCCGTGTGATCCTACTCAAAGGTTCCTTAGCTGGAGAGGAAGGTAGGAAAAGGTTAGTGCGATTGCTTTCGAACCATCTCTCTTGCCTGCGTTCAGTCAGACGAGTATCAATACGGATGCAGTAGTTAATAGTCACCTAACGCAGTGGGAGGGTCGGCACGAGCAAGTTCATCCTTAATCAGTGGAGATAACCCTTTTCGAAAAATAGATTTTTTGGCGGAACTGTCCCAGGTGGTATCAAGGGCCCATCTCCTGAAATCCAAGGCATATTCAGCTACCGAGTGCTTACCTTGGCGCAAAGCTAACATGGCTGCTTCAGCTGTTGCACCTTGATTGGGGTCATCAAACACCTGCCCCATGGCTGAAATGAAAGCATCAAGATGATCCAAACATTCATCCTCAGTCTCAATCAGAGGGTTTGCCCACATCAAAGCCTTGTTGGTAAGCAACATAATTATAGTAAGCACTTTAGATTGTTCAGTGGGAAATTGTGAAGCATGTGCAGAAAAAAAAAGATTGCATTGATTAATAAATCCCCTGAATTTCTCACGTTCACCACCAAAACGAAAAGGGGGCAACTTAGGAATCCCAGAACTCGGGGCTACGGCAGGAGCCTGGACTCGCTCCTCTAGAACCTCAATCCTGGCTCGCAAATCCTGGGCAGTCTGTCCAAACACTTGCAAATTGTGATTAGTGAGGTCCTGTAGGTTTGTAAAACGGGTTTTTATAGTCTGCAAATCTGCAAGGATGTTATCAGTCACTCCGCAAAGTTCCTTTATGCGGGCCTCCATTTTCCAGATCTTTTAAGACAGGAGTACTGGAAGGAGAGAAGAAGGAAAAAAAAAAAACAATAGTGTTTACCTGTGGTAACACTGCAGAGAGAAAAAAAAATAAGGGAACTGCTCACCTGGAATGGTTGTGAGAAGTCACAACCACTATCATCACAGAAAGTTCAACCGGACATCTGATATCCACAGTTACAGCAGACACAAAAGAGGAAAGAAAAAAAAAAACAATAGTGTTTACCTGTGGTAACACTGCAGAAAAAAAACTTAAGGGAATTGCTCACCTGGAATGGTTGTGAGAGGTCACAACCACTGTCATCACAGAAAGTACAACCGGACATCTGATATCCACAGTTACAGCAGACACAGCCTTTCCAGACCCAGCAGACACTAACGTTTGGCTTCAGAATCTTGTAATGTAAGGAGTACAGTTCATATAGTGTCTTGTGCTTGGGTGCGATGAAAACACAGGAGTCACAGGTTTGATATAGAAGGTCTTGTATTACTTCATACAAGTGGCAATAATAGTCACACAGTTTGCAGATACAAAAGCAGGAGACACAGCAGGCCAGAGTAACTTAAGCTCAGTAATCACTCTCACAACAGGTTCAGGATCTCTTCTCTGTTACCATAAGTCCATGCAAACGTGGATTTATCAAATAGCAAGGTTCCAAAGTCCACGAGTGTTTCCAAAGTTCCACAATAGGAAATAACTGGAGTACAAGGTCCAAGGCTTCCAGGAGTCAGGTCACAGGTTCACTGCAGGCTTGATTCTGAAGCACTGATTGCTCAGCTGTGGCTGCTTAAGAAGCAAGAGGGAGAGAATCAGGGCGGGAACATGCAAGCTGGAAACTCCATATTGACTGAGGGCAAGACAGCTGCAGCAAGACAGAAAGTAAAATGGCTGACGGAAAAAACTGAGTTTCAGGAAC
Organism: Oophaga sylvatica; assembly: GCA_033576555.1. NCBI lineage: Eukaryota > Metazoa > Chordata > Amphibia > Anura > Dendrobatidae > Oophaga > Oophaga sylvatica. The sequence goes on along the minus strand of JARQOD010000001.1, from coordinate 751,268,269 downwards.
ATGTACACAGAACCTTACAGTGGTACTCATTCTATTAGGCCATCTATACTAAGCTCCACCAGCGTTCAAATAACTACGAATTTTTAGCTGCATCTTGCCTGGACAATAATTTTGGGCATAGTAGCAGTTGTGTGGTACTCATTCTATTAGGCCATCTATACTGAGCTCCACCAGCGTTGAAATTACTAATAATTTTTTATCTGCATCTTGCCTGGACAATTATTTTGGGCATAGTAGCAGTGTGTGGTACTCATTCTGTTAGGTCATCTGTACTAAGCTTCACCAGTGTTCAAATAACTACGAATTTTTATCTGCATCTTGCCTGGACAATAATTTTGGGCATAGTAGCAGTGTATGGTACTCATTCTATTAGGCCATCTATACCAAGCTCCACCACCTGTGTATCTAATAAAATTGTTTTAATGCTTCTAACCCAGCCAATCCATTTGGGCTAGTACAATTTGGCCACTCAGCTCTGCTCGGTTTCCATCCATCATTTTTTGTGCAAACAACTCCAGAGTTGTCAATTAGGAGGGTGGGGTAGAGGGATTAACCAGGGCACATGGTAGCAGCCAAACTAGTAATGAAGGTGCAGGGGCCCAGGAAGAAGTGGAGGACGAACTGGCGATGGGCATGGAAGACTTATCAGATGAGGGAGACCTTGATCACATTTCTGTTGTGCGAGGTTGGGGGAGAGGGCAGAGGAAGGAAGCATGATTCTTACCTCGCCACCAACACAACAGGGACTTGGTGCTTCTGGATGCTCAAGACACATGAGTGCCTTCTTGCTGCACTACCTGCAACATGACCCTCGAATTGTCAGAATTCGAAATAATCCTGACTACTGGGTAGCCACACTCTTAGATCCCCGGTACAAAAGTAAATTTACCAAAATAATTCCTGCCATAGAAAGGGATTCACGCATGCAGGAGTATCAGCAGAGACTGTTGCAGAATCTTACATGTGCTTTTCCACAAAACACCAGTGGTGCATGTAGTGAATCTCACAATTGTAACTTGCCAACCGTGGGACTGTCGAGTCTTCAGCACTCAAACCGTAACAGAAAAAACAGTATCTGCTGGTGCTCACAGCAATTTTGCGGAATCCTTTCACCACTTTTTTAGCCCATCCTTTGCCAGGCCACAGGAGACAAGAAGTCAGACACATAGTCAACGACTAGAGACGATGGTACAGGAGTATCTCCAACTGAACATCGAAGCCATCGAATGTGTGTTCAGCGCTGCTAGTGGTGTGCTTACAGATAATGTAGACAGACTCACGTTCATAAAGATGAACAAATCTTGGATCCGCAAGGACTTTTCTACCCCTGTGTCATCCTGGGGAGAGTAAAAGCTTGAGGATTTGTTAAAATCACCTCACCAACCGTTTTAAGCAACTCTGGGGCAATTGATGCCACTTAAGTGGTGTCTGTGTCCCAAATTTTTGGAAAAAATGGAGACTCTTTTTGGAGTCCTCTTGCTGTGTTTTACGTGACGTTGGCCTCATCAATTACAAGTGGGTTGGGTCTTCCCCCCCCCTTTTAACCGTAAGAAACTACATACACTATGGCTTGGGGTTACACAGATGGTTGACTCTGAAGAGCTGTTTACTCATCCTATAGCCTGGGAATCAGAGGTCTTCTCCAAAGCTTCAGTGTCTGCTAGTCAGTGGAGTAGCCACTGGCTGTAGATCTAATTACAATTTTTTTTTTAAATTCAATTTTTTTTTATTTTATTGGTGAAAAAGTACAAGAAAATACAATATACACAGTAAAAGGGGTAGTATAACTATAAATCTATGCATAACGACAGTACATTGGGGGTACAGGGAGGATTCAATATCAATATCCAGATCAAGCATGTATTTTTCCATATGAAAGATAGAGAGAGAGGGAGCGGACCACGGCATACCACCAATCAATAGAGTGTGATTATGATCATTGTTGTGCCGACATCACGGATAACTTTAGTTGGGGGCAACTCAATCCAATTCCTCCAAATCACACAGTATCTATCAACATCAGCCGGTGAGATGGCAATCAGATGCTCCATCCTATTAAGGAGGGAGATCTGCGCAAACCATTCCTCCACAGTGGGTGGGTCTCTGCTTTTCCAGTGTCGTGGAATGACATTCTTAGTTGCCTGTATTAGGTAGCCTATTGATGACCTTTTAATAGCTACGTTTACTTATTGGTAACATTAATAAAAGGAGGGCTTCTGGCGTATTAGGGATAGTCAAACCAGTTATTTTCTCAATTATGGGAACCACCTTTGCCCAAAATGCATTTATTATAGGGCATGCCCACCATATGTGTCACATTGTCCCTTCCCCCTCTCCACATCTCCAACATCTATCTGAGACTACTGGATACCATCTATGAAGGACTGCTGGTACCCGGTACCATCTAGAGATAATTTTGAAGGACGTTTCCTAAGCTTTGGACCCTATTGAGGTTTTATGTGTTAGGAAGCAACATTTATCCCATTATGAGTCAGAGAAGGACTTCCTCAGTTCCCTTTCCCATGCACCGCAGAATCCTGGCCTATTGTCATTTACCTGGGCAATGAGGAGATTATACATTAGGGAGATGGAGTGTGTAGGGGGTGACAATGATAGGCTCAATTTTTGAAAGTTTGTGAGATCTCTATGAAGATGTGTGCGCTTCTTCACAGTTGAATAGAAGTGTTGTAACTGGCTATATTCAAAATTTGCCTTCGGGGAAGTGGCTCTTCCCTGTAACAAGTCATTGAGGGGGAGCAGCAAAGTATTGGAGATGACATGAGAAAATAATATCGGATGGGATTTATTTGAACCGAGAAATCTATTTGTAGATAGTCCTGGTGGGAAATCTGGATTATCTGACATCGGGAGCAAGGGTCCCTGGGGGTCGATTGAGGATAATCTTTTTTTTGGGATCTCAAAGGCAAAGCAGTGGCATAAGTACTATATGACATGATGCCAAGAGAGGGGACAATTAAATGGGCGCACCATGGGAGAGTGGTAAGAGCTTTAGGACAAATGGATTGAGCTATTGTGACCCACAATTTCCCCTCCGAATGATCGAAGAAGTCGAGGATTCTAGCGTGTACTGCTGCCATGTAATACCTTCTACAATCCAGAAGGCTAAGGCCCCCCTTTTGTTTGTGTCTGATCAGAACGTCCCCCTGAATGCGTGGATGCCCACTTGCCCAGATAAATCTGCAAAAGCTACTGCGTAGTCTTTTCCAAAAATTTGAGGGAATTACCACGGGAATGGTTTGGAAGAGGTATAAGAGTTTAGGTAGGACGTTCATTTTTAGTATATTTATTCTGCCGAACCAGGAAAAATCCTTCACCGTCCAAGAAGTAAGATCTCTATGGAGTTGTTCAATAAAGGGCCCAAAATTAAGAAAAAATAGACGGGAGAGTTCTCTATGAATACGAATTCCTAAGTATTTGATACACTGTGAGGGCCAGGCAAAGGGAAAGTTGGACTGGATAGAATCCTGTATGGATTTGGGGAGGGAAACATTGAGGGCCTCAGACTTCGCTGGATTGATTTTAAAATTTGACCATGTACCAAAGTGATCTATTTCAGCCATAACAGCAGTGATGGATATATGTGGTTGAGTGATATATACTAGGACATCATTCATCAGTAAATGCAGAGCACTTGTGCCTCCCACCTCAATCCCCTTAATATTTGGGTTATCGTGAATTGATGAGAGCAGGTGCTCCATCACTAGGATGTATAAGAGAGGGGACAGAGGACATCCCTGCCTTGTCCCATTGGTGATTATGAAAGGTGATGATAATGTTCCATTTATCTTCAGCCTAGCTGACGGATTGCGATACAGGGCCATGATTTTGGCTATAAAAGGGTCCCCTACCCCAAGCTTTTTAAGAGAATAATATATGGCGTGCCAGGAGACTCTATGGAATGCTTTCTCAGCATCCAACGAGAGTATCTAATTACAAATTTTTAACTGCATCTAGCCCAGACAATAATTTTGGGCCTAGTATCAGTGTTTGCTAGTCAGCGGATTAACCCAGCTGTTAAGCAAGCTACACCACCTGTAGTTTGGACACTTAATTTTTTCAAAGGAAATGCTTCGGGCCCCCGGGACACTCAGTGAAGAGCATCGGGGAGGCACCCCAAGGCACAGGGGCTGTGACTGGCGGTAGGACACCTTGCGGTGGACCGCCAAGCTTGATCCTTATAAAAGCTTTTTAACTGCAGCAGCTTTACTGGACGCTACTGGAGCTGGAATTACTACGGCTGCTTGCATGAGACTTGCCCTCCAATAGATCATTGTAAAAGGATTTAAAGTGTACTCATTCAAATTAGAGAGACAATTTAAATTAAAAAGATTAGACCTGCCTCCACCGCAGGGGGGCTCGCTCGACCCACCAGCGGACAGGCACCAGTATTGGGAGAGGGGGGCTGGCTGTCAGGGTCCACCGCAGCTCTGGCACAAACCCGGCGACACACAGGTCGCACGGGCAGGAACGGACTGGCCGTGTCGGCTTCGCACTTTTTTGGTTTTAGAAGGGCATGACATGCCTATATCTGAGTCTCCCCCTCCTTTTACTCCTCCACCTCTTTTCTTTTCACATGATTATATGTACTTGTCACTTTTCCATGTGATAGTTGTGTCTTCTGAGCAGTTTGTCAGCTTTTGGACACCTTTGAAGTGTTTTCTATGTGTTTTCTATGTGTTTCTATGTGTTTTTGTTTGCCTGCTATTGGTTTTAACAGTGTTTGACGGTGTTCGACGAACAGTTCGACAAACAGTTCAACGAACAGTTCGTCAAACATACGGGTGTTTGGCGAACCGAACTGAACTCAAACACTACGGGGGTGGCTCAACACTACTAAAAACACTGCAGTAGAAAATTGCAGTGTTGATGCTGAAAACCCAGCAGTGGACAATTGCAGTGTTGAGGCTAAATTCCCAGCAGAGCAAAATTGTAGTGTTGATGTTGAAGACCTGGCAGTGGACAAATGCAGTATTGAGGCTCAATTCCAACACTAGTGGCAGGGCAGGCCATGACCTCCAAGGTGTAGAAAGCAAGTTTATGCCACGTGTCCAGCTTGGATATCCAAGAATTAAAAGGGATAGAAGAATCACGGAGGACATTGGTATGGTCAGCAAGGTACTCCTTCAACATCTTACCAAACTTTCCAGGCCTTGTCAGACTACCCCATGACTCTGGGCCAGGGCGATGGGAGGGTCTGCGAAAAATGTCCCAGTACTTTGCCAGTGTTTCCCTGCCTCTGCTGCATTGTAGTTGGGTCTCTCTGCCTCTACTCCTTGTTTTTCAAACCAACTGTGACCTCTGTCGCCAGTGTTTTCAGATGGGAATTTTTTCTGGAATTCCGCAACAATGGCACTCTTGTACTGCATCATTTTAATACACCTATCTGACTCTAGAATAAGAGATTGAAAGTTCTCCTTGTAGCTTGTGTCTAGAAGTGTCACCAATCAGTACTGAGTGTCAGCAAAAAATTTTTATTATGCGAGGGTCACGGGAAAGACAGCGCAACATAAAGTCTGCCACGCATGCCAGACTGATAACTGAAAAGACTTCCATATACTCACCAACAGGACTACTGACCATGCTTTCCTCCTCCTCCTCTCTGTCTTCAGGCCATCCACACTGAACAGACGGTATGACAGTTGTGCTTGTAGTACCAATTATAGCGCAGGATAGTAGCTCCTGTTCTTCCTTCTCCTCTTCCTCATTGTCAACCAATCCACATTGGGATGACATGAAGCTGGGCTGTGAGTAATCAGCCAGTATGGATCCTTGCTCCATCTCATCGTGCTCCGCCTGCAATGCATACTCTTTCATTGTGAGGAGAGAGCTTATCAGAATACAAAAGAGTGGGATGGTGACACTAATTATGGCGTTATGCCGCTCACCATCTTGGTGGACTCCTCAAAGTTTTGTAGGATGGTACATATGTCTGACATCCATGTCCACTCTTGAGGTCTTATGTGTGGAGTCTGTACTGAATATTGAAGGCCTTGAAGATGCTGGTAGTCAACAACTGCCCACTTCTGCTCACAAATCCTTTCCAGCATATGCAGTGTAGAGTTCCAACATGTGGGGACATCACACACCAGTCGATGAGCTGGAAGCTGCAAATGCTGCTGAAGCACGGCAAGGGCGTAACTGACTTTTTAAAATGGGCACAAGGGCAGCGTACTTTCACGAGCATATCCGGCAGCTCCGGGTAGGTTTTGAGAAACTACTGAACCACAAGTTTGAGCCAGGCATGGTATGTGTGTGAGCTTGCCTCGCCTCAGAGCTACCACCAAATTCCGGCCATTGTCACACAAGACCATGCCTGGCTGTAGGTTCAGCGGTGTCAGCCACAGATCTGCCTGCTCTTTCAGAGCTGTCCACAACTCTTCAGCATTGTGAGGTTTGTCACCTAAGCATATTAGATTCAGCACAGCCTGTTGCCGCTTGGCTGAGGCAGTGCTTCAGTGCTTCCAGCTGGAGAATGATGTGGTCATTTCAGAGATGCAGGCAGAAGAGGAGGATGAGGATGATGTGCAGGAGCTGTAGACTGTGAGGGCAACCCTGATTGCCCTAGGGTCCACAATCCTTGGCGTTGGTAGGATGTGTTCCATCCCAAGGTCAGACTGGGTTCCTGCTTCCAATATGTTAACCAAGTGTGCCATCAGCGAGATGTACCGTCCCTGCACAGAAGCTCTTGTCCGTGGTTAATTGTACTTTCCCAGTAACCGCACTGTTGAGGACACGGCTAATGTTGTGGAACACGTGCTTGTGTAATGCCGGGAAGGCACACTGGGAGAATTAGTGTTGGCTGGGGACAGAGACCCTTGGGACGGCTGCCGCCATCAGGTTGTGGAAAGCTTCCATCTCCACGAGCCTAAAAGGTAACATTTTGAGTGCAAGCAGAGGAGAAATGTGTGAATTTAGTACTGTGGCCTGTGGTGCATTGGCTGCGTATTTCCACTTGCGTTCCAATGACTGGTGTATGCACAACTGAAGGCTGCACTTGGACAATGACGTGGACGTGCTTGCTGATGGTGGTAGTTGAGTGTGTGCAACAACAGGTGCAGGGCAGGAGGCATCTTCGCAGGCACCATGGACAGGGGATTGGCTTCCATGCACAACAGCAGAAGAATCAGTGGTGTCACCCGCAGACACTGTTCCTGCACCCTGGGGTTCAGCCAACAAATTTGGGTGCTTCACTGGCATGCGCTTGATCTTGCTGGTGCTTGACAGGCTGGTATTTTGCTACATCTGCTGATGCGGGCATGGCAGGTAGTGCAAATGGCCTGTTTGTAGTTATCGGCAGAGTATTTAAAAAGCAACCAGACTCGGGAAGACCTAACAGTTGTACTAACAACTTCCATTGTGTTGGTGTTACAAGGAACGGTTGCCCGCCTTCTGTCTGCAGCCACCACAATGCTTCTTCCTATCTGTTGCAATGCTACGCCTCCCTCCACCTGTGTGCTGCTGTCTGCGCACTGCATGTCCTTCTGCCAAGTTGGGTCAGTTACTATTTCATCACCACCTCCTCTTCCGCTTCCGTACCCTGGTCCTCCTCCTGATTTTCTGGCAATTTTGTCTCATCATCATCCACCTCTTGTGACACGTTCCCACCACCGCTTTCGTGTGAACATGGCTGCTCGAATATTTGGGCATCACTACATGCAATCTCAGTTTGCCCCATTTCAAGTGGACTGTGCGAGAGGCCCGAATCTATAAATGGAAAAGTGAACAGTTCTTCGGTGTATCCAAGTGTGGGATCAGTTGTCTGCGGGCGCTTGGCATGGGAGGAGGAAAGAGGATCAGGGTGAGAAATATGTGGTCCAGAGTCTCTTGACCATGTGGAAGACAGGGTGCTGGTGGTGGTGGCCAAGTGAATGGAAGCATTATCTGCCATCCAACCAACTACCTTTTCACGCTGCTCTGGTGTTAAGAGTACTGTTCTGCCGTCCCCTATGAATTCTGACAGGTATCTGTTGCGAGAATATGTGGGTGTTTGTTGTGGCAAAATTGGAGCTTGCCCACAGCCTCTGCCTCTGCATGCACCATCACCATCACGTCCACTTTCCTGTACCTTGCCACGCTCCTTTCCCATTTTAAATGGAGTACAATATTTTCCACGTTCAAGAAAAAAAGGCTGAATTGGGAGCAAACTTAGATGTGATCCGTGTGCTGGAAAAACATAATTTTCAAATATCTGGAATGTGCTTTATTTGTTTAAAAGACTGGTGTCAATAACTGTGGTAAGACCAAGAAAAAACTGTGTAATGTAGCCTTGAAATGCCACAATTTTTAGCACACAGTGAGATAGGCATCTGACACAGATAAGACGATGGTCATTATGTGGCTTTATTTTATTTTTACCCAAAAGACTGTGTAGAAATAGGGCAACACTCAGCAAATCCAGTGTAATGTAACCCTGAAATGCCACAATTTTTAGCACAAAAAGTGATAGGCGTCTGACACAGATAGCACACTGGTCAATATGTGGGCTGAATTTTTTTTTACCCAAAAAGATTGTATACAAATTGGGTAACAGACCGCAAAAAAAGGGGAATGTACAGTCATGGCCAAAAGTTTTGAGAATGACACAAATATTGATTTTTACAAAGTTTACTGCTTCACTTTTTCTAATGGCAATTTGAATATACTCCAGAATGTTATAAAGAGTGATCAGCTTTACAGCAATTACTTGCAAAGTCAATATTTGGCTAGAAAATGAACTTTATCCCCCAAAACACATTTCAACATCATTGCAGCCATGCCTTAAAAGGACAAGCTAACCTCTTTTCAGTGATTGCTCCATTAACACAGGTGTGGGTGTTGATGTGGAAATGGCTGGAGATAAATCTGTCATGATTAAGTAAGAATGACACCACTGGACACTTTAAAAGGAGGCTGGTGCTTGGCATCATTGTTTCTCTTCTGTTAACCATGGTTATCTCTAAAGAAACACGTGCAGTCATCATTGCAATGCACAAAAATGGCCTAACAGGGAAGAGTATCGCAGCTAGAAAGATTGCACCTCAGTCAACAATCTATCGCATCATCAAGAACTTCAAGGAGAGAGGTTCCATTGTTGCCAAAAAGGCTTCAGGGTGTCCAAGAAAGACCAGCAAGCGCCAGGACCGTCTCTTAAAAGTGTTTCAGCTGCGGGATCGGGCTACCAGCAGTGCAGAGCTTGCTCAGGAATGGCAGCAGGCAGGTGTGAGTGCATCTGCACGCACTGTGAGGCGGAGACTCTTGGAGCAAGGCCTGGTCTCAAGTAGGGCAGCAAAGAAGCCACTTCTCTCCAGAAAAAACATCATGGAAAGACTGATATTCTGCAAAAGGTACAGGCAGTGGACTGCTGAGGACTGGGGTAAAGTTATTTTCTCTGATGAATCCCCTTTTCGATTGTTTGGGACATCAGGAAAATGCCTCATTCGGAGAAGACAAGGTGAGCGCTACCACCAGTCTTGTCTCACTGTTAAGCATCCTGAAACCATTCATGTGTGGGGTCGCTTCTCAGCCAAGGGAATCGGCTCTCTCACAGTCTTGCCTAAAAACACAGCCATGAATAAAGAATGGTAACAGAATGTCCTCCAAGAGCAACTTCTCCCAACCCTCCAAGAGCAGTTTGGTGATCAACAATGCCTTTTCCAGCATGATGGAGCACCTTGCCATAAAGCAAAGGTGATAACTAAATGGCTCAGGGAACAAAACATAGATATTTTGGGTCCATGGCCTGGAAACTCCCCAGATCTTAATCCCATTGAGAACTTGAGGTCAATCATCAAGAGACGGGTGGACAAACAAAAACCTAAAAATTCTGACAAAATGAAAGCATTGATTGTGCAAGAATGGACTGCTATCAGTCAGGATTTGGTCCAGAAGTTGATTGAGAGCATGCCAGGGAGAATTGCAGAGGTCCTGAAGAAGGGTCAACACTGCAAATATTGACTTGCTGCATTAACTCATTCTAACTGTCAATATAAGCTTTTGTTACTCATATGTTTGCAATTATACTTCTGTCTGTGATAAAAACATCTGTCAAACACACATAAAAACCAGAGGGCAGCAGATCATGTGAAAATATAATATTTGTGTCATTCTCAAAACTTTTGGCCATGACTGTAGGCCTGAAATGCCACAATTTTTAGCACACTGATAGATCAGGTATCTGACAAAGAGAGCCCACTTTTAAATATCTGCCCTGTATTTTTTTTTGGCCAGCAAAATAGTGTCAATAAGTAGGCTATGAGTGACACAAAACAAAAAATTCTATGGAGGCCTGAAATGGCAAAATTTTTTAGTGCAATGATATGCAATTCGTGTGGCAGACAAAACCCAGTGTAATATATCCACCCTGTAGCTAAATATTTTTTGGGCAGATAAATATTTTTTGGCCAGCAAAATGGTGTCAAAAAATTCTACAGTACCACAAAAAATGGCAGTTTTTTAGGTGCACTCAGATGACAGGCCTGGGACAGGCAAATCCTTTTAAAATAGCTGTATTTTCACGCTGTACTATAAAAAGGATCTGCCTGTATTCTGAAGTGTCAACAAGCAATTAGACAAAAAAAAGGGTTCTGGATTGCTTTGGAAAAAAATAATCATGATTAAGATGCCAAAAAAAATTTCTGCCCACTGAGACCTAGGGCTGTGTAGATACGGTCAATATAGCTTATAGGCAGCAGCAGACAGTAATAGAATGGACCCTCTTGATGTATGCAATTAAGGATGCCACATAGAATGCCTTTCTGTCTGCTACTGAGATCTTATACGTCTGATCAGTCAATCCCTGCATATTGATTGGTGCTCTAAAGAGAGCCAAAAATGCAGGGCATGCACCAGGACTCCCGCAGAGCAAACACGGAAATGCTCGCTGCTCGCCGAGTGCTGCAAGTACAGTGATGCTTGGGCAAGTAATAAGCATTACCGAGCATGTTCGCTCATCACCAAATCTTCAACTAGCAGTTGTGCGACTGGCACAAAGCCTGCAGAGATACGCAAATGTGACTATTTACCTGTAATTTACGTCAGTCTGCGGTTGTTATGTATAATTAAGTTGCGATCACCAAAAAAATAGCTACATATTGCTAGATACAATAAATTTGTACATAACACCTTTGTAAGTGTACGTCTGAAAAATAAAGCCAGTATTATTTTTTTCATAAGCATAATGTATTCAATATGAGGAAGGGTAACGTTAAGAGATGTGGATGTTGTGGAGGCTGCCAAAGCCGTGTGACAGATCCGAAGGTGACTGTATCTCGGTCTAACTTCCTGTCAAAATTTGCTCAGCCAGCTACACCACTAACTAACCCTGACAAGTGCGAAGATGTTGTGGGTTGGTTGGCAGATAAAGGCTCCAGTGTGTTGACAAGCATCACCATGAAGTCTTCCGCACGGTCCAGTCTCAGTAGCCAAGAGGCTGTGCCTCTGAATCCTCAACATGGTCCTTTTTCCTCCCACCATCAAGAGTCCCAGGAGACATATGACCCCAACACTGGCCGCTCTGAGGAACTGTTCACGTTCCCTTGTAATTTGTCAGGCCTCTCAATGTGCACCATTTAAGAGAATCATGAAGAGGTGGAGTGCAGTGATGCCCTAACATTTGAGCACCCACAGCCAGGAGAAAGCCACGTTGAGAAGGTCAATTATTCATGTCTGAAGAGTTGGAGGATAATCATGACACACAGTTGCCATTGGGTCAGCCTCAAGTCTCAACTCAGGAGGATCAAATTGAAGATTTGGAAGGGGACGTGGCCAATGATCCAACCTGGCATGGTGGCACGACAAGCGAGCACATCAGTGCATAGAAGGTTGGATCTGAAGCAAGAAAATAGGCAAAAAGAGTTATTGGTTTGACCAAAGGGTGAAGTTGATGAACTGTTTCACAGAGCCCTCCCACTCGGCTAGATTACAGTACAAGGGTGCATTGTTCCCCTGTATGCCAGTATTTTTCTGAAATTCCTTTAGACAAAACAACTGTAATTTGCAGCATCTGCTAAACCAAACTAAGAGGCAAGAACACTGCCAACCTGAGCACCACCAGTAGGTGGGCAGAATGCCTGAGTACAAAATCTGTGTCTGAGGGTCAAACCACTGCCCATTCCCCTGTGTTATGGCATTCCCAATCTGTTGACCATGAAGCAGGCGCTGATGCTTCCTGCCCACAACCAGCGGTTGCACACGCAACAGTCAGAAACCATGTCCAGTTCGTTGTCCCAGCGCAGCGTTCAGTTATCCCTGCCCCGGACATTTACCAAAAAGAAGAAATATCGACTCACCCACTGGCGCAAATGCTAAACACTCACATTGCCAAATTGCTAGCCCTGGAAATGTTGCACTTTAGACTTGTGGGAACTGAGTCTTTCTGCGACCTCTTGGTGGTGGCAGCCCCACAGTACTCGATTTCCAGCTGCCACTATTTTTCCCGATGTGCTATCCCCGCTTTACATAATCACGTGTTACATAATTTCAGCCGTGCTCTGGGCAATGCAGTCTCGGAGAAGGTCAACCTAACCACAGACACATGGACAAGTACTTATGGACAGGGATGCTACATTTTCCTGATGGCACACTGGGTTAACCTGGTGAAGTCTGGGACAGAGTCAGGTGCTGGGACATCACATATCTTACCCACACCAAGAATAGCGGACCCAACTTCCATCAAGGTTTCAGTCTCCTCACTTTCCAGTTCCTGTCTCTCTTCCGCCTCCTTCTCATCCTCAGTGGAACTAGCCTACCCATCACGCACCAGCTGGGAAGTCTACAGCACTGTATTGGCGAAGCGGCAGCATGCTCTGCTGAAGCTCATTTGTTTAGGTGATAAAGCTCACAACACAGCAGAGCTGTTGAAAGGGATAAAAGAACAGACCGTTCAGTGTCTCTCCCTGCCGAACCTCCAACTAGGTCTGGTTGTTTGCTATAATGGGCGTAACTTGGTGGCGGCTTTAAAGCTCGGCAAGCTAGTACACATTACATGCATGGCCCAAGTGCTGAAATGGTTGTACAGTGGTTTTTAAAAACATACATTTTATTGACCTACTTGTCAAGGTACGCCATGTCAGGCTTTTGCCAGTCTAGCTTCGCTGCAGCAGAGCTTTATTTTGCCTTGTCACAGACTGATTTGTGACCTGCCCACAAGCTGGAATTTGACCTTTTGTATGTTGGCGAGGCTTAGTGTGCAACAGAGGGCAGTGTCAGAATTCTAGCTTCTCAATGCCAGTCAAAATAGCACTGAACTCCCACACATAACAACTACCGAGTGGGTGTGGATCACTGAGATATGTGAGGTTCTTCAAAACTTTGAGTACTGCACCAAGATGGTGAGCGTTGATGATGCTATTATCAGCATAACCATCACACTGCTCTGTCTATTAAATTGTTCGCTGCAGAATCTCAAAGACAAAGCTTTGAATGCCGAGCAGGTGGCTATGGAGCAAGATTTTACAGTAGTTGATACCACACCACCCAGTCTTACACATTATTCTCAGGCCGCAATGGGTGATGACAAGGAACAGGAGGAGGAGGAGCAGGATGAGTAGGAACAGGAGTTTTTGGTGTGTGCTACAGAGGGGACTCCCAATCCCAGCTTCATGCCTGTCCAGCATGGATGGTCTGAAGAGGAGCAGGAGAAGGAGGCTATGCATCATGAGGAGGAGAGGTTGGTTAGAGTTCTTCATGGTGAGGACACTGAACATTTGGCTCTTTGTAGTCCACCACACATGGCAGAGTTCATGTCCAGATGCCTTTCCCAACACATTTTGTCTACATGAAATACTGGCTGTGCACCTTTCTTGACATACGGTACAAGGAGAAATTTGCTTCTCTCATGTCGGAGGCAGACATGCCATTTTCAGTGTTTGCATGCTAGAGGGCCGTTGTGGTAGACTTGCTAAAAAGATTACCCTCAGAAAACGCTGCTGGCAGAGGTCCCGGCACTTTTCACCCACAAGGATTACAGGGGAGGACCAAGCATACCAGGTGCAACTAAGGGCGTGGGAAAATGTCCACCTACTGGGGCATTTTCATGAGACCATCACATCAGCAAGGGCTGTCTGCGGGTGTAACTATGACGAGGAGAGAGAAGTTGACCAGTATGGTGAAGGAGTACTTAAATGACCACACCAGCGTGCTTACTGATACTTCAGTGCCCTTTATCTATTGGTTTGGCCCAACTTCTCCCTGTACACCTTGGAGATGATACCATGACCTGCCACAAGTGTGTTGTCTGAGTGGGTTTTAGTTCAGCTGGTGCAATCATAATGGATAGGCACAAACGGCTGTCAATGGAAAATGCAGACAGGCTGACTCTTCTAAAATTGAACAAGGGCTGAAGTTCCTCCGACTTTTTAAGCACTACGGATGACAGCAAATTAACCCCTTAATGTCCACTGACGTGCACAGTCCGTCATGGCAAGGTGCCAGTTCTGGCACCAGGACGGACTGTGCACGTCATGCCTTTGATCTACCACTGCGTGTAAACACGCAGTGGTAGATCAGTGCCGACAGCTGTCATAGACAGCTGACAGGCACGGCAAGCGGTGCGGGGACCTTTGCCGTCGGTACCCGCACCCACAGCGCTGTGATTGGTCAGTCAATCTGACTGACCAAACACAGCAGCAATCGTGCAGGAGAAGCTGAAATTTCAGCTTCCCCAGCGCGATCAGTGCAGGAGCTGGCGCTGCAGTGGCCAGGCTTCCTGCACTGACAGCCAGGAGCAGAGCCCCCACCGCCCCTGGCTGTTAACCCCCTGACTGCTGCGATCCAGCGCGATCGCAGAGCTCAGGGGGGGAGGCAGAGGGTCGGGAGCTCCCTCTGCCTCAGATCGGCGCCCTGCAAATGTATTTGCAGGGGCCGATCTCTGCCTTGATGACCCGGGGATTGTCATGACAACCTCCGGGTCATCTACCTACGGGAAGCTGCTGTGATCATGTCACAGCAGCTTTCATCATAGGTACAATGCATTGCAATGCTGGAGCATTGCAATGCATTGTAACTGCAATAAAAAGTAAAAAAAAGTGAAAGTCCCATAAAGGGACAAGTTAAAAAAAATCATTTTTTAAAAAAAATTGTAAAAAAAATATTTAAAAATAATAAAAAAAAATCCCCTAAAAAATACACATTTTTATGTAATAAAAAAAATAAAAAAAAAAAAAAATACACATGTTAGGTATCGCCACGTCCGTAAAAATCCCATCTATAAAAGCGTAACCCTAGTTAACCCCTTCAGTGAAAGCCAAAAAAAAAAAACACAAAAAAGTAGTAAATTATACTTTTTCCAAGAGGTATCATCATACCGCTTGGAAAAAGTGCAATAACACGCGATCAAAAAGTCAGATATAAATAATCATGGTACCGCTGAAAACGTCATCTTGTCCCGCAAAAAACAAGCCGCTATACAGCATCATCAGCGAAAAAATAAAAAAGTTATAGCTCGCAGAATAAACTTATCAAAATAATTATTTTTTCTATAAAATTTTTTATTGTGTAAAAACCGCCAAAACATAAAAAAAAATATATAAATGAGGTATCGCTGTAATCGTAGTGACCCGAAGAATGAAGCTGCTTTATCAATTTTACCACATGCGGAACGGAGAAAAAAAAAAAAAAAAACAATTCCTGAATTGCTGGTTTTGTTCATTCTGCTTCCACAAAAATCGGAATAGGAAGCGATCAAAAAACGTTATGTGCCCGAATATGGTACCAATAAAAACATCAGCTCGTCCCGCAAAAAATAAGCCCACAGATAACTCTGTCGGCCGAAATATGGAAAAATTATAGCTCTCAAATACGGCGATGCAAAAATTTCTTACAAAAAATTATTCCAAAAAAAAGCGTCTTTTAGTGTGTGACAGAAGCTAAACATGAAAAAAGGATATAAATCTGGTATCGCCGTAATCGCACCGATCCGACGAATAAAGTCGCCTAATCACTAATACCGCACGAGGAACGGCGTAAAAAAGAAAACCAATTCTTCACCTTTTGTAGATTTGTTCATTGTGCCTCCCAAAGATCGCAGTAAGGCGATCACAGTGGTTCCCCCCCAACATATGGGGTATCAGCGTACTCAAGACAAATTGCACAATAGCTTTTGGGGTCCTATTTCTCCTGTTACCCTTAGAAAAATAAAAATTTGGGGGCAAAAAGGTCATTTTTTTGGAAAAAAATATGATTTTTTTATTTTCACGGCTCTACGTTATAAACTTCTGTGAAGCCCTTGGGGGTTCAAAGTGCTGACCACACATCTAGATAAGTTCCTTGGGGGGTCTAGTTTGCAAAATGGGGTCATTTGTGGGGGGTTTCTACTGTTTAGGCACATCAGGGGCTCTCCAAGCGCGACATGACACCCGCAGACCATTCCATCAAAGTCTGCATTTAAAAACGGTGCTCCTTCCCTTCCGATCTCTGCCATGCGTCAAAATAGTGGTTCCCCCCACATATGGGATATCAGCGTACTCAGGACAAATTGCACAATAGCTTTTGGGGTCCTATTTCTCCTGTTACCCTTAGAAAAATAAAAATTTGGGGCAAAAAGGTCATTTTTGTGGAAAAAAATATGATTTTTTTATTTTCACGGCTCTACGTTATAAACTTCTGTGAAGCCCTTGGGGGTTCAAAGTGCTCACCACACATCTAGATAAGTTCCTTGGTGGGTCTAGTTTGCAAAATGGGGTCATTTGTGGGGGGTTTCTACTGTTTAGGCACATCAGGGGCTCTCCAAGCGCGACATGACACCCGCAGACCATTCCATCAAAGTCTGCATTTTAAAACGGTGCTCCTTCCCTTCCGATCTCTGCCATGCGTCAAAATAGTGGTTCCCCCCTACATATGGGATATCAGCATACTCAGGACAAATTGCACAATAGCTTTTGGGGTCCTATTTCTCCTGTTACCCTTATAAAAATAAAAATTTGGGGGCAAAAAGATTATTTTTGTGGAAAAAAATATGATTTTTTTATTTTCACGGCTCTACGTTATAAACTTCTGTGAAGCACTTGGGGGTTCAAAGTGCTCACCACACATCTATATAAGTTCCTTGTGGGGTCTAGTTTCCAAAATGGAGTCACTTGTGGGGGGTTTCTACTGTTTAGGCACATCAGGGGCTCTCCAAACGTGACATGACACCCGCAGACCATTCCATCAAAGTCTGCATTTGAAAAAGGCGCTCCTTCCCTTTCGAGCTCTGCCATGCATCAAAATAGTGGTTTACCCCCACATATGGGGTATCAGCATACTCAGGACAAATTGCACAATAACTTTTGGGATCCTGTTAGCCTTTGGAAAATAACAATTGGGGTGGAAAGATCATTTTTGTGGAAAATATATGATTTTTTAATTTTACTGCTCTACGTTATAACCTTCTGTGAAGCCCTTGGGGATTCAAAGCTCTCACCACACATCTAGATAAGTTCCTTGGGGGGTCTAGTTTCCAAAATGGGGTCACTTGTGTGGAGTTTCCACTGTTTAGGCACACAGGGGCTCTCCAAATACGACATGGCGTCCAATCTCAATTCCAGCCAAAAAAGTCAAATGGCGCTGCTTCCCTTCCGAGCTCTGCCATGCGCCCAAATAGTGGTTTACCCCCACATATGGGGTATCAGCGTACTCAGGACTAATTGCACAATAACTTTTGGGGTCCTTTTATCCTTTGGAAAATAAAAATTGGGATGAAAAGATCATTTTTGTGGAAAAAATATGATTTTTTAATTTACGGCTCTACGTTATAACCTTCTGTGAAGCGCTTGGGGGTTAAAAGCTCTCACAACACATTTAGGTAAGTTCCTTGGGGGGTCTAGTTTCCAAAATGGGGTCACTTGTCGGGGGTTTCCACTGTTTAGGCACACAGGGACTCTCCAAATGCGACATGGCGTCAAATCTCAATTCCAGCCAAAAAAGTCAAATGGCGCTGCTTCCCTTCCGAGCTCTGCCATGCGCCCAAATAGTGGTTTACTCCCACACATGGGGTATCGGTGTACTGAGGAGAAATTGTACAACAAATATTGTGGTTCATTTTCTCCTGATACCCTTGACAAAATTTAAAAAAATTGTGTCGAAAGAAAAATTTTGGGAAAAAAAGTTAAATGTTCATTTTTTCCTTCCACATTGCTTCAATTCTTGTGAAGTACCTAAAGGGTTAATAAACTTCTTGAATGTGGCTTTGAACACTTTGAGGGGTGCAGTTTTTAGAATGGTGTCACTTTTGGGTATTTTCTGTCATATTGACCCCTCAAATTCACTTCAAATGTGAGGTTGTCCCTAAAAAAAATGGTTTTGTAAATTTTGTTGGAAAAATGAGAAATCGCTGGTCAATTTTAACACTTATAACTTCCTAAAAAAAAAAATGTTGGTTCCAAAATTGTGCTGATGTAAAGTAGACATGTGGGAAATGTTATATATTAACTAATTTTTGTGATATATCTCTCTGATTTAATGGCATAAAAATTAAAAGTTTGAAAATTGCAAAATTTTCAAAATTTTTGCCATATTTCCATTTTTTTCATAAATAAACGCAAGTTATATTGAAGAAATTTTACCACTATCATGAAGTACAATATGTCACGAGAAAACAATCTCAGAATCGCCAAGATCCGTAGAAGCGTTGCAGAGTTATAACCTCATAAAGAGACAGTGGTCAGAATTGTAAAAATTGGCCTGGTCTTTAACCTACAAAATGGCTTGGTCATTAAGGGGTTAATGTAAATGCAGCCCAAATTGTTTTTTTTTTTAAGTTGTCTTAACGTCCATCTCTTACCATCCAAACCCATTTTGTTCAGGAAATCTCCTCCTCCTGTTTCTGCAACAAGTATTATTGTTCATCTATGCAAACCCAACGTGAGTAATGTTTTGTACCTTTTGAAAACTTTACACATTGTGCAATGGTGAAACTTTCACTCCCTATGTAATAACTGCAAAGAGTATTGTGATGTCCCCATCACGGCCTCTTTCAGCGTGTATCATACAGATCCCTTCGAGTAATTTTTGGAAAACTTTGCAAATTGTGCAATGATGAAACTTGTACTCCCTATCTCTACCTCTTGTAATAACTGCAAAGTGTATTGTTATGTCCCCATTACATTGTCATTCAGCTGGTGTGATAGAGACCCCTTGGGTAATTTTTTTAATCCTTTGCACATTGTGCAATGGTGAAACTTGAATTCTCTATCTCTTCCTTTTGTAATAACTGCAAAATGTGTTGTGATGTCCACATTACGGCCTTTTTCAGCTGGTCTGATACATTACAGACCCCATGGGTTAATTTTTGGAAACCTCTGTACATTGTACAAAGGTCAAATTTCTGCTCTCAACCTCTATATATTCTATTATTATAATTTTTTTTATTGTGTTGCCCTTCTCATGGTCTCTTAAAGCATGTATCTGGAAACCTGATGTTGATTTTTGAGTCTGCACTTGGACATTTTTTAATGTGAATGCATTAATATGCTCCACACAATTCTTCAGGTTTCAGCCTTACACAGAATAATAATATGAGTAATGAAACGTGCTCTATATATGCAGTGGGGAAAAAAGTATTTAGTCAGCCACAAATTGTGCAAGTTCTCCCACTTAAAAAGATGAGAGAGGCCTGTAATTGATCTCATAGGTAGACCACAACTATGAGAGTCGAAATGAGAAAACAAATCCAGAAAATCACCTTGTCTTATTTGGCAAGATTTATTTTGCAAATTATGGCGGAAAATAAGTATTTGGTCATTAATAGTGATGAGAGAGCACTAAAATGCTCGGGTGCTCGTTATTCGGGTCGAGCAAATTGGAATACTCAGGTACTCGACCCGATCAACGAGCCTAATGTAAGTCTATGGGAAAACCAAGCATTTTTGCCACAATCCCCCTCCGGAGTCCTTTTAAAGTCTAAAAACATCTGAAAATGATGGAAACAGTGCTCAAATGACATGGGAACATCATGGGGAATGCCCCTGGAATCATTTCTGACTCCCAGGCAGGGCAGGTTCCAGGTTTTCGTGGGCCTTGGGCAAAAGAGTCTCAATGGGCCCCGTTAACACATACCACAATTCATGATGCACAGATACGGCAAACAATATAGGTATAGTACAATGCCAAAGATTTCACCTCTTACATTACATGAGTGATATCTATTGTAAATGCTATAATAGATCAGAAATTGGACAGTATAGTCCTCATACAGTATTATGGGCACCACATAGTGCTCCATACAGAATAATATGCCCCATATATTGCTCCATACAGTATTATGGGCACTACAGTCATGGACAAAAGTTTTGAGAATGACACAAATATTAATTTTTACAAAGTCTACTGCTTCACTTTTTCTAATGGCAATTTGCATATACTCCAGAATGTTATAAAGAGTGATCAGCTTAACAGCAATTACTTGCAAAGTCAATATTTGGCTAGAAAATGAACTTTATCCCCAAAACACATTTCAACATCATTGCAGCCTTTTCCAGCATGATGGAGCACCTTGCCATAAATCAAAGGTGATAACTAAATGGCTCAGGGAACAAAAAATAGAGATTTTGGGTCCATGGCCTGGAAACCCCAGATCTTAATCCCATTGAGAACTTGTGGTCAATCATCAAGAGACGGGTGGACAAACAAAAACCTAAAAATTCTGACAAAATGAAAGCATTGATTATGCAAGAATGGACTGCTATCAGTCAGGATTTGGTCCAGAAGTTGATTGAGAGCATTCCAGGGAGAATTGCAGAGGTCCTGAAGAAGAAGGGTCAACACTGCAAATATTGACTTGCTGAATTAACTCATTCTAACTGTCAATATAAGCTTTTGTTACTCATATGTTTGCAATTATATTTCTGTATGTGATAAAAACATCTGTCAAACACACATAAAATCCAGAGGGCAGCAGATCATGTGAAAATATAATATTTGTGTCATTCTCAAAACTTTTGACCATGACTGTACATAGTGATCCATACAGAATAATGAGCCCCATATGTTGTTTCATACATATGCTCAATACAGTATAATGAGCCACATATAATGCTCCATACAGTATAATGAGCCCATATAATGCTTCATACAGTATTATGGGCACCATATATTGCTCCATACAGAATCATGGACCCTAGTATAATGAGCCACATATAATGCTCCATACAGTATAATGAGCCCATATAATGCTCCATACAGTATTATAGGCACCATATATTGCTCCATGCAGAATCATGGACCCCATATTTTGCTCCATACAGAATAATGAGCCCTATATGTTGCTCCAAAAAGAATAATGAGCAACATATATTGCTCCATACAGTATATAATAGGCTCCATATATTGCTCCATACTCTATAATGGGCCCCATATATTACTCCATACAGTATATAATAGGCCCCATATATTGCTCCATAAAGAGTAATGAGCCCCACATATTGCTCAATACATGAAAGGGCCCATATAATATTCCATACAGTATATGATGGACTCCATATAATGATCCAGTATATGATGGGCCCATATAATGATCCATATATAATTGGCCCCATATATGCTACAGTGTATAATGGGCACCATATATGATGCTCCAGTGTATTATGGGCCCCATTTTTGATGCTTCAGTGCATAATGGGCCTCATACCAGTGTATGATGGTCCCTATACATAATGCTCCAAACATAAAAAAAATAATATGAAATACTCACCTCTCCTTGCTGCTCTGCTCCGGACTCCTCAGTGTCACCATCTTCCAGCTCTTTGCACTGTGAATGTTCAGGCAGAGGGAGCACAGACATGACGTCATAGCGTCCTCCGACCGGAACGTCACAGTCAGAAGACGCCGCAGTAATGGAACGGGGAGAGGTATCACAAATGACAGGTCCCTGAGCAAGCGGGGGGCCCACTCACGGGAGTCGGCAATGGCACAGACACCAGGCCCCAATAGTGTGCCGATGTCCTAGATGTCGAGTGGGTCCCCCAGCCTGCTCAGGGCCCTGGCACTTGCCCAGGTGCGCCGGGTGCTGACGCCGGCCCTGCTCCCAGGTCACAGCTGTGAACAATGTTGTCAGAATCTTATTCCATTTTTACAGGAGCACCAAAAAACATACAAAAATGAAAACCAAAATTAATTTTCCTGGGAAATATGTCAAGGAACATCCTTTCCAGGGTAATGACTTTTCTGTAAGGCAAAATAATTAACCCAAAGCAAAAATGTTCCTCTACCACTTTGTCTATGTTCACACTTTGCGGTTTTGATGCGATTTTCAACATTACCATTGTTTCTAAACACTACAAATGCATTTACTGTGAAATGTCATTGTAGCATTTAACAGCCTTAGCTGGCCATGTGGAGTGTGACACATCATAAGACACATTTTGTTTCATTTATGAAGGAGGGACTCTTAAAGTCACATAGCCTATTTTTATAGGGGCATCAGTTGGCATTACTATTCTTAAAGGGCCATTATTAAACAGTGGGTCTCCTATACTGTTATTGCCTACGCATTGAGTGGTTGGGCTGCCAAAAATTAGGACGCACCCCAGTACCCCTTTGATGAGATGTACAGGAGAGCCTCATGAAAAAGTGTTCCAAGTGTAAGAAAATAAGTCTCCCATAGTGTTAGCCTATGTGTTAAATGCAAGGCCTGCCAATCAGCTAAGTAACACGCACCCCAATAAGCCTTTGAACCCTGGTAATGGATGGCCGCAGGAAAACCAAGTTTACATTATTCTTTTGGTAATGCCATAGTGTTAGCCTAACCATTGAATGCAAGGCCCGACCTGCCACAAAGTCACATGCACCCCAAAAAGCCTTTGAAGCGACATACTGGCTGGACACAGGAAAACCAAGTTCATATTATTCTTTTGCCACTGCCATAGTGTTAGCCTATACATTGAATGCAAGGCCCACCCTGTATCAAATTCAAACACACTCCAAAAAGCCTTTGAAGCAACGTACTGACTGGACACAGGAAAACCAAGTTCACATTATTCTTTTGACACTGCCATACTGTTAGCTTAGGCATTGGATGCAAGGCCCACCCTGCAACAAAGTCACATGCAACGCAATAAGCCTTTGAACTGACGTACTGGATGGCCACAGTTAAACCAAGTTCACTTTATTATTTTGGCACTGCCATAGTGTTAGCCTATGCATTGAATGCAAGGCCCGGCCTGCATCAAATTCAAATGCACACCCAAAAAGCCTTTGTGTCGAAATACTGGCTGGACACAGGAAAACCAAGTTCACATTACTCTTTTGGCACTGCCATAGTGTTAGCCTATGCATTGAATGAAAGGCCCGCCCTGCATCAAATTCAAGCGCACCCCAAAAAGCCTTTGAAGCAACGCACTGGCTTGACACAGGAAAACCAAGTTCACATTATTCTTTTGGCACTGCCATAGTGTTAGCCTATGCATTGAATGCAAGGCCTGCCCTGCACCAAATTCAAACGCACCCCAATAAGCCTTTGAACCAACGTACTGGATGACCACAGGAAAACCAAGTTCACAATATTCTGTTGGCACTGTCATAGTGTTAGCCTATGCATTGAATGCAATGCTTGCCCTGCACCACAGTAACATGCACCCCAATAAGCCTTTTAACCCACGTACTGGATGCCCACCTGAAAGCATTTTTCCTATTAATTTGGTACTCCCATATTGTTTGGCTACGCCGTGCATTGTTGAGCCTGAAGAACCTGCAATGGAGAATGCCAATGATGAGGCTGAAGACCCAGCAGTGGACAATTGCAGTGTTGATGCTAAAGACCCTGCAGTGGAAAATTCCAGTGTTGACGCTGAAGACCCGGCAGTGGACAATTGCAGTGTTGATGATAAAGGCCCTGCAGTGGAGCATTTCAGTGTTAAACCTGAAGAACCATCAATGGATAATTGCACTGTTGAGGCTTAAGAACCCGCATTGGTGAATTGCTGTGGTGAGGCAGAAGACCCAGCAATTTAGCATAGCAGTGTTGAGGCTGAAGAACTGGCATTGAAGAATTGCATTGTTGAAGATGAACAACCTACCAAGTTCACATTATTAGGAAGTGGGTCTCCCATACTGTTTGCCTATGCATTGAATGCAAAGCCAGCCCTGCAACAAATTCAAATGCACCCCAATAAGCCTTTGAACCCATGTACTGGATGGCCACAGGAAAACCAAGTTGTTCATTTTTTTCTGCCATACTGTTAGACAATGCATTGAATGCAAGGCCTGCCCCAAATTTGGACAAACCAAAATAACACTTGGAAGAGATTTGTATGAAGTCCTACTAAAAATCTGTTTCGATTTCAAAAGAGCGGGTCTCCTATACTTGTAATGTCCATACAGTAAGTGTATGGGCTGACAAAATAATTCCCTCTGTGGGGTACACATCAACATTCTGTCTCAACATTGTTGTTACTGGCATCATAAACACCCTTCCAAAAAATTACATGGCTGTTGCATCAAAGAACAAGTTCACCCTGGTGTTCTAGGGGTGGTGTCTGAAGAGACATGGAATATGGCCTGCGAAAAAGGTTTTCCCAGTTTAAAGGAGCGGGTCTCCTATACTTGTAATGCACATACACTAAAGGCACTGTCACACTTAGCGATCGCACTAGCGATCACAACAACGACAAGACCTGGCGAGATCGTTGGTGCGATCGCTATGTGGTCGCTAGTTAGCTTCCAAACACAAAGATCTCATCAGAGATCAGCGATCTGTATAACTACCTCTGCGGTCGTTGGGAAAACCTAGTCCCACCTGCGACTCTGGTAAAGTCATTCATAAAGGGTGTCACACTCAGCGATTCAGGCTCACCAGCGGGACACCAACGACCAAAAAACGGCTCAGAACGTTCGTAAGCGATCAGCGACATCGCAGCAGGGGCCACATCGCCGCTACATGACACACACAGCTGCGTCGCTAACGTGATCGCTACTGCGTCATAAAATCGGTGACTCTTTAGCGATCTCATTAGCAATCTCGCTGAGTGTGACAGTACCTTAAGTGCATAGGCTGAAAAACATTTTACCCTGGGGGGACACATCAACATACTTTGTAAATGTTTTTTGTTACGGACATCCAACTGTTATGTTCTGCTACAAGCACTAAGGAAAGAAAGGGAAATATGTCCCTACAATAAAACTAAGCTCAATCCCTACGATGTAACGGGGAACCTGATCCTGCGATCAGACCCGCTAAAGTCCTCAGCTATTCTGAACGAAGACCTATAGATGCGAGGAAGGGATCCCTACAAGCACTAGGGACTGGGAGAAAAGGTGGACACCTCCTAACAGAAGTTGTAGCAGTAAAAAGAAAAGCAAAACATCATAGAACATAGAGGTCAAAAGACAAAGCAAAAACTATCTGAGTAAGGTAACAAAACACCCGGCTAGCTTAAGAGTAGAAGTTACAATGAAGTCCAGCAAAGCCAGAAGGGCGGAGCAGGATTAAATAGGCCACAAAGGTCATGTGACGAGCAAGATAAAAAAAAAACTAACAGGAGAGTTCTAACAGTACCCCCCCTTCTAAGAGGATCCTCCGGATCCCCTAGGCCCAGGCTTATCCGGAAACCTCTTGTGAAACACTCTGACAAGTCTGGACGCAGAAACATCATCTGCCCTCACCCATGAGTTATCCTTGGGTCCGAAACCCTTCCAAGCGACAAGATACTGCAAACTCCCTCTATACCGTCTAGAATTTAGGATGCGGGAAATTTCATATTCCCCATCCTCCACCACCGGGGGAACAGTGGCAGAGGCTTCTCCATCCGACACATCAGCTCTTTTCAACAGAGAAACATGAAGCACCGGATTAATCTTCCAGGAGGTAGGAACCTCCAACCTAACAGTCGATTGGTTAACAACCTGAAGCACCTTAAAGGGCTCTACAAACTTGGGACCCAATTTTTTAGAAGGAATCCTCAACCTCAGATTCTTAGAGGATAACCAAACCATGTCACCAATAGCAAACAAAACCTCTTGCCGTTTCCTATCAAAGTACCCTTTAGATTTTCTGTTAGCCTCCTGAAGATTACCAGGTACATCCGTCCAAACTCTCTCCAAATCACCAGAAAAATTCTCCTCTTCAGGCAGGCCGATACCAAATTGGAGAATGACCCAAACGACGGATGTCTCCCAGTACAACAAAAAAGGCAAACAACCAGCAGAAGAGGATGTATGGTTGTTAAGAGAAAATTCAGCAAGTGGCAGAAACTCAGACCACCCCTCTTGATTGTCTGCCACAAAACAACGCAAGAACTGCTCAACATCCTGATTTTTCCTTTCTGTCTGGCCATTAGACTCAGGATGATATCCAGATGAAAACGACAAATGAACTCCCAACCTGTCACAAAAGGCGCGCCAAAAACGAGCCACGAACTGAGGTCCCCTATCGGAAACAATGTCAGTAGGAACGCCATGTAGTCTGACAATTTCCTTGACAAAGGCCTTAGCGAGAGTCTAAGTGCAGGGCAGTTTGATGAAAGGAACCAAGTGACACATCTTGCTAAAACGGTCCACGACCACCCAGATGACAGTGAAACCCTCAGAGGAGGGAAGGTCAGTAATAAAGTCCATAGCCAAATGTGTCCAAGGTGCACTAGGAACCTCTAAAGGGCAAAGCAACCCCGCAGCAGGAGTATGTGAAGACTTAGATCTAGCACACACAGTACATTGATGCACCCACTTAATGACTTCCTTCTGCCATCCCGGCCACCAAAACTGCGACGCACAAGTCTCTTGGTCTCAGAGATTCCAGGATGACCTGCCAAACGAGACTCATGACACTCCACCAACAAATCTCTCCTAAAGGTCCCAGGCACAAACAACCTCCCATGGGGAGTGTTAGATGGGGCATTCTCCTGTGCTTTAAGAATCTCATCTTCCAACACAGAGTCCAAAGCAGCAATCACAACCCTTCTTGTAAAATGTTCTCCTCCTCCTCAGCACCAACCATGGGAGAAAAACTGTGAGACAAAGCATCGGCTTTCACATTCTTAGTACCCGGGATGTAAGTAACAGAAAAATTAAACCGCGAGAAAAACTGCCCACCTAGCCTGACGGGCATTCAAGCGTTTGGCAGCATCCAGATAGATCAGATTTTTATGATCCGTGAAAACCTGAACGGGAAATTCAGCACCTTCCAAGCAATGCCGCCAGTGTTCAAATGCGAGTTTAATGGCCAACAATTCCCGATTACCAATATCATAATTCAATTCAGTCTCAGAAAATTTCTTTGAAAAAAAAGCACAAGGATGTACTCCATCCGTATTTTCCTGAGACAACACTGCGCCGACCCCCACAGAAGAAGCATCAACCTCAACCAAAAACGGTTTAGTCACATCAGGCTGCATAAGGATGGGAGCAGTGCTGAAGCTCTCCTTTAAAACACAAAAGCTTCAATGGCCTCAGTAGTCCACTGAACCGCATTAGCACCTTTCCAGTTGAGATCGGTCAGTGGTTTGACAATAATAGAAAATTTTTTAATGAATTTTCTATAATAATTGGCGAAACCCAAAAACCTCTGTAACGATTTCAAACCAATAGGCCTAGGCCATTCCTGCACAGCTTGAACTTTCACCGGGTCCATCTCAAAACCTTCGCTGGAGATAATGTAGCCCAAAAAACTAATTCTCTGTACAGCGAACTCACATTTCTACAGCTTAGCAAAAAGCGAATTGTCACTCAATAACTGTAATACCTCAAGCACGCTCCGCCAATGAGACTCGAGATCCGGCGAATAAATCAAAATGTCATCCAAATACACAACCACATTTTTGCCGATCAAAGGTCTAAGGATGTCATTAATA
Source organism: Oophaga sylvatica (assembly GCA_033576555.1). Taxonomy (NCBI): domain Eukaryota; kingdom Metazoa; phylum Chordata; class Amphibia; order Anura; family Dendrobatidae; genus Oophaga; species Oophaga sylvatica. Next base: position 751,240,514 of record JARQOD010000001.1, on the reverse strand, counting down.
AGATTCTGAAAAAATGCAGGAGCATTGGTAAGGCCAAAAGGCATAACCAGATTCTCAAAATGACCCACAGGAGTGTTAAAAGCAGTCTTACATTCGTCACCCTCCTTCATGCGCAACAAATTGTATGCCCCCCGAAGATCAATTTTAGAAAACCACTTGGCCCCCGCTAACTGGTTAAACAAATCAGGAATCAATGGCAGTGGTAAGGATTGCGTACAGTGATTTTATTAATCTCACGAAAGTCCAGACAAAGACGTAAACCGCCGTCCTTTTTTTTTCACAAAAAAAATCCAACAGCCACAGGAGACTTGGAAGGCCTAATGTGACCGGCGGTCAAGCTTGTCTGTATGTATTCCTCCAAAGCCTTTCTCTCAGGAATAGTAAGATTAAATAACCGACTTTTAGGAAGAGTCGCTCCAGGGACAAATTCAATAGTACAATCATAATCTCTATGGGGAGGCAAAATCTGTGATTCCTTCTCAGAAAAAACTTTCCAAAAATCCTGAATAGGTACAGGTAGTTCCCCTTTATCCACAGCAGCAATACGCCCGTTACAACACTTGTCGTAATACTTCGAACTCCAGGACTTAATTTCTTGTTAGACCAATCCAGAACAGGATTGTGCAATTTTAACCAGGGTAACCCCAAGATCACCGGAGAAGGTAAATTATTCAATACTACCAAATCCAAATTCTCTTGATGAACACCATTAATAATAAGGGGAAATTCACAGACCTTGTGAGTAATATTCTTTAAGGGAGAGCCATCAACAGAAACCACGGCAATAGGAGATGACAAAGGTTTGGGTTCTAATTTAAGTTTTTCCAAGAATCCCCATCAATCACATTCATCGTAGAACCACAATCGACAAATACCCGAAAATCCTTTAATTCTTCCTGAGCAGCAGTAGCAGTGGCAGAAAGAAAGACGCCCTTAGTATTTAAACAGGCTATACTGGCGGAACTGACCTTTTTTTTTTTCTTTGTTCATACGCAGCACAAAATTCTTAATGAAATGGTCAGATTTGCTGCAATAAAAGCACAAACCTTCAGAATACCTGAGAGCGAAGTGTCATCGCTCCAATTTCCATCAGCTCTCCAATGTCAGTACATTCCCTCTCAAGACTTGGAGCTGACATGGCAGAGGATTTACTCTCATTAACCCTTGCATGCAGTCTCCTATCCACCCGTATTGCTAATTGCATAGCCTCTTGCAAGTTACCAGGTGTGGGATAAGCAATCAGCAAATCTTTAACCCTTTCACTTAGCCCTGCAAGAAATAAACTTTTCAAAGCTGAATCGTTCCACCCCACCTGAGTAGACCACCGACGGAAGTGAGTACAATATTTTTCCACATTACCTGATCCCTGTCTCAAACGTCTCAATTCTGTCTCAGCTGATGAAACACGATCAGGATCATCATACAATAACCCCAAAGCAGAAAAAAAACTATCCACTGATCTAAAGCATGGATCACTAGGTTGCAGAGAAAAGGCCCACTCCTGAGGTTCTTTGCGCAAAAGTGACATTATGAACCCTATGCGCTGTGATTCATCACCAGAGGATCTGGGTCTCAAACGGAAATACAACAAGCAAGCATTTTTAAAAGAAAAAAAATCTTGTTGTTCACCAAAAAATAAATCAGGCAGACGTACCTTTGGCTCCACGAAATGTGCTCCAGAACAATTACTCACGTGTTGCTGGATCTCAGCCACCTCCAGAGAGAGTCCCTGCAGGCGTTGAGCCAAATCTGGAACCGACACCATGATGGAAACAGAAAATCTTTCCTTAGAGATATTTTTTGGCTGGACTTACTGTTATGTTCTGCTTCAAGCACTAAGGAAAGAAAGGGAAATCTGTCCCTACAATAAAACTAAGCTCAATCCCTACGATGTAACGGGGAACCTGATCCTGCGATCAGACCCGCTAAAGTTTCTCAGCTAGTCTGAACGAAGACCTATAGATGCAAGGAAGGGATCCCTACAAGCACTAGGGACTGGGAGAAAAGGTGGACACCTCCTAACAGAAGTTGTAGCAGTAAAAGAAAAGCAAAACAACATAGAATATAGAGGTCAAAAGACCAAGCAAAAACTATCTGAGTAAGGTAACAAAGCACCCGGCAAGCTTAAGAGTAGAAGTTACAATAAAGTCCAGGAAAGCCAGAAGGGCGGAGCAGGATTAAATAGGCCACAAAGGTCATGTGACCAGCAAGATAAAAAAAAAAAACGAACAGGAGAGTTCTAACACCAACATCCTTTCAAAACAATGTAGTGGCTGTTTCATCATGGAACACATTCACCCTGGTGTTCTAGTGGTAGTGTCTGAAGAGATGTGGAATATGGCATGCAAAAAAGGTCTTCCCAGTTTAAAGGAGCGGGTCTCCTATACTTGTAATACAGCAAAACATAACCTCCAATACAGTGTCATTTTTGGAAGGTGTATTACTATGCACTTCTTCACAACCACACATGGGTATACGCTTCCTCACTTTGGCTAATTGATGTGTTATCCTCCTCATTCTCCTCATCCTCATCATCCACCACCACTAGATCAACATGGTGACCGTGGTCCATGATGCAACAGAAAACTTATTGTGCAAAAGGGGTTTTTTATGTCTTTTTCATTAAAAATATTTACACAGTAGGTTGATGTGTACCCCCCAAGGGGAAATGTTTGTCAGCCCATGCAGTTAGTGTATGGGCATTACAAGTATAGGAGACCCGCTCCTTTAAACTGGGAAGACATTTTTTGGAGGCCATCCTCCACGTCTCTTCAGACACAACCACTAGATCACCAGGGTGAGCGTGTTCAGTGCTGCAACAGCCACTATATTGTTTTGCAAGGGTGTTACCGATGTCCTTGACAAAAAATATTTACACAGTAGGCTGATGTGTACCCCCCAGGGAGAAATGTTTGTCAGCCCATACACTTAGTGTATGGGCATTTCAAGTATAGGAGACCCACTCCTTTAACCCCTTCACCCTCAAGGGTGGTTTGCACGTTAATGACCGGGCCAATTTTTACAATTCTGACCACTGTCTCTTTCTGAGGTTATAACTCTGGAACGCTTCAACGGATCTTCGCGATTCTGAGATAGTTTTCTCGTGACATATTGTACTTCACGTTAGTGGTAAAATTTCTTCGATATAACTTGTGTTTATTTTTGAAAAAAATGCAAATATGGCGAAAATTTTGAAAATTTTGCAATTTTCAAACTTTGAATTTTTATTCCCTTAAAACAGAGAAATATGTCACACAAAATAATTAAGAAATAACATTTCCCACATGTCTACTTTACATCAGCACAATTTTGGAACCAAATTTTTTTTTTGTTAGGAAATTATAAGGGTTAAAATTTGACCAGCGATTTCTCATTTTTACAACAAAATTTACAAAGCCATTATTTTAGCGACCACCTCACAGTTGAAGTCATTTTGAGGGGTCTATAAGGCAGAAAATACCCAAAAGTGACACCATTCTAAAACTGCACCCCTTAAGGTACTCAAAACCACATTCAAGAAGTTTATTAACCCTTCAGGTGCTTCACAGGAACTGAAGCAACGTGGAAGGAAAAAATTAATATTTAACTTTTTAGTCACAAAAATGATCTTTTACAAACTTTTTTTTATTTTCACAAGGGTAAAAGGAGAAAATGGACAGATAAAGTTGTGAAATTTCTCCTGAGTACGCCAATACCCCATATGTTGGGGAAACCACTGTCTGGGCGCACGGCAGGGCTTGGAAGGGAAGGAGCGCCGTTTGACTTTTTCAAATCAAAATTGGCTGGAATTGAGATTGGATGCCATGTCGCGTTTGGAGAGCCTCTGATGCGTCTAAACAGAGGAACCCCCCACAAGTGACACCATTTTGGAAACTAGACCCCGTATGGAACTTAGCTAGATCTGTTGTGAGCACTTTGAACCCCCAAGTGTTTCACAAAAGTTTATAATGCCTGGGTGTGAAAAAAAAAAACAATTTTCCACAAAATGATTTTTTTGTCCCAAATTTTTGATTTTTCCCAAGGAAATTGGACCCTAAAAGTTGTTTTCCAATTTGTCCTGAATACGCTGACACCACATATGTGGGGGGAAACTGTTTGGGTGCACGGCAGGGATTGGAAAGGAAGTAATAACGTTTTGAAATGCAGACGTTGATTGGGGTCATCTTCTGTTTGCAGCGCCCCAGATGAGCCTAAACAGTGGAAACCCCCACAAGGGACCCATTTTGGAAACTAGATCCATAAGGAACTTATCTAGATGTGTTTGTGAGCACTTTTAAACCCGAAATGCTTCACAGAAGTTTATGACATACAGCCGTAAAAATAAAAAATCTTTTTTTTTTAACAAAAATGATTTTTTTCGCCCCTAATATTTTAATTTCACAAGGGTAACAGGAGAAATTGGACACCAAATTTTTTTTGTTCAATTTGTCCTGAGTACGCTGATACCCAATATGTGGGAGAAAACTACTGTATGGGCACACGTCAGGGCTCGGAAGGGAGTAGTGACGTTTTTGGTTCAGACTTTGATGGAATGGTCTGTGGGCGTCATGTCGCATTTGGAGAGACCCTGATGTGCCTAAACTGTGGAAACCCCCCACCAGTGACCCCATTTTGGAAAATAGACCCCACAAGGAACTTATCTTGATGTGTGATGAGCGCTATGAACCCCAAGAGCTTCACAGAAGTTTATAGCGTACAGCCGTAAAAACAAAAAAATCATTTTTTTTTTTACAAAAATGATATTTTCGCCCCCAATTTTTTATTTTACCAAGGGTAACAGTAGAAATTGGACCCCAAGTGTTATTGTGCAATTTGTCCTGAGTATGCTGATACCCCATATGTGGGGGTAAACAATTGTTTTGGCGCATGGCAGAGCTCAGAAGTGAAGGAGCACCAATTGACTTTTACAACACAGAATTGGCTGGAATTGAGATCAGACGCCATGTCACATTTGGAGAGCCCCTGATGTGCCTAAACAGCGGAAACCCCCCAATTTTAACTCCAACCCTAACCATTGTTCCAACCCTAACCATAACCCTAACCACAAACCTAACCCTAACACACCCTAACCCTAATCCCAACCCTTACCCTAATCCTAACTTTAGGCGCAACCCTAACCCTAACTTTAGGCGCAACCCTAACCCTAACCCTAATGAGAAAATGGAAATAAATACATTTTTTTAATTTTATTATTTTTCCGTAACTAAGGGGGTGATAAAGGGGGGTTTGATTTAGTATTTATAGCGGGTTTTTATGATTGGCAGCTGTCACGCTAAAAGACGATTTTTATTGCAAAAAATAGTTTTTGCATCACCACATTTTGAGAGCTATAATTTTTGCATATTTTGGCCCACAGTCATGTGAGGTCTTATTTTTTGCGGTACGAGTTGACATTTTTATTGGTACCATTTTTGAGCACATGACATTTTTTGATCGCTTTTTAGATTTTTGTGAGGTTAGAATGAACAAAAATCAGCAATTCATGAATTTCTTTTGGGGGGGTGTTTATACCGTTCCGCGTGTGGTACAATTGATAAAGCAGTTTTATTCTTCAGGTCAGTACGTTTACGATGATACATCATTTATATCATTTTTTTTAGGTTTTGGCGCTTTTATACAATAAAAACTATTTTATATAAAAATAATTATTCTTGCATTGCTTTATTCTGCGAGCTATAACTTTTTAATTTTTTCTCTGATGATGCTGTATGGTGGCTCGTTTTTTGCGGGACAAGATGATGTTTTAAGCAGTACCATGTTTATTTATATCGATCTTTTTGATCGCGTGTTATTCCACATTTTGTTCGGCGATATGAAGATAAAGCATTTTTTTTTAAAGGGTTCACATTTTTTTTTTACACATGTGATTTTGATTTTTTTTACCTTTTTTACTTTGTCCCAGGGTGGGTCATCACTGTATTTTATCAGATCGCTGGTCTCACAGTGTGCACAGGCAGTACAGGACGCTTCCTCTGCGCCTGCTATGAGCAGGAACTGAGGAAGCCGCCTCTGTTATGTTTCGGTAGCTGAGGAGAAATAGCAAAAATATCAAAGTAGCAATACACCTGAGAGGCTGGAAACTATTGGGTTGCAGGACCCTAAACTAACCGCAACACTAGAAGTAGCCGTAGAGCGCACCTACGGTGATCCTAGACGCCTCGTCACAGCCGGAGAGATTGCTACACCTAAAGGCAGAAACATGAAAACTAACTGCCCCGCCAAACATGTAATGGCGGTTAGACAAGAAGAAAATAATGAGCAAACGCTGGGGCCCAAATCTGTCTAGATAGAAAAGTATAGGAAAGAATTCTGACTGCAACCCAAAAAAACCCTGACAAAAATACCAACACTTCTGATTAACAAAAAAACCTGAGATCACACGATCTCTACCACCTAAATCAGATCTCTGGTGTAACACACAGCAATTCAGCAAATAAAAGTGCCACAGTAAAAGAGCAAAAGTGCAAATACAAACTGAGCACAATTGCAGCATCAGGCCCCAAAAGGGGACCAGGCTGAAGTCTACTGCTAAGCAGCAAACCAGCAAGGAAAATCCAACCAGAAGAAAAAAAACAGCAAATCACTTATCTGAATAAGAGCAGGAATGCAAGCTGAGCTCCAATCAAGACCTGGAAGAACAATTGATTACCGGCAAGGCTGATGGGAGTTCAGGTCACTTATATCAGACCATTCAGAGCCAGCTGAAGGCAATTCAGCAATTGGTTCATTACCCTCAGCAACCACCGGAGGTAGCCCCAGCTCAGAAGTCGCCTCCAGAGTATGCACAACAGTACCCCCCCTTGAGGAGGGGTCACCGAACCCTCACCTGCGCTACCAGGCCGATCAGGATGAGCTCGATTATAGGCACGGATCAGTCTCCCAGCATGGATGTCCGAAGCAAACAACCAAGAATTGTCCTCCTGACCATAACCTCTCCACTTAACCAAATACTGGAGTTTCCGTCTAGCAAAACAAGAATCCAATATTTTCTCAACCACATACTCCAAATTGCCCTCAACCAAAACAAGGCCGGGAGGCGCAGTCATAGGAACCACTGGCTCGACAAATCTTTTCAATAAGGACTTGTGGAACACGTTATGGATCTTAAATGTCCCTGGAAGAAGCAAACGGAAGGAAACCGGAATAATAATTTCCATGATCTTATAAGGTCCAATGAACCTTGGCTTAAATTTTGGAGATGCAAACCGCTGGGCCTTCTCCTGAGAGAGAGACAACCTCTCCACCACCTGGTCCCAAATCTGCTGCATACGCTCCTCAATAGAGACAACCCCCGGATAGACAGAAGCCTCCGCCTGTCCTGAAGAAAATCGAGGGTGAAACCCAGAATTGCAGAAAAATGGAGACATCAAGGTGGCAGAGCTAGCCCTATTATTAAGAGCAAACTCAGCCAAAGGCAAAAAAGAGACCCAGTCATCTTAATCAGCAGACACAAAACATCTCAAATAAGTCTCCAAGGTCTGGTTTGTTCTCTCGGTTTGTCCATTGGTCTGAGGGTGAAATACAGAGGAGAAAGATAACTGAACACCAAGTTTAGAACAAAATATCCTCCAAAATCTGGAAACAAACTGGACTCCTCTGTCAGACACAATGTTCTCCGGAATGCCATGTAACCGAACCACGTGCTGAAAGAACAAAGGCACCAATTCGGAGGAGGAAGGCAACTTAGGTAATGGCACAAGATGTATCATCTTGGAAAACCTATCACAGATTACCCAGATAACGGTCATTCTCTGAGAGACAGGGAGGTCGGAAATAAAATCAATAGAAATATGGGTCCATGGTCTCTTGGGTACGGGTAATGGCATTAACAAACCACTAGAACGAGAGCAAGGCTTGGAACGAGAGCAAGTCCCACAGGACTGCACAAAGTCCCTGACGTCACGAGACAAAGTAGGCCACCAAAAGGACCGACTCACCAAGTCTCTGGTAACAAAAATCCCGGGATAACCAGCCAACTCGGAACAATGAATCTCAGACATCACACTCTTCTTCCACTGGTCTGGGACAAACAATTTCCTAACAGGGCAGCGCTCAGGTTTATCCTCCTGACACCCCTCCAGAGCCAGTCTCAAATTGGGCGAGATGGCGGAAAGAACTACACCCTCTTTCAAAATCACAGCAGGATCAGATAACTCAGGAGAATCCGCAAAGAAACTCCTCGAGAGGGCATCCGCCTTAACATTCTTAGTGCCCGGAAGAAAAGAAACCACAAAATTAAAACGTTTGAAAAACAAAACCCACCTGGCCTGTCCAGGATTAAGTCGCTTGGCTGATTCGAGATAAACCAGGTTCTTATGGTCCGTGAGGACCACCACCTGATGTTTGGCTATTTCCAGCCAATGTCTCCACTCTTCAAAGGCACACTTCATGGCCAATAACTCCAGATTACACACGTCATAATTACGTTCAGTTGGAGAAAATTTTCGAGAGAAAAAGGCACAAGGGTTACTCTTAGAGGTCTCTGGATCCCTTTGGGACAAAACGGCACCTGCCCCATCTCAGAGGCATCAACCTCCACCTGAAACGGCAGAGAAACATCAGGCTGCTGTAGAACAGGAGCAGAAATGAATCTCTGCTTAAGTTCCTGAAACGCAGAAACTGCCTCAGGAGGCCAATTCACCACATCGGAACCCTTTTTGGTCAAATCAGTCAATGGTTTAACAATACCGGAGAAATTACCAATAAATTTACGATAAAAATTGGTAAAACCCCAAAATCTCTGAAAAGCCTTCAATGAAGTAGGTTGAACCCAATCACAGATGGCCTGAACCTTGACTGGGTCCATTTCAATAACAGACGGAGACAAAATGAATCCCAGAAATGAGATCTTCTGTACGCCAAAAAGACACTTTGATCCCTTCACATACACTGTATTCTCTCTCAAAATCTGGAACACAGTCCGAACATGTTTCACATGAGAGTCCCAGTCATTGGAAAAAATCAAGATATCATCCAAATAAACGATCAGAAATGTATCCACAAAATCCCTGAAAATATCATTCATGATTAGTGTTGAGCGATACGATACTGCAAATATCGGGTATCGGCCGATATTAGCTGTATCGGGCTTTCGATTCCGAGTACCGATATTTTCGTCATATCGGATACCGGAATCAGATTTGTCACTGTCACTGTGAGTGTCCGTCGGTCGGGTCTGTCAGGAGTGAGCGGCACTTACCTGGCAGAAGATCTCCGGCGGTCACGTCCTGGACTGCTTGATGGACGCCATTATCTTCTCCCTGGCGGTCACATGCAGTTTTTCGCGATAACTGCAGTGACTGCAGGGTAATCCCGGCCGTAAACCAGTCCGATGACGTCACCGCCGGGGAAGCAGGTAATCAGCTGTGCTGCGCCGGGATGACAGGCTCTGCCTGTCATTCTGATGTAGCAGAGCTGGATCGTCGTGGGACACTCGTTACTATGGACTGCGTCGGACAGGTGGTATACTGCTGGTTTTTTTTTTTCATTTTTTTACAGGAGATCGATGGCGTCGCAAGATGAGACTGTAATAAAAGTAATGAAAACTGTGTTGTTTTTTTTATTAAATTAAAAAACTTTTATATGAACATTCACCCGTCCGAGTACATCAACAATTTAACTATTTACATACAGGGACCCTGTCCGGGTTATTTATAATTCTTTGACAGGGTGTTCCAGGTACCACCTGGTACTCTTCTGATGCTTGCCAAACATCCAAGACACCAAGGACCACCAGGACCTGATGACGTCGTGTGGCCTGTACAGTCAAGTCGTGACCCGCTATCTGTGTCTGTGTGGCCACCTCTTTCATCTCTCTCCGGGTCTGGAGCCCTATGTCCCGGACTGAACGAACCCCAGGGGGCCTAACAGGCGCCGGGTACGGGCCAGCTATAGTTATCATGTCCATAGCTGGGGCTGCTGAGGAGACCACTGAGGGAGGCTGGGGAGATTTACGGCGTGGGGTGGGCACTTGTGCAGAGGCCTGGATGTGGGAGGCTGAAGGCTCCGAGGGTCTCACAGGTTCCTGACACTCTGGGGAGTAGGGGTCGCACCTGGTAACATTTAGGGCGTACCATCCATTGTAACCCCAGTGTCGGGTGTAAGTCACCAAGTCTCCTGGCAACAGGTCCCTCCCCGGGTGTCCTTCTGGGAGGTGAGTCTCCACGTCCTGCCGGTCACAAAGACTTCTAAATAAAGTCCAGGCTCCTGGATGAAGCCCCAACCACCTTTCAATTTAAAGCTCCGTACTGCACCCTTACGCCGCGGCTCCCTCAGGGTTCCTTTATCTTTTATCATCCGGTCCTTATCTGCCCGGTCCTTCTCCAGGTTACGTTGCCGAAGTTTTTGGGATTCTCGCTGCTCCCTTTGTCGCTCTGCTTCCCGCTCCCAATGTCTCCACTCTTCCTCCTGACGCCGGTTGTAATTCTCCACCAGCTGCTCCATGTCTCCACCATCAAACTGCAGCTTATGATGTCCGGTTTGCGGCAGCTCTCCTGGCGCCCCCCAGTCCTGGCGGCGCTCACCTGCGGAGGAAGCAGCCGGCTCTGGAACAGATGACAGTCGGGGCTCCGGTACAGACAGTTAGACCTCTGGTGCCTGCGCGGCCTCCACCATGAGGACGGGTGTCGCTTCTTCTGTCTCAGCGACGGGGGCAGACAGCGGGATCTGGGGTGATGCCGGTGCAGAGTTTTTTGCAGGAACGGGTGCCACAACTGCGACAATGTCAACCGGATCACATTGCAAGGGCTGGGATGCCCGCACGGACTCCTCTACTAGAACGGGTGCCTCACCTTCCGGTACAGACACTTCAGGGGGTAAGAGGGATTGGCGCCGCTCCAAGTTTAGTTTTAGGGCACGCCAGCTGGCTTCCATCCTGGCGACCTCCTCCCGGTGCCGGGCCAGGCCTCTTAGGGTATCCTCCGCTTCTTCCAGCGTAGGAGGGTTTTCAGGCCGGGTGCCCAACGGTGGTTCCGTGGCGATCGGGTCGCTTCCGTGGGGGGAGAGCTCTGACTGCTCCATCCCTTCACACTTCTGCTCGTGTCCATTAGCCATCTCTGCCAAGTCACATGTGTCATTAGCATCTGGAGAGGGCCCTCTTTTGTAGGGAGGCGGGACCTTCGTGTTAGTTTCCGCACACTGAGGAGGATGAGGAGGCGGAACTGAAGAGCTGTGGGGCACGATCTTACATTGCAGTAACATTTAGACTGGTCGGCCATCGTTTTCACGCCACTGAGTGAGTGTACACCCACGAAGAGCACGCCCTTCTTCTTCACCAGTGCCTCGTCGTGATGCAGATATGGCGGAAAAATGGCAAATACATTCTCTGATGATTTTAGCAATTCTCAAGCACGAAACCAGTTCAATTCAGGCACACAGGACTTGCTTATAGCGAGCTACAGAATCCTGTTTGTGACGCCCAAGTTGAGTCGCACAGAGCCAGAGGTTTTGGGTGTACTCGGCACCGAGCCCGTCGACTTCTATGAGGTATGTCACGGCTTTACCCGGCAATTGAATCAGAGTCTATTTTACTATGTAGAAGTGTATAAACTATAAATATATGTATATATATATGTCACAATGACATGTATATATATATATATATATATATATATATATATATATATATATATATATATGTATTCTATGTGTGTATATTTTGTGTTTACAACGAAAGAAAGGGTTTTTTTTGTTGCGATTTTTTGTTCCCATAGACTTACATTGGACTTCCGGTATCGGAATCGGATATCGACGATATTTAGTGATATCGGCGATACCATTCCGATACGATATTTTTAGATATCGAGCAGTATCGCTCAACACTATTCATGATGTAGGATTGGAAGACGGAAGGGGCATTAGTAAGCCCAAAAGGCATCATGATCTAGGTACTCAAAATGTCCTTCTGGGTATTAAACACTGTCTTCCATTCATCCCCATGCTTAATGCGAATAAGGTTATACGCCCCCCTGAGGTCAAGCTTGGTAAACCAACTAGCACTTTTCACTCTGGAAAATAGGTCAGAAATCAAGGGGAAAAGATTTTGATTTTTAAAAGTTATTTTTTCAGGGGGTGAAAAATTTTTAAGGCCTCAAGAACCTCCTTTTTGGCCACAAAAAAAAAAACCCGGGCCCCAAAAGGGTGAAGGGGAAAAGGGAAGCCCCCTTTTTAAAAGGGGTCCTTAAAAGATTTAAAAACCCTTTTTTGGAAAAAAATTTTAAAAAGGGGAAAATTTAAAAGGAATTTACCCCGGGGGGGATTTTCCCCAAAAAAACGAAAAAAGGGGGGGGGGGGGGGGGCCCCGGGGGGGGGGGGTTTGGGGGGGGGGTTTGGTGGGGGGGGGGGGTTTTAAAAAGGGGGGGGGGGTTTGGGGGTTTGGGGGGGGGGAAAAAAAAAAAAGGGTTTTTTGGGGGGGGGGGGTTTAAAATTGGGGGGGGGGGGGTTTGGGGTTTAAAGGGGGCCGGGTTTTTTAAAAAAAAAGGGGGTAAAGGGGTTGGGGGGGAAAAAAAAAGGTTTAAAAATTTTTTTAATTTTTTTGGGGGGGTTTTGGGGGGGGGGGGGGGGAAACAAAAAGGGGAAAACTTGATTTGGTTAAACCCTCATTATCCCCTGGTGAAAACTGGGGTTTTTCCGAAAGGGGGTTTAGAATAATCCCCAAAAAAAGGGAAATAGTTTCCCGCGGGGGTATGGGGGGAAAACCCAAATTTTAAAAAATAAAAACCCAAACACGTTAATAGTGCTCCTAAATCAAAAAAAGCCTGACCCGTTTTTATGGACGGGGGAGAAGTCGGGGTTTTCAGTAAACAAAAATTTTTAGTCTGAACGCTACCAAGACAATGAGGGGCCCCAAAAGTTTCCCCCCGCTTGGGGAAATTTGGAAAGCATGAGGGTCCCACAGTAAAAAACAAAACCCAAATTGCGTTTTTCAAATCATAAAGCGGGCCCCCCAAAAAGAAACCCCATCCCCCGGGCATGGGTCAGGAGGGCCCCAAAAAGGAAAACTATCTCAGCTTACCTCTGGTAAAAAAAAGTCTGTAAATTTGAATAGCCAAAGACAGAATTTTGGCCGGGGGAAAAGGGGAACCCCCCCAAAAACCCTTTTACATTTTTGACAGCCCCTTTCCCCAAAAAAAAGGGCTCCCAAAGCAAAATTTTTCCTTTTGGTTGGACCCCCCTTTGGGAATTTCTGACAGTTTAGTCGCTTTTTCAGACCCTGATTTAACCCAAAAAAGGGGTCTTTTCAGCTTGTCAGGAAATTGGGTTTTCCTTTAGCCCAAAAACCCCCAGACCCTGAGAAAAACATAAAACATCCTAAAAAAAGGCCCCCAGGTGTGGGGGAAAAAAACCCCAATCCTGCGGTGACGCGAGACAGAGAAAAATTTGAACCTGCTGGTGCTTTCCCCTAAATTTTGGGTTCGGTAAAAAAAAAAAAAATTCCCAGTTTTTTTTGAAATTCAGAAATTTAGAGACCCCCCAAAAAAAATTTGGGATGGGGACCCCAACTGCTCCCCCCCGGGTGTCGGCTGTTAAGCGGGTGCCCCCGGCGGGGATCGGGCGCGCCCCCCCCGGGAAAAACCCCAGCTGATCCCCCTTTGGGGGCGAAACACCCCCTCCAGGGGAAATTGGCCGGGTTTTTGGGGGGATTTTCGTCCAATGGCCCGGGGGGGTTTTTAAAGGGGAAAGATTTTTTTGAGCCCCTGCTCCAGACTCTTAGCCCACACCCCCTAGTTTCCCCAGAGTGAATGTGTTCCGTGAAAAAGCCCCCTTTTTTTTTTTTCCGGGTTTTTTTAAGATGTCCTTAGCAAAAAAATTTTACCAGTACTTTTATGTGTACCCCCGGGGGGGAAAAATTTGTCAGCCCTTCACTTGTTTTTGGGCATTCCAAGTATAAGAGAAAAATTTTTTAAAATTTGGGGGGGGACTTTTTTTGGGGCCTCCCATGTCTTTCAAACAAACCATGATCCCCAGGGTAAAACTTTTTCCCCTGCTACAAAACCCAAATATATTGTTTTGGGGGGGTTTCGGATGTCCTTAAAAAAAAATTTTTTACACAGTGGGTTGTTGTGCCCCCCCCGGGGTTTTTTTTCCCCCTTTAACTAAGTGATGGCCATTAAAAATATGGGTTTTTCCCCCGTTTCCTTTGGGGGGGGGAAAAAGATTTTTTTGGGGAAATTCCCCCAAAAGTCTTTTCCCAAAAATTGTTTTTGGGTGGGGGCCCAAAAAAATTTTGGGCGGGGGCTTGTTCACTCATAGAAAAAAGTTTTTGGGGGACCCCCCCTAATAATGGGGGCCCCTTTTTTGGTTTTTTATTTTCTCCCCTTTAAAAGCAAACAATGGGGGGTTTTTCGCCCCCCACTGCAACACCAATGCGGGGTTTTTAAAAATTTTTCAGTTTTCTTTTCAGGTTCTTCGGGCTAAAACTGAAATTTTTTTATGCGTGTGTTCTTCCTCCCCCCCCTTTAAAAGCTATAAAAAAAGGGTTTTTTGGGGGTAAAAATTTGCAATGCCCCCCCGCGGGGTGTTCATTCTAACATTTCCCCAAATTCCCCCCCCCCCGGGTTTTTTTTCAGCCTAAAAATTTTCAATGTTTTTTTCTGGCCCTTTTTTGCTTCAACACTGAAAATTTTAAAACCCCTGGGTTTTACCCCCCAACATGCTTTTAAAATGGGGGGGGGCTTTAGCCCCAACACTGGGTTGTACACAGAAGGGGTTTTTTTGCTTAAAAAATTCATTTGTCCCAGTGGGTTTTAGCCCAACCCAATTTTCACCGGGGGTTTTTTACCCTTTTAACACTGAAATTTTTCCACCCCCGGGCTTTGGGGCCCCCAACATGCAATTTCCCCTTTCGGGTCTTCAGCTTTAACATGAAATTTTCTAAAATGGGGGGAAATCTTTAGCCTAAACCCCGCCCTTGTCCACGGCTGGGTTTTTAAAACCCCCAAAAATGCAATTGTCCCCCATGGGTCTTTGGGGTTTAAAAACTAAATTGTAAAACCCCGGGGTCTTCAGCCTCAGCAATCCCCAAAGGAACTCTGCTGGGTTTTTACCCCCAAACCCCTTTTCCCAAATTTCCCCCCCAGCAGGTTTCGGGGCCCCAAAACCCCCACAAGGGGGCATGCGGGGGGCTTTACCCTTTCCACACTCCCAAAATACACTGTTTTTTTAGTTTTACCCCGAAATTTTCACATTTGCGGGTCTTTGCCCCAACACCCCAATCCCTTCTTCCCCGTTTTTTTTCCCCCCAAAAAACTGAAATTTGGGCCACTGAAGTTTTTTAGCTAAAAAACTGAAAATTTTCCCCCGGGTTTTTACCCCCCAAACGTGCAATTGCCACCGCTGGTTTTTCCCTCAAAAAATGCAATTGTCCCCCCTGGGTTTTTGGTTCAACTTTTCAATTTTTTAAACCCCTGGGTTTCAGTACAACACTAAAAGCTAAAAGCTGGGCTTTAGCCCCAACCCGAAATTTGTCCACCACTAGGTCTTCAGCCCAACAGGCATTGTCCCCTTTTGGGGGTTTTTTTACCCTCAAACTGCAAGGGTAAAAATCCCCGGGTCTTCGGGCCTCAACAAGGGGAAAGCAAAACCCGCGGGGGTTTCACCCCCCAACATGCAAAAAAAAATTTCTGGGTTTCAGCCCCAAAACTGCAAGGGGACCTGCGGGTTTCAGCCTAAACGCAATGTTCATTTTGGGGGGGGCTTTAGCCTAAAACTGCAATGTACATGCTGGGCCCCTTTGGGGCCCCAAACTGCTTTTTCACTAAAAGTCTTTACCCTCAACCCCGCAATTGTCCACCGCTTGTTTTTTCCCCCAAAATTTTCAATTGTCCACCCCCCGGGTTTTTTACCCCCAAAAAACTCCCCAAAAATTTTCCCCTTCCCGGGATTCACCCTTTTAAATTTTGTAATTTTTTCATGGGGGGTCTTCGCATCAAAATTTAAATTTTCTTTTGCGGGTTTTTCCCCCCCCCAAAACCCCAACTTTCCCCCATGTGGGGCTTCTTCCTCAAAACTGACATTCCCCACTGGGGGGGCTTCATCCTCAACAAGACATTCTCCAATCCCGGTTTTTTAAGTCAAAAATTTTTAATTTTCGTAGAAAAACAATTTGAAAGTACCAAATTTTTAAGGAACAATGCTTTATTGGTCCCCGTATTTGGGTTTTAAAGGGATTGGGGTGCTTTTTACTTTGGGCAGGGCAGGTTTAGATTCAATGCATATGCTAACACAAGGGGGGTTTTCCAAAAAGCAAAGGAATTGGGGTTTTCAGGGGCACCCAGTGGTTTGGGTTAAAAAGGTTTAAGGGGGGGTTTTGTTTTTTTTGGGGGGGGGGGCCTTTTATTCAATTTCTAGGTAACAGGGGGGGTTTCCAAATGGAAAAAAAGGAAAAATTTGGTTTATGGGGCCCCTGCAGAAGGGGTTTTAAAAGCTTTTTGGGGTGAATTTTTCTTTTGCGGGGCCCCCATCTTTTTAAAGCTAGGCTAAAAAATATGGCAGCCCCCAAAGGGAAAAAAAATTTTAATTTTGGGTTTTTCATGTGGAATGGGGTTTGTTTTTTTTTTTCAAAGGGTATTTGGGGGGGTGTGTTTTTGGTGCGGGGGCCTTGATTCAATTTCTGGGGTAAAATTGGGCAGTAAAATGGAAAAAGGAAATTTTGGGTTTTTGGGCCCAGAGCACATGGGAAAAAGGCTTAGGGGGCGGGTTTTTTTTTCTGCGGGGGCCCATCTTAAATTTTCAATGCCTGTAACGGTATGGGGCCCAAAAGGGAAAAAAAATGGGTTTTTTGGGGTTTTTTGGTGAAAACAACCGTGGTTCAGGGCAGGCCTAAAACCCCCCAAACCCCAATTACTCACTGCCCCAGGTCTGCTGTGACTTCTGTCTGCTCCCCCCCCCATGCCCCGTCCCTTTTGTTTTCTCCCTGTTTCCCCATGCTTCCTGGCTGTTAAGGGGGGGCGGCCCCAAAACCTTGGTTCTTTTGGACGGGAAAAAGGGGGCTAAGGGGTTTTGGGGGCTACGGGGGTTCCGGCCCTGTACTGTGTTTACCTTTTTGGTGGGTTTTTTTTCCCTTTTGTTTCCCCCTTTTTCCCTTTTTCTTTTCCCCCCTCTAAAAGGGGCGGGAATATCCTCCCCCTTTGTGACTTTTTTTTCCCCTTGCCTTCCCCCTTTTCTCCGCCCCCCCCCCAGGAAAAATATTGGTCTTGGGGTTTTCCCCTTTGCCCTTTGGGTTTTCGTACTTTTTTCTTGCCGCCCCCAGGGGGCCCGGGGAAATTTCCCTGGCCCCCGTTTTTTTTTTTCCCCTTTCCTTTTTCTTCCCTTCCCTTTTTTTTGAATGATTTTCCCAACCCCCGTTTTTTGGGGCCCCTTCTGTGGTTCCTTTCCCCTCCCCGTGTTTTTCCCTTTTTGCCCTTTTCCGTCTGCCTGTTCTCCCACTTTTGGGGGGTCGGCCTGTGGGACTCTTGTGACTTTGTTTTTGTCCGCTTTGGGGGGCCGAATTTTGCACTCTTGCTGCTTTTTCCCGCCCCTTTTTTGGGGGCTTCCTTTTTGCTCTGTATTTTTGCAGCTCTGCTTATGCTCCCCCCCTCTTGCGGTTTTGGGGGGGCCCGGGCCTTGTGCTTTACTTTTGCCCCGGGACCTTTTGGTTTTTTTTTCCCCCCCCCTTCTGTGGGGGGAAAAATTTTTTTCCTTAAAATTTCAGCAGTTTGCGGGGTTTCCCCACCGGGGTTCCCCTTTAAAAACCCCAAATTTCCCTTTCCCGCCTTTTCCCGTTCCTTTTAACTTCCCCGGGGAAAAAGGGGGCCCTTTAAATTTTTCCTTTTTCCCCCCTTTCCTTTTCCCCCGGGCCCTGTGCCTTTCGGGTTGGGATCCCGGGTCTGTTTTTTTGCCATACCCCCCCCCCGGCCCCGCCGTCCCCCCCTCCAGTGTCTCAGCCATCCCCCCTTTGCCGGGTCCCCGCGGGGGCCCCCCTGCCGTTTTTTTACCCTTGGGCCCACCTGTTGTGTCTCTCCCCTTGTTTAAAACCCAGGGAAAACCCTGGGGGGGGGCCCCCGGAAATGTCCCCCAAAAAAAGCCTGACCTCAAAAATTTAAAAAGGTGGGGGGAAAAACCAAGGCAGGGTTTTGTCCCCCCTTCCGGGTTTGTTGGTTTTTTTCCCTTTTGGGGCCCCCCCCGGCTACGCCCCCCAGTCAGGACAGGGGGTGTGACTTTTTCACGGGCCCTGGTCCCCCCTG
>JARQOD010000001.1:751182969-751222193 GCA_033576555.1 Oophaga sylvatica | reverse complement strand
ATGTATTGGATTTTTGTTATACTCTTCTTTTTTGTTCATCTGTTTGCCAATATATTATGTTTTTTCTATGTATTTCTAATATAGTCATCGTTTGTTATTGTCATGTGTAGATTTATAGTCTCCTACTGGATTCATCAATATATATTTTTTGACAATAATGTATTCTTGTATTTGCCGTTTTGTTATGGTTGCTGATAGCATCATTGCGCATGTCCTAATGGGACGGCCTACACCAGGAGATTCTTGCATCTGGTCTCCATAGAAATGGCCGCCGCTAATACCTCTGCGCATGTCTGGAACTATTTTCCATCATGTGTTATTTCTGCGCTATTGCGCATGTCCGCTCCCACACTTCCGGTAACCCGCACCGCTGAACCGGGGACGCTTGTCCACATGGGGCCCCATGTGTTCCGGCGTTCTCCAATGACAGCAAGGTGGTCCGGATGCTATGGCTACGGCATTAATTAATTAGACACGCCAAGTTTGGGGTCTGGATGCAAGTATGTTTCGGCTTTGCTGTAATTGCAAGAGGTGTTTTCCCTAATTGGATACAGATGCTACTTTTGGGTATACAGGTATTTAAACATGGCCGGCTCAGCTGTTACCTTGCCCCCTGAAGAAGGGAGGAAGGAAACTTCCGAAATGCGCGTTGGGGTGGCAGGGGCAGCCTGTGTGGTGTCACATTGTGACCGTATTGGTATGTACTACATCACCATTGACTATTTACATTTGTATGCACATCTATCTATTTCCAAATGTACATTTATCTACTTCTGTATGTGCATCTATGCATTGTAACTATGTCAAATACTATCTGTTACAAGTAGTATTAGCTATTAGCGTTTTTGTTTACCACATGCGGCTTCCCTTGCTTTTTGTATTTGCACTGGGGTACATGCAGGATTCATCTGCTGTGCTATTCTTTTATCCTATTACATTAATAAAGTGTTTTCTACTTTTTCTACATTTGACCTTTGACTGCTTATTTCTCTCGGTGTTGCTATATATTATATATGCAGTTGGTCTAGTATGGTCCGGCATACATTCAGTTTACTAACTTTTGACACTATGTCAATATACTGTTTATGATATGGTTCACATAGTAACTGATATGTTGATCTATCGTTTTAAAGCCTGCAACAAGCCTAGTGCAGCATCTCCTGAGAAGTCTTCTCCCCCAAGCCTCCAGAGATGGACCATGCAAAAAAAAACCTGTGGGTAAATTGTTTCAGCTGCCTGTGACCATCCATGATTCTCCTGTTCCACAGCCTGCCAAGTCGGCCTCCCATGTAAGATCCAAGAGGTCTAATAAGAAGGAGCTGGCAAACTTGCAGCCGGAGTCTGGTCTTGTGAAGGAACATCCTGACGGTCACTGCCCTGTGAAGCTAAAGAATGTTTCTCTGCCTTCAGGGAGCTTTGGTGTGTCTAAGCAGCCAACCAGACGGAGTCGTTTTGTGTGGTCTCTGTTTTGCAGCTTCCGAAACCGGCGTGGGCGTTGTCTAGAGATGGCCGAGTCCTATTCGAGAACAGTCGACAACTACAACTCCAGGTCGGAGCATTATACATGAAGAAGTTTGTCTTCCATTTGCTGTCTGGGATGCCCATGGGTCATAGATTCTTGTACCCATTTGTCTGTAGACCCAGCAAGGTGCTTCGCGTGAAACAACCAAGTGACAAAAGGTGTCTGGTTTCCTTGCATCAGAGTCAGTCAGCAATGTCGTCCTCTTCTTCTGGACTGCTAGTGGTCGAGTCAAGGTGTGATGACATCTCTGAAGAGGGTGAAGCGATGGCATTCTCTTCACATGTCTCCAGCAGCTATACCTGTGATATGCTCCCAGGAGCATCCCTGCCTCTTGATTGTCTTCCCCTGGATAAAGGGCTGAAGATGGATCCTGAGTGTATGACTTCAGCTCCTCTATCGCCAGTGGCCATTGGGTGAAGATTTGAGGACAGAGCTTTACTCATCCTCTAACCTGGAAGAGGTGGTACAGTTTTTTCAGAGTAACAGACTGAAGAGGCTTCCTAAATGTATGCCTTCTGCTTCCAGGTGGCTGGTTGGTGAAGATACGAAGACAGAGTGTTATGCGCTCGGTTGCAACAACTTTAATATATAATGGATTGCAACCGAACACGGGGTCCGCGATGCAGTTTATAGACACTGCTGCCGAACACCCTTATAGAATGAGGGTCAAACTGACAACTAAAGGATTATATTAGATCTCGCCTGTGTTAATTCACACAAGGAGAGAGATGTGGAATTGGCACTATCTCCGTTAGCGTCACGGGAGATGTGCTATCAACTGGCGTAGATGTATCCCTGTTAATGGCACAGAAGCCACTTGCCAGATATTAGGTTAGCACTACTGTATGTGCTGCGAGTTGGTATAGATGTAGCCCTGTTTGACTACACAGAAGCTACGTGCCAGCCGCTAGGAAGTGTGTGCGACTTACGCCAGGCGTACGTGCTGTCAGTTGGTGTGCGACAGGACTGAGCAACTTCACTATTCAGCTGATGGCGATGCCCACGTGCTGTCAGCTGGAGTGAGACCGGACTGAGCAAGCTTCTCTGTTCAACTGGCAGGCGATGCCCAGGTTACGTGCCCCGCAGTCTGCTCAGGGTGTATGGCTACCCTCTAGTCATAGCTAGACTGCACACATTGGCTACCTGGCTGGCATAAGCTAATCCTGCCTGAAGGACCTGTGCTAATTAGCCGAGCGAACTCTGGCATCAGCAGGTCCTGGAGAGCAAAGCTAGAGAGCATGTGGAGCCCAGATTCTGGTACGTCAACACAAGAGTTCTGCCTATTTTAGTATGATCTGACCGCACCGCGCCGTGGTCAGACAAGCTTTATAAGGTCTAAGCTCCGCCCCCAGCCATCTCGACAATTGCATCAGTGATGATGTCATCAGTGACCAATCAGGCGATGCCAGGTCAGAGGATCAGCTGACATTAAGCACCAATCATGGTTCACCATGTCACGGACATGCTCAGTGCAGGAATTTCTGGACTTAGGCTTACAACAGCCTTTTCTTGTTCCGTAACCTAGGTTTAAGGCCCTATGAACAAAGACCCGAGTAACTATTTGTGCCTCTCGGGTATTGGCTAGGCGTTGGTATTGACGGTGCAGCTGAGAAGCATCTGGGTCTGGATGGGAGACCACAGACTCCTCGGATTCAGGTTCAGATCCCGCCGTCGTCCGATGCCTAACATTATCCCCCCTCTAGCACCCCACCCACTTTACGCTCATAATCCTCAATGAGCAAGGGAGCATGAATATGGTCCACAGGTTCCCAAGTTCTATCCTCAGAACCGCAATCCCTCCAGTGTACTAAATAAAATTTTTTGCAGCGCACCTCCTTAGACCCCACAATTGCCTCTACCTCAAAATCCTCACCCCCGGTGTGTTAGGGATCGAGTTCCCGATGCTGCACAAGGGGAATCTCGAACCAGTCCCACTGCGGTCCCCCATCCATCTCCGGCCGCAGTGGAGCCTGCTCAGCGGAGACGTCGGTCCCAGCGTCTCGCTCGGTCTAATACTGTGCAGAGGCTTGTTGCTGCCTCTCCTGGTTCCACAATTATAACCAGTGCTGGAGTAGGCAGCTCTGGGTCTAAGTCCTCACTTTCTCCATCTGAGCATGCATAGGGCAAGATCTCCCATTGGAGATAAGGGGTCACATGCTCGGTGACAGCAGCAACTCCCATTTGTCTGCCAGGAAGGTCCTGAAACTGCTTGAGTTCTGGAACAGTTTCTCATTGGTCCTTTTCTGGAAGGTCTTGTAGTTGCTGCTATAAAAGGGTTGCATGGCCTCACGGCCATGCGCTAGTATCTATTGTGTTATGTGCTTTGCGCCAGTGTGATCATGCACACATGTGTTTAGGTCTCGGCTGAAATAAGCCCCTAGGATACCGGCACCTCCGGTGAGGAGATTTGTATGCACGTGTTCAGGGCTTGACTGAAATAGCCTCTAGAATACCGGCTACTTCGGTGAGGAGTTGCTTGTTTGCATTGCTGACTGCATGACCACGGACTGCTATCCGCACAGCAGTTATCTGTGTACCCCTGTAGTGTTAACAAGACACAGTCCATACCTCAGCGACTCTGTGGTGTAACAGAGTTCGCTCATACCGCCATATAGTGCCACAACGTCTATGTCTGCGACTCTGTGAAGTAACAGAGCTCGCTTATATCACCATATCCTGTCATCTTACTAGCAGTAGGCTTTGCCTGCACAGTGGACCTCGGGCTGTGAACGCATCTATTATTTATATTTATTTGGTGCGTTCTGCAGTCCTTAACAGTATACTAGCGCCAGTGTCTGGCTGGTAAAATGGCAGACGTCCAGCGTCTACAGCGGTACATCCAGTAGCTGGAGGGTATGTTAGCGGCTCTATAGCGCACAACCTCAGCTGTGAATGTTACCGCTGTCGCTGTTCAGGCTGCTAGCGTGGCTGCAGCCAGTTTGTCCTCTGCCACCCCTGCTCCGACTTTATCCCGTCTTCCGCTTCCAGACAAGTTTGCTGGTGACAGCAAGCAATGTCGGGGATTCGTGAGTCAGTGCTCCATTCATCTTGAGCTTCTGGCTGCATGTTTTCCCACGGAACGGGCGAATGTGGGTTTTGTCTTATCCTTCCTGTCGGGCAGGGCGTTGGAGCGGGCAATGCCACTGTGGGATCGCGACGATCGTGTGGTGCAGAGTGCTCCTATCTTCCTGGACGCTCTGAGACAGGTCTTCTTAGGACCTCGTGTCACTCACGATACGGCGCTCCAACTGTTGGCAATATCACAGGGTTCATCCATGGTCAGCCAGTTCGCCGTCCAATTTCGGACTCTGGTCTCTGAGCTAGAGTGGCCGGATAACGTCCTCATTCCGGTGATCTGGAGAGGACTGGCAGACCATGTGAAAGATGCTTTGGCCACCAGGGATATTCCCGCCACACTGGAGGAGCTCATTTCCTTATCTACCCGCATTGATCTCCATTTTAATGAGCGGAGGTTAGAGCGGACCCAGTGCAGGCAGAAGTTTCGGCTGGCTCCTAGCTTCGCCAAACCTCTGGAATCTTCCGTTCAGGCGTCCGACTCCCCCGAAGCCATGGAAGTTTCTCGAGCGGGACCTAAGTCTGGTGGTCTGTAATTTTTGCCAACAGGCAGGACACTATGCTAACAGATGTCTACAGCTATCGGGGAGGCGATCGCGTCTAGTGACCCTGGGAGGAGGCTCACTAGAGACAGCGGCATTTTCCTCCAAGATGACATTTAAAGGGACAATCATTGTAGGCACTTCCACTCTCACGGTCAAGCTTTGTGTGGACTCAGGAGCAGAGGGGAACTTCATGTCCTCTAACTTTGCTCGCCGTCACGCAATACCTCTGGTGGCGCTCGACAATTCAGTGACTGTCCGGGTAGTAATTGGGTCGACATTGCCCTCACCAATTACACACCAGACTGTTTCTCTTACATTGTCTGTATCCCCTTCCCATCAGGAGCTTTTTTCCCTACTCGTCCTTCCCGAGGGAACAGACGAGATCCTACTAGGAATATCTTGGCTCCGTTTCCACTCCCCTCATATAGAGTAGACTTCGGGAAGGATACTGGCTTGGAGTGATGCATGTAGAGGCAGATGTGTCAGGAAGTGCGTTCAGGTTACCACTACTGAGTTACCCGCAGATCTTACTCCTCTTCCCAAGTGCTATTGGTCATATGCAGACGTGTTCTCCAAGAAGGCTACGGAGACTCTTCCGCCTCATCGCCCCTATGACTGTACTATCGACCTTTTGCCTGGAGCGAAACCTCCTCGGGGAAGGGTCTATCCCCTCTCTCTTCCTGAGACGGAGGCTATGTCGCAAGATATTCAGGAGAATCTGGCAATAGGGTTCATTAGGAAGTCGGTGTCACCGGCAGGGGCGGGATTCTTCTTCGTGCAGAAGAAGAACGGAGAATTACGTCCGTGCATTGATTACAGGGGTCTTAACGCCATCACCGTTAAGAACAAGTACCCGTTGCCCCTGATTTCTGAGCTCTTTGATAGACTCGGGGAGCAAGGGTATTTACGAAACTAGATCTGCGCGGTGCTTATATTTATAACCTGATTCGCATCCGTGAGGGGGATGAATGGAAGACGGCTTTTAATACCAGGGATGGGCATTACGAATATCTGGTTATGCCCTTTGGGCTCTGTAATGCCCCAGACGTTTTTCAAGACTTTGTCAATGACATCTTCCGGGATATGCTCTCCACCTCGGTCGTAGTCTATCTGGATGATATACTCATCTTCTCTCCAGATATTGACTCCCACCAGAGAGATTTCTGCAGAGTCTTCGACCTCTTACGGGCAAATTCCATTATGGCTAAGTTAGAGAAATGTATGTTTGAGCTGGAGTCTTTACCTTTCCTGGGCTATATCATCTCCACCCAGGGATTGGCTATGAATACTGCCAAACTACAGGCCGTGATGGACTGGCAAGAACCCCACTCTCTAAAAGCGGTGCAGCACTTTATGAGGTGCATTAACTACTATCGCCAGTTCATTCCTCATTTCTCTACCATGGTAGCTCCTTTGATAACCCTCAACAAGAAGGGAGCAAATCCCAAATGTGGTCGGAAGAGGTCTCCAAGGCTTTCTCTTCTATTAAGTCTCATTTTGCTAGCGCTCCCATCCTACATCGCCCCGATGTTGATAAGCCATTTTCATTGGAGGTGGATGCCTTATCCGTTGGTGCTGGAGCAGTCCTTTTCCAAAAGGATGCTCAAGGTCGGAAGCATCCTTGCTTCTTCTTCTCTAAGACTTTCACATCAGCGGAGAGGAATTATTCCATCAGGGATAGGGAGTTGCTAGCAATGAAGTTGGCCTTCTCTGAGTGAAGACATCTGTTGGAGGGGGCTCGCTTTCCCTTCCAAGTCTTCACTGAACACAAGAATTTGGTGTATCTTCAGACAGCCCAGCGGCTTAATTCTCGCCAGGCCAGATGGTCCCGGTTTCATTTCACCCTCCATTTTCTCTCGGGAGAGAAGAACATTGGTGCCGACGCCCTCTCTCGCTCTATGGTGTCCTCTGAGGAGGAGGAGGAGCAGCATCGGCTTATTGTCCCACAGAGAGCCTGAGAACAGTGGCCCCGGTTTCGCTAGAGTCTGTGCCTCCGGGCAAGACTTTTATGCCTACCAATTTGCAACCGGAGGTACTCTCTTGGGCACATTTGTCCAGGGTGGGTGGACACTTTGGGGCAAAGAGGACATCTGAGTTGCTGGCGAGGACATACTGGTGGCCGCATATGGTCTGTGACGTTGGGGACTATGTTTGGGCGTGCGTCTCCTGCGCCAAGAATAAGTCCCCTCGACAACGGCCAGCTGGGTTACTTTACCCTGTGCCTGTGGCAGACAGGCTCTGGGAGATGGTCGGGATGGACTTTGTGGTGGGCTTACCCAAGTCTCGGGGCTGCACAATCTTTTGGGTAATCACCGACCATTTTTCCAAAATGGTGCACCTGTTGCCGCTACCACGGTTACCTTCTGCATGGGCTCTGGCAGCGTTGTTCGTTAGGCACATCTTTCGCCTACACGGCATGCCGGACAAAATTGTCAGTGACCGAGGCCCCCAGTTTGCGTCTCGGTTCTGGAGAGAGCTTTGTCGTCTACTCAGTATTAAGTTAAATCTCTATTCATCATACCATCCCGAGACGAATGGGTTGGTAGAGAGGGCCAACCAGACCTTGGTCATCTATCTACGACATTTTGTCTCAGCCAGGCAGGATGACTGGGCATCCTTGCTACTGTGGGCTGAGTTTGCACTAAACAATGCTGTGGCTGACTCCATCGGACAGACTCCATTCCTCCTAAACTACGGTCAGCATCTGCGGATTCCGGTGCCCATGCCCTTGTCTTCCGCCAACTCCAGGGTGACAGACTGGGCTCTGGAGGCACGGGAAATTTGGGACCGTACCCAGGATGCCATTCAGGCTTCCAAGGAGAGAATGAGGTCCTCCGCCGATGCACATCGGCGCCCCGCTTTGACATTTGCTCCTGGTGACTTGCTGTGGCTCTCCGCCCGTAACATCAGGCTGCGAGTTGAGTCCACTAATTTGGCACCCTGCTACCTGGGTCCTTTCAAAGTCCTCGAGCAGGTTAACCCTGTGGTATACCGTTTGGCTCTTCCACCACACCTGGGTATCTCCGACACCTTTCACGTATCCCTCCTGAAACCCGTGGTAATGTCCCGGTTTTCCGAGTCATCTGCCGGGACATTGGGTTCGTCTACGGACGATCATGAGGTGAACGCCATTGTAGGGTGTAAGGTGGTACGGGCAAAAAATTTTATTTGGTGGATTGGAGGGGTTATGGGCCTGAGGATAGGTCCTGGAAGCCTGCCGAGCAAGTTCACGCTCCGCAGCTCATCGCTGCCTTTGAACTCAGCAAGGCCCAAGGAAGGTGGGGCCCTAGGAGTGGGGGTAATGTTAGGGATCGAGTTCCCGATGCTGCACAAGGGGAATCTCGAACCAGTCCCGCTGCGGTCCTCCATCCATCTCCGGCCGCAGTGGAGCCTGCTCAGCGGAGACGTCGGTCCCAGCGTCTCGCTCGGTCTAATACTGTGCAGAGGCTTGTTGCTGCCTCTCCTGGTTCCTCTATTATAACCAGTGCTGGAGTAGGCAGCTCTGGGTCTAAGTCCTCGCTTTCTTCATCTGAGCATGCCCAGGGCAAGATTTCCCATTTGAGATCAGGGGTCACATGCTCGGTGACAGCAGCGACTCCCATTGGTCTGCCAAGAAGGTCCTGAAACTGTTTGCGTTCTGGAACAGTTTCTCATTGGTCCTTTTCTGGAAGGTCCTGTAGCTGCTACTATAAAAGGTGCGCATGACAGCTCGGCCGTGCGCTAGTATCAATTGTGTTATCTGTGTACCCCTGTGGTGTTAACAGGACACAGTCCATACCTCAGCGACTCTGTGGTGTAACAGAGTTCGCTCATACCGCCATATAGTGCCACACGTCTATGTCTGCGACTCTGTGAAGTAACAGAGCTCACTTATATCTCCATATCCTGTCATTTTACTAGCAGCAGGCTCTGCCTGCACGGTGGACCCCGGGCTGCGAACACATCTATTATTTATATTTATTTGGTGCATTCCGCAGTCCTTAACACAGTGTCAGAAGCGTGCTGAGCTTCCGAGAATTTCGTCAGGCGAACGGGTTTCAGGAGTGACACATGGAATGTGTCATGTATCCTCAAGTGCCGAGGCAATTGCAGACGATACACCACAGGATTTACTTGGGCCAGAATTTTAAAAGGACCAATAAACCGAGGGGCAAATTTAGCCGACTCCCCGCGACCTCTAATATTGCGAGCCGCGACGCCCGGAGAGAAAACAGGAGCTGGACGACGATGAGTGTCAGCCGACTGTCTGATCCGATTTTTGGAGGCCAATAACGCTTCCTGCGTCAGATTACAGACATCCCGCGCCTCCATAGCCCAATCTCGGACCCCAGGCTCCTCAGAGTTAACTGGCATAGGAACTGGCACCCATGGGTGCTGACCATTGTTCAACAGGAAAGGAATCTGACCTGTGGAATCTGCCACTGCACTATTTAGAGCAAACTCTGCCCAAGGAAGCTAAGTTGCTCAACTATTATGATTGGCAGAAACTAAATGACGCAAGTATGTCACTAGCGTCTGGTTAGTGCGTTCCACCAGGCCGTTGGTCTCCGGGTGATAGGCAGTACTCACTGACAATCACCTGCAAGCACAGCCCGGCTTCTTGTGTCCTCGTACAGGAAGGCACGTATGTGATGACATCATCACGTACGAGCAGTGACCTGACTGGAAGTTCATAAGGCGGAGGGAGAGAGGATGCTGCACAGCTGCTCAGGTTAGATGGCCCTTCAGCTCTGAGAAAAGCTCACTGTGCCAAGGTGTGCGCCGCGCACAGAACTTCATTATATGATGGGGCCTCATAAGCAGAAGCATAACATTTGGTCGGGCCCCCCTCTGTACTGCTGCTCACCAGCCCCATACAGCATTAAGGGCAGTAATGCCCTGATAGCGGCCCTGCTTATTATGAACATTAGTAACTTTACACAACAGATTTTGGAAATGAATATGGCCCCTATAAGTAATTTAAGGCATTCCATTTATTTGACAATGTGAATATATTGACTTCTCGATAATAGTCAGCGGAGCCCACAAAATTACTATACCTAGGGCAGGAAGGGTACAGTATACAATGCCTTGTGAAGGTATTCTCCTTCTTGGTGTTTATCCTATTTTGTTATGACCTGGAGATAAAAAAAGTGGTTTTGGTTGGTTTGGACCATTTGATTTCCATAAAATAACTACCACTTTGAAGCTGTAAAATATATTTTACTGTGGCACAAGCAATCAATAAGATAAAAACATATACGTTTCATAATTATTCAGCCTCTAAAAGTCAATACTCTGTTGTCATGTTTTGCTGCACTTAGATATGAAAGACATTTGGGTTATGAGT
Organism: Oophaga sylvatica; assembly: GCA_033576555.1. NCBI lineage: Eukaryota > Metazoa > Chordata > Amphibia > Anura > Dendrobatidae > Oophaga > Oophaga sylvatica. The sequence goes on along the minus strand of JARQOD010000001.1, from coordinate 751,211,722 downwards.
ATATTAGCTTAACACATCTAGATACCTTCTTCCATGTGTTTGTGAAGTCTAGCACATGGTGTTTGGTTAACTTCTGCTCCACCATTTTTTTTGCTTGTTTTTCTGCTTCAGAACTGAAGTGATATCGCATTCACTACTCCTTCATTCTGTGGTGTCTATATAATGGATATATAGACAGACACTTCTGTGGAACTTTGGAGCTTCTTCAGTGTTATTACTGGTGTTTTTATTTAATGTCTTCCCCGCATGGTCAGTGAATATTGGTGGGCATCCTTCTCTTGGCATGTTTGCATTTGTCAAATTTTTACCATTTATTAGGATATTTATTATATTCCATCCCTCACCTATGCTTATCCATTTCTTTTTCTTCTTTTTACTTACTTAATGATGTTGCGGGTGCAATGGCCTTTTAGATCAGGTATCTTTATCATATGACACATCATGTGGCATTTTTATTGCACAGGTAGTCCTTCATTATTGATGTAACTTCTAAAGTCATTAATTGGAATTGACCTTATTTAGAGAGCTCATGTCAAAGTGGGTGAATATCTATGCATTCACAACTTTTCATTTTGTAGTTATTTAGATTTTAATGAAGATATGCTTTTCATTCCACTTTAACAGTAAGAATATTTTGTCAATTTCTTTACATAAAAAACATTTAAATTCTCTATATTTACAGGTTATAGTGCAAAAAAGCATGAAAAATACAAAGGGGTCAATATACAGTATTTTAATGTTATTTTTTAAAAAGGTACTGTAATTTGCACATTATTATTTATATATTCATTTTTTCATTATTTGGACATCTCTGGTCATAAATACTAATAATACTGGATAATGAATAACACACTTTTGTTAACCATAAGTAGCATTAATTTTGAAAAACAATTCTCTATGAAAGAACTAGCAGAACTGATGAAACAGTAGATTGAACAATATGTGTACAAATCTTCTTTGTATTCTGGATTATGGTTTTGCAGATTAGAATTTAGCTGTAGTCAATATTTTTCTTAAAATAACTTTTTGAATGGATTGTTTTACTTCTCTGTTCCTTAAACTGTACAAGATTGGGTTCAGCATTGGTATAACAATGGTGTAAAATACAGCAATCTCTTTGTCTAAGTTTGACGATTCATCAGCTGGTTTAAAGTAGGCAAAAATTAAAGTTCCATAAAATAACAGAACAACAGTGATATGAGAGGCACAAGTAGAAAAAGCTTTTTTCTTGCCTTCAGCTGAACGAATATTTAATATAGCGAACAATATGAATAGATATGAAATAAAAATTAGAATAATACAGATAAGTCCTAATATAAGATCTGTCACTATAAGCACATGTTTATTTAAAGAAATATCTGAGCAGGATAATGCAAGTACTTGAGGGACTTCACAAAAAAAATGATTGATCTCTTTTGGTCCACAAAATGACAACCACAGAGTGCTAGAAGAGTGAAAAGAAGAACTTGAAAAGCCAAAGGCCCACACCACAGCGGACATAGTAAAGCAAGATTTTTTACTCATAATATTCTTGTATCTTAAAGGGTTACAGATTGCCAAGTATCGATCAAGGGACATAAAAGTTAACAGAAGAAACTCAGTGTCCATACCAACAGTGAAAAAAAACATCTGAACAATGCATCCATTGAAAGATATGACTTTTTGCTGAGTAAATAAATTGAACAACATTTTTGGGATAGCTGACGTAGTGCAGATTATATCCAGAAAGGAAAGATTACAAAGGAAGAAATACATTGGTTTATTTAATGCTGGGTCTAAATTTGTGATAAAAATTATGAGTAGATTTCCAATTATAGCTATTACGTACATAGTAAGAATTACCAAAAACAAAAGAATTCCCAATTCAGGAGGGTTGGAAAGCCGAGAAGAATAAATTCAGAAATACTGGACCCATTGTTCATCTTATAGTCTGTTAAATAATTAAGTGAACAGTAAAAGATTAATTTGGTTTAATATCGTCACAATTCAGGTTCAACACACATAATAAAATTAAAATTGGTCAACACTTCTGCAAGTTCAAAATCCAATATAATCTAGATAATCAAATTACACTTTTCAACTTTGTATCAATATGATTTTTTACCCTTGTGAAAATGAAAATGAAAAATTTGAGGCTGATGCTGTTGCACTGAATGTAATCCAGTGAGAAGTAATGATAACCTAGCATACTATTTACTTCCCTTTGGTATACATTGTCTCTTTTGTTTGTGGTGACAAAAGGGAAAAAATTGTTCAAATAACCAGATTAAATTACACATTACAGCTAATTTGAAGCGAGGAGTAATTCATTTCAGGAGTTATTGATGTCTGATGTGTAGATTCACAAAGTAGATTGAAACATTTTACTATTTTGAGTAAGTGCATTGTTAAAAAGCTTACATTACTCAGCAAAAAGTCATATCTTTCAATGGATGCATTGTTCAGATGTTTTTTTTCACTGTTGGTATGGACACTGAGTTTCTTCTGTTAAATTTTATGTCCATTGATCGATACTTGATCGATATACTTGATATATAATATGCAATATATATACGGTATATACTTAAAACATTTTACATTCATTGCAGAAAGTTTGGTTCAATTGATATTGCTCCAGAATATGAAATATTTCTCCCCAAAAATTATTATAATTACAAATGTTTTGTTATACACATGTTTATTTCCTTTTTTGTGTATTGGAACAACACTAAAAAACAAAACAGAAAAAAGGCAAATTGGAAATAATTTCACATCAAGCTCCAAAAATTGTCAGGACAAAATTGTTGGCACCTTCAATTTAATATTTGATTGCACACCATTTGGGATAAATAACTGGAATTTTGGACCACTCGTATTTTGCAAACTGCTACAGGTCATTCATATTTGAAGGGAACCTTCTCCCAGCAGTAATTTCAAGATCTCTCCATCAGTGTTTAATTGGATTTAGATCCGGACTCATTGCTGGCCACTTCAGAACTCTCAAGCGCTTTGCTTTCATCCATTTCTGGGTGCTTCTTCAAGTATGTTTGAAGTAATTGTCCTGCTGAAAGACCCATGAACTAGGATGAAGACCCAGATTTCTGACAGTGGGCACTACATTGTGACACAAAATTTTCAGATTTCATGATGCCTTGCACAATGAAAGCACCTAATGTTAAAGGCAGCAAAACTAACCCAAAACATCTTTGAAGCTCCACCATATTTGACTGTAGGTACTGTGCTCTTTTCTTTGTAGGCTTCATTTCATTTTCAGTGAAAAGTAGAATGATGTGTTTCACCAAAAACCTCTATATTGCTCTTAGATGTCCACAAGACGCTTTCCCAGGAGAATTTTGGTTTACTCAAGTATATTTTGGCAAACTGCAGTCTAACTGTTTTTATGCCTCTGTAACAGCAGTCGGGTCCTCCTTAGTCTCCTACTATAAGGTTTCATTTAATTGAAATATCGATGGATAGTTTACGCTGACACTGATGCACCCTGAGTCTGCAGGACAGCTTGATTTTCTTTAAAAATTTATAAAGGCTGCTTATCTATAATCCAGACTATGCTGTATTGCAGCCTATAATCAATTTTTCTCTGCTGCAGGGAAATTAGACAAACGTGCCATGGGTTGTAAACTTCTTGGTTATGCTGCACACCCTGGACAAAGGAACATCAAGATCTCTGGAGATGGACTTCTAACCATGAGATTATTGATATTTTTCAACAATTTTGGTTCTTAAGTCCTCAGCCACTTTTTTTCTCCTCTTTTTGCTCTTTGTGCTTAGAGTGGCACACACAGGCACACAATGCAAAAATTGAGTCAACTTCTCCTTTTTTTTTATCTTGTTTCAAGTGTGATTTTCATGTTGCCCACACCTGTTACTTGCCAGAGGCTGGTTTGAATGAGCATCACATACTTGAAATAAAGTTGTTTACCTGCAATTTTGGAGAAGTGCCAGCAATTTTGTCTGACACATATTTGTTGTTTTGTGCAAAAGTATGTCCAATTTGTCTTTTTTTTCGCAGTTTTTTCTGTTGTTTTAATACACACAAATGAAATGGACATGTGCATAACAAGACATGTGTAATTACAATAATTTTCTGAGAGAAATACTTCATTTTGTGGAACAATTTCAAGGGTGCCAACACCATCAGCCATGACTTTATATGAATTTACCATATTTAGAAAAAATACATCTGAAATATTATTATTATATATGCCAGATTTTTACAGCATAACACTCACATGCTCTTTGGAAGATGAAAAATCAATTGCTATTGCAAATGCAAAGTGTCCAATATATATACATTTATTTCAGTACTATAGGGAATTTATCAAGAGGAAATATAAAATACACACAATGCCTTTCTGAATTGTATTTTCTCTTTGGAAATTGACTGCCAAATCATGATTCAGAAAAGGAATAATTGTTCTGAGATTTGTTGGAAACAAATGGCCATCATAAACATATAATATTATAAACTGCCTGACATTCCAATTCCAAATTAATAATAAATAACACTTATCCCATGTTCCAACATTGCATAAATGCCAAATTATTTAATGCAGAAAATATGCTGTCATTTAACAGCTCAAACAAGTTTTTTTCTTTGTTTTTTTCTCATGATAAGTTTCATGGAGAGCCTATAAAAACACATGTAAAAATGTAGAAAAAGTGTAAAATTCCAGAATTTCTCAATATAAAAGGGAAAATACAGCAAAAAATATGCGTGAAAAATGCAATAAATAGATTGCTTTTGTGTATTTGGTGCAGACACCTGCAGAATGACTGCAAAAGAAATAAACAGCCTTTTTGAGATTGTGAATAAATTGAGAATTCTTCTGCTTTCACTGCGTGATCATTTTTTCTTCTTGCAATTGCAATGTTTCTAAAAATCTTACTGTTCTAACTAACCTTAGACGTAGTTTACTAATAGAAACCATTGCATTCACTTTAGAACTATGTAGGTTTACACAGTGGCGTAGCAACTGTTTGTGGCGCCCGGGGCGGCAAATTTTAGGCCACGCCCCTAGCCACACCCATTTCACTGGTCACTCCCATATCCATGCCCTGACCACACCCCTTTAGCACTGCTGATCACACTGTTTCATAAACAATAATTATAAACACATACCTCCCAACCGTCCCGGTTTCAGCGGGACAGTTCCGATTTCGAGATCCTGTCCCGCTGTCCCGGCCAGGAGGTTTACTTTCCACATTAGAATCGTACATACGGAAACCCTGAGGACCTCCCACACGTTCTCGCAGCCACACGTCACGTTCCATCGCTGACCACATTTCCCCAGGATGTGGGGATCTCATCAGCTATGCAGCGCTGTTATGTTTCTGTAACTGAGGAGAAATAGCAAAAAATAGCAAAAGCGGTAATACACCAGAGAGGCTGGAACCCATTGGATTGCAGTAACCTGAACTAACCACACAACTAGAAGTAGCCGTGGAGCGTACCTACGGTGATCCTAGACGCCTCGTCACAGCCTGAGAGATAACTACACCTAAAGGCAGAAAGATGAAAGCTATCTGCCCCGGAGCAGATCCCCAAAGAAATAGGAAGCCCCCAAACATGTAATGGCGGTTAGATAAGAAGAAAACATGGACACAGACAGAAAATAGAATGAGCAAACGCTGGGCCCAATCTGTCTAGACAGAAAAGTACAGGAAAGAATTCTGACTGCAATCCAACAAAACCCTAACAAAAATACAAACACTTCTGATTGCCAAAAAACCTGAGATCACACAATCTCATCCACCTAAATCAGATCTATGGTGTAACAAAACACTATTCAGCAAATAAAAAGTAACAAAGGAGCAAAGCAAAAGTGCAGACACAAACGGAGCACAATTGCAGTGCCAGACCCCCAAAAGGGGACAGGCTGCAGTCCACTGCAAGCAGCAAACCAGCAGAGAAAATCAAACAGAGGAAAAAAAACAGCAAACACTTATCTGAATAAGAGCAGGGAACTAGCAGTGCTTCAAGCAAGACCAGAAGGAACAATTGATAACCAGCAGGGCTGCTGGGAACTCAGGCCACTTATATCCTACCATTCAGCGCCAGCTGAAGGCCATTCAGTAATCAGTTCATTACCCTCAGCAACCACCGGAGGGAGCCCCAGCTCAGAAGCCGCCTCCAGCATATTCACAACAGTACCCCCCTTGAGGAGGGGTCACCGAACACTCAACTGTGCAACCAGGCCGATCAGGATGGGCTCGATGATAGGCACGGATAAGTCTCCCAGCATGAATGTCCGAAGCAACCACCCAAGAATTGTCCTCCTGAACATAACCTCTCCATTTAACCAAATACTGGAGTTTCCATCAAGCAAAACGAGAATCCAATATTTTCTCAACCACATACTCCAAATTGCCCTCAACCAAAACAGGGTCAGGAGCAGTAGCCATAGGAATCACTGGTTCGACAAACCTCTTCAATTAGGACTTGTGGAACACGTTATGGATCTTAAATGTCCCTGGAAGAAGCAACCGGAAGGAAACCGGATTAATAATTTCCATGATCTTATAAGGTCCAATGAACCTTGGCTTAAGTTTTGGAGATGCAACCTTCATAGGGATATTCCTTGAGGACAACCAAACCAAGTCCCCCACTTTAAAATGAGGACCATCAGTCCTATGCCGGTTTGCAAACCGCTGGGCCTTCTCCTGAGAGAGAGAGACAACCTCTCCACCACCTGGTCCCAAATCTGCTGCATACGCTGCACAATAGAGTCAACCCCCGGACAGACAGAAGCCTCTGCCTGTCCTGAAGAAAATCTAGGGTGAAACCCGGAATTGCAGAAAAATGGAGACATCAAGGTGGCAGAGCTAGCTCTATTATTAAGAGCAAACTCAGCCAAAGGCAAAAAAGAGACCCAGTCATCTTGATCAGCATACACAAAACATCTCAAATAAGTCTCCAAGGTCTGGTTTGTTCTCTCGGTTTGTCCATTGGTCTGAGGGTGAAATGCAGAGGAGAAAGACAACTGAACACCAAGTTTAGAACAAAATGTCCTCCAAAATCTGGAAACAAACTGGACTCCTCTGTCAGACACAATGTTCTCAGGAATGCCATGTAACTGAACCACGTGCTGAAAGAACAAAGGCACCAACACGGAGGTGGAAGACAACTTAGGTAATGGCACAAGATGTATCATCTTGGAAAACCTATCACAGATTACCCAGATAACGGTCATTCTCTGAGCGACAGGAAGGTCAGAAATAAAATCCATAGACATATGGGTCCATGGCCTCTTGGGTACAGGTAATGGCATTAACAAACCACTAGAACGAGAACAAGGCTTGGAACGAGAGCAAGTCCCACAGGACTGCACAAAGTCCCTGACGTGACGAGATAAAGTAGGCCACCAAAAGGAGCGACTCACCAAGTCTCTGGTACCAAAAATCCCGGGATGACCAGCCAACACGAAACAATGAATCTCAGACATCACACTCTATTTCCACTGGTCTGGAACAACCAACTTCCCAACAGGGCAGCTCTCAGGTTTATCCTCCTGACACCCTTCCAGAGCCAGTCTCAAATTGGGCAAAATGACAGAAAGAACCACACCCTCTTTCAAAATAACAGCAGGATCAGATAACTCAGGAGAATCTGCAAAGAAACTCGTCGAGAGGGCATCAGCCTTGACATTCTTAGTGCCAAGAAGAAAAAAAACCACAAAATTAAAACGTGTGAAAAACAAGGCCCACCAGGCCTGTCTAGGATTAAGTTGCTTGGCTGATTCGAGATAAACCAGGTTCTTATGGTCCGTGAGGACCACCACCTGATGTTTGGCACCTTCCAGCCAATGTCTCCACTCTTCAAAGGCGCACTTCATGACCAATAACTCCCAATTACCCACGTCATAATTACGTTCAGTTGGAGAAAATTTTCGAGAGAAAAAGGCACAAGGGTTACTCTTAGAGGTCTCTGGATCCCTTTGGGACAAAACGGCACCTGCCCCAATCTCAGAGGCATCAACCTCCACCTGAAACGGCAGAGAAACATCAGGCTGCTGTAGAACAGGAGCAGAAATGAATCTCTGCTTAAGTTCCTGAAACGCAGGAAACTGCCTCAGGAGGCCAATTCACCACATCGGAACCCTTTTTGGTCAAATCAGTCAATGGTTTAACAATACCAGAGAAATTACCAATAAATTTACTCTAAAAATTGGCAAAGCCCAAAAATCTCTGAAGAGCCTTCAATGAAGTAGGTTGAACCCAATCACAGATGGCCTGAACCTTGACCGGGTCCATTTCAATAACAGACGGAGACAAAATGAATCCCAGAAATGAGATCTTCTGTACGACAAAAAGACACTTTGATCCCTTCACATGCAGTGCATTCTCTCTCAAAATCTGGAACACAGTCCAAACATGTTTCACATGAGAGTCCCAGTCATTGGAAAATATCAAGATATCATCCAAATAAACAATCAGAAATTTATCCACAAAATCCCTGAAAATATCATTCATGAAGGATTGGAATACGGAAGGGGCATTAGTAAGCCCAAAAGGCATCACTAGGTACTCAAAATACCCCTCTGGGGTATTAAACGCCATCTTCCATTCATCCGCGTGCTTAATGCGAATAAGGTTATACGCCCCCCTGAGGTCAAGCTTGGTAAACCAACTAGCACTTTTCACTCTGGAAAATATGTCAGAAATCAAAGGTAACTGATATTGATATTTAACAGTGATCTTATTCAGGAGGCGATAATCAATACACGGCCTCAATGAACCATCCATTTTGGCCACAAAGAAAAAACCGACGCCCAAGGGTGAAGAGGATGGTCTGATATGGCCCTTCTCCAATGACTCCTTGATATAAGATCGCATAGCATCGTGTTCAGGTACAGAAAAATTAAAAAGACGACCTTTAGGAAATTTACCACCAGGCAGTAATTCAATAGCGCAATCATAGCTCCTGTGAGGGGGCAAGGATGCAGATTTACTTTCACTAAACACATCAGAAAAATCATTCAAAAAGTCAGGGACATCCTGAGACTGGGGAGAGGCAGAAAAAACAGAAGTGTCAGTATTAACACATTGGCAGCCCCAACTGGTCACAGACACAGATTTCCAATCTAAAACAGGATTATGATACTGTAACCAAGGGAAACCTAGTACAATAATGTCATGCAGATTATGCAGCACCAGAAATTTGCAACTCTCCTGATGATCTGGTTCAACCCTCACTATCTTCTGAGTAGAAAACTGGGGTTTATTCTCCGCCAAAGGGGTAGAATCAATGCCCAGTAGGGGAAAAGAATTCCGCAGGGGTATCAAGGGAAACCCACAACGTTTGGCAAAGTCAAAATCCATCAGGTTAATAGCTGCTCCTGAATCAACAAAAGCCTGAGCAGAAAATGTGGACAGGGAGAAAATCAAGGTAACAGTCAACAGAAATTTAGTCTGAACACTACCCAAGACAACTGAGCGTGCAAAACGTCTTCCCCGCTTAGGGCAGACAGAAAGACAGAAATAGCATGGGAAGCGTCACCACAGTAGAAACATAACCCATTGCGCTACGAAACTCATGACACTGAGCCCCAGAAGTCACTCCATCACACTGCATTGGCTCAGGAGCTGGCTCACAAGGCAACACTATCTCACTCACACCTCTGCGCTCCCGCAAACATCTGTCAATTTGAATAGCCAAAGACATAGAATCATTGAGACCAGATGGAACAGGGAATCCCACCATAATGTCCTTTACTTTTTCTGACAGACCCTTTCGAAAAAGGGCTGCCAAAGCATCATCATTCCATTTGGTCAGGACTGCCCACTTTTGAAATTTCTGACAGTACAGCTCAGCGTCTTCACGACCCTGATTTAATGCCAACAAGATCTTTTCAGCTTGATCAGTGACATTAGGTTCATCGTACAATAACCCCAGAGTCTGAAAAAATACATCAATATCATTCAAAACAGGATCCCCAGGTGTCAGGGAAAAAGCCCAATACTGAGGGTCGCCGCGCAGCAGGGAGATGACAATTTGAACCTGCTGTGCCACGTTCCCTGAGGACTTACAGTTATTTTTGAAATTCAGAAATTTAGATCGATCCCCCAAAAGCAAATCTGTCATGGGGATCCTAGGTTCCACAACCGGCAACCCAGCAAGATAGGTAGCAATACTCCAAACCTCAGTGGCAAGCTGATCCACACGGCCAGACAGCTGTGCAAACTCCATTGAGAGAAAAAAAAATCCTCCTCAGCACCCAGAGAAAAGAGGGGGAAAAAAAATGCAACAAACAGAGTTTCCTTAATACTATTTTCCCCTTCTGTGAGTACCATAAAATTTTCAGTTTTTATGGCCAGTTATACTGTTATTTTTCGGTAACTGAGGAGAAATAGCAAAAAATAGCAAAAGCGGTAATACACCAGAGAGGCTGGAACCTATTGGATTGCAGTAACCTGAACTAACCACACAACTAGAAGTAGCCATGGAGCGTATCTACGGTGATCCTAGACGCCTCATCACAGCTTGAGAGATAACTACACCTAAAGGCAGAAAGATGAAAGCTATCTGCCCCGGAGCAGATCCCCAAAGAAATAGGAAGCCCCCAAACATGTAATGGCGGTTAGACAAGAAGAAAACACGGACACAGACAGAAAATAGAATGAGTAAACGCTGGGGCCAAATCTGTCTAGACAGAAAGTACAGGAAAGAATTCTGACTGCAATCCAACAAAACCTTAACAAAAATACCAACACTTCTGATTGCCAAAAAACCTAAGATCACACGATCTCATGCACCTAAATCAGATCTCTGGTGTAACAAAACGCTATTCAGCAAATAAAAAGTAACAAAGGAGCAAAGCAAAAGTGCAGACACAAACGGAGCACAATTGCAGTGCCAGACCCCCAAAAGGGGACAGGCTGCAGTCCACTGCAAGCAGCAAACCAGCAGAGAAAATCAAACAGAGGAAAAAAAAACAGCAAACACTTATCTGAATGAGAGCAGGGAACTAGCAGTGCTTCAAGCAAGACCAGAAGGAACAATTGATAACCGGCAAGGCTGCTGGGAACACAGGCCACTTATATCCTACCATTCAGAGCCAGCTGAAGGCCATTCAGTAATCAGTTCATTATCCTTAGCAACCACCGGAGGGAGCCCCAGCTCAGAAGTCGCCTCCAGCATATTCACAACACAGCGCTCCATTTAATACCAGACTCTCACTGAGCAAGACAGGCAGGATCTGGGGATCTCATCATCTGTTGAACAGATCCCATGATGAGATCCCCAGATCCTGCCTGTCTCGCTCAGTGAGAATTGGGTATTGTATGCAGCGCTCCATAGCTGATGAGATCCCCAGATCCTGCCTGTCTTGCTCAGTAAGAGCCGGGTATTGTATGCAGCGCTCCATACAATACCCGGCTCTCACTCCAACAGATCCCGCGGCTCGATGCGTCGCCGTTCTGAAGACTCTCCCGAGAACGAGGTACAGTACCTGCTGCTGTAAGCTGACCGCCGGAAATGAGGTCAGCGGTCATTTACGGCGTTCAGCTTACTTACAGCACGTCACTTCCTGTGGAACGTGACGTGTGACTGCCAGAACGTGTGGGAGGTCCCCGGGGTTTCCGCATGTACAATTCTAATGCGGGAAAGTAAACCTCCCTTTCAGGACAGAAGGACAGGGACCCAGCCCTACGTAGATAACAGCATTCGCTCCGTCCCCACGCAGACCCATGCACATAATGGCACCCCTCCTTCCCCCCTGCAGCACCCAAGCACACAGCTCCCGCAAGTAACAAGACCCTTGTACTTGCGTGGCTCCGCTCTTTGTGGCCCCGTACACACGCGGCCCTGCTCCGTACACCTCATACACATGCGGCCCCGCTCCGTACACCTCGTACACATGCGGCCCCGCTCCGTACACCTCGCCCGCCTCCCCACCCCCTCACGCTACGCCACAGGGTTTGGGATTTACCCTATGCAATACAAGGTGAAGATGAAAATTTGCAGAAAGAATTGACATGCTGCAGAATTAAACTTATCACCTAATGTCAGTTTCTGGGAGAATAGTATGATATTCTTAAAATGTCATCACTTTAATTCAACTGTATTTAGCTGTGTATTTTGCATCTTCAAATACAATATAAAATAACAACATTTTTTCAAAGTTTGAAAGTAACCAAATTTTTGGAGGGTCATGCAATTTTCAAAAAAAATGAAAGCCTACTAATTTATACGACTTCATTCTATCACTATCCTTTCCATTCTCTCAATTCCGAGTAGTCCAGTACAATTCTGGTTTAAAGTTAATGAGATGAAGTTAGAAAAAAATATGTCCTTCCTTGCAGTAACTGTTATTAATATGCATAGGGAGCGAGGTTAAAACAAACTTAAGGTTTCTTAAAGTAAACCTTAAGTCACTCCATATGAGGATACCAAATTTAATAATTCATTCATATCAAACTGGACAACATGAACAACATTTCCTACAACTCCTGTCTTTGTAGTTTAATGACATTTTTCTCTATCAGAAAACTTAGGAGGAACCTGTAAGCTACCTACCCGAACCACTTGCATCATGAATCAGATACTGGCTGTTTTATTGAAACCGTGTATGTTTTACTCTAAATCAATGCAGCATTAAATAGATTGCACCGCTTTGGACGTAGCTAACGTGCTGCATCCAAGCACTGCCATTTACTGAACTTTTGAACATATCATTAAAGGCTCTGTTTGTTTAATTTTTATTCTGCTGCAAATGTCTCTTTATTTATTAAATTAATTTTGAAAGTCTTTTGCTGGATTGGCAATCACTCCCTTATATGGTTTATCTTCCACCATCTTTGATCATTGCTCAAAGTGCACAGAGGCTGACCTGGAAACAAGGAGAGGAGGATAGGAATCTTCCTCACCCTACGATGTAAGTGGAACTTTAACCCCTTAACTCCTCATCTCCCCGTGTGGACCGTTTTCTTTGGCTGATGCTCTTTTTTTGTTTTTTCAGCTGTCTCATAGAGAAAGAGGGAAAAGCTGATGAGAACCAGGCTCCTAAAAAGCATTAGATCTCAATGCTAAGCCTAATAATTAGCATTTTGCAGTGTAATCTGCCTCAGACACTTATCACAGAGAGTACTCCCCTTTTAGCAATTGCAAGACATACAGTACAGACCAAAAGTTTGGACGCACCTTCTCATTCAAAGATATTTCTGTATTTTCATGACTGAAAATTGTAGAATCACACTGAAGGCATCAAAACTATGAATTAACACATGTGGAATTATATATTACACTTTACACAAAAGTGTGAAACAACTGAAAATATGTCTTATATTCTAGGCTCTTCAAAGTAGCCACCTTTTGCTTTGAATACTGCTTTGCACGCAGAAAAGGTGAACTGATGGATTCTACATGCCTGGTTCCCACCGTGAAGCATGGAGGAGGTGGTGTGATGATGTGGGGGTGCTTTGCTGGTGACACTGTTGGGGATTTATTCAAAATTGAAGGCATAGTGAACCAGCATGGCTACTACAGCATCTTGCAGCAGCATGCCATTCCATCTGGTTTGCTTTTAGTTGGACCATCATTTATTTTTCAACAGGACAATAACCACAAACACACCTCCAGACTGTGTAAGGGCTATTTGACCAAGAAGGAGATTGTTGGGGTGCTACACCAGATGACCTGGCCTCCACAGTCACCAGACCTGAACCCAATCGAGATGGTTTGGGGTGAGCTGGACTGCTCACCGCTTCAATTTTGAATAAATCCCCAACAGTGTCACCAGCAAAGCACCCCCACACCATCAATCACACCACCTCCTCCATGCTTCACGGTGGGAACTAGGCATGTACAGTAGAGTCCAGCCGTTCACCTTTCTGCGTGCAAAGCAGTAATCAAAGCAAAAGGTGGCTACTTTGAAGAACCTAGAATATAAGACATATTTTCAGTTGTTTCACACTTTTTTGTAAAGTGTAATGTATAATTCCACATGTGTTAATTCATAGTTTTGATGCCTGCAGTGTGATTCTACAATTTTCATAGTTATGAAAATACAGAAAAATCTTTGAATGAGAAGTTGTGTTCCAAACTTTTGGTCTGTACTGTACTTCATGTAAAAGGAAAGTGCACAAATCAAGAGTTTACACCAGACAGCAGCTCAGGCACCTTCTAACACTACTCCAGTAACCGAGTTTAAAAAAAGCCCTCTGAAATCACCCCAATTTCAAAAAGGGGGAAATGCAATGACAGTAGATATGGTCCTTTTTTACTATTTACAAACGTCATCATGGCAGCTAATATGGCTTATCTAAGCAAGCATTATGGTCTTTCTGGGAAAACTTTCAAACTCACTGCAACCATCTTCAGAACTACCATCTGCACATGAATACATCACTAGAACCACCATCAGTACAGAAATATGTTACTATATCCACCATGAGTAAATTAATGCATCACCAGAACCACAATCAGTATACAGATGTATCACAAGAAGCACTATCAGTACATGAATAAAGCACAAGAATGACAATCATTACATGAATACTGCACCGGAACCACCATACATGAATACATCACTAGAACTATTATTACATCATCAGAAATGCCATCAGTACAAAATACATTACCAAGCTTAGTACAGTGCTCCCTCCACAAAATATGACTTCCCCTCTGTCTCTCTTATTGCACATGCCCTCCACACTGCCTTCTCCTTTTCATACTGGACCCCCACTTCACTCTGTCCCCTCACACTGTGTCCCACCTATACTGCCCAATCTTTATACTGTGCCCTTTACTTACATCCCTAATTGGCATTCAATTTCCTCTATACTATGCACTCACACTAACCTACCATGCTATTCCTCTCTTTATACTGCTCCCACACACTACCCAGTCATTATAACTTGATCCATTTGCACTTTTCTCCCCCATACATTTCTCCCTCATACTGCCCCTCATGCTCACCCCCTTACAAATCCCTCACACATTTTTCAACTTGCTATCCCTAAAACATTCTCCACCACCCTCCCCTTAGTGTCTCCTTACACAATTCTCCTCTCCTCTTAGTGTTTCCACATTTCCCACCTCACTCCCCATCCATATATATTATCCACAACCTTCCTCATACTGTCTCCTCACAGATATCTCCTCTCTCCATACTATTTACTCATACATGTCCTTGTAGAGACACGAGGGTAAGTAGGTGCTCTTGTCCGCTGGCCAGGCTGCCTTTAGAAAGAATGCATGGACCAGGCTCTTCCCACTGAACACCTGTTCGCCTTCCCTGTGGGCATAATAGTACTCAGATAATGCAGGGTAAGGGTAACACATTGGGGTGATCCTTTTTTAGGATCACCAACACTCAATAAAATGTATCCCAGGAAGTAGCTAAGATGGTGCAAATAACAGAGTCTCACTCTTCCTGCTGGCTCGCTGGGAATTAGAACATCTGTGACTTTGGGGCTCTCAGGTCCAAATTCCCCAACCAGTGGCACCCCACTTTTGGTGGGCACCCACAGAGAGGAGATAGTGGCAAGCTAAGGAAGCTGACAGTCTATTGAGGTATGTGATTAGGTGACCTGATTGTCCCAATCTTGTTTATCCATACATCTTCATGGATTAAGTGATGGGCAGTGGATCAAATCTGTATTCCTCCAGTTGGAGCCATTGTGCCTTGACTGCTGTCTACTACAGTCTGTCTATATAAGGAGATAGCTTCCTTTTATACCCACAGCAGTCCTTCAGGCAATTATCTACAGGTTTGGGTTAGGTGAGAGGAGGTCATCTCTCATTTTTTGAGTGTTTAATTAACCTGCATAGTTTGTCCTTCAATTTTTACAGAACAACAAGTTGCAAGGACAGATACAATACGAAGTCCCCAGGCAATCACCGAATTAAGAATTATCCATTGTTCAATGAACCTGTGCCTCTGTTCCCCAAAAATAGCTGAACAATAAGCTGTAGGCACTGATACAATAGGTAATCAGCAGCCTTTCAACAAATCAACAAATATCAATTCAATCTACAACAGACTCATTTGAACAATGACTCATGTCCCTGATGCTACTGAATAATACGTTTGGCTTAATAAAAAATAAACGTGGTGTCATCACATTCCTCTCGCTACTTGACTAACCAGACGTGATAGACTTCCAATTATCTTTCTCCACTTATCATAGACAGTCAATCAGCATTTCTTTCAGCACAGTATATGGAGAAGAAAAAAGAGCTGAAATTTCATAAAAAGTTGAATCATATTTTATTAGAGAAAAGTGGACGAACATTTAAAAACATTAAACATTAAGTACATGGGCAGCATGGTGGCTCAGTGGATAGCACTGCAGCCTTGCAGCGCTGGAGTCCTGGGTTCGAGTCCCACCAAGGACCACATCTGCAAGGAGTTTGTATGTTCTCCCCGTGTTTGCGTGGGTTTCCTCCGGGTTCTCCGGTTTCCTCCCACACTCCAAAAAAACATACTGATAGGGAATCTAGATTGTGAGCCCCATCGGGGACAGCGACGATAACGTGTGCAAACTGTAAAGCGCTGCGGAATATGTTAGCGCTATATAAAAATAAAGATTATTAAATAAAGATTATTATTAAAAACTCCACACCATGCCAATACCTGATTATATATGAAATATACATAAATCAAATAAAGTGCTCGATTAGTAACATATGTAAACACCAAAAAAGGTCTCATAATTGCATGATATAGTCCCTGCATCACAAGTACACAAATTGCAAGAAACCATAAAGGTTAAAGTGTATAACCAGAACAGAGATATCAACAATCTACCTGTGTTAATAACTACAGGTAAATGTGCATTGGATAATGTGCAAGGTGTTACCCATATGACAAATAGTTTCTGGTAAACCTCATAATAATATAAGGTCCAAGAAGGAATGTACTAATGAGAGGAAATCTTCAAAATATCGAAATAACAGATACAAAACAAATTACAGAGTTGCCACTGGACAAATGAAGTGCCATGATCATATATATCTATATATAGATATATATCTATATATTGTAGCGATACTAATGGTCTGTATGACAAGGATGGCAGCTCCTTGTGATGTAACCCGGAGTGTTTTCTTTAGTGCACGTAAGCACTAAGGGTTTGTTTAATACACTTGGGTCCGGGTTATGGGCAGCACTGACAGATGGGAGGGTCGGGCTGCCCATATACCTCAGCACTGTGCAGGGGCATCACCATACCTATATGTGTGTTTTAGGACCTTTGGTGATGTCACTACCACATGAGTAGTCATGTGACGTGTTAGCTGTGGGTGTTAGCTATATAATGGAGGCTATGGCTTAACACAGGGGCTGTATGTGGGGAGGTGGATCCCTCCTGTGTGTTTAGAGGCTCCAGGACCGAGCCTGAAGTACGGAACATGTGTACTGTGTTGTGCTAAGAAGGTTTATGAAGCAATAAACCAGATGGACTTTTGAAAGGAAAGTGCCTCCTGTTTGCCTCCGTCGCAGCTGAGTGAGTCAAACCCTTACAATTGGTGTTGGAATACTGGCAGCGGTGCAAGGAGCACATGTTGCAGTGCTGGTGATCAGGAGCCAGAGGAGGAATAGACTGTCGTGAAAACCGTGAGTACTATGTTGACCAGGGTCAAGAATAAACTGTGTATTTATGTTTATGTGGTGCCTCTGAAGATATGAGGTATCCGAAGATGCTGTTAAGCCGATGGTGACAGACAGGAGTCTGTGTTATGTTGACTGGGGTCATTGAGAATTGAGAAAGGAGCATGCGGATAGGATAGTTCAGAGGAGGTGTCCGGGAACCTGTGGGCCGAGTGTGGAACAGACAGGAGTCTGTGTTTTACTCTGATCGGGATCAGTAAGAGACTGTTTTTTTTCTTTCTTATAAGACACTTGTGAGGTGTTTGCTGTGGCTCGACGGGGTCACGAAGTTTTTTTTTTTTTTTCCTCTCAACTCGGCGGTGTCACGAAGGTGACAAGCGCTGGCTGTAGATCGGCGGGTCCACGAAGTCTGTGGAGCGGAGCCGTGTGGGGACTTGTGGGAGCTGCAAGTGCAAGTTACAGCAAGAGGTTCTGCAGCAGCAGGAGCTTCAGTGGCAGCAGCGGTTTGTGAGCGGCAGCCGGAGGTGCCGGCTGTTGTGGCTACAGCAGGAGTTGTGGCAGTGCCAGTTGGAGCTGGTGAGGTGCAATAAGGACATCAGTGTGGGTGACCTCTTAAAGGGACAGTACCAGCCCCAAAGAGACATAGGAGTCTGTGTGAACTGGGGCCTGTGAGAGCCGTGGGGGAGTCCACTGTGTGAACCCCAGTAAGGGGTGGTGTCCCTAAAAGGGGAGGAGTCCCAAAAGTGGGCGGTGACCCAAAACAGGGATGGTTGCGCAAAAGGGGGCAGAGTCCCAAAAGGGGGCGGTATCCCAAATTGGGGTGGTGGAAAAAAAAGAGGCGGCAAATAAGCCGATGGACTGTTGCCAAGTTCAGTGTCCGAACAGCGCATGTCCAGGATGTTGTACAGGCTTTCCATCTGACAAGGTATCACAGAGCTGTTCTGTAGAAGTCAATGGAGAGTGTGCGATTGGACTTCTAGACTCAGGGAGCCAGGTGACCCTGGTGAGTGCCACACTCCCTGTCTATCTGATTCCCGGAAGGTAGATGGAAGTCCACTGCATTCATGTGGTCACTAGGGATTATCCGGTGTCCAGGGTAATCATTGAGACGCCCGCTATTATTTCCAGCCACGATGTCCCTGTAATCAAAGACTTGCCATACCCTGTAGTAGTAGGCCAGTACTTTGAACGGTTTTGGGATTTGTGGGAGGAAAGGGGAGTGTCTGATTGCTCAGAAAGTGGGAGGAATGACCCACCACAGAAGACGACTGTAGTTGTTCCTTGTGGTGTGATGTGTAAAAAGGAGGTAGCACCTCCTAAGGTCGAGGGTCCAGAGTTCCTGGTGACCGGAAGAAAGTGTGAGTCTGACCAACTTGGGGACTTAGCTGGGGTGACCAAACATGGGACCGTGAGAAATGGGGTAGCTCCAGAAAAGGGGTCCGACACCTGTCTAAGTGGGGATGTGCTGTTCCAGGATGACAGGGGGAGTGGGAGTGACTCCTATGCAGACTGTGACTCAAACGCAAGGGAAAGCGAGTGCAGTAAGGCAGAGCCGAGTAAAAATGGCAGATTTTCCTCTCTTTGCAGGGGCCGCAGAAAGACGGGACAGGCTACACCCTCTAAGAAGAGAAATGATGAGGAAGAGTCAGGGTCAGGTACAGATCAGGTTACTGTCCTTGATAAGGAGGCCACTTTATCTCTGACAAATCCTAGCCCAGAGGTAGGGCTGGAATTAGAACAGACCTGTAGTAGACCCTCATTTGCAATGCCCGGAAAGAGTGAAATGGCTCAGTGTGTTGAAGGCTCCAGAGTACCAGATGCTGAAGAGCTGGAGCTCTCTAAAGTTATTGAGAGTCAAGAGACAGTTGAAGCTGAGGATGCAGGAACAGGCGGAACTCTGAAGAGGCAGAGTGTGAGTGGGCAAGAGCCCATCTGAAAATTTAATTAAGGAAGTGATGATGCGACATGGGCTAGCTAAAAGAGAGCAGGACCATGAGATAGAGCTGCTTAAAGAGACAGTGAAAGAGAAAGTCGAGCGAGAAATGGTCCTAATACAAGTGATTGAGCACAGAGTGGAGGAGCTGGAGAAGGAGGTCTCTAAGCTCAGAGGTCATCTGTCAGCATGCCAGACTATGAACAAGGCTCTATGGAAAGATACGGAGGTGCTCAGAGAGGCCCAAGAGAAGCATCAGCAGGAGCTTCCCCAGGGAGAGGATGAGTGTCTCTGCTTGGCAGAGGAGCTAGATAAAGTTCTCCAAGAGCTCAAGATAGAGAAGGAGGCTAATGCCAAGCTCCAGAAATACACAGATGACCGGGAAATCGAACTCTCGCGCTCTCCTGATCGGATTGCAATGAAGGAGAGTGAGCTGGAGAGGCTGACCAAAGAAGGGGCCTCGACGGAAAAAGAAATCCAGCAAGGGAAGTGCCACGCAGATGGCCACACAAAAAATGTCAATGTCTTGGAAAACTGCGCTGACGCTCAGAACGAGGAGGTCCAACAGCATGGTCAAGAAGGGGAGACTTTGCTTTTCAAGTGTATAATAGAGGTACCCGAAGACATGCGAGAAGCATGTGCCATTGAGAATGTGCATGAGGCCTTCAGAAAGGCAAAAGAAGCCTGTAGTGTGAACTGGGCACCAGAGACAAAGCAGTTGGTCATACTGTTAACTACGGAAGTCACACAGAAGTGGGTGGCTGTCCTGAGAGATATGCATCTACAATGACTCCGAACGAAACAGATGATCATGTGGAGGAATAAGGAAGCCGCTCGACATCTGGAGCAAGCAAGAAAAGCTCAAAATCATCTTGGATTGGTGGAAGACATAGTTCAAGTGTCCAGAAGTCTGGTGAGGAAAGTCATCGGAAGACTTGGTAAAGTGATGCAGGAGATGGTGAATAGGTCCGGTGTGGTGAGAGTGAGGATTCCGGCTGATGATGAAGCCCCGTTCGTGGGTGAAGATGGGATGCGTCCATTACTTGTTGGATCCATGGAGAGCCTTGGGAATATCCGGATGCTCCTGGAGTATCGTGTTGAATACCTGAAAGAAGTAGAGCAGCTAAGACTTGAGAAGGAGCAGATCAACAGAGAGCTGCAGGAAATGGGAAGAAGACGACCGCCACCTTAAACCCGCGGTATAGAGAGGCGAAGAGGTTCGCTTAAGACTGGAAGTCCTCAAGCTGGAGCTAATACAGGGAATAGGTGGCCTGATGGAAGAGGTAGAAGCAGTGATGGCTCAGTTAGCTCAGGGCTGAGTGACTTAAGCAGGAGACCCTGTAGTGGACGAAATGACAAAGAGTCAGACCAGACAGGATGTATGGGTGCAAGGGTACTGACCGCTGGGGATGCGGGTGGTCTGAAAAGGGGGCATAGCTATTAATGGACGTGACAGAGTCGGATGACGGACGCCTACATAACGGTTCAGTAGCAGGGCCCTACTTTGACAGACGGTTTAACTGTCAGAGACGACCGTGAAGAGTCTCTGGTCGTGTAATGGAAGGTGCCAAGCCCCACGGCTTTAGGCAGAGGGGGGAGGTATGTGGCGATACTAATGGTTGCATTGTGAATGGGAGAAATGTATCACAGGGATGGCAGCTCCCTGTGATGTAACCCGAAGTGTTTTCTTTAGTGCACGTAAGCACTAAGGGTTGGTTTAACACTAGAACTACTGATGGAGTCATTTTGACTCCTTTCGTTTTTTATTTCTCCTCTGTGACTACATTTTTCAGAATTCCGGCTTGAAACTCGGTGACTTTTCCTCAAATATGATGTGAAAAAAGATTTTGTGAGAATAAATAATTTTGGTGAAAAATTTGCGCGTTTTTTTTTCAAAATTTACCAAGAACTACTGAAGGGAGTCATTTTGACTCCCTACTATATTTTGAGGTCCTTTTGTCACTAAATGTTGCTATAAAGTTTTGTGCATAATTTTTTCACTCTGTCTTATTTACCCTGATGTTCATATAGATGTAGTTCAATTTACATGTCAACTTTTCACATTTTCCTTGTGTTTTACCTGCTTGTATTACTGTGTAATGCTGAACAAAATAGCTTGTTTACTCTAGGCTCTTATCTTATGCTAATTTTTGATTCATATATATTGACACATATAAAGAACTGTACGCTTGCAGAAGCATGCAGGAACAATAATTTACAGTTTACTCTATCTGATGAGGAGCTAGATGCATTCATTGCGATATTCTATGCTCGTGGAATATCTGGCACGAACCGTCACTCGATTAGCAGTATTTGGTGTAATGACTGGGGAATACCGTTTTGCAAAGCGACAATGTCTAGGGACCGCTTTGTTGAAATTATGAGGTTTCTCAGATTTGATGAGAAATCTACTCGATCGGAGAGACTGCAAACGGACAAGTTTGCTCTATTTTCTACTGTGTGGGACAGGTTTATTGAAAATTGTATTGCGTGTTACAAACCTGGCCCATACATAACGGTGGATGAGCAACTTTTCCCAAGCAAAACTAGGTGTCCATTCACGCAGTACATGCCTTCCAAACCAGATAAATATGGCCACAAATATTGGCTAGCTGTTGATAAGGAGAGCAAATATCTGGCAAATGGCTTCCCTTATCTAGGCAAAGATGACACACGCCGTGCTGAGGACCGTTTAGCTGACCATGTGGTAATGAAGTTATTGGACCCGTTTTTGAAAAAAGGTCGCAATGTTACAACCGATAATTATTTTCTTCAGTAAAATTAGCTAAACAGCTAAAAAGCAAAGGAACAACCATCGTGGGAACACTGAACAAGATAAGGCGAGAAGTGCCTAAAGAAATAAAATCCATGAAAGAGGAATTGTACAACACTAAAGTGTTTAGAAATGAAGACAATTTTACACTTACAGTATATCAAGGAAAGCCCAACAAAAATGTTGTCATTTTGAGTTCCGTCCATCCAGATGTTGTTGTTGCGTCTGATTCCGCTAAAAAAACTCCAGAAACGGTAAAGTTTTACAATGAAACAAAATATGGAGTAGATGTAGTGGATCAGATGGCACGAAAATATACCACACGAACATGCACAAGGAGATGGCCTGTTCATGCATTTGAAAATGCCTTAGACTTTGCGGGTATAAATGCATGGATAATATTCAATGAGATAACCCACCAAAAAATGTCACGCAAGGCATTTTTGCAAACGCTTGTGAGAGAGTTGAGTGGTCCTTATGTCACAGATAGGGAAAAGGGTTCCACGTCCCAAGTTTCTACATGCTCAGAAGTGATGGTTCAAACAAAATTTTGCCAGATCAAAGAAAAGTGCAAGATAAATAGATCTGTCGGCAATTGTAAGACTTGTGGTAAGTCTTTGTGTGGGCAATGTACTGCCATAAATCAAAGGCAATGCCTAAAATGCGAAACACCAAATGTTTAGAAGGTGAATTCTGCGCCATATTTTCATTTTTATGCTCCTCCACCTACATTTTCTCTGCTTTTTGTTCTTCAGTTGTTGTTTATATGTGTGCACTTGAATAAAAAAAATGTTTGAAAAACGTCTATTATAATTATTGTTATTTTCTGTAGAAAAATAAGAAAAGCAGAAAAAAAACAATCAAAAGCATTACTGTTGGATCTCACAATAATAATACATTACAAAAAATATAATTATTAATAAATAACCACAAATGAAACTCTAAAAATAAACGAAAACAAGCAAGGAGTCAAAATGACTCCTTTCAGTAGTTCTAGGCGGGGTCACGAGTCCAGTAGTCCTAGTGTTAATACACTTGGGTCCAGGTTATGGGCAGCACTGAGAGATGGGAGGGTCAGGCTGCCCATATACCTCAGCCCTGTGTAGGGGCATCACCATACCTATATGTGTGTTTTAGGACCTTTGGTGATGTCACTACCACATGAGTAGTCATGTGACGTGTTAGCTGTGGGTGTTAGCAATATAATGGAGGCTATGGCTTAACACAGGGGCTGTATGTGGGGAGGTGGACCCCTCCTGTGTGTTTAGAGGCTCCAGGACAGAGCCTGAAGTACGGAACATGTGTACTGTGTTGTGCTAAGAAGGTTTATGAAGCAATAAACCTGATGGACTTTTGAAAGGAAGTGCCTCCTGTTTGCCTCCGTCGCAGCTGAGTGAGTCAAACCCTTACAATATATCTAGATATATATGTATATATTTATCTATATATATATATGCAAAAAAATGCTAGATATGTGCAAAAAGTAAGTTTCTTAATGCAAAAATAGAAGCATAGAATGCATGGATCAAGGAACCTTACTAGTGTTGAGCGATACGATACTGCAAATATCGGGTATCGGCCGATATTAGCTGTATCGGCCTTTCGATTCCGAATACTGATATTTTCGTCATATCGGATACCGGAATCGGGATTGTCACTGTCACTGTCTGTGTCCGTCGGTCGGGTCTGTCACTGTCAGTGTCCGTCGGTCGGGTCTGTCAGGAGTCAGCGGCACTTACCTGGCAGAAGATCTCCGGCGGTCACGGGCTGGACTGCTTCATGGCCGCCATCCTCTTTCCCGGCGGTCACATGCAGTTTCTCGCGATAACTGCAGTGACTGCTGGGTAATCCCGGCCGTAAAGCAGTCAGTCCGATGACGTCACCGCCGGGGAAGCAGGTAATCAGCTGTGCTGCGTCGCGATGACAGGCTCTGCCTGTCATTGCGATGTAGCAGAGCTGGATCGTCGTGGGACTGTCGTTACTATGGACTGCGTCGGACAGGTGGTATACTGTTGGTTTGTTTTTTTTCTTTTTTTACAGGAGATCGATGGCGTCGCAGAAATGAGTGTATAATAAAAGAAATGAAAACTGTGTTGTCTCTTTTATTTCATTAAAATACTTTTTTCTTGCTTTGTCTTTTTTTTATACATTTAATAACTTTGGGATTAATAATGGATCGGTGTCTTATTGACACCTCTCCATTATTAACCGGGCTTATTGTCACCGTGCAATCAACGGTGACATTAACCCCTTATTACCCCGCTTGCCACCGCTACAGGGCAAGTGGGAAGAGCCGGGTAAAGTGCCACAATTGGCACATCTTTTGATGCGCCAAATGTGGGGCTGCTGTAGCCTGGTATTATCAGGCTGTTGAGGGCCAAAATCCATGGGCCTTGACAGTCTTTTCATACCAGGCCGCAGCAGTCTGCATTTTACTTGGCTGGTTAACAAAAATAGGGGGACCCCTACGCCGTTTTTTTTTCGAGGGGATCCCCTATTTTTGTTAACCAGCCAAGCTAAGCAGACTGCTGTGGCCTGGTATTATCAGGCTTGCAAGGTCCATGGATATTGGATCCTTACCAGCCTGAAAAACCAGGCCTCAGCGGTCTGCTTCATCTGGCTGGTTAACAAAAATAGGGGGGACCCCACGCCAATTTTTTTCGAGGGGATCCCCTATTTTTGTTAATCAGCCAAGATATGCAGACTGCTGTGGCCTGGTATTATCAGGCTGGCAAGGTCCATGGATCTTGGCTCCTTAACAGCCTGAAAATCCAGGCCTCAGCGGTCTGATTCATCTGGCTGGTTAACAAAAATAGGGGGGACCCCACGCCAATTTTTTTCGAGGGGATCCCCTATTTTTGTTAACCAGTTCCCTCTGACGTCACTGATTGTGTCCCTGGCTGACCTGAAGTGAAAGTGGAAAGCAATCAATTAAGCTTTCCACTTCCTCTCCTGTCAGCCAGGAGAGGAACTCATTCATTTGGGGGTTTACTGTGAGGCTGCAGCATTAGCTGCGGTCCCTGCAGTAAACATTAACCCTTTCTGAAGGATTACACCGTGAGACCTGACTGTACATCGGATTGGTAAGAATAATTTTGCTTTATTATTTTATTTTTATTACAGGAAATGGTTTTAGCAGGAAAATAAAATATGGTCAAAAACTGTGTGATTATTTCATTAAACTTCTTTTTTATTAAAGTGTGTGTGTTTGATTTTTCTTTCATACGATAGGATTAATAATTGATAGTTGTCTAATTGACAGCTCTCAATTATTAACCTGGCTTAAAGTGACCTTTCAATTGCAAGGTCATTTTAACCCCTTATTAACCCATTCGCCACCGCTACAGGGCAATGGGAATAGACGGGCAAAGTGCCAGAAAGGGCAAATCTAATTAGAGATTTGCCCTTTCTGGGGTGTCTGGGGGCAGATGTTAGTAGCCGGGGGGGGCCAAAAATAATGGTCCCTCTCTGGGCTATTATTATCTGCCCCCACTCACTGGCTTTGTCTGTCTGGTTGCGAAAATAGGGCGGGAGCCCACGCATTTTTTTTCAGCAATTTTACACCTCATATATATATATACATGTCATTAAATTTGTGACACATATATATATATATTTATATTTATAGTTCATACACTTCTACATAGTATAATAGCCGCTAATTCAATTGCCGGCTTTTGTGAAAATGCAGAACCCGACATGAAATGACACTTGGTTTACATAGAGTTAACCATGTCTTTTCATGTAGTTTGATATCTGATTTGCACAAACAATTACATCAGTCTATGTGTGCAAAATTTCACACCTGTAGGGGTTAATTAAAGGTGTAAATTCGTAGCAAAAAAGTCCGGTTTTTTTACAACGAATTTACACCTTTAATTAACCCCTACAGGTGTGAAATTTTGCACACATAGACTGATGTAATTGTTTGTGCAAATCAGATTGCAAACGACATGAAAAGACATGGTTAACCCTATGTACACCAAGTGTCATTTCATGTCGGGTGCTTCTGTCTTTTCACAGAAGCCGGCTTTACCCGGCAATTGAATCAGAGGATATTTTACTATGTAGAAGTGTATAAACTATACATATATGTATATATATATGTCACAATGACATGTATATATATATATATATATATATGTATTCTATGTGTGTATATTTAGTGTTTACAAGGAAATAAAGGTTTTTTTTAGTTGCGATATTTTGTTCCCATAGACTTACATTGGACTTCCGGTATCGGAATCGGATATCGGCGATATTTAGTGATATTGGCGATACCATTCCGATCCGATATTTTTAGATATCGAGCAGTATCGCTCAACACTAAACCTTACCTGAAATATTTGTCCCTAACTTTAGGGATATCTTAACAAGGAGTCATTATGCGTGAACTACTGTTAAATTAAATCTGGGAATCATCCTGAGGGGTTCTTTCACCTATGTCAATACGTGCATTCATCGTGGGACACCTTTCTTAACCGCTTGGACTTGATATATCATGCTCTTAAATCATATATATACTGCAAAACAAAACACATGGCTTATGCTATTATCTGATCTTATAACTAGGTATATGTGGGCCAAATGTCACAAGAGCTGAGGAGAAGCATCCAAAAACATCTATCTTACCATTAATTTGGCTGCCTTGAACCTCAGAAAAAGTTAAACTTACTTCCGTAGCCGCGCATATCCTTGCTTT
This sequence comes from Oophaga sylvatica, assembly GCA_033576555.1. Taxonomy (NCBI): domain Eukaryota; kingdom Metazoa; phylum Chordata; class Amphibia; order Anura; family Dendrobatidae; genus Oophaga; species Oophaga sylvatica. Next base: position 751,184,765 of record JARQOD010000001.1, on the reverse strand, counting down.
CCATCAGGGCAGATAGATGTTCTAATACCAGCGTAGTTGGCTTGGAGTAGATTGTAAGTTCTAGTAGGGGAGGCCATCCTTACAAATGACTTCTTCAATAGGAATCGCGATGTTTCTTTGAACTTCAATCCGTCACCCTGACTGGGATAAATGAGGAACTGCTCTTCACTGGATTTCTTGGCTAATTTCCCCCTCTTCTCTTTCCATCTGCAGGATTTTTACTTACCAGGAGCTGTGATCGGAGGTAAAAAGTTTATCGCCGGATACAGAGGCGCCAGCTGATGAGAGTTCTATTCCCTTCAGCCTACATCTGCTGTTGCTAATATCAGCAACAGCAGTCACTGCTGATGGGAGTATTCATCAGCCGGTGCCTGCATTATAATTATAATTTTTCAAAAAATGAAGTGGGATCTGCTGTATTTTTGATACCCAGCATGGCAAAACTGACAGCTGCAAATCTTAGCTGTCAGCTTTATCATGACTGGTTATTAAGATTAGTGGGGTCACAATACCTTTTTTTAAATTCTTTAAATAAATATATTAAAAAATGGCGTTGCCCCCCCATTTTTGACAACCATCCTAACTAAAGCAGACAGCTGGGGGCTGGAATTCTCTGGCTGGTGAGGGGACATGGATATTGCCCACCTCACAGCCTAAAAATAGCAGCCCACAGCTGCCCCAGAAAATGTGCATATATTAGGTGCACCTCTTCTGGAGCTTTGCCCAGCTCTTCCCATTTGCCCTGTGGCAGTGGCATATGGGGTAATAGTTGTAGGGTACATGTCACCTTTGTATTGTCAGGTGACATCAAACCCACAGGTCAGTAATGGAGTTGCATCTATAAGGTGCCTCTCCATTACTAACCACATATTCATATTATTCGTATTGTAAATAAAAAACACCCGTAACAAAGTCCTTTATTTAAGACAAAAATCCACACACAGTTTTACAAATTTATTTTAAAATAACAAAGATATACTTACCTTACACCCATTCCACTGAAGCCCTTGTCATCCTGTAAAAAAACAGAAAATTATAAACAGCAAAAATAATCACCTTACACATAATTCACCAATGCCCATGTCACCTATAAAAAAATAATAATAACCATATTCTTCATCTGTCCGAAGTGGAGCTAATTCAAACTGTTCCATGATGATTTGGATGATTTGGAGAGCGGTCAGTGACTGCTCTCCCTTCCAGCCGACACACACTGACAGGAGCATAACTGCTCCTGTCAGTGTCTAGCACTGAGCTCCCACAGTGAGAAAGTTCACCGGAGTTCATAGCTGAACCCTTGTAAACTCACTTGCTGCTTGAGATAGTTCTGGTACCTGAACCAAACATTTTTTTAAATGTTTGGCCAAGTCCGCTCATCACTAGTGATCTAAAACCTAATCAGTATGTAAATGGAAGTGGCACATATTTTGCTAATTGGATAACACATACATTTTGGATAAATTACTAATAAACTAACAATAGAGACTAAAGAGCCTTGATCTTTCATATTGGTAATTATATGGATAATGCATTAATGTGTGCTGGTCAACTTACTGAGTGCTATCACCCACTACGATTTAAAGGAGAAATAGAACATTAAGTTTTAAGAAATAATTGTATAGCACAATAAAAGCTATTATTCTGCACATGCCTAAATGTAATACAGATGAAATGCACTTATTTCCAAATTATACCCAGCAAAAGAGTACAAATTAATTGTACAGTTCACTTGTGTTTATATTCAAGTAACCACAAAATTTTGGCAATATAGTTCTATAAGGATGAATTCCATAGAT
>JARQOD010000001.1:751035109-751182869 GCA_033576555.1 Oophaga sylvatica | reverse complement strand
GGGAAGGGGCTGTCGGAAAAAGTAAAGGATGTTAGGTGGGTTCCCTGCTCCCTCTGGTTCAATGATTCTATGTCATTAGCTATTAAAATTTGACAGACGTTTGCTTGAGCGCAGAGGTATGCGTGAGATAGTGTTCCCTTGTGACCAGCTTCTGAGCCCATGCAGTGTGATAGAGTGGCTTCTGGGGCACAGCGTCATGATTTCGAAAGCACAATGGGGTTATGTTTCTACTTTTGTGACGGCTATCTTTGATATTTCAGTCTGCCCTACGGGGAAGACGTTTTGCGCGCTCAGTTGTCTTGGGTAGTGTTCAGACTAAATTTCTGTTGACTGTTACCCTGATTTGCTCCCTGTCCACATTTTCTGCTCAGCTTTTGTTGATTCAGGAGCAGCTATTAACCTGATGGATTTTGACTTTGCCAAAACGTTGTGGGTTTCCCATGATACTCCTGCGGAAGTCTATTCCCTATTGGGCATTGATATCTACCCCTTTGGCGGAGAATAACCCCAGTTTTTCTACTCAGGTGAAAATTGAGGGTTGAACCAGATCATCAGGAGAGTTGCAAATTCTGGTGCTGTAAAATTCTGCGGGACATTATTGTACTAGGTTTCCGTTGGTTACAGTCTCATAATCCTGTTTTGGATTGGAAAATCTGTGTCTGTGACCAGTTGGGGCTGCCAATGTGTTAATGCCGACACTCCTGTTTTTTCTGCCTTCCCCCAGTCTCAGGATGTTCGTGACTTTTTGACTGATTTTTCGATGTATTTTAGTGAAAGTAATCGCGTCCTTGCCCCCTCACAGGAGCTATGATTGCGCTATTAAAATTAGTCCCTGTTTAGCAAATTTCCTAAAGGTCGCCTTATTTTAAACTTGTCTGTACCTGAACACGATTGCTATACGTCCTTATATCAGGAGTCATTGGAGAAGGGTCATATCAGACCATCCTCTTCACCCTTGGGTGCCGGTTTTTTCTTTGTGGCCAAAAAGGATGGTTCATTGAGGCTTTGTATTGATTATCATCTCTTGAATAAGATCACTGTGAAGTATCAATATCCGTTACCCTTGATTTCTCACTTATTTTCCAGGGTGAAAAGTGCTAGTTGGTTTACCAAGCTTGACCTCAGGGGGGCGTATAACCTTATTCGCATTAAGCACGAGGATGAATGGAAGACGGCGTTTAATACCCCAGAGAGGCATTTTGAGTACCTAGTGATGCCCTTTGGGCTTACCAATGCCCCTTCTGTCTTCCAATACTTCATGAATGATATTTTCAGGGATTTTGTGGATAAATTTCTGATTGTTTATTTGGATGATATCTTGATTTTTTTCCAATGACTGGGACTCTCATGTGAAACATGTTCGGACTGTGTTTCAGATTTTGAGAGAGAATGCACTGTACAGTCATGGCCAAAAGTTTTGAGAATGACACAAATATTATATTTTCACATGATCTGCTGCCCTCTGGTTTTTATGTGTGTTTGACAGATGTTTTTATCACAGACAGAAATATAATAATTGCAAACATATGAGTAACAAAAGCTTGTTTTGACAGTTAGAATGAGTTAATGCAGCAAGTCAATATTTGCAATGTTGACTCTTCTTCTTCAGGACCTCTGCAATTCTCCCTGGCATGCTCTCAATCAACTTCTGGACCAAATCCTGACTGATAGCAGTCCATTTTTGCACAATCAATGCTTTCATTTTGTCAGAATTTTTAGGTTTTTGTTTGTCCACCCGTCTCTTGATGATTGACCACAAGTTCTCAATGGGATTAAGATCTGGGGAGTTTCCAGGCCATGGACCCAAAATCTCTATGTTTTGTTCCCTGAGCCATTTAGTTATCACCTTTGCTTTATGGCAAGGTGCTCCATCATGCTGGAAAAGGCATTGTTGATCGCCAAACTGCTCTTGGAGGGTTGGGAGAAGTTGCTCTTGGAGGACATTCTGGTACCATTCTTTATTCATGGCTGTGTTTTTAGGCAAGACTGTGAGAGAGCCGATTCCCTTGGCTGAGAAGCAACCCCACACATGAATGGTTTCAGGATGCTTAACAGTTGGCATGAGACAAGACAGGTGGTAGCGCTCACCTTGTCTTCTCCGAATGAGGCGTTTTCCTGATGTCCCAAACAATCGAAAAGGGGATTCATCAGAGAAAATAACTTTACCCCAGTCCTCAGCAGTCCACTGCCTGTACCTTTTGCAGAATATCAGTCTGTCCATGATGTTTTTTTCTGGAGAGAAGGGGCTTCTTTGCTGCCCTCCTTGAGACCAGGCCTTGCTCCAAGAGTCTCCGCCTCACAGTGCGTGCAGATGCACTCACACCTGCCTGCTGCCATTCCTGAGCAAGCTCTGCACTTCTGGTAGCCCGATCCCGCAGCTGAAACACTTTTAAGAGACGGTCCTGGCGCTTGCTGGTCTTTCTTGGGCACCTTGGAGCCTTTTTGGCAACAATGGAACCTCTCTCCTTGAAGTTCTTGATGATGCGATAGATTGTTGACTAAGGTGCAATCTTTCTAGCTGCGATACTCTTCCCTGTTAGGCCATTTTTGTGCATTGCAATGATGACTGCATGTGTTTTTTTAGAGATAACCATGGTTAACAGAAGAGAAACAATGATGCCAAGCACCAGCCTCCTTTTAAAGTGTCCAGTGGTGTCATTCTTACTTAATCATGACAGATTGATCTCCAGCCATGTCCTCATCAACACCCACACCTGTGTTAATGGAGCAATCACTGAAAAGAGGTTAGCTGGTCCTTTTAAGGCAGGGCTGCAATGATGATGAAATGTGTTTTGGGGGATACAGTTCATTTTCTAGCCAAATATTGACTTTGCAAGTAATTGCTGTTAAGTAGAGTTGAGCGATACTTTCCGATATCCTAAAGTATCGGAATCGGAATGGTATCGCCGATATCACTAAAATATCGGCGATACCCGATATCGATACCGGAAGTCCCATTTAAGTCTATGGGAACAAAATATCGAAATTAAAAAAAACCCATTCTTGCCTTGTTGGTTAATTGTACATGAAGGAAAACAAGAAAGAGTAATGTAGAATGTATTGGGGAAGGTTGAGGAGACATTAAAGGCATAGATGTTTAACCCAATCAAATGGAATAGCATAAATATTTTTTTTTTTAAAGATGTTCGGATTGACGAAGAAATTGACAATGTTAACGTTTTTTATATTTTGGCAAATATGTATATTACACAACTTCCATGCTCTTCATCTTCACCTTTTTAACTTTTCACACACTTTCTCCTTCATAATCTTCTGCAGCATCATCTTTTTCATCAAATTATTCTTCATCTTCACCTTCTTTATCTTCTTCTTAAACTTCTTGCTATTCATCTTTGTTAACATTACTCATATTCTTCTTATTAAACTATTATTCTTATTCATATTCTGCTTCATCTTCTTCATCATATTCTTATTTGTGACAGAGAATCCTGTACTTGTAATCTGTCAAAGTATGAATTTTTCATCCTTCCGTTCTTGCTGTCACAAAAGATTTAAATTACAACAGTATTTGTCCGTGTTCAGTTTAGCCTGCAGCAGCAGGCATTTTCCAGGGGCACCACGAGGAGGAACGGACTCACCCCCATACACTGCTTAGTCTTCTTCTGCTTAGAATTTAGAGCATATATTTTGCTCTTCATTTTGGTCTTATACTTCATGTTCTTCTGCTTTTAGATCTTCTGCTTATTGTTCTTGTGTCTCTTGTTCCGTATCTTGTATTTGTAGCACAATCTTGTACCAGCTGATGTTACTGGGACACGGTTACTAAGCAGGAGGTACCTGTGCTCCAAAGCACTACCAAGGACCAGCAGACGTTGCTGGAACTCGGATACCGAGATGGAGGCACCTAGGCCAAAGGCACTGTGGAGAACCAGTTGACGGTACTGGAACCCGGACGGGTAGCAGAAGGTACAAGAGCCAATGCAAGTAACGAGGACCAGCTGACTGTGCTGGAACCCGGAGGGGCAGCAGAAGGAAAAGAGCCAATGGCACAACCGAGGACCAGCTGACGTTACTGGGACACGGTTACTAAGCAGGAGGTACCTGTGCTCCAAAGCACTACCAAGGACCAGCAGACGTTGCTGGAACTCGGATACCAAGATGGAGGCACCTAGGCCAAAGGCACTGCGGAGAACCAGCTGACGGTACTGGAACCCGGAGGGGCAGCAGAAGGAAAAGAGCCAATGGCACAACCGAGGACCAGCTGACGTTACTGAACCCCAGTAACACAGGAGCAAGTGTTGACTGTGCTAACAGCACTTCCGAGCAACAACTGGCGGTGTTGGAGCCCAGGGTCAAGGAGGATGTTTAAATACTAGATCAAGTAATTTCCTTGTTACCTGTCAATTTTAAATGTCTATACTTCAAACAAGAGAAAGATAACCTTTACTACCATAAGATGATGATTTCATTTAAACTAATATCTAGATAAATAAAGAATTGACAAACATAAACACATACATTAACATGTTGAACAGCAATGCAAACCACAAAATAAATTAGTTAAGGAATCTGCTATACGGTTGTACATAAAAGCATACAAGTACATATCTGAATCCATTAATGATGGATAAGTAACAGTATGTACACCATTTTTATTGTATAGACAATGAATGTCTGACTTCAAAACATCATCAGCATTACAAGTTATCTGTGACATTACTAAAATGTTACATTTGCTGAATAATGTCACTAAACAGTTTATACAAAATTATACAATTTCCATCATGTAATACTCATAATATGTGGCAATAATCATGTTTATTAACAAACATAACCTTTAAAAAGTGCATAGTGCATAGTGAAAATTGCTATTTATGCCTGACTGTCGACTTGCAAGCATGACAACGGATAGATAAGGTATATATAGATGAGACTGCATAGCCACAGATGGTGAATGGCGATGTAATACTGTACCTCAATAAAGTGTGCGTCACTACTACATAATTTTTTTTATATAGCTTTATAAACAGGGTACGTGGATGTATGCTTGCGCCTTTGTTTTGACGCACAGACTGCCTTCCTGCTGAGACGCGTTGGGTAGTGAACAGTTGTGTGCAGTGTTCACTGTAGTCTGAGGTTTTCCTTTTTGGAGTGCAGATCACGCTCCAGTTAGTTCTTCAACCACTGCTGGTTGTAGTCTGCTGAGCGTGTGTCACTGGCACATCCTTGAAATTTTTCTCTAATTGTTGCTGCTCCACTCTATTACAAATAAATAAAATCTATTAGTGTGACGCGCTTCCATCCGTATACAATACATTGGTTGCAAACACTATAGAAGTACACAAAGGGGCCTTTCACACCTACTGAACAGTTGTGTGCAGTGTTCACTGCAGTCTCTGCGGAATAACCACACTTAGGCCTTATAACTTTTCAGACTTTCTTTATCAATCTACCAAGATGAAGAAGGCAGGGAGTAAGGCACGTGGTCGTGGAGTTTCTTCAGGGAGAGGACGTGGGGATTCTGTGGCTGCTGCGGCCCCAGTGACACAGCATCCACCAGTTTTCCCCGGGCCGTGAGCGTTCCTTTATGCGCACTTTTGTAGGAGCTCGGAGTACCCCCCTGCTGCGGGAAGAACAAATTGAAGCCGTTGTTGTTTGGATCTCAGCCAATGCATCGACTTCAATTGCTTCCACCTCCTCTCAGGACCACAGCACTGTTGGGCAACCATCTGTCTCTTCACCGCCTGGCAAATTGCCCAGGCAGTCAGAGAGTTCTGTACAGGAGCCAGCTGAGTGTCTGCTTCTGTTCTCAGAATCTATTGGCTTGCAAACAGGGGCCCAGCCAAGCAGCATTCTGTAATGTGAAGAAGAGGGAGTATGCAGTGATGCGCAACAGCTGTGTCTCTCTGAATCTGAAGAGGCGGGTGAGACAGTGCCGATGGTCAGCACACCGCAGAACGCATCTGATGATGATGATGAGACCCAGGTGCCAGTTTCTGTTGAGCATGGTGCTGGCCAGACCACCCAACAGCAGGTGTTGGAAGAGGGTAGTGGAGATGATGAGGTCCAATACCCAACATGGCATGAAGAACAGGAAGGTGGTGGGAGCAGCTCAGAGGAATAATAATAATATTTATTTATATAGCGCCATCATATTCCGCAGCGCTTTACAGTTTAGCAGTTTCAGAACACAAGTCATAAGTAACAACGTTAACAATACAATAATTTAAGCTAAATAAGTCGCCCCTGCTCGTGACAGCTTACAATGTACAATGAGATGGGGGAGATACAAAGTATAGGTGTTTATATACAATGGTGCATTTACAATGATGTTCCAGCCATCTTAAGGGACTGAGGGATGGAGATAGTGAATGGGCTAGAGACACACACACACTTACACAGAATACATAGAATGACTTTGATTAGTGAATGTGATAGGCCGCTCTGAACAAATGTGTTTTGAGGGAGCGCCTGAAACCATGCAAATTGTGGATAGTCCTAATTTCTTGGGGTACAGCATTCCAGAGGATTGGCGTAGAGCAGGAGAAGTCTTGGAGTCGGGAGTGGGAGGTACGTATTAGTGCAGAGGTTAGTCGAAAGTCGTTTGCAGAGCGCAGCAGTCGGTTAGGCCAATAGATAGAAATGAGGGAGGAGATGTAGGAGGGGTGCTGCACTGTGGAGAGCTTTGTGGGTGAGAACCAGTACTTTGGTTGAAAGCTGGGAGAGGCCTAGAGAAATGGTTAGTGATAGAAGGAAGATAGAGGAAGACATTGCCCCAACGGTACAAACAGGAGGGAGAGTTAGGCTGCAGACTCGGTTGCCTGTAGCCTCCAGTTTGGCACCTGTTCGGAGCAGTTGTCTTCCAAAAGTCAAAACGTGCGCTCCCAGGACTTGCACTGCGTGGTCCTTTTTTCACACACTTGCACATGATATTTGCTATGTGAAATGCAAGCTGTGTAATCAAAAATTAAAAATAGCTAAAAGTGTCAGTCACCTCAATACCACAAATATGTGGAAACATGTGCGGACAAAGCACGTAGTTGAGTTACAAAGACACACTGGAGATGTAGGCCAACCTACAGCAGCACCTACATCTTCAGGTTGTGTTGAAGCCTCTTCATCGAGCTCACACACAGCTGGTTATGCTTCCTCACAGGATCGCCATGGAAGAACCTCGGCCACTGTTGTCCAGAGACAAACTGTTATTCCACACACAGCAGCAAGTTCCCTGTCATCCTCACACTCCCAGGCCACAAAACAGCCAGCGGTAGCACAGGCATGGGATAAAACACGGCCATACTCCGCAAACCATGCACGAGCACAGGCTCTGAATGCTGGCATTGCAAAACTCCTGTCCCTTGAAATGCTGTGATTCAGACTGGTGGAGACAGACAGTTTCCGTAACTGAATATCATTGTCAATCCCACAATACAATGTGCCAAGCCGATTTCATTTCAGCAGGCAAGCCGTCCCTGGTCTGCAAAAGCATGTTGAGGGAAAAATTAAACATGCGCTACTAAAAGCCCTCAGTAGCAAGGTCCACCTGACCACCGATGCGTGGACCAGTACCCATTGTTATGATCTGCTACAACCAGTAAGGAAAGAAGGGAATTCTGTCCCTACAATACAACTAAGCTGAATCCCTACGATGTAACGGGGAACCTGATCCTGCGACCAGACCCGCTAAAGTCCTCATCTAGTGTGAACGAAGACCTATAGTTGCGAGGGAGTAATCCCTACAAGATCTAGGGACTGGGAGAAAAGGTGGACACCTCCTAACATAAATTGTAGCATGGATAATTAAACAGAAAAATAAATACTTTGTGATCCTAACATCAAGCAAAACTCACAGATTAAGGCACCTAAGCACCTGGCTAGCTTAACAGTAGATAATACAATGAAGTCAAGCAAAGCCAGAAGGGCGGAGCCAGACTAAATAGGGAAAAAAGGTCATGTGACCAGCAAACTGAAACAAAACCTAACAAGAGGGTTCTAACACCCATGGCCAGGGACAATACCTTTCCCTCACTGGCCATTGGGTCAATGTTGTGCAGCCGGGTACTGATCTTGCGAGTGGCGCTGTACGTGTTCTGCCAACTCCAAGGATTGCAGGAATCAAGTCTGTACACATTGATTCCTCCTCCTATTCCAGTTCCTCAGAATCATCGCTGCAGGAGCCGTCACGGTCTACCTCCACATGGACCCGTGAACGTTTACCTGTTGCGACCGATATGAGCACAGCCGTGTCCAAATGTCAACAGGCCATCCTGAAATTAATTTCCATGGGGAATCTTAGCCACACAGCGCAGGAGCTCTGTAATGCCATAAAGCAGGAGAGCGACGTGTGGTTTTTGGAAGAGAATCTACAGGCAGGCTTGGTAGTGTGTGACAATGGCCGAAATCTGGTGTTAGCTCTGGGCCTTGGCAACCTCAGTCACATACCATGTCTGTCATATGTGCTCAACTTGGTCGTGCAGAGTTTTTTGAGGGACTATCCGGATCTTGATGCACTGCTGCACAAGGTCCGCCTAGAGTGCGCTCACTTGCGACGTTCCAGCATGGCCAGATCGCTGATTGCAGCTCTGCAACGCAGATTTCACCTTCATGAACATCGCATTATATGTGACGTACCCACCAGGTGGAATTCCTCGTTACATATGTTGGAGCGGTTGTGTGAGCAGCAGCCAACAGTAATGGAGTATCAGCTGCATCAGGCGCAGTCAACTCGCAATTTGCGGCGTTCACACTTCACCACTACTGAGTGGGCCTCTATAATAAGAATAATAATATTATTTATTTATATAGCGCCATAATATTCCGCAGTGCTTTACAGTTTAACAGTTTCAAAACACGAGTCATAAGTAACAACGTTAACAATACAATAATTAAAGCAAAATCAGCCGCCCCTGCTGGTGAAAGCTTACAATCTACAATGAGGTGTGGGAGATACAAAGTACAGGTGTTTATATACAATGGTGTTTTTACAATGATGGTCCAGCCATTTTAAGGAAGTGAGGGATGCATGGAGATAGTGAATGGGCTACACACACAGAATTACACATAGAATGACTTTGATTAGAGAATGTGATAGGCCACTGTGAACAAATGTGTTTTGAGGGAGCGCCTGAAACCATCCAAATTGCGGATAGTCCTAATTTCTTGGGGTAGAGCATTCCAGAGGATTGGCGCAGCGCGGGTGAAGTCTTGGAGTTGGGAGTGGGAGGTACGGATTAGTGCAGAGGTTAGTCGAAGGTCGTTTGCAGAGTGCAGCAGTCGGTTAGGCCGATAAATATAAATAAGGGAGGAGATGTAGGGGGGTGCTGCGCTGTGGAGAGCTATGTTGGTGAGAACCAGTAATTAGAATTGGATCCTATAATGAATGGGCAGCCACTGCCAGTGTAATGAGTGGCGAATAACTCTATGAAGGATATCTGCCACGTTTTGCGTGCGTTTGATGAGTCAACGCGGATGGCGAGTGCAGATGATGCACTAGTCAGCCTGACTGTCCCCCTTATCTGCCTGCTTCAAAAAACACTGCAAGCACTAAGGCATGAGGTTTTGGAAGAGGTGGAGGATGAGGAGTCACAAATTCCATCACCTTCTGGACAGTCAGCGCAACGTGGTTCCTCACAAAGGGCTGGAGGACTTTCAAAGTACCATGCTGTATCAACAATTGAACCTCCAGAGTCGCTGTCTATATTTTCATAACCATTACAAACTTTTAATGTATTTACAAAGCACATAATGTACATTTTTTGTCTATCCTTTTGTAATGCTATTGTGTTTCCATAAACTGATGTTACAGAATTATGATACAAAGTTTTTAAATTTTGAGTTTTAAATTTTGTAAATTTATATGTATTTGAAGGACTTTGTGAGGAGGATGAGGAGGAGTCAATGGAGGAGGAAGACATCGCTCCAGAGGGAGGTAGACAATGCTCTAGTCAGTATGTAGACCAAGGGTGGGGTGATGCACAGCAGGCGGAGATGACGCCTCTTGCAGGGGACAACGTTTCTTGGCCAGTTGGGAGTCTGCAGCACATGGTTGATTTCATGCTGCAGTGCCTGAGAAACGACCGCCGCATCGAACACATTCACACCACGTCTGATTATTGGGTGTACACCCTCCTAGACCCTCGCTACCGGGACAACTTACAAAGCCTCATCACACCGTTGAACCGGGAGCGTAAAATGCGGAAGTACCAAGACACACTGGTGCAATCCATAATGTTCTCCATTCCAGCCGAGAGCACTGCTGCTGCTACTGATTTACAAAGCAGCTCTGTGCGTCGAGGCAGTGGAGACAGCTCTGCAACAAGAGGGAGCACAAGCAGCGCCTCTGCACAGGGCAAGAACAGTATGTTCCAAATGTGTCGAAGTTTTGTGGCAGCGCCACCAATGTCTACACCATCCGAGACGGCTCCAGTCAGCAGGAGGCAACATTTCCGTAAGATGGTGACAGACTACATGTCTTGCCCTCTCAGTGTACTCCAGATGGCTCTTCCCCATTCAAGTTTTGTGTCTCTAAGCTGGATACATGGCCAGAGCTTAGCCAGTATGCATTGGAGGTGCTGGCTTGATCTGCTGGCAGTGTATTATCGGAGCGCGTCTTTACTGCTGCAGGTGGTGTACTAACAGACCGTTGCATGCGACTATCCTACGATAATGTAGAACGGCTTACTTTTCTGAAAATGAACTAGGCATGGATCTCGCCTGAATTTGCCTGTCCGGTTTCAGATTAACTAACTGGTTGACAACGTTTTCCATGTCTCCTGTTATGTTCATCTTTCTACCACCTGAGCTATACTCCCTGGGCTACAACACTGCCAGTTGCTGCTCAGAAGTGTCGTGTCCACAGACCAATACACAAGCTATAGTGATAGTGGGGTTCAGTAACGCCTGCTGTTCCCCTGCTGTGTGTCCGGCAAAAATTACTGCTACCTACCTACACATGTTTAAAAAAACATGACATGTTAAAGTGGCTAGTGCTACACATAGATATCAGGCTACACCCTTATTTCTAAGCTGTAAACAAGTGAAACGTCAAATTTAAAACCATTCAATGATTAGTGTTGGTAACAAATCTGTAACTAAATAATTGTGACATATTATGGCAGATATCCACATGTCTAACACAAATGCTAACACAAAAGCATACTTATGCTATAGGGTACTGATGGTGAACCTTCTCACTCCATAACTTTGACCAATCCAACTCACATCATGCCTCAAATGCTGCAATGTTGGAAGTGCATAATGTGGGTTGAACTTTGACAACAGCTGCAGTGCGAAGGTTATCCTTCTGTGTTCTTGGCTTTTAAATAAAAGCATACAAGTAAATATAATAATACATTGTTGATTAAGGGACATGATGTACACCTGTAATATTGTGCAAACAATGGATGTAGGACTATTCCTCTTCAACATTACTTATATTTGTGTCATTTGAAAAAATACATATTTTAGTTAAAAATTAAAAACCCATGTTCAGTAGCTGTGAAAGGCCCGTTTCTGTACTTCTATAGTGTTTGCAACCAATGTATTGTATACGGATGGAAGCGCGTCACACTAATAGATTAGATTTATTTTAAATGGAATGTAGCAGAACCAATTGGAGATAAATGAAAAGGATGAGCCACTGAGACACGCTCAGCAGAGTACAAGCAGCAGTGCTTGAACATGTAACTGGAGCGTGATCTGCACTCAAAAAAGTAAAAAACACAGACTGAAGTGAACACTGAAACACAACTGTCCACAATCTGTGAAAAGCTCCTTTCTGTACTTCTATAGTGTTTGCAACCAATGTATTGTATACGGATGGAAGCGCGTCACACTAATAGATTAGATTTATTTTAAATGGAATGTAGCAGAACCAATTGGAGATAAATGAAAAGGATGAGCCACTGAGACACGCTCAGCAGAGTACAAGCAGCAGTGCTTGAACATGTAACTGGAGCGTGATCTGCACTCAAAAAAGTAAAAAACACAGACTGAAGTGAACACTGAAACACAACTGTCCACAATCTGTGAAAAGCTCCTTTCTGTACTTCTATAGTGTTTGCAACCAATGTATTGTATACGGATGGAAGCGCGTCACACTAATAGATTAGATTTATTTTAAATGGAATGTAGCAGAACCAATTGGAGATAAATGAAAAGGATGAGCCACTGAGACACGCTCAGCAGAGTACAAGCAGCAGTGCTTGAACATGTAACTGGAGCGTGATCTGCACTCAAAAAAGTAAAAAACACAGACTGAAGTGAACACTGAAACACAACTGTCCACAATCTGTGAAAAGCTCCTTTCTGTACTTCTATAGTGTTTGCAACCAATGTATTGTATACGGATGGAAGCGCGTCACACTAATAGATTAGATTTATTTTAAATGGAATGTAGCAGAACCAATTGGAGATAAATGAAAAGGATGAGCCACTGAGACACGCTCAGCAGAGTACAAGCAGCAGTGCTTGAACATGTAACTGGAGCGTGATCTGCACTCAAAAAAGTAAAAAACACAGACTGAAGTGAACACTGAAACACAACTGTCCACAATCTGTGAAAAGCTCCTTTCTGTACTTCTATAGTGTTTGCAACCAATGTATTGTATACGGATGGAAGCACGTCACACTAATAGATTTGATTTTTTTTTCTAATATAATGGAGCTGCACCAATTCCACAAAATAAAAAAAAAAAAAAAAAAAAAAGAGTCAGTGACACGTGCAGATGCCTACAAACAGCGGTGGATGCAGAGCAAACTGCAGCGTCACCTGCACTGTCACACACACACCTTGCACAGAGCTGTTAAAACAACACTGGCAAAATGAAGCTTTACACAGCGGTTGGTAAACTAGCCTGCCTCAAGCACAGTAGTACACAAAATCGCAATATCTAACTGTCCCTCAGAGTGAGCAGAGTAGCGTTCTGTCCCTTACTGAGTTCACAGCACAGTGACGCTAAAATGGCGGCGGCGCCTTTTATAGTGCATTCTGACATCATTTCAGCAGCCAATCACAGCCATGCCATTAGTTAAGATGACCGCAGCATTACAGGATGTGCCCACACTTCGTAGGATTCCTCATTGGCTGACTAAAATCACATTGCCTCTCAAAGAATTATGGGAACTTCCGATTCCGGTATACGATATGGAAAAAGTATCGGAATTAAGTATCGGAATTCCGATAACGCGAATATCGGCAGATACCCGATACTTGCGGTATCGGAATGCTCAACACTACTGTTAAGCTGATCACTCTTTATAACTATTCTGGAGTATATGCAAATTGCCATTAGAAAAAGTGAAGCAGTAAACTTTGTAAAAATTAATATTTGTGTCATTCTCAAAACTTTTGACCATGACTGTATGTGAAGGGATCAAAGTGTCTTTTTGGCGTACAGAAGGTCTCATTTCTGTGATTAATTTTTTCTCCGTCTGTTATTCAGATGGACCCGGTCAAGGTTCAGGCCATCTATGATTGGGTCCAACCTACTTCATTAATGGCTCTTCAGAGATTTTTGGGTTTTGTCAATTTTTATCGTAAATTTATTGGTAATTTCTCTGGTATTGTTAAACCATTGACTGATTTGACCAAAAAGGGTTCTGATGTGGTGAATTGGCCTCCAGAGGCAGTCTCTGCGTTTCAGGAACTTAAGCAGAGATTCACTTCTGCTCCTGTTCTACGGCAGCCTGATGTTTCTCTGCCGTTTCAGGTGGAGGTTGATGCCTCTGAAATTGGGGCAGGTGCCGTCTTGTCCCAAAGATATCCAGAGACCTCTAAGAGTAACCCTTGTGCCTTTTTCTCTCGAAAATTTTCTCCAACTGAATATAATTATGACGTGGGTAATCGGGAGTTATTGGCCATGAAGTGGGCCTTTGAAGAGTGGAGACATTGGCTAGAAGGAGCCAAACATCAGGTGGTGGTCCTCACGGACCATAAGAATCTGGTTTATCTCGAATCAGCCAAGCGACTTAATCCTAGACAGGCAAGGTGGGCCTTGTTTTTCACACTTTTTAATTTTGTGGTTTCTTTTCTTCCTGGCACTAAAAATGTTAAGGCGGATGCCCTCTCGAGGAGTTTCTTTTCTTTTTTCTCTCCTGAGTTATCTGATCCTACTGTTATTTTGAAAGAAGGTGTAGTTCTTTCCGCCATCTCACCCAATTTGAGACTGGCTCTGTAAGGGTGTCAGGAGGATAAACCTGAGCGCTGCCCTATTGGGAAATTGTTTGTCCCAGACCAGTGGAAGAAGAGTGTGATGTCTGAGATTCATTGTTTCCTCGTTGGCTGGTCATCCCGGGATTTTTGGTACCAGAGACTTGGTGAGTCGGTCTTTTTGGTGGCCTATTTTGTCTCGAGACGTCAGGGAATTTGTGCAGTCCTGTGGGACTTGCTCTCGCTCCAAGCTTTGCTCTCGCTCTAGTGGTTTGTTAATGCCATTACCTGTGCCCAAGAGGCCATGGACCCATATCTCTATGGATTTTATTTCCGACCTCCCTGTTTCTCAGAGAATGACCATTATCTGGGTAATCTGTGATAGGTTTTCCAAGATGATACATCTTGTGCCATTACCTAAGTTACCTTCCTCCTCCGAATTGGTGCCTTTGTTCCTTCAGCACGTGGTTCAGTTACATGGCATTCCAGAGAACATTGTGTCTGACAGAGGAGTCCAGTTTGTTTCCAGATTTTGGAGGACATTTTGTTCTAAACTTGGTGTTCAATTATCTTTCTCCTCTGCTTTTCATCCTCAGACCAATGGACAAACCGAGAGAACAAACCAAACCTTGCAGACTTATTTGAGATGTTTTGTGTCTGCTGATCAAGATGACTGGGTCTCTTTTTTGCCTTTGGCTGAGTTTGCTCTTAATAATAGGGCTAGCTCTGCCACCTTGATGTCTCCATTTTTCTGCAATTTTGGGTTTCACCCTCGATTTTCTTCGGGACAGGCGGAGGCTTCTGTCTGTCCAGGTGTTGACTCTGTTGTGGATCGAATGCAGCAGATTTGGGACCAGTAGTGGAGAGGTTGTCTCTCTCTCAGGAGAAGGCCCAACGGTTTGCCAACCGGCATAGGACTGATGGTCCTCGGTTTAAAGTGGGGAACTTGGTTTGGTTGTCCTCAAGAAATATCCCTTTGAGGGTTGCATCTCCAAAGTTTAAGCCCAGGTTCATTGGACCTTATAAGATCATGGAGATTCTTAATCCTGTTTCCTTCCGTTTGCTTCTTCCAGGGACATTTAAGATCCATAACGTGTTCCACAAGTCCTTATTGAAGAGGTTTGTCGAGCCAGTGGTTCCTATGGCTGCGCCTCCTGACCCTGTTTTGGTTGAGGGCAATCTGGAGTATGTGGTTGAGAAAATATTGGATTCTCGTTTTTCTAGATGGAAACTCCAGTATTTGGTTAAGTGGAGAGGTTATGGTCAGGAGGACAATTCTTGGGTGTTTGCTTCGGACATCCATGCTAGGAGACTGATCCGTGCCTATCACCGAGCTCATCCTGATCGGCCTGGTTGCACAAGTGAGGGTTCGGTGCCCCCTCCTCAAGGGGTGGGTACTGTTATGAATGTGCTAGAGATGGTTTCTGAGCAGAGGCTCCATCTGGTGGTTACAGACAGTACTGAACCTTTCAGTGAAGATTGGCAATCTGGGTTCACTGACTGGTCTGATATAAGGGAGGTTCCCTCCCATGATGGTTGCCGGTGAGCAATTGTTCTTGTCTCAATTGTGGTTCCTGGTTCATTTGGAAGTTTGCTGAGTCTTGCCTGCATCTTCTGCTATCAGATAAGATATTTTCTGCTTTTATTTTTGTGCTTGCTTTTTGCATTGTTCCCTGCACTTCTGTGGAGGTCAGCCAGGTCCCCTCTGGGAGGCTTGTGCTCCTCTCAGTTTATCTGAAGCCACTGTTATTTGTTCATTTTCTTTTTCCTGTTTTTTCAGTGGCTGCGGCTTGGTTTTGTTCACACTGATATCTGATTTAGTGGGTGGCGAGATCATGTGATCTCAGTATTTTTGTAATCAGAATTGTTGGATTTTTGTAGGGTTTTCTGGGTTGCAGAAAGTAATCTCCCCTGTCCTATCCTATTTAGTCAGCTTGTGGCCCCAGCGTTTGCTCATTCTATTTTCTGTCTGTGTTCGTGCTTTCTTCTTGTCTAACCGCCATTACGTGTTTGAGGGCTTCCTATTTTCTTTGGGGATCTGCTCCAGGGCAGATAGCTTTCATCTTTCTGCCTTTAGGTGTAGTTATCTCTCAGGCTGTGACGAGGCGTCTAGGATCAACGTAGGAACTCTCCACGGCTACCTCTAGTTGTGTGGTTAGTTTAGGAATCTGCAACCCATTAGTTACCAATATCTCAGGTGTTCGGCTGCCCGGCTGTTGTTCCTGTCCTCCTCAGCTACCTAATATAACACCCAACACTGTATGCAGCTGTACACTTATGATACAGTACCCTTTTTCTGCTTTTTATATTCTGGTCAAATCTATACTGAGTGAGCGTCTGAGTGTTACTCCAGAAATATATACGGAGATTGAAATATCCCCTACACTGTACGCTTCTGATACAGTACCCTTTTTCTGCTTTTTATATTCTGGTCAAATCCATACTGAGTGAGCGTCTGTGTGCTACTCCGAAAATATGTACGGAGATTTAAAATTACCCCAACATTGTATAAAGCTGAACGCTTCTGATAGAGTACCCTTTTTCTGCTTTTTATATTCTGGTCAAATCCATACTGAGTGAGCGTCTGTGTGTTACTACAGAAATATATACGGAGATTGAAAATTTCCCCTACACTGTATACACCTGTATGCTTCTGAAACAGTACCCTTTTTCTGCTTTTTATATTCTGGTCAAATCTATACTGAGTGAGCGTCTGAGTGTTTCTCCTGAAATATATACAGAGATTTAAACTTACCCCAACAATGTATACAGCTGTACGCTTTTAATACAGTACCATTTTTCTGCTTTTAATATTCTGGTCTAATCCATACTGAGTGTGCGTCTGTGTGTTACTCTGGAAATATATACGGAGATTTAAATTTTCCCCTTCACCGTATACAGCTGTACGCTTCTGAATCAGCACCATATATTTGCTGATATTTTTGGTACATTTTCCCAAACATGAGGAAGTATGGTGGAAAAGGCTGCGGACATGGGTGGGGGGGCAGCTGGTACTAATGGTGGTGGTGGTGCATCTGCTGGTAGTGCCAAAAGCACAATAGCACCTAAGGCAGGAGGTGTTGAGCCTGCATCATCGTCTGGCTCCAGAAGGCCTGGAAGGTTCCCTTTTCTGGGAGTAGGTAAACCGCTTTTAAAGCCGGAGAATCAGGAACATGTTTTGGCTTACATTGGCGAAACAGCCTCCAGCTCTATCGCCTCCTCTTCTGAAGATTCAAAAAATGCAAGCACTGAGTAGTCAGTGCAGGATCCTGGTCAGGAACAACACCTTTCATTGTGTCCTTCACCCCACCAAAAGTGAAGGATGCGGCAGCCCACACTTCAGATTACTCCATGGAGCTCTTTTCACATACCATGCCTGGGTTATCAAGTCAAATCCTGAATTCCCCAGTCCAAGATGAATCTGACATGGAGTGCACTGATGCACAGCCACTGCTATATAATTCTGCTGGTACAGTCACCCAGAGCATTACATTGCCCACGCAGTCTACTGAGCCAGAATCTGAACCTGATGAAACTCAGGTGCCCATTCCCGCATACTATACCACCTTACACGGTGTTTGGGTCTGCGGAACGCACCAGATAAATATAAATAGTGGGTGCGTTCGCATCCCGGGGTCCACCGTGCAGGCAGAGCCTGCTGCTAGTAAGATGGCGGTATAGGCAAACTCTGTTACTTCACAGAGTTGCAAATATAAATACTGTGGCACAATATGGCGGTATAAGCTAACTCTATTACAACACAGAGTCGCTGAGGTAAAGACGCACAGATAGGTACCGTGTCCTGTTAACTCCACAGGGAAACACAGATAACTGCTGTGCGCATAGCAGTCCGTGATCATGCAGACAGCAACGCAATCAAGCAATCTCCTCACCGGAGGTGCCGGTGAAGCCGGTATTCTAGGGGCTTATTTCAGCCAAGCCCCAACCACATGCATGCATGATCACACTGGCGCAAAGCACATAATGCAATTGATACTAGCGCATGGCCGCATTGCCATACAGCCCTTTTATAGAAGCAACTACAGGGCCTGCCAGAAAAGGACCTTTTAGAAACTGTTCAGAACACATGTAGTTTCAGGACCTTCCTGGCGGACCAATAGGAGCTGCTGCAGTACCTGAGCATGTGACCCCTGATCTCCAATGAGAGATCTTACCCTGGGCATGCTCAGAAGCGGAAACGCAGGACTTAGTCCTAAAGACGTCTGCTCGCCGCTGACCAGTACTGGCCACAATAGCAGAAACTGGAGAGGCAGCAGTAAACCTCTGCACAGTACTAGGCTGAGCAAGACACTAGGACCGACATCTCTGCTGAGGAGACTCCACTGCGGCCAGAGACGGATGGGGGACCGCAGCGGGAATGGCTTGAGATTCACCCTGTGCAGAGGCGGGAACTTGACCTCTAACATTACCCCCTCCTAGGGCCCCCCTTCCTTGGGCCTCGCTACTCTTGAAGGCAGCAATGAGCTGCGGAGCCTGAATACACTCAGCAGGCTCCCATGACCTATCCTCAGGCCCATAACCCCTCCAATCCACCAAATAAAACTTTTTGCCACGTACCACCTTGCACCCCAGAATAGCATTCACCTCATAGTCATCCGTAGACCAACCTGATGTCCCGGCAGGTGACTCGGAAAACCGGGATAAGTATACGGGTTTCAGGAGGGAGACATGGAATGTGTCGGTGATACCCAGGCGTTGCGGAAGGGCTAGACGGTAGACCACAGGATTGACCTGTTCGAGGACCTTGAAGGGACCCAAGAAGCGAGGTGCAAACTTAGTGGACTCTACTCGCAGCCTGATGTTACGGGCGGAGAGCCACACTAAGTCGCCAGGGGCAAAAGTCGGAGCGGGGCGCTGATGTGCATCGGCGGTAGACCTCATCCTCTCTTTAGAGGCCATAATGGCATCCTGAGTGCGGTCCCAAATGTCCCGTGCCTACTCAGCCCAGTCTGCCACCCTGGAGTCGGTGGAGGACACGGGCATAGGTACAGGAACCCGCGGATGCTGACCGTAATTAAAGAGGAACGGAGTTTGTCCAGTGGAATCAGCCACGGCGTTGTTTAATGCAAACTCCGCCCATGGTAGCAAGGATGCCCAGTCATCCTGCCTGACCAAAACAAAATGACGCAGATATGTGACCAAGGTCTGGTTGGCCCTCTCTACCAACCCATTTGTCTCGCGATGATAGGCAGAAGAGAGATTTAATACTATACTGAGAAGGCGACAAAGCTCTATTCAGAAACTGGGGACCCCGGTCACTGACGATTTTGTCCGGCATACCGTGTAAGCAGAAGATGTGTCTGATAAACAGTGCCGCCAATGCCAGTGCAGAAAGTAACCGGGGTAGCGGTACCAAGTGCACCAGTTTAGAGAAGTGGTCGGTGATAACCCATATGATCGTGCAACCACGAGACTTGGGTAGGCCTACTACAAAGTCCATCCTGACCATCTCCCAAGGCCTGTCTGCCACTGGCAATGGATAAAGTAACCCAGCTGGCCGTTGACGAGGGGACTTATTTTTGGCACAGGAGACACATGCCCGAATATAGTCTCCAAATTCCCGGACCATATGCGGCCACCAGTGCATCCTCGCCAGAAGCTCGGATGTCCTTTTCTTCCCAAAATGTCCACCCACCCTGGACGAATGGGCCCAAGAGAGAACCTCCGGTCGCAAATTAGATGGTACAAAAGTCTTGCCGGGTGGCACAGACTCTAGCGACACCGGAGTTACAGTTCTCAGGCTCTCAGAGGGGACAATAAACCGCGGCTCCCCCTCCTCCACCTTGGAAGACACGACGGAGCGAGAGAGAGCGTCAGCCCGGATATTCTTCTCTCCCGAAAAAAAATGGAGGGTGAAGTGAAAGCGGGAGTAAAATAAGGACCATCTGGCCTGACGGGAATTTAGCCGCTGGGCAGTTTGTAAATAAACCAGATTCTTGTGATCAGTAAAAATTTGGAAGAGAAAGCAGGCCCCCTCCAACAGATGTCTCCACTAAGGAAGGCCAACTTCATTGCTAGCAACTCCCTGTCCCCGATGGAATAATTCCTCTCTGTTGGTGTGAAGGTCTTGGAAAAGAAGAAGCAAGGATGCTTCCGACCTTGAGCATCCTTCTGGAAGAGGACTGCTCCAGCACCAACGGACGAGGCATCTACCTCCAAAATAAAGGGCTTATCAACATCGGGGCGATGTAGAATGGGAGCACTAGCAAAATGGGACTTAATAGAAGTGAAGGCCTTGGAGACCTCTTCTGACCACAATTTGGAATTTGCTCCCTTCTTGGTGAGGGCTACCAAGGGAGCTACCAAAGTTGAAAAGTGGGGAATAAACTGACGATAGTAATTAATGAACCCACCGCTTTCAGAGAATGGGGTTCTTGCCAGTCCATCACCGCCTGTAGTTTGGCAGGATCCATAGCCAGTCCCTGGGCAGAGATGATATAGCCCAGGAACGGTAAGGACTCCTGCTCAAACATACATTTCTCTAACTTAGCGTAGAGAGAATTTGCCCGTAAGAGGTTGAAGACTCTGCAGACATCTTTCCGGTGGGAGTCAATATCTGGGGAGAAGATGAGAATATCAGCCAGATAGACTACGAATGAGGTGGAAAGCATATCACGGAAGATATCGTTAACAAAGTCTTGGAAGACGGCTGGGGCATTACAGAGCCTGAAGGGCATCACCAGATATTCATAGTGCCCATCTCTGGTATTGAAAGCCATCTTCCATTCGTCCCCCTCACGGATGTGAATCAGGTTATAAGCACCCCGCAGATCTAATTTGGTAAATACCCTTGCTCCCCGTAGCCTATCAAAGAGCTCCGAAATCAGGGGCAACGGGTATTTATTCTCAACGGTAATGGCATTAAGACCCCTGTAACCGATGCATGGACGTAATTCTCTGTTCTTCTTCTGAATGAAGAAGAACCCCGCCCTTGCAGGTGACATTGACTTCCTAATGAATCCTCTTGCTAGATTTTCCTGAATGTATTGAGACATAGCCTCCGTCTCCAGGAGAGAAAGGGGATAAACTCGTCCCCGAGGAGGTTCTGCTCCGGGCAAGAGGTCAATAGTACAGTCATAGGGATGGTGAGGCAGAAGGATCTCTGCAGCCTTCTTGGAGCACACGTCTGCATTGGCCCAATAGTATTTGGGAAGGGAAGTAAGATCTGCAGGCATCTCTGTAATAGCCACCTGAATGCATTCCCTTTTACATCTGCCTTTACACGACTCACTCCAACCCAATATCCTCCCAGAGATCCACTCAATATGTGGGGAATGGAAACGGAGCCAGGGCATCCCCAGCAATATCTTGTCTATTCCCTCGGAAATGACAAGGAGTGAGATAATCTCCTGATGAGAAGGGGACATATATAACGTGAAAGGGATGGTCTGATGTGTGATTTGTGAAGGCAGTGTCGACCCATTCACTACTTGAAAAGTAACAGGTTTGGCGAGCATCACCAGAGGTATAGAGTGGCGGAGAGCGAAGGTAGAGGACATGAAATTTCCTTCGGCTCCAGAGTCCACACAAAGCGTTACTGTTATAGTGGATGAGCCAAAATTGATTGTCCCCTTAAAGGACAACTTGGAGGCGTGTACTCCTGTGTTTAGTGAACCCCCTCCAATGGTTACTGGACGCAGTCATTTTCCCGACCGTTGTAGACATTTGTTAGCATAATGCCCTAACTGTTGGCAAAC
Source organism: Oophaga sylvatica (assembly GCA_033576555.1). NCBI lineage: Eukaryota > Metazoa > Chordata > Amphibia > Anura > Dendrobatidae > Oophaga > Oophaga sylvatica. The sequence goes on along the minus strand of JARQOD010000001.1, from coordinate 751,161,041 downwards.
ATTACAGATCACAGGTGCTCGAGCGGCCCGAGACTTAGGTCTCGCTCGAAAAACCTCCATGCCCTCAGGGAAATTGGGCGCCTGAACGGAAGCTTCAAGAGGTCTGGTGAAGGTGGGCGCCAGCCGGAACATCTGCCTACACTGGGTCCGCTCCAACCTCCGCTCTTTAAAATGGAGGTCGATGCGGGTAAATATGGTAATGAGCTCCTCCAGTGTGGCAGGAATCTCCCTGGTGGACAAGGCGTCCTTCACATGGTGTGCTAGTCCCCTCCATTACAGTGGTATAAGGACTTTATCTGGCCACTCCAGCTTAGAGACCAGAGTCCGAAATTGGACGGCGATCTGGCTGACCATGGATGAACCCTGGGTGATTGCCAACAGTTGGAGAGCTGTATCGTGGGTGACACGAGGTCCTAAAAAGACCTCTCTCAGAGTATCCAAAAAGAGAGGAGCACTCTGCACCACACGATAATCTTGCTCCCACAACGGCGTTGCCCACTCCAATGCCCTGCCCGACAAAAGGGATATGATAAACCCCACTTTCGCCCGCTCCGTGGGAAAACGTGCAGCCAGGAGCTCTAAATGTATGGAGCACTGACGGGACGAAACCCCGACATTGTTTACTGTCGCCAGTAAACTTATCTGGAAGAGGGAGGCGGGAACAAATCGGGGCAGGGGTGGCAGAGGACAAACTGGCTGCAGCCACACTAGCAGCCTGAACAGCGACTGCAGTAACATCCATAGCTGAGGTTGTGCGCTCTAGAGTCGCCAACCTACCCTCCAGCTGCTGAGTATACCTCTGCAGGCGCTGGTCGTTCGCAATTTTACTAGCCAGACGCTGGCGCTAGTATACTGTTAGGGTCTGCGGAATGCACCAGATAAATATAAATAGTGGGTGAGTTCGCAGCCCGGGGTCCACCGTGCAGGCAGAGCCTGCTGCTAGTAAGATGGCGGTATAGGCAAACTCTGTTACTTCACAGAGTTGCAAATATAAATACTGTGGCACAATATGGCAGTATAAGCAAACTCTGTTACAACACAGAGTCACTGAGGTAAAGACGCAGAGATAGGTACTGTGTCCTGTTAACTCCACAGGGAAACACAGATAACTGCTGTGCGGATAGCAGTCCGTGATCATGCAGACAGCAACGCAATCAAGCAATCTCCTCACCCGAGAAGCCGGTATTCTAGGGGCTTATTTCAGCCAAGCCCTAACCACATGCGTGCATGATCACACTGGTGCAAAGCACATAATGCAATTGATACTAGCACATACAACCCTTTTATAGAAGCAACTACAGGGCCTGCCAGAAAAGGACCAATGAGAAACTGTTCAGAACACATGTAGTTTCAGGACCTTCCTGGCGGACCAATAGGAGCTGCTGCAGTACCTGAGCATGTGACCCCTGATCCCCAATGAGAGATCTTACCCTGGGCATGCTCAGAAGGGGAAACGCAGGTCTTAGTCCTAAAGACGTCTGCTCGCGGCTGACCAGTACTGGCCACAATAGCAGAATCTGGAGAGGCAGCAGTAAACCTCTGCACAGTACTAGGCTGAGCAAGACGCTGGGACCGACGTCTCTGCTGAGGAGACTCCTCTGCGGCCGGAGACGGATGGGGGACCGCAGCGGGAATGGCTCGAGATTCCCCCTGTGTAGAGGCGGGAACTCGACCTCTAACACACGGTGACACAGAAAAAGGTGCAGATGAAATTGAAGAGGAGGTGATGGATGACCCAGTTGTTGACCCGGATTGGCATCCATTGGGGAAGAGGGTGCCGCTGGTAATAGCTCCGAAGAGGAAGAGGATCCGCAGCAGGCATCGACTTCGCATCTGCGGTTATCTGGCAGCCCCGTAGCAGTCCAAAAACGTGTTAAAAAAAACAAAAGAGTTACAGGACAGCTTGGACGGACGATCAAATTAGCACAGCGTGCAAGCCCTGAAAATTTATCCCATAGTAGGAAGCGTGAAGTGTGGCACTTTTTTGACAAAAATCCTATTGATGAGGCAAAGGTTATCTGTAAGAAGTGCGGAAGGACCTTTAGCCGAGGGAAAAATCTCCGAAATTTGAATACCAGTTGCATGCTTAGACATTTGAACACCATGTACTTGCAAGCATGGACGGACTACAAAACCTCATGTAGCACATGTGCACCTGCTCTGACTGATGGTAGCAAGCAAAGCTACATATCTTCCCCCACTGTAAGCCCACCGGTTAGCACACCACCAGCAACAAATGTTGAGGTGTCGTCGCAAGGCCAAAGCAGTCAGGGAATCACAATGTTTTTGCAACGAAAGACTGAATCTAGGCCATCACCACCATCACCATCACCAACCCTCTCTCAGTCCGCCATGTCCACTTCTAGTTCCCCCACATGCAGCTCTCAAGTCCAGCTCACCTTACCAGACACTCTGAGTAGGACAAGAAAGTACTCACCCTCTCATCCCTCATCCGCGTACACTGGCTTTGAACGCCTACATTGCCAAACTGATCTCATTAGAGATGATAACCTTACATTTTGTTGAAACGCAGTGTTCCAAGAGCTCATGGCCTACGCTGTCCCACGCTATGACCTACCCAGTCGACACTTCTTTTCTAGAAAAGCCATCCTTGCCCTCCACCTGCATGTGAAAGACCGCATTGTCCATGCACTCAAACAATCAGTGAGTGGAGAGGGTCACCTCACAACAGATGCATGGGCCAGAAGGCATAGCCAGGGCCGTTATGTGTCCCTCACTGCACACTGGGTTAATGTGGTGGATGCACGGTCCACAGGGGACAGAGGCGGTGGGACAGTGCTGCCTAGCCCACGGTATAGGCAACAGTTGGCTGTAGGCATTCGACCCTCCTCCTCCTCCAGAAGCGAAAGCTCATCGACAGAGCGCAGTCGCACGAGCACTCCATCTACAGCTGCCAGTGTTGCACACGAGGTGTCCCACTATCGAACAGCTAGTGGTAAGCGTCAGCAGGCTGTTTTAAAGAGGATGTCTTTGGTTGACAACAGACACACCGCGGAGGTACTGGCCGACTACTTGCAGCGAGAAACTGAGTCATGGCTGGGCAGTCTACATCTTGAGCCAGGCAAGGTAGTCTTTGATAATGGCAGTAATTTTGTGGCAGCCATAGCCCTGGCAAAACTCAGACACATATCTTGCCTGGCTCACACCTTGAACCTGGTGTTGCAGTGCTTCATAAATAATTATCCGGAGTTACCAGCCCTGCTCCATAAGGTGTGAAGACTGTGCTCGCACATCCGTCGCTCGCCTGTAGACTCCAGTCATATGCAGAGGCTGCAGCGATCGCTCCACCTCCCTAAGCACCGCCTAATCATAGACATTACAACAAGGTGGAACTCCACCATGCACATGGTTGAGAGGCTGTGCGAACAGAGGCAGGCTGTAATGCATTTGTGGGAGGATACACGGGCAGACAGTTTGAGGGAAAATGTCGAGTTGTCGGGTGTGCAGTGGTCAAGGCTGAAAGACCTCTGTAAAGTCCCTCAGTGTTTTGAGAAATGCACACAGCTGGGAAGCACAGACGATGCCATCATAAGCATGAGCATCCCACTTATGCATCTGCTCATGCAAACTTTGACGCACATTAAGGATCAGGCGTCTGCAGCGGAGGAGGAAGAGAAGGAGGAGGAGGGAAGCCATGATGACAGCCATTGTCTGCTCAGGGAACTGTCCTGGGTGAGGTGGAGAAAGAAGAGGAAGGGGAGGAGGATGAGGGGGATGATTATTTTGGGGAGGTGGATGATTCTCGGGGACAAGAGAAAATGTTGGCTTGCTTAGGTCAGGTACAGGGTTTGTGCGTGACTTGAGGGATGTGGATTTGCCAGAAAGTGCTCCTCCACCCACCACTGGCAGTGCATCATTGACACCTGAAACATTGGCCCACATGTGTGATTATGTCTTGCGGATCCTAAAAAGGGACCACCGCATTGCCAAAATTACGAAGGATGACGACTACTGGTTGGCCAGCATCCTCGATCCACGCTATAAAGTCAAATTACAGAACATCATGCCACAGGAGAACCTAGAGCTAATATTGGCCAACAAACAAGCAACTCTGGTAAACCGTTTGTTAGAGGCATTCCCAGCACACAGCAGTGGTGCAGGTTCTAACACGAGCCGTACTGGGCAACATGGAAGAGGTGTTCGTGGTACACATAGCCGAAGTGGCATTGGAGACAGGGGTTTCATGAAAATGTTGTGGACTGATTTCTCGAGGATCGCTCACACGACTGTTAATACTGAATCTATTGCAACAGACAGGAGACAGCAGTTGTCAACTATGGTTCAAAATTACCTCTCCTCCCCTATTGATGTTCTCCCTCACAGTTCACTCCCCTTTGACTACTGGGCCTGTAAATTGGACACCTGGCCTGAATTGGCACAATATGCCTTACTGGAGCTCGCTTGCCCTGCTGTTAGTGTGCTATCAGAAAGAGTCTTCAGTGCTGCTGGATCAATCCTGACAGAAAGAAGGACCCGGCTGTTGACCCAAAATGTTGGTGATCTCACCTTCATTAAAATGAACCATGCCTGGGTTTCAAAGGATTTTGTACCACCTTCCCCTGAGGACACATAGGTTGCCAGCAAAATGGCTCGCTTTGTCCTCCTCTTCCTCCAACTTCTCGAATTCCTCCATTTGCAGCTGCTGAACGTCCAGCCTACACCTCAACATATGCCAGTTTTTTCCACCTCCCTAACTGGGCTGTACCCACCCCAGTGCCGGGGTCAGTACCTGTCGCACCCGTGCAAGTGCCGTGGCTCTGAGCAGGTGGGGGCCCACTCGCCGTCAGAGTCACCGGCGTACTATGAAGGACCCTGTGCCAGTGATGGCGCCCATGAGTGTGCCCCCCCTGCTTGCTCAGGCCCCAGCACTTGCAATATTAACGTCTCCCTGCTCCACCGCTGTGACGTCTTCCGCGTTTCCTGACAGTGATATTCCGGTCAGACAGCGCGATGACATCACGTCTGTGCGCCCTCTGCCTGAACAGTCACAGTGCAGAGAGCTGGAAGATGGCAATGATGAGGAGTCCAGAGAAGAGCAGTACCCAGCGAGGAGATGTATTTCATTTTTTGTAATGTTTGGAGCAATATATGGGGAGATTTACACACTGGAGAATTATATATGTGGCCCATCATACACTTGAACATCATAGATAGGGCCCATTATACACTTGAGCATTATATATGGGGCAGATCATACACTGGAGCATTATATAGGCGCATCATACACTGGAGCATCATACACGGGGCCCATTATACACTGGAACATCATATGGGGTCCATTATATATGGAGCATTATACTGGCCCATCGTACACTGGAGCATCATCATTCATGGGGCCCATCATATACTGGAGCACCATATGGGGCCCGTTATATATGGAGCATTATATATTCCCATCATACACAGGAGCATCATCCATGGGCCCATCATATACTGGAGCATCATATGCAGCCCATCATATACTAGAGCAGCATTTGGGGTTCATTATTTATGGGGCATCACATGGAGCCCATTATATATGGAGCATTATATATGGGGACCATTATATTTGGAGCATTATATGGGGCTCATGATACACTGGAGTATTATAACTGGGGCTCATAATACACGGGAGCATCATATGGGGCCCATTATATATAGATCATTATATAGGCCCATCATACACTGGAGCATCATCCATGGGGCCCATCATATACTGGAGCATCATATGGGGCCAATTATATATGGAGCATTATATAGGCCCATCATACACTGGAACATCATCCATGAGGCCCATCATATACTGGAGCATCATATGGGGCCCATCATATACTAGAGCATCATATGAGGTTCATTATTTATGGGGCACCACATGGAGCCCATTATATATGGAGCATTATATATGGGGAACATTATATTTGGAGCATTATATGGGTCTCATCATACACTGGAGCATTATACCTGGGGCCCATCATACACTGGAGCATCAAAAACAGGGCCAATTATACACTGGAGCATCATAATGGGCCCATTATATATGGAGAATTATATAGGCCCATCATACACTGGAACATCATCCATGGGACCCATCATATACTGGAGCATCATATGGGGCCCATTAAATTTGGAGGATTATATAGGCCCATTATACACTGGAGCATCATCCATGGGGCCCATCATATACTGGAGCATCATATGGGGCCCATCATATACTAGAGCATCATATGAGGTTCATTATTTATGGGGCATCACATGGAGCCCATTATATATGGAGCATTATATATGGGGACCATTATATTTGGAGGATTATATGGGGCTCATCATACTCTGGAGCATTACAACTGGTACCCATCATACACTGGAGCATCATATACGGGGCCCATAATATACTGGAGCATCATAGGGGGCCCATTATATATGGAGCATTATATAGGCCCATCATACACTGGAGCACCATTATATTTGAAGCATTATAAATGGGGCCCATCATACACTGGAGCATCATATGCAGGGCCCATTATACACTGGAGCATCATATGTGGCCCATTATATATGGAGCATTATATAGGCCCATCATACACTGGAGCATCATCCATGGGGCCCATCTTATACTAGAGGATCATATGTGGCCCATCATATACTAGAGCATCATATGGGGTTCATTATTTATGGGGCATCACATGGAGCCCATTACATATGGAGCATTATATATGTGGAACATTATATTTGAGCATTTTATGGGGCTCATCATACACTGGAGCATTATATATGGGGCCCATCATATACTAGAGCATCATATGGGGTTCATTATTTATGGGGCATCACATGGAGCCCATTATATATGGAGCATCATATGGAGCATATATGGGGCCTATTCTGTATGGAGCGTTATAAGGCCCCATTCTGTATGGCGCACTTTGTGGTGGCAATAATACTGTATGGAGGACTATACTGTCTGGTTTTTGAGCTATTGTAGAATTTACAATAGATATCACTCATGTAATGTAAGAAGTGAAGTATTTGGCATTGTACTATACCTATATTTCTCTGCCGTATTGGAGCATCATGAATTGTGGTATGTGTTAAAGGGGCCCACTGAGACTCTTTGGCCCGGAGCCCATGAAAACCTGGAGCCAGCCCTGCCCCCCACAACTCTAGCCAAATAACCCCCAGTTTTGAATGCGTTACTATTATTATAAAGTAAATTTGTCATGAGCTGCTTTGTTTGTGGAATTAGGCAGTTCAGAGGTTAATCTGGACGGCCTCATTTTGGGATTCTGGGAGGCTTCTTATAGCCTCATTGTGGAGCCATTCCCTGTCGCTTATACTTTGACCCTTGGCCGAGTGTGTGTGACCCTGTGCTTTGTGCTTGTGCTACTTTATGCTTGCTTGGTTTTGAGTTGGTTCTGTTCCCGCTACGATTTCTGCCTGCCCCTCCTGTACTGCATTGCTATCTTGTGTATGACCCCTTGCCTTTGTCCTGACAATTCTCTGCTTATCCCTCCTGTACTGCATTGCTATCTCCGTGTATGACTCCTGGCTTATGTTGTGACTATTCTCTGCTCGCCCCTTCTGTACTGCGCCATCCTCTCTGTGTATGAACCCCGTTTGTCTGACCTGAGTTTCCCTCTTTACTAATCCAGGATCCCTGGAGAGTCCTGCACTCATCTCTAGCAGCAGGACGCTAAGCCCCGACCCCTGTGGTCACATGATCGCAGGTCCTTTTGCTTACTGCTACCTTCAGTGTCCCCTCTCACCACGCTGCTCAGGTCCCCTCTGCCTGAGCCTCCCCTGCGGCATCTGACCCCGGGCCCTTCCACAGTGTGGGTGAGTCACCCTGCTCAGCCGTGGCAGTTCGCTGGCGCTGACAGGAGCATGATATTATAAGCGACCGCACATTTTTTTTTCTTGGGATAGTTGTATGGGTCTTCTGAGCATATTTGCAGCATGGATCCCCTGCAGGGTTTGGCCGATCAGGTCAAGCATCTAACCCAAATGTTCCAAAAGCTCAATGTGGAACAGTGCACGATGGTCCATACCCAACAGCAGTTGATGGACACCGTGCAGGGGGCCGTTGTGACAGGGTCTCCAGGTTCCGGGAGTTGGGACGTATCAGTGATATCCCCTGAATCTCCGGTCAAATTGCCTGATCTCTTTTCAGGGGATAAAGAGGAGTTTAGGTCCTTCAAGGAAGGATGTAAGCTTTTTTTTTCTTTAAGGCCCTGTTCCTCTGGGGACGAATTTCAGAGGGTGGGGGTTGTTATTTCTCTACTGCATGGTGCCCCTCAAGCTTGGGCTTTCTCTCTGTCTTACACCCCCCCAAGAGAATGACAGTTGATGCCTTCTTTGAGGCCCTGGGCCGCATATATGATGAGCCTGACAGAGTACGTATGGCTGAAGATAATGTCATGAGTGTGTGCCAGGGTAAACGCTCGGCTGAGTGGTTTTGTGCGGAGTTCCAACGCTGGGCAGCGGAGGTCTCATGGAGTGATGCCGCCCTTCGGGGCTTATTCCGCAGAGGCCTATCCGAACGCCTCCAAGATGCTCTGGCCCTCCATCCACCACCTGACACCTTGGAAGATGCCATTACTCAGGCTGTGCATATGGACCGCAGGCTGCGGGTTAGGGGTGTCATGCATTCCGAGACGTCCCTATTCTCCAGCAACAAAGAGACCGGTGTCGCTCCTGAACTCAGGGAGATTGGCGTCACTTCGGTCAAGGAGATGGAGAGGAAACGCCGCCGGGAAAAACAGCTCTGTTTTTATTGCGGGGAGGCTGGTCATTGGAAAAAGGATTGTCCCTCGTGCCCATCGTCCTCTAAAGCGACGGGAAAACGACTAGGTCTGGGTAGTGGTCGAGGAGGCTGCCCAGACCTTCAGGTACTTTCTTCTTCATGTCCTAAAGTTTTTCTAAGGGTTGAACTGTTGGTAGACAACGTCCGTTTTTTCTCTACAGCACTGGTGGACAGTGGTTCATCACTCAACCTGGTCAGCTCTGATGTCATTTCGCAACACCAGATAGGGACAGTCAGGCTTCCTACACCACTTAAAGTCGTGGCCATTGACTCATCTCCTCTTACCTGAACTGGGATCATTTCTGTGTCTGAAAAGTTTATGTTGAGAATTGGTTCTTCACACATGGAAGAAATTGAATGTTTTGTCATGGACAAATTACCCGCAGGGCTGGTACTGGGAATGCCGTGGCTTCGGTGCCATAACCCAGTGATTGACTGGGAATCTGGGGAGATTGTTAAGTGGGGGTCCAAGTGTGCTGACTGTTACCATAAATCTATTTGTTGTATGAAAATTGCTAAATCTGTCTCTGTGTCTTCTACTAGTCTGGAGGGTATTCTGGAGTGCCGAGAGACTTTGAGAATGTGTTCTCTGAGAGCGAGGCTGAGGCGCTACCCCCTCATAGGCCATTTGATTGTGCCATCGATCTGATTCCTGGAGCCAAATTGCCTAAAGCTCGCCTGTTCAATCTGTCTGGCCCCGAGCGCCTTGCTATGAAACAGTACATTTCTGAAAGTCTCCGTAAGGGGCACATAAGACCCTCAGTTTCCCCGGTAGCTGCGGGGTTTTTCTATGTTAAGAAAAAAGATGGCGGCCTACGTCCCTGCCTCGACTTTCGTGAACTAAATAAAATTACTGTCAGGAACACATATCCCCTACCGTTGATTCCTGATCTCTGTAATCAGCTTTCTGGTTCTAAATGGTTTTCTAAACTGGATCTGAGGGGGGCTTACAATTTAATAAGAATACGAGAGGGGGACGAGTGGAAAACGGCTTTCCTTACGTCTGAGGGGTTGTTTGAGAATCTAGTAATGCTGTTTGGGCTCACCAACGCACCTGCAGTGTTTCAAAATTTTATCAATGTGGTATTTTCGGATCTCATAGGCCGTTTTGTAGTGGTATACCTAGATGATATTCTGATATATTCTGTTGATAGAGCTTCCCATTTGTTGCATGTTAAAACTGTACTTCAGAGGCTAAAAGAAAACCAATTGTATGTCAAACTCGAGAAATGTTCATTTTTTGTTCAGGAGTTGTCATTTCTAGGTCTGATAATTTCACCTCAGGGTTTTCGCATGGATCCCAAGAAAGTGCAAGCTATTGTGGAGTGGGTCCAGCCCAGGGACCTTAGGGGGATCCAGCGCTTCTTGGGATTTGCAATTATTATCGCAAGTTCATTAAAGGTTTTTCTCAGGTGACTAAGCCTCTCACGGACTTGACTCGTAAAGGGGCTGATGTCAGAAACTGGTCCTCATTAGCTAAACAATCCTTTCTTACGCTTAAAAACTGTTTCTCATCTGCTCCTATCCTGGTCCAACCGGATCCTTCCAAGCCATTTGTGGTTGAGGTGGATGCTTCCGAGGTTGGGGTGGGGGCAGTTTTGTCGCAAAGGTCCAGCTTCTCTGACTAATCTCAGGCCCTGTGCCTATCTTTCTAAGAAATTTTCTCTGGCGGAGAAAAATGATGACGTAGGCAACAGAGAGCTTCTGGCTATTAAGTTGGCGTTCGAAGAATGGAGGCATTTTTTGGAGGGGGCGGCTCACTCTACGGTTATCACTGACCATAAGAATTTGGAATACATCAAATCTGCTAAAAGACTGACTCCCAGGCAAGCCCGCTGGTCACTTTTTTTCTCCAGGTTTCAGTTTTCTATTACCTTTCGGCCAGGGTCTAAGAACATAAAGGCTGATGCCTTATCACGTAGTTTTGAGCCATTATCCGCCCCCGATCCGCCGTCCCCCATTCTTCAACCCAGTCTCGTGATTGCCGAGGTGTCATCGGAATTGGAGCGAGAGATCGTAGGAGCTCAATCTTTGGCTCCAAATTCCAAACCTGTTGACAAGTTGTTTGTCCCGCAGCATTTGCGCAACAAACTCCTGTGGGAGTTCCATGATTCGAAGTTGAGTGCACACCCTGGTATAGCCACCACACGGGAAGCAGTGGCAAGGGTCTTCTGGTGGCCTTTAATGACTTCAGATATCAAGAAACATGTCGCAGCATGTGGTATATGTGCCCGTTCCAAGAGCTCTAGTTGCCGGCCGGCCGGGGAATTGGTGCCTTTGCCAGTCCCAGGAAGGCCATGGACTCACTTGTCCATGGACTTCATTACCAATCTTCCATCATCTCATGGTAATACTGTAATTTGGGAAGTGGTGGACAGGTTTTCGAAGTTGGCACATTTTGTACCCATGACAAATTTACCCTCAGCAGAGACGCTCTCTAGGCATTTCCTGTCCCAGGTGGTATGCTTACATGGGGTTCCCACTAATATTGTGTCAGACAGAGGGACTCAGTTTGTGTCTAAATTCTGGCGGGCCTTCTGCAAAAAACTGGGGATATCTCTGTCTTTTTCCTCAGCGAATCACCCTGAAACCAACGGACAAACGGAGCGCACCAACCACTCGCTTGAACAGATTCTTCGGTGCTTGACTTCTACCCTGCAAAGCGACTGGTCTGATGCCTTACCATTAGCAGAATTTGCCTTCAACAACCGGGTAAACCAATCTACCGGTAGGTCACCATTTTTGATTAATTATGGGATGAACCCTCATTTTGGCGAATTTTCTCAAATAGATTCTGGTTGTCCGGGGGCAGAGGACGGGGTCAATCGTCTTAAGGATCTTTGAATAAAGGTTCGTTTAAATATTTCTAAGGCTCAGGAGAAATATAAACGTTTTGCGGATAGAAAAAGGGACTCTGCTCAGACGCTGCTTTGTGGGGATAAGGTGTGGCTGTCTACACAAAATATAAATCTTCGATTGCCCTCCGCTAAACTGGGGCCTAAATTTATTGGTCCCTATGAGGTCATTGAAGTAGTGAACCCCGTAACTTACTGCCTCCGTCTTCCTTCCTCCTTAAAACTCCATAATGTTTTTCATAGGTCTTTACTTAAACCCTTGGGTGCGGTGAGAGAGGAGACTGAAACTGCTCCTCCTCCAGTCTTGGTTGAGGGACATATGTAGTTTGAGGTACAACATATTGTGGATTCCAGGCGGGTTCGGGGGTCTTTGCAATATTTGGTACATTGGAGGGGGTATGGTCCGGAGGAGCGGTCATGGGTACCAGCCAGATCAGTACACGCTGACCGTCTGGTTTGTGCGTTCCATGCCCGGCATCCTGGGAAGCCTGGGGGTCCGGAGGCCCCCCGTTGAGAGGGGGGTACTGTCATGAGCTGCTTTGTTTGTGGAATTAGGCAGTTCAGAGGTTAATCTGGACGGCCTCATTTTGGGATTCTGGAGGCTTCTTATAGCCTCATTGTGGAGCCATTCCCTGTCGCTTATACTTTGACCCTTGGCCGAGTATGTGTGACCCTGTGCTTTGTGCTTGTACTACTTTATGCTTGCTTGGTTTTGACTTGGTTCTGTTCCCGTTACGAGTTCTGCCTGCCCCTCCTGTACTGCGTTGCTATCTTGTGTATGACCCCTGGCCTTTGTCCTGACAATTCTCTGCTTATCCCTCCTGTACTGCATTGCTATCTCCGTGTATGACTTCTGGCTTATGTTGTGACTATTCTCTGCTCGCCCCTTCTGTACTGCGCCGTCCTCTCTGTGTATGAACCCGTTTGTCTGACCTGAGTTTCCCTCTTTACTAATCCAGGATCCCTGGAGAGTCCTGCACTCATCTCTAGCAGCAGGACGCTAAGCCCCGCCCCCTGTGGTCACATGATCGCAGGTCCTTTTGCTTACTGCTACCTTCAGTGTCCCCTCTCACCACGCTGCTCAGGTCCCCTCTGCCTGAGCCTCCCCTGCGGCATCTGACCCCGGGCCCTTCCACAGTGTGGGTGAGTCACCCTGCTCAGCCGTGGCAGTTCGCTGGCGCTGACAGGAGCATGATAAAATTAAGGTTGACAAGCTTAAGTAATAAGAATTGAGGTCGTTGGCATTGAAATGGGTGCTGTAGGTGTGTTTACTGTCCTCCAATCACTGCCGACTTTTATTCCCCATTGACTTGCATTGGGTTTCGTGTTTCAGTCGGACCTTCGACTTTTTCCGATAGTCCGCCGATTTCGTTCTACTCGACTTTTGCGAAAGTCGGGCGGTCCGAAACCCGACTCGACCCTCCCGGAGGCAAAGTCGCTCATCTCTACTGACTAGAGATGGGCGAACCCGAATAGTAAATTTCGGGGTCCATACCGAACCCCTAGTGTCTGTGTGCGGACGCAGAACACAGTCTTCTTACTGTTTTGGTTCGGCTGCCTGAACATTGTCTGTTTCTGACGCTGTCATCTTTGTGGCAGTGTAAGAATCACTGATTGCTCTGATCGGCGGAAAGTTCATTACTGCCGGTCAGAGTGCTATAGTTCCCACGCTGTCAGATAACAGCATGTAAGCCAGTGACCAGCAATAAAATGGTTACTGCTGGTCACAGGCGTTGGCTGATGAGAGTACTTTTCTCATCTCATCATCCTACACCTGCTCTTGCCGATAGCGAAACCAGGTGAGGCTGATGAGAGCATTGATCAGCTAGCACAAATGGTGTGGGTTCCCCTTTATTTATGATAACTAGAGCATGTAAAACTGACAACTGTGGGCTGCAACCCTTAGCTGGCAGCTTTATATTGACTGGTTATCAAAATAGTGGGGTTCCCATGCCGTATTAAAAAAATGGTATGAGGTCCCCCATTTTTCACAATCAGCCAAGCTGAAGCAGACAGCTGGGGGATGAATTCTTTGACTAGCAAGGAGCCAAGGACATTGGCTTTCCCCAGCCTAAAGATCAAAGCCACCAGATCTCATGGTAGCTCAAGTGCCAGACATTCATCAGTCCAGCACTAGCACTGGTAAAGCAAGAGAAACAGCTGCTATGAACTGAGGTGACCGTATTGTACTTTATAACAAATAAAAAAATAAATTAAAAATATGGCCTGGGTTCCCCTGGAATTTTCATAATCAGCAGAGAGAAAGCCGACAGCTGGGGGATGATGTTAATATTCTGGGAACAAGCCAATAGCCATAAATATTTCCAGGCTATTAATACGAGCTCAAAGCTTAAAAAATTATGTGGGATCTCCACATACAATCAAAAGCCAACAAAGGCTAATTAGACAACTGCGGGCCATGGTTTTTCGTGCCCTCCTGGACTAAAACCACCAACTTTCAGCCACCCCAGAAATGGTGCATCCATTAGATGCACCAATTCTGGTGCTTAACCTCACTCTTCCTACTTGCCCTGGTGCGGTGGCAAATGGGGTAATAGTTCTGGGTTTGGTGTAAGCTTTGTAATGTTAGCTGACCTCAAGCCCACAGGTTAGTAATGGAGAGGTGTCTGTAAGATGCCCCCATTATTAACCCCATAGTCTTATTGTAATAAAGACACAGCAAGAATAAAGTCCTTTATTTGAAATAAAACTTTGCACCCTTTTACCCATTTATTTAAAAGATTTCAAAATAAAAAAGCAAAGTTATACTCACCTGTCTGATGAGAAGATAATTCCTGTAAATTGACTTGTATATAAGGCAAAATTTAAAAAGGATTTAAAAATAAAATTTTTTCCAAACCAAAATTGAAATTTGTATTAAAAAAAATTAAATTTCACTGTAATTTATGATGGAAGCAAAAACTGCCAAAATATAATGGAATATGGACCTCACATTATGTTGAAATTGTCATGTAGTGGTACTCCTAGACTTGGAGAACCACACAAATGTCAGACATCCATGCCTACTCCTGAGTTGTTATGTGTGGAGGCTAACTAGAATACCAACTGGCCAGCATGTGTAGTGTGGAGTTCCAGTTGTGATACCCAGGGCCGGCATCAGCACCTAGCGTACCCGGGCAAGTGCCGGGGTCCTGAGCAGGCGGGGGGGCCCACTCGCTGTCGGGCACCTCGACGTCGCCCCCCCTTGCTCAGGGCTCCAGCAGCAGCCGGCACAATACTTATCTCTGCCCGTGCCTCCTCAGCTCTGGGATCCAGGGTGCGCCTGCAGGGCGCCCGAGCTTCCTCTCACAGCAGCGCCGCTGGATGACGTCATCATTCAGCGGCCTGCTGTGGCAGAGAGTAAGCGCAGGCGCCGTTGATGCTGCGGCCTGGACCGCCTGCGGTGCGGACGCCGGACAGGTGAGATGTGGTGTGTGTGTGTGTTTGTGTGTGTGTGTGTGTCTGCCTGCGTGTGTGTATGTAGTGCGGTGCTTTGTGTATGTGACAGGCGCAGTCCATCCGCAAATTGGCGCAAGATTTGAACCACGCACGCCACTGCTATCGTTGGGACGGTAGCCACGGGTCATCTCCTGCCGCATGGAGGTCAGCGGTGACACAGCCGGTCATCTCCCGGCTGCTCGCAGTGGAAGTACCCCGACCTGCGGCCTCCACGTAAACCCCTGCAGCAGCCTCCACGTACACCCCACAAGCAGCAGCCTCTATATACCCCAGCAGCTGCTTCCACATATACCTCATCAGCAGCAGCCTCCACATATACCCCAGCAGCAGCAGCCTCCACATATACTGCAGCAGCAGCCTCCACATACACTGTGTTCCAAATTATTATGCAAGTAATATTTTCTCAGATTTTCCCAAATTACCTATATGAATTGCAGTCATTGTAATTTTCCAGTCAAATAACTATTAGAGTACAATTGAAAGGTTTTTGTACAAACTGCCTATGATAACAGTATATTTTTTAAAAAATAAAACACTCAAACTGCACTCAAAATGGATGTTCCAAATTATTATGCACAGCAGAGTTTTCAACATTTTCATTTTAATAAAGAACAAAAAAATGGTCATTATTGAAATTATAAGCATTAGCAGGTTCTTACAAACTGAAATCAAACAGTTTTCAACTCAAAACTTTATTCTAGGTGATGTTACATTTGCACATAGGACCCCTTGTTCGAAAGGAGCTTCTGAACTCTCTCATCCATTGAATTTGTCAGGTTTTGGATGGTTTCTGCTTCAGTTGATTTGCATGAGGACAGAATACCCTCCCAGAGCTGTTGCTTAGATGTGAACTGCCTCCCGCCATCATAGACACTCCTTTTGATGATGCTCCAGAGGTTCTCAATGGGGTTGAGGTCAGGGGAGCATGGGGGCTACACCATAAGTTTGTCCACTTTTATGCCCATAGCAGCCAGAGATGCAGATGTGTTATGTGCAGCATGAGACGGTGCATTATCATGCATGAAAATGATCTTGCTGCAGAATGCACGGTTCTTCTTCTTGAACCATTGCAGGAAGTGCTGTTTGAGAAACTCAACATACACTATGGAGTTCATCTTTACCCCTTCAGGGATCCTAAAGGGGCCTACAATCTCTCTCCCATGATTCCAGCCCAAAACATTACTCCACCTCCTCCTTGTTGGCGCCGTAGCCGTGTTTGCATGGGGTGTCCATCAACCAGCCATCCTCCACTCCATCCATCTGGACCATCGAGCGTTGCACGACACTCATCGGTGAACAAAACAGTTTTGAAGTCAGTCTTCATGTATTGTTTGGCCCACTGGAGCCATTTCTGCTTGTGTGCAGTGGATAGAGGAGGTCGACAGGATGGCTTACGCACAGCTGCAAACCTCTGAAGGACCCTGCATCTTGTTGTTCGGGGGACGTTGGAGGCACCAGCAGCTTCAAAAACTTGTCTGCTGCTATGACAAGGCTTTTTTGCCGCTGCTTTTTTAACCTGACATAATTGCCTGTAGGAAAGAGTTCTCAATTTTCCCTTATCAGCACGCACATGTGTGTACTGTGAATCAGCTACTTACTTCTTGATTGTGCGATGATCACTATGAAGTGTCTTGGCAATGTTGATTGTAGTCATGCCTTGACCTAAACACTCCACAATTTGGTGCTTCTCAGCAGCCGACACATCCTTTTTCTTTCCCATTTTGGCAGAAAATGTAGACTGCTTAATAATGTGGGACAGCCTTCTTAAGTAGTCTTGCCTTTCATTGGACACACCTGCCAAACTAATTAGCACAGGTGTCTGCAATTGCTTACAGTGATATAAAGAGCCCTAAAACACATCACGATCAATGAGTTTAACTGACAAACAAAAAAATTCTTACCTTATCACTCCTAAACAATTTTTGCATAATAATTTGGAACACAGTGTATACCCCAGCATAAACCAAAATGTTAAAGTCCAGAATTGCAGCATAGTGACTAGAAGGTCAGTGAAACATAACCCAACAGCTGCTTAACAAAGAAAGGATCCATAACTAGGTTATTATTATTATTATTATTATTATTATTATTTATTTATATAGCGCCATTAATTCCATGGTGCTGTACATGAGAAGGGGTTACATACAAAGTTATAGATATCGTTTACAGTAAACAAATTTACAATGACAGACTGGTACAGAGGGGAGAGGACCCTGTCCTTGCGGACTTATGTTCTACGGGTTCACAAACATTAAATGGAATCTGATAAATTACATATGAACCTGAGCACCATATATTAAAAAGGTATATACTTTATTACAAAATATGAAATAGAATACATGAATACAAAGTTAAAAAGTGGGAAACCCGAAAACGGCACCCCAATCCACAAACAGATTATAGGAGATTGCATAAAGACACATATCTCTAATATAGAATGTAACCCCTCTACCTAAACAACTTCTAAATAAGGGACAGAGAGTCCACTAAGTGGGCATATTAACAATCACCATACATAAAGTAAAAGTGCCAGCAATATTTTACCTCCTGTTGATCATGGTGCCAGCCCCAACGCATGTTTCGGCTGTGCAGCCTTCTTCCGGGGGTGGCATCACACTAGCTGGAGCAGGATTTTATATGTCTATGACACCAATAGGAAGCCACATTACATAGATCTAATTTCTAACATGTATACCCATTGGTCCGTAAATATACCCAAATATATACGCCCCATAGAAAGAAAACCTATCAGTAAAGGTCTCACATGTGGGCGGTGTGAAAATGCATTCATCCAATCACAGGTTCGGCATTAAGCCCCATATCTCCCATATTGTCTACCAAACCACTATAAGGGTAAATAGAGGCGATCGTTATATGCTAAAGTAATGTACAGAGAACGTATCGCTATGTCGGCACACCCCGCACCTACCGGCATAGCTCCAAGGCATCAGGAGGAGCGACAAAGCACCGAGTCCCGAACGCGCCCATGTCTGACGCGGACAGGACTGAGTCACGTCATCAGGACACCACGCCCAAAGGCCCGCTCCCCGATGTCCCAGAACAAGCCAGGCGGGCGCGTGCACACAGCGAACGTTCCGGACATTGTGCCGAAAAAAAAATATACCCCAGCAGCAGCCTCCACGTACACCCCAGCAGCAGCCTCCATGTACACCCTAGCAGCAGCCTTTATATATACCCCAGAAGCCTCTATATACACCTCAGCAGCCTCTATATACACCCTAGCAGCAGCAGCCTCCATATACACCCCAGCAGTAGCTTAACATTTAATGATAATGTATATATTTTACCCGGAAAATCCTGTGTATTCATTGCATTATTCTTAAATCTTCATAAATAAACTACATACATATTCTAGAATACCCGATGCGTTAGAATCGGGCCACCATCTAATGTTTTATAAATGTGGCTAAAAATGTGACCTATTTTATTCATTTGAGTTTCACACGCATTGTTTCTTTAATATTCTGTTCACAGTACAGCAGTTTGTGGTCTGTTGTCAGGCACATTATGAAACTTTTTCACATTTTAATGACTCTACCTTTAGGATACCAAAACCTGTTAAAAAATAATCCACATTTAATGATGGGAATAAATCAAAAGTAAAGGATTTACTGTTAATAACATTTTCATCAGATCTTTATTGTGCAAGAATATGCAATAATTATTAAGTTATTTTTATTTTAATCTGCAACAATTTACAATAATAATTATAACAAAGGGAAAAGAGTTGATGTTCTATAATAGGAATAAACAGTATATTAAAATGATTTCTAGCTGAAAATAATGTTCAAGATTCTATTGAATATTTTTAGATTTCTATATTTTTATTCTATATGTATACTTGAGATGTGTGAATCAATTTGAAATAAATTGACTTCAATACAAATATTATTTGCAGGTAGATGAGAAAACTTTGAGTCATGCAAATTGCCCAAAAATTACCTAGTCACATTTTACTCATTGCTGAAGATTTCATTAGACAAAGAAGACTTAAGCGACCTCAGGTGTGGCAGTTTGGGCTTCCCCATAATGCCTTACAGCTTTATAACACATAGTACAGCACAGTCAATCTTGAGGAGTCATCAGAGTCGTCTGTGCATAAGAGACAGGGAAAGCTGCAGCTATTTTAGGTTTTACAGCCTAGAAACAGGACTTAAGGTACTGCCACACTAAGCGATCTCGCTAGCGATCAAGATAACGACGCAAGCTAACGAGATCGTTGGTGTGATCGCTTTAAGGTCGCTAGTAGCTGCCAAACAGGACGATTTCATTAACGACGCATCAGCGATCAGCAATCTGTATAACGACTTCGGCGGTCGTTGGGACGTGCCACACTGCATGTACTGTGAAAGATCACGACCTTGATAGGCGTGATTGAGCGCAACCTTTTCCACACCCCTCAGCACAGATTGGTGGTCACAATTTATGTCATGAATGTTTATCAGCTCTCTCGCTTTGTGATTGGATGATCGCGTCATAAAAAACGACGTATTAGCGATCCTTTCCATTGCTCTCGAGCAGAAGCGGTTCTTTCAAATCTCCAGCATCGTTCCAGTGCGTCCTGCTAGCCTTTGCAGCTACTGCGATCCAGTTTGTGCCACTATTGCGCTTGCTGCGATCCAGTCTGCACCGTTATTTTTTATTTTTTTTTTTTGCGATCCAGTCTGTGCATCTTGCATTAGCTGCGATCCAGGCCGTGCCGGTATATTTTTTGCGATCCAGTTTGTGGCGCTATTGCGTTTTCCCTTTTATTTTTTTCCAGGATCACAAACAAGTCTTGCAAGGTAGGTATTTTTTTTTGTCACATTTAATTTTTAATTTTTTTTAAATTTTATAGATCCATTTTTAGATCCCAGCTGTTGTTAACCATTGTCGTCCATCAATTTTTTTTTTTTTGCCATTGTTTTTTGTTTGCCATTGTTTTGTTCTGGCACGCCCACCACCACCATTTTATGATCCCTGCTGTTTTTACCGTAGTTGTCCATCTATGACTTTTATTTTGGTCTGCCATTGTTTTCTCCTGCTGCGCCCACCATCACCATTTTATGAACCCTGCTGTTTTTACCGTAGTTGTCCTTCTATGACTTTTATTTTGGTCTGCCATTGTTTTCTCCTGCCGCGCCCACCACCACCATTTTATGATCCCTGCTGTTTTTACCGTAGTTGTCCATCTATGACTTTTATTTAGGTCTGCCATTGTTTTCTCCTGCTGCACCCACAACCACCATTTTATGTTCCCTGCTGTGTGCTATGTTGTAGGCTATGTGAGCATTTTATTTAACCATTCTGCCGTTCTCACATAATCCTTTTTTTATTACAGATGGCGGATAAGCATGAATTTCTGCGGGAATTCATCGAGATGTACCGCTCGATGCCTTGCCTGTGGAAAATAAAGTCGGCGGATTACTGCAACAGGCTTAAAAAGAAGGACGCATACCAAAAACTGGTGGAGCTGTGCAAGAACCGATATCCCGATGAACCAGCGGATGAGTCATCGGTCAAGAAATGTATTCAGGCCCTCCGCACAGTTTACAAAAAAGAGTTAAATAAAGTCCAAAATTCTACCAAGTCTGGAGCCGGGGCCGAAGATGTGTATGTCCCCAAATTGTGGTACTTTGAGCTGTTCTCTTTCACAAGGGACCAAGAAGTACCCAGACAAGCAACTTCCATGTTGGATCTAGACCCAGTGATCCAGCCGGACTCCCCTGTCGTATATGTAAGTACCTTTGTATTAAAACACATTTTAATTTGAAATGTAGATAAAATGGCTGAATTAATCCCTTCATGTACTGATAATTTATCTATCTCAACGGTTGAGGCCAATCCATTTACAAGTGTCGTTTTCACATTTTTGCTGTATATGGATAGTGTGAAGATAAATTTCTTTGTCTTTACAAGTGTCGTTTTCACATTTTTGCTGTATATGGGTGTTATAGTGTGAAGATAAATTTCTTTTTCTTTGTGATTTAACATTTGGTTTTTGTTCATGCAGGACACAGAAGAGGCTGTCTCCACACCTCCGACTGAAGAAGACAGCATGGCGTTGGTCCAAGAGGACGAAACAGTTGAGCCACCATCCTCATCTGTGCGGAGCCGGCTTACATTTTCAGGAAGGAAAAGGAAGGCTCCCACCTCGGCTACTCCAGATTTGGTTGAAATTGCCAAAAAAGTGCTTACGGCGGAAAAAGACCAAACAAAAATAACTGGCTTTGCTTACTTCGCTAATGAGAAGCTCCCAACACTGGATCCTATACAGCGGATTCATGCAGAGAGACTCATGTTTGAGGTCCTGACTCAAGCGTCATTAGGAAACCTGGATAACAGTTATGTTGTCACGCCCAGACCGCAGTACCCGCAATACTCATGGCCCAACAATCCTGTGCCGAACCCAATTGGGATAAATCCAACAAACCCAAACGTTGTTGCTCCACCTTATTTTTATACACCGCCTTGGCAATGTGGTAATGGCAACGATCCATCTTACTAGCAGTTGTAGTTTTTAAAATTTTTTGCAAAAGTTTTTTGTTGTCTATATTTTTTTTACATTGTTACCTTTTTTATTAAAAATCTTATTTATCTAATGAATTGTGGTATTTTATTCTTATGTGATGTCAACAATTTTGTTGTCAACTATTAAAATGTTGTATTTTTATTCCATCTACTTGTTTCTACTTGTCACACACGGGGACATGGGAGTACCAGCAGTCATAGGAGTTCCAGCATAGGTAAAAAAATGAAATGAAAAAAAATTCAAAAATTAACAAAATTTCTTTTAAAGGCCCCCTTGTCACACTAGCGCTAAAACCTTATACTAAAAAATAATACACCACAGCTGCGTATATAAACTTTAAATATATCATATATATTATTTTCATATATATGTAAATATATATATATATATAATATATATATATATATATAATAAATAAACCAAAATTAAAAAAACACTATACAATAATACAGTCATGGCCAAAAGTTTTGAGAATGACACAAATATTATGTTTTCACATGATCTGCTGCCCTCTGGTTTTTATGTGTGTTTGACAGATGTTTTATCACAGACAGAAATATAATAATTGCAGACATATAAGTAACAATAGCTTATATTGACAGTTAGAATGAGTTAATGCATCAAGTCAATATTTGCAGTGTTGACCCTTCTTCTTCAGGACCTCTGCAATTCTCCTGGTATGCTCTCAATCAACTTCTGGACCAAATCCTGACTGATAGCAGTCCATTCTTGCACAATCAATGCTTTCATTTTCTCAGAATTTTTAGGTTTTTGTTTGTCCACCTGTCTCTTGATGATTGACCACAAGTTCCTCACAGTGCGTGCAGATGCACTCACACCTGCCTGCTGCCATTCCTGAGCAAGCTCTGCACTGCTGGTAGCCCGATCCCGCAGCTAAAACACTTTTAAGAGACGGTCCTGGCGCTTGCTGGTCTTTCTTGGGCGCCCTGAAGCCTTTTTGGCAACAATGGAACCTCTCTCCTTGAAGTTCTTGATGATGCGATAGATTGTTGACTGAGGTGCAATCTTTCTAGCTGCGATACTCTTCCCTGTTAGGCCATTTTTGTGCATTGCAATGATGACTGCACGTGTTTCTTTAAAGATAACCATGGTTAACAGAAGAGAAACAATGATGCCAAGCACCAGCCTCCTTTTAAAGTGTCCAGTGGTGTCATTCTTAGTTAATCATGACAGATTGATCTCCAGCCATGTCCTCATCAACACCCACACCTATGTTAATGGAGCAATCACTGAAAAGAGGTTAGCTGGTCCTTTTAAGGCAGGGCTGCAATGATGTTGAAATGTGTTTTGGGGGATAAAGTTCATTCTCTAGCCAAATATTGACTTTGCAAGTAATTGCTGTTAAGCTGATCACTCTTTATAACATTCTGGAGTATATGCAAATTGCCATTAGAAAAAGTGAAGCAGTAGACTTTGTAAAAATTAATATTTGTGTCATTCTCAAAACTTTTGGCCATGACTGTACAAAAAAAAAAAAAAATTATGAATGCACCCCCGTTAGGAGGCCAGCCAAAAAAATAAAAAAAAAAACAATACAATAATACAAAATAATAATAATAAAAAGAAAAATCACTGAGGGCCCCGGAGTCCAGCCACAACCCTCTCCAGTATCACCCCGTGCTCAAGCAGTGCAGCCATGGCGCTGTTCATTGCTGCCACTGCGGTGTGCATTGTCGCCATCAGCCGGCGGTGTGACAGCAACAGGTCCTGGGCAGTGGGGATTTCTGTGGAGGTAAAGGTAACAGTTAATAGTGAATTCTGTTGCAACATCAACATGTACATGTTATGTTTCTTAACACTTACGGTTTTCGTCAGACGACCCGCTGACTGCCCACCCAGAACCTGTTGCTCCGCCGGCTAGGGAAACACAGAAAAAAAATTATATCACAACAGCCATTACACATAAGACCTAACAAAGTTCTCAAACTTTTCTGAAGCTTATATAATGTGCGTAAATTACCTGAAGGCGAGCCTGCATCCATGTCACGGGGTGACACTGGAGAGAAGTCATTTCCAGGTGAAGGACTGGATGACTCCAATTGTGGAGGGGGGGTTGCTGCAGAGGAAGGGTAGCCAGGTACGGAGATGATGGAGGTGGAGGGGTAGGTGATGGAGGTGGAGGGGTAGCTGGGGACGGTGGTGCAGCTGCAGCTGGTGAAGGTGGTGCTGTAAATAAAATATATAATTCAGTCAAATACTCCTTCTACTAACCCCGTCACTGCCAGTACTTCCATCTAAGCCTGTAAACCCCCTCACGACTGGTACTCCCATCACTACTGGTACTCCCGTTACTGCCAGTACTTCCATCTATGCCTGTAAACCCCCTCACGACTGGTACTCCCATCACTGCCTGCCCCATCACTGCTGGTACTCCCATCACTACTGGTACTCCCGTTACTGCCAGTACTTCCATCTAAGCCTGTAAACCCCCTCACGACTGGTACTCCCATCACTACTGGTACTGCCGTTACTGCAAGTACTTCCATCTATGCCTGTAATCCCCTCACTACTGGCACTCCCATCACTGCCTGCCCATCACTGCTGGTACTCCCATCACTACTGGTACTCCCTTTACCGCCAGTACTTCCATCTATGCCTGTAAACCCCCTCACTACTGGTACTCCCATCACTGCCTGCCCCATCACTGCTGGTACTCCCATCACTACTGGTACTCCCATTACTGCCAGTACTTCCATCTAAGCCTGTAAACCCCCTCACGACTGGTTCTCCCATCACTACTGGTACTCCCGTTACTGCCAGTACTTCCATCTATGCCTGTAAGCCCCTCACTACTGGTACTCCCATCACTGCTGGTACTCCCATCACTACTGGTACTCCCGTTACTGCCAGTACTTCCATCTATGCCTGTAAACCCCCTCACGACTGGTACTCCCATCACTACTGGTACTCCCGTTACTGCCAGTACTTCCATCTAAGCCTGTATACCCCCTCACGACTGGTACTCCCATCACTACTGGTACTCCCATCACTGCCTGTAAACACATCACTGCCGGTACTCCCATGGCTGCCAGTACTCCCATCACTGCGGGTGCATTGATATAGGTAGATAACCCACTAAACATAACCTCTACAGATACCCTCATCAATACTCACTCAGAGGCCTGCGTAACTGGGCCCGGATGCTGGCGACCCTCTCGCTGGAGCGGTATCGGAGGTCCGCCAGCTTTTTGCGGATCTGTTGTGTGGTCCGCTGCACTCCAAAGCGCCTCGCCAGGCCCTGCTGGATTTTCCGCAGGCATATCTTTTTGTGGCGCATAGGATGCGCCACAGGTAGCCTGCAGTGATAATCCCAAAGGTCCGTTTTTTTAATCAAAAAACGGACCTCATCATCAGTCCATTTACTGCCACGTTGTCTCGCCGCCATTGTAAACAACAACGCATTGGGGGACGCCAGCGCCATGACGTCACAGCGTGCATACGTATGTGCGGCCGCACTAGCGACGCAAAACGCTATTGCAATCGCAAAGTGACCGCAGCAGCCATGCGCCCCAGCCACGCACAGATATGAGACGCTGTTGCGATCGCAAGATGATGGTTCCAAGCTAGGTGATCGCAATGGCATCTCATATCTGTACATAGCTGGGGCACCATGTGAGAATCGTCACCTTGCGATCACAGTGGCGTCTCATATCTGTGCATAGATGGGGCACCATGTGAGAATCGTCACCTTGTGATCACAGTGGCGTCGCATATCTGTGCATAGATGGGGCACCATGTAAGAATCGTCACCTTGCGATCACAGTGGCGTCACATATCTGTGCATAGCTGGGGCACCATGTGAGAATCGTCACCTTGCGATCACAGTGGCGTCGCATATCTGTGCATAGCTGGGCCACCATGCGAGAATCGTCACCTTGGGATCGCAGTGGCATCTTGCGTCGGATTCGAGAACGCAAGTGTGACACAAAGGATTCCCTGATGAATGTTGACCTTTACCTCCCAATTTTTTTTTTAATTTTTATCACAATTTTTTATCTCTCATATATGGCTAAAAATATATATTTATATATTTAAACTTTATATACGCAGCTGTGGTGTATTATTTGTTATTATTTTTAATTATAAGGTTTGAACGCTAGTGTGACCATGGGCCTTTAAAATAATTGTAAATTTTTGAAATTTTTTTCTTTTTATTTTTTTAACAATGAACTCCTATGACTGATGGTACTCCCATGACCCCGTGTGTGACAAGTAGATACAATGTAAAAAAAAATATAGACAACAAAAAACATTAGAAAAGATTTTAAAAACTGCAGCTGCTGGTAACATGTCTCGTTGCCATCCCCATTACTCCCTCCCCACATCTCACCCGTCATTAGCCCTTCTCCCATATTGTTAAAATAATTGAAAAATAACACGAATGCATTTTTAAAATAAAAAATTTTTATTATAAAAAGATAGTTAAAAAAATACAAAAGTAAAACATTCTCAAAAGCAAACTATATCTGCTGCTGCCAACTCACTGCACCAGGCCCGTTAAAGTAATGGCAGTACTTGTCTCGGCCGGCCTTCGCATCGTCCTTGCTCCTGCCTTGATTGACAGGTTGAAGGCCTGCAATAGCGGGATCATTGTCACGCCATTCTCCGAGCACCACGTCACCATTGCTGTCCGAGTCCATGAAGCCTGGCGGACTGTAAGTAACAGCATCGCGTTTTCATAGAAAATTGTGCAGCACACAACAGGCCAACACCACAGAGTCTATTGATTCCAGCTTCATGTTGATTGGAGTGTGGAAAACCCTGAAGCGGTTGGCCATTATGCCGAAGGCATTCTCCACAACGCGCCGTGCCCTAGACAGTCTGTAATTAAAAATCCACCTTTCCCCTGTCAAAGTCTTTTGTGGATACGGTTTAACAAGATGCTCATGAAGGGGGAAGGCTTAATCGCCCACAAACACAAAGTTTAGGTTGGCAGTGGTGTCCATGTTGGTTGGCAAGTTAAGTTTATTATTCAACAACCGTTCACCAAAAGTAGTGTGCTCCAAAACGCCACCGTCAGAAACCCTTCCATTAATGCCAACATCAACGTTAATAAATTCATAATTGGCATTAACAAGGGCCATGAGGATCATGCTGGAGTAGCCCTTGTAATTATGAAAATAGAATCCGCTGTTGGCTGGTTGCGTGATCCGCACATGTTTGCCATCCAAGGCACCACCACAGTTTGGGAACTGCAAAATCCGTTCAAAATCAGAGGCAATTATTTGCCATTCCGCCACTGATTTTGGAAATGGCATGTAGCTCTGTAAACTGCGGACGATGGCGTTGCATGTCTCCGGAATTAGTACACCAAGCAGCGATCGAGAAACTGCAGCAGAAAATTGTAAGTCCTTCATTGAACGTCCGGTTGCCAGAAATCGCAGCGTTACTGCCAAACGTTCCTCTGCTGAAACAGCTGCACGCATCCGGGTATCCTGCCGTTCAATGAGTGGCCTCACACATTCCAGTAGGAGCTTGAATGAATCCTCCGACATCCGTAGATAATTCCGGAAATACTGCCGATTCTTCTCCTGCAACTCCCTCGCTAGATGCATGTGGGTGAATTTGGACCTCTGCTCCAGCGATTCTCTGGCCACATGCGACGCTTTCATTTGGAGCGCCTCTCTTCCACCCGTGCCTCTTCTTGTCGATCTGCCTCCATTGATAATGCAACTGCCACAATCACACGCTCCGCAGTGGACAGGTTCATTATGTGCAACCTGTACGGTAAAGAAGAGAAAAGTTAATTACTAATTAATTACTATTAATAAAGTGTTTAAACAAAATAAAATAAAGAATAAAATAAAAAATATATTAAAAAAAATATATATATGTTTGTTAACTTTTCAGTTAACATTTAAAAAACAGTTTACAAATGACTAAAATGGTGGGGGTGTAAAATAAATAAAGCAGAAAAAAAAATAAGGTCAAAAAAACGAATCAAACAACATCACAAACAATGTGTACCTTGAATCCAAATATCCAGAAGATCCAAATCTAAATGGAAAAGAAGAAGCGCTCTAGCGACTCAGAAATGATCGCAAAACCCACCACTGCGCCACAAACAGGATAGCAAAACTCCGACACACGATACAATCCTCGCAACAACGCACAAAGCACCGTTGGAGTCACCCACAAAACGCTCTGGAAACAATGGATGGGGGCGCAGTTATTATAGCTGAGGTGATGTGGTGGTCACTGGTCACCAATCGGAGCTGAAGGGCGTTACTAAAGAAAACCCAGTCCCGCCTGCGCCGCTGACTAATGCGTCGTCAACGAGGTCGCACAACGTTCACAAAAGGTGCCAAACACAGCGATTCAGGCTCACCAGCGGGACGCCAACAATCAAAATACGGCCCAAACCGTTCGTGCATGACCAACGACATCACAGCAGGGGCCACATCGCTGCTACATGCCACACACAGCGACGTCGCTAACAAGATCGCTAAATAGTGACGTAGCAGCGATCTCGTTAGCGATCTCGCTTAGTGTGGCATACCCTTTAAAGCCATATAGCTCAGCAATAGATGTAGGGAGAGAAAGGCTTAAAACAGATTGGACAAATACTGCAGTGTGGTTAAGATAGAAAATGAGAGTGATAGTAGTAGTCTGTGAATGTTACATAGATTCAACTGATAGAGAGAGAAAGAGCAAACGTATTTTTGTTAACAGCTGTGTCAGTTGATCAGTTAAATATTCAAGTTGGTCAGTGAGCACCATTCCTGGCTGTCAGTTAGTTAAATAGCACCATTTTTTTTATTGATCCTTTAAGCATTATAAACTAGGAAGGCAGATGGATGCTTCTCAGTCCTATCTGAAGAAAATTTTGAAATCAGGATGTGTGCTTGCTAGCTTATGACACTGACAAGGGATTCTCTAAATAAATGTACTTTTTGTGCATTCATTTTTAGGAAGATGGTATATACAGTACATCAATACATAACATAGGAAACACAGAGACTGATGTATATACATTGCATTGTATTCAGAGACTACTGTGTACATCACATGGGATATACTGAGAATGCTGTATATATCACATAAGATGCACTGAGATTGTTGTATATACTTCACAAAGATACTCTTAGATTGCTGTATATACATCACATAGAAGACACCGGATATTCTGCTGTATATACATTAAATATGAGACAATAAGACTGCCTAACACATCAGATAGGATACACTGATACTACTTTATCTACATCACGTAGAAGACAATGAGACTGTGGTACACATCACGTAGGATACACTGAGAATGCTGTATATATCACATAAGATGCACTTAGATTGTTGTATATACTTCACAAAGATACTCTTAGATTGCTGTATATACATCACATAGAAGACACCTGATATTCTGCTGTATATACATTACATATGAGACAATAAGACTGCCTAACACATCAGATAGTATACACTGATACTACTTTATATACATCACATAGAAGACAATGAGACTGTGGTACACATCACGTAGGATACACTGAGAGTGCTGTAAAGTAATCACATCGTAGACACTGTGATGGCTGTATACTTCACATATTATACACTGAGACTGTGAAGTATACACAACACATTGAATATACTGAGACTGATGCATACATCACATATGAAACACATTCAGTATTGAATGCCGTGTTAATGTGCATGCACTCTACAGAAAAATTAATGAGCCAGTGACTGGAAAAAACATGGCTTGCAATCAAAACGCTGCAACAAACTTGGAATCAACTTGAGGTCCGGACCAAATGACATTACATGCCGTAAATTGCCCACAGGCCAAAGGTTCCACACTCCTGAGTTAAATGATCAGGCACAATCTAAAATCACCATTTAATTGTCCTAAAATTAAAAAAGCTTTTTGGCAACTCAAGATTGAACTTCAATATCTCCATCACCTGTTTAGCATTTTTATTTTTGTTAATCCATTTATATCTTACAAAAAGAACCCCTTTATAAACCCATTTGTTAAAATATAACATAATGAACATATTGCTCCCCCTGGTACCTCTCAAACAAACAGCAATATAACCCAAGGAAAAAATTCTAGAAGCTCTGGCCATTCCTTACCAACATCTTACTCATCCTCTTTTTTGGAGCAGAAGGCCCCTCTTGGGTATCAACTAAGAAGCCAAATTAATTAAAGGGGCCTATGTCCAGTCAAATCATTAACCTTACAGCATATTCGCTATCTAATCATGAGATTAATGTACTACAAAAGTGATTATCGTTTGCCCCAACCACATCATGAAATATGAACATAAATGTACTGTATTTAGACGCCAGCAAAAATGGCACAAATTCCATAAAGAAAGGGAACAGGAACAGTGTGTTAGATTGGGGCACACAGAGAGTGATCTTGAAGCTGTGGAGACATTATTAGGCTTCTTGGTAGAAAATTAACATACCAGGGTTCTGGGACCTTTCATAGATCTCAAGAGAAAGAGTACCAAGTTGCCTCCTGTAGGAGATCAGGATAGTATTGATATCCTCCTACAAGTGGTAGAAGATGACCTGGCTGGAGTACACACTTCACATAACATGAATTTCAGATCAAATCTTACTACCCAGAAATGTGAGGCCCTGATATCCTTGGAAAATAATCAGCACCTGATTATTAAGCCATCTAACTAGGGAGGCAACTTGGTACTCTTGAATAATTTACGCTATCCGTCCATGGGTAATTCCATCTTACAGGATTCAGATACTTATGAAGCACTTACTGCAGTGTTGATCCCACGTCTCAATATCTACAGTCCCTGACATCCCTACCGTAGAGTCATCACAAAAAATAAATTTGAGTTTCTATTTCCCACATTCCCCTTGATTCCTGCCTTCTATGCTCTAACTAAAATTCACAGAGGACTCACCTCTCTTCAAGGTCGACCAATAGTGTCAGGGGTGGACTTCATAGGTCAAAACCTGGGAGTGTACGTTGATAAGATCTTGTGACCTTTTGTCATTTATCTATCATCTTATTTGAGAGATACTGCTGACCTGCTGATTAAGCTGAAGGGTATCAACTTATGTGAGTGTCAGGCTGTGTCTGAGGTAACTGTAATGTGGGCACTAGGACCCAGGGGAGCTCCAGCGTGCATGAGCCAGAGCACACAGGATGCCTGCAGCATAGACAACCAAGCAGGTCAAAAACTTATCAGCCTAGCTCTGGCCACACACTACACTGCACAGAGACTCTGCCACTTTGCTAGTCAGCGTGCAGAGTCTCAGGAAGATAGGGGAGCGGGCAATCTGCCATGGTCTCCCAGAGTGCTGTGTGAGGACAGAAGCTGCTGGTTCTCTGAGTGTGCCACTTCATGGGAACGGGCCTGGGGCGACAGCCCCTTCTGCCCCCCAGTAGCTACTCTACTGTGTAACCAGTAGACATTGTTCCTGGACCCTGGGGTTCGGCCCTCAAAGTCGGGTGCTTTGCTGCCGTGTGCCTGATAATGCTGGTGGTAGTCAGGCTGGTAGTTTTGCTACTTCTGCTGATGCGGGCATGGCAGGTGGTGCAAATTGCCTGTTTGGTGTTATTGGCAGAGTCTTTAAAAACCAACCAGACTAGGGACGACCTAACAGTTGTACTACCAGCTTCGGTCGTGTTGGTGTTACGAGTAAAGGTTGCCGCCTTCTGTCTGCAGCCACCACAGTGCTTCTTCCTGCCTGTTGTGGTGCTACGCCTCCCTCCCCCTGTGTGCTGCTGTCCTTGCTGTGCATGTCCTCCTGCCAGGTTTGGTCAGTTACTATATCAAATCAGTTACTATATCATCTACCACCTCCTCTTCCACTTCCGCACCCTGGTCCTCCTCCTGACTTTCTGGCAATTGTATCTCATCATCGTCCAATTCTTGTGACACGTTCCCACCGTCGCCTTCATGTGAACATGGCTGCTCCAATATTTGGGCATCGCTACATGCAATCTCAGTTTGTCCCGCTTCAAGTGGACAGTGCGAGAGGGCTAAATCTATAAATGGAAAAGTGAACAGCTCTTCTGAGTGTCCAAGTGTGGAATCAGTTGTCTCCGGGCACTCGGCATGGGAGGAGGAAAGGGGATAAGGGTGAGGAATATGCGGTCCAGTCTCGCGGCTACTCAGACTTGACCGTGTGGAAGATAGGGTGCTGGTGGTGTTGGCAAGTGAATGGAAGCATTATCCGCCATCCAACCTGAAATGCCACAATTTTTAACACACAGATATATAAGCGTGTGAGAGAGATACCACACTATTCAATATGTGGTCTGTATTTTTACATTTTTCCCCCAAAATACTGTATACAAATAGGGTAACAGACAGCAAATCCAGTGTAATATAGCCCTGAAATGCCACAATTTTTAGCACACAGATAAATAAGCGTCTGACACAGATGCCACACTGTTCAATATGTGGCCTGGATTTATTTATTTTTTCCCCCACAATAATGTATAAAAATAGGATAAGACACAGCAAAAAAAGGGAATGTAGCCCTGAAATGCCACAATTTTTAACACACAGATAAATAGCAGAGTTGAGCGAAACAGGTCGATCAATTTAAAAAAAGACTGACTTTCTCCAAAGTCGGGTTTCGCAGAGCGAAACCCGACCATAGCGTGAGGTTGGTCACGTGTTCGGCGACCATAGCGCCAAAGTCGGTTTTCCCATAATGCTTCCAAGGCATTTTCTCAGCCAATAAGCAAGGACGTAGACTGTGGGCAACGCGATAACATGGGCAGCGGCCAGCACCATCTTAGAGAAGGGCATTGCAGTGATTGGCTTGCTTTGTGTGGCATCACACTGCCTATAAAAGCCCTCACCGCCGACCGCCATTTTACTTCTGCCGATCTTAGTGTAGGGAGAGGTTGCTGACGCTGGTTCTTTGCAGGGAGAGCATTAGGCAGGCAAACAGCAGTAATTCTGTGCTTGTGCTCATAGCGATTAGATGTACACTTGTGTGCAGTGACAGTGGAGGAATTTCTGGTGTGCAGCAGTGCTGGTTCTTAGGCTGCCTGCCAGTGACAGGGGAGGAATTGCTTGTGTGGAGCAGCAGAGCTGATTATTAGGCTGCCTGCCAGTGAGAGGGGAGGAATTTTTTGTGTGGAGCAGCAGAGCTGATTATTAGGCTGCCTGCCAGTGGCAGGGGAGGAATTTCTTGTGTGCAGCAGCAGAGCTGATTATTAGTCTGCCTGCCATCTATTGCTGTGTGTACCCTGATGTGCAGACTGCTTTTTAACACAGCACCTACACACCGCCATTGACTGGCTGGTATCACGGACAAATAAATGCTGACTATCTGTGTGTGGCTCTGGAAATATATACGCGGATTTCAATTTTCCCCAACACTGTATATAGCTGTACGCTACTGATAGAGTACACTTTTTCTGATTTTCACATTATGGTGTTATCCAGACTGGGCCTCTGACCGTGTGTGTTACTCCTGAAATATATACGGAGATTTAAAATTCTCCCAAAATTCCCCCAACACTGTATACAGCTGTACGCTACTGATAGAGTACACTTTTTCTGATTTTCATCTTCTGGTGTTATCCAGACTGTGACTGTGACCGTGTGTCGTACTCCTGAAATACAGTATATACTGAGATTTACAATTCCCCCAACACTGTATACAGCTGTACGCTACTGATACAGTACACTTTTGCTGATTTTAATATTGTGGTGTTATCCAGACTGGGCCTCTGACTGTGTGTGTTACTCCTGAAATATGTACGGAGATTTACAATTCCCCCAACACTGTATACAGCTGTACGCAACTGATAGAGTACACTTTTCTGATTTTCATATTCTGGTGTTATCCAGACTGGGCCTCTGACTGTCTGCGTTACTCCTGAAATATATATGGAGATTTAAAATTCCCCCAACACTGTATCGCTATTGATAGAGTACACTTTTCTGATTTTCATATTTGGTGTTATGCTGACTGGGCCTCTGACTGTGTGTTACTCCGAAATATATAGAGATTTACAATTCCCCAACACTGTAAACAGCTGTACGCTACTGATGCAGTAAACTTTTCTGATTTTCATATTCTGTGTTATCCAGACTGGGTCTCTGACTGTGTGAGTTTACTCCTGAAATATATACGAGAATTACAATTCCCACAAAACTGTATACAGCTGTACGCTACTGATGCAGTACACTTTTCTGATTTTCATATTCTGGTGTTATCCATACTGGGCCTCTGACTGTGTGTGTTACTTGGTGTTATCCTCTGACTGTGTGGTACTCCTGAAATATATACGAGATTAAATTCCCAACACTGTAACAGCTGTACGCTACTGATAAGTACACTTTTCTGATTTAATTTGTGTTATCCAGACTGGGCTCTGACTGTGTGTGTTCTCCTGAAATATATACGAGATTACAATTCCCCAAACTGTATACAGCTTACGTACTGATAAGTACACTTTTCGATTTTCATATTCTGTGTTATCCAACTGGCTCTGACTGGTGTGTTACTCCTGAATATATACGGAGATTTAATTCCCCAACACTGTAACAGCTGTACGCTACTGATAGAGTACACTTTCGATTTTCATATTCTGGTGTTATCAGACTGGGCCTCTGACTGTGGTGTTACTCCTGAAATATATACGAGATTTCAATTCCCCCAACACTGTATACAGCTGTACTACTGAAGAGTACACTTTTCTGATTTCATATTTGGTGTTATCCAGACTGGGCTTCTGACTGTGTGGTTACTCCTGAAAATAACGAGATTTAAAATTCCCCAAACTGTATACAGCTGACGCTACTGATAGAGTACACTTTTTGATTTTCATATTCTGGGTTATCCGACTG
Source organism: Oophaga sylvatica (assembly GCA_033576555.1). Classification (NCBI taxonomy): domain Eukaryota; kingdom Metazoa; phylum Chordata; class Amphibia; order Anura; family Dendrobatidae; genus Oophaga; species Oophaga sylvatica. The sequence continues at coordinate 751,126,589 of JARQOD010000001.1, read as the reverse complement.
GGCTCTGACTGTGTTTACTCCTGAAATATACGAGATTTACAATCCCCCAACACTGTATACAGCTGTACGCACTGATGGTACACTTTTCTGATTTCATATTTGGTGTTATCCAGACTGGGCTCTGACTGTGGTTACTCCTGAAATATATAGGAATTAAATTCCCCCAACGACAGCTGACGCTACTGATAGTACCTTTTCTGATTTCATATTTGTGTTATCCACTGGCCTCTACTGTGTGTTACTCCGAAATATATACGAGATTACAATTCCCCCAACACTGTATCAGCTGTACGCAACTGATGAGTAACTTTTGATTTTCATATTCTGGTGTTATCCAGACTGGCCTGACTGTTGGTTACTCCTGAAATATATAGGAGATTAAATTCCCAACACTGTACGCTATTGATGAGTACACTTTTCTGATTTCATATTTTGGTGTTATCGACTGGGCCTCTGACTGTGTGTTACTCAATATAAGAGATTAAAATCCCCACACTGTAACAGCTGTACCTACTGACAGTAAACTTTTTGATTTCATATTCTAGTGTTATCCAACTGGGTCTCTGACTGTGTGAGTTACTCCGAAATATATACGGAGAATTACAATTCCCACAAAACTGTATACAGCTGTACGCTACTGATGCAGTACACTTTTCTGATTTTCATATTCTGTGTTATCCATACTGGGCCTCTGACTGTGTGTGTTACTCCTGAATATTACGGAGATTTCCAATTCCCCCAACACTGTACACAGCTGTACGCTACTGATAGAGTACACTTTTCAGATTTTCATATTCTGGTGTTATCCAGACTGGGCCTCTGACTGTGCGTGTTACTCCTGAAATATATACGAGATTTGCATTCCCCAACACTGTATACAGCTGTATACTACTGATAGAGTACACTTTTCTGATTTTCATATCTGGTGTTACCAGACTGGGCTTCTGATGTGTGTGTTACTCCTGAAATATATACGAGATTTAAAATTCCCCCAACACTGTATCAGCTGTACGCTACTGATAGAGTACACTTTTCTGATTTATATTCTGGAGTTATCCTGACTGGGCATCTGACTGTGTGTGTTACTCCGAAATATATACAGAGATTTACAAATCCCCAACACTGTATACAGCTGTACGCTACTGATGCTGTACACTTTTCTGATTTTCATATTTTGGTGTTATCCAGACTGGTCTCTGACTGTGTGAGTTACTCCTGAAATATTACGGAGAATTACAATTCCCCAAAACTGTTACAGCTGAACGCTACTGATGCAGTACTCTTTTCTGATTTTCATTTTGGTGTATCCAGACTGGGCCTCTGACTGTCTGTGTTACTCCTGAATATATACGGAGATTTACAATTCCCCAACACTGTATACAGTACAGCTTCGCAACTGATAGAGTACACTTTTCTGATTTTCATATTCTGGTGTTATCCAGACTGGGCCTTGACTGTCTCGTTAACTCCTGAAATATATATGGAGATTTAAAATTCCCCACACTGTACGCTATTGATAGAGTACACTTTTCTGATTTTCATATTTTGGTGTTATGCTGACTGGGCCTCTGACTGTGTGTGTTACTCCAGAAATATATAGAGATTACAAATCCCCAACACTGTAAACAGCTGTACGCTACTGATGCAGTAAACTTTTCTGATTTTCATATTCTAGTGTTATCCAGACTGGGTCCTGACTGTGTGAGTTACTCCTGAAATATATACGGAGAATTACAATTCCCCAAAACTGTATACAGCTGTACGCTACTATGCAGTACACTTTTCTGATTTTCATATTCTGGTGTTATCCATACTGGGCCTCTGACTGTGTGTGTTACTCCTGAATATATTACGGAGATTTACAATTCCTCCAACACTGTACACTCTGTTACGCTACTGATTAGAGTACATTTTCGATTTTCATATTTGGTGTTATCCAGATCTGGCCCTGTACTGTGCTGGTTACTCCTGAAATATTATACGAAGATTTGCAATTCCCCTACACTGTATACAGCTGTACTACTAGATAGAGTACACTTTTCTGATTTTCATATTCTGGTGTTATCCAGACTGGGCTTCTGACTGTGTGTGTTACTCCTGAAATATATACTGAGATTTAAAATTACCCCCAACACTGTATACAGCTGTACGCTACTGATAGAGTACACTTTTCTGATTTTCATATTCTGGTGTTATCCTGACTGGGCATCTGACTGTGTGTGTTACTCCTGAAATATTTACAGAGATTTACAATCCCCAACACTGTATACAGCTGTACGCTACTGATTGCTGTACACATTTTCTGATTTTCAATATTTGGTGTTATCCAGACTGGGTTCTGACTGTGTGAGTTATCTTACCTGAAATATATACGGAGAATTAAAATTCCCCCAAAACTGTATACAGCTTGAACGCTACTGATGCAGTACACTTTTCTGATTTTCATATTCTGGTGTTATCCAGACTGGGCCTCTGACTGTCTGTGTTCACTCCTGAAATATATACGGAGATTTACAATTCCCCCAACACTGTATACAGCTGTACGCAACTGATAGAGTACACTTTTCTGATTTTCATATTCTGGTGTTATCCAGACTGGGCCTCTGACTGTCTGCGTTACTCCTGAAATATATATGGAGATTTAATATTCCCCCAACACTGTACGCTATTGATAGAGTACACTTTTCTGATTTTCATATTTTGGTGTTATGCTGACTGGGCCTCTGACTGTGTGTTACTCCAGAAATATATAGAGATTAACAAATCCCCAACACTGTAAACAGCTGTACGCTACTGATGCAGTAAACTTTTCTGATTTTCATATTCTAGTGTTATCCAGACTGGGTCTCTGACTGTGTGAGTTACTCCTGAAATATATACGGAGAATTACAATTCCCACAAAACTGTGTACAGCTGTACGCTACTGATGCAGTACACTTTTCTGATTTTCATATTCTGGTGTTATCCAGACTGGGCCTCTGACTGTGTGAGTTACTCCTGAAATATATAAGGAGATTTACAATTCCCCCAATACTGTATACAGCTGTACGCTACTGATAGAGTACACTTTTCTGATTTTCATATTTTGGTGATATCCAAACTGGGCCTCTGACTGTGTGTGTTTGTTAGTCATCAGGCGACGGCTGGATCTGAACTTGGATCTGAGGAGTCTGTGGTCTCCCATCCAGGTCCAGTCGGGGCAGATGCTGCTCAGCTTCGCCGTCGGTCCCAACGCCTAGCCAATACAAGAGAAGTGCAAGCTGTTTCCAGGGTCTTTGTTAATAGTGGCTATAAGCAGAGGTTACAGAAGGAAACAGGGCTGTTACAACCTAAGTCCAGGATTTCCTGCACTGAGCATGCCCGTGACGTGGCGGACCGTGATTGATGTTTTGGTGTCAGCTGATCTGGTGACCTGGCACCGAATGATTGGTCATGGGTGACATCCTCAGTGATGTGATTAACGAGATGGCTGGGGGCAGGGCTTAGCCTTTAAATAGCCTGACTGCCTGCGTGGTGGCGCAGTAAGATCATTCTAAATAAGTTGTGTTCATGTGTGGACGCCTCTCAAATCTGGGCTCCACATGCTCTCTAGCTTTGCTCTCCGGGACCTACCGATGCCAGAGTTCGCTCGGCTAATTAGCACAGGTCCTTAAGTCAGGTTAGCTAATGCCAGGAAGGTATTCAATGTGGTGCAGTCTAGCTCCGATAGAGGGTAGCAATACACCCTGAGCACACTGCGGGGCGCGTAACCTGGGCATCACCTGCCAGCTTAATGGAGAGTTGCTCAGTCCGGTCGCACACCGGCTGGCAGCACGTACGCCTGGCGTGAGTCGAATGCACGTCTTAGCGGTGGGCAAGTAGCTTCTGTGCAGTTAGCAGGGCTAGGTCTACACCCGCCTGCAGCACATCTTCCGTGGCGTTAACGGAGATAGTGCAAAATCCAATATCTTCCGTCGTGTGAAGTAACACAGGCAAGATCTTATATTTCTGTTGTCAGTTTTCACCCTCATACCCGAGGGGTGTTAGCTGCACCGCTGACCCCAGGGTTCGGTTTATCCCTATTTTTTAATAAAGTTGTTGCAACCGTCCCCTTAACAGTGTTACTCCTGAAATATATATGGAGATTTACAATTCCCCCAACACTGTGTACAGCTGTACGCTACTGATGGAGTACACTATTCTGATTTTCATATTCTGGTGTTATTCAGACTGGGCCTCAGACTGTGTGTGTTACTCCTGAAATATATATGGAGATTTACAATTCCCCCCAACACTGTATACAGCTTTACGCTACTGATAGAGTACACTTTTCTACTTTTCATATTCTGGTGTTATCCTTACTGAGCCTGTGACTGTGTGTGTTACTCCTGAAATATATACGGAGATTTAAAATTAACCCAGCACTGTATACATCTGTACGCTACTGATACAGTACACTTTTTATGCTTTTCATATTCTGGTGTAATCCATAGTGAGGCTGTGACCGTGTGTCTTACTCATCAAATATATACGGAGATTTAAAATTAACCCAGCACTGTATATGGCTTTATGCTTCTGATACTGTACACTTTTTTGGTTTTTATATTCTAGTGTAATCCATACGGAGCCTGTGAGAGTCTTTGTCTGTTACTCCGCAAATATATACGGAGATTAAAATTTTTCACCTTCACCGTATACAGCTGTAAGCTTCTGATACTGTACCATATATCTGCTGGTATTTTGGGTAACATGAGGAAGTATGGTGGAATATGTGGTCGTTGGGGGGGCCACCTGCTACTGATGGTGGTTGTGCATCTGCTGGTAGTGCCAGAAGCACAATAGCACCTAAGGCAGCAGTTGTTGAGCCTGCCTCATTGTCTGGCTCTGGAAGGCTTCCTTTTCTGGGATTACGTAAACCACTTTTGAAGCCGGAGCATCATGAACAGGTTTTGGCTTACATTGCTGAAACAGCCTCCAGCTCTATCTCCTCCTCTTCTGAAGTTTCAGAAGCTCCAAGCACTGAGTCGTCAGTGCATGCTTCTGGTCAGGAACAACCCCTTTCCTTGTGTCCTTCACCACCACAAAAAGTGAAGGATGCGGCAGGCCACACTTCAGATTACTCCATGGACCTCTTTTCACATACCATGCCTGGGTTATCAAGTCAAATCCTGAATTCCCCAGTCCAAGATGAATCTGACATGGAGTGCACTGATGCACAGCCACTGCTAGATGATTGTGCTGGTACATTCAACCACAGCACTACATTGCCCTCGTAGTGTACTGAGCCAGAATGTGACCCTGGTGAAACTCAGGTGCCCCTTCCCGCATTCTCTACCACCTTGCATACGAAAAAGGAGCAAGCAGTCATAAAGTCCCTTAAAATATAACTGTTATTAATATATAAAATACATAATCCAGATTGAAAGCATAAGGAAAGGGAAGGTAGGAACGTATACCCACTGCCCACGTGTAAACACCAAGAGGGCCAGAGGGAACGGCATGACCAAGTCACAGAAAATATGATAATGGACAGATCAGAACCACAAAAATGTGGTACTACCTCTGTACCTGTATATATAACAATTATTGGCTTTAAGGTAAGTACCCCAAACAAAGAGTCAGCTGCACTGTATGGCGGTATATGTACAGATTCAACATTACCCAGAGGTAAGGTAAACAATGGTAATCATAGTATTAGGTATTATGCATACTGAGAAACTAAACAAAAGCGGTCACAAATTATCAGGGTTATTACCTGGAAGTGGCAAAGGTCAGCGGTCCCGTGGCCTTACCTCTGGGTGATGTTGAATCTGTACATATACCACCAGATATAGTGCTGCTGACTCTTTGTTTGGGGTACTTACCTTAAAGCCAATAATTGTTATATATACAGGTACAGAGGTAGTACCACATTATTGTGGTTCTGATCGGTTGATTATCATATTTTCTGTGACTTGGTCATGCGGTTCCCTCTGGCCCTCTTGGTGTTTACCCGTGGGCAGTGGTTATATGTTCCTATCTTCCCTTTCCTTATGCTTTCAATCTGGATTATGTATTTTATATATTAATAAAAGTTATATTTTATGGGACTTTATGACTGCTTGTGCCTTTTTCGTATGCTATGGTCTATGCAGTTGGTCATTTTACATGATCCTTATATATATGTAGAGGGGATACTAATTGATAGTTTACTGGACTTCCTTGATTTTCCCATACATATGTGTATATTATGTTTGTCTTACTTGTTATTCAATACTCTACTACCTTAAACGGTGACACAGAGGAATGTTATGTTTTGGTAGCTGAGGAGAGTAAGCAAAAACGGCAATTCACCAGAGAGGCTGGAACCTATTGGATTGCAGTAAATTGAACTAACCACACAACTAGAGGTAGCCGTGGAGCGTTCCTACGTTGATCCAAGACGCCTCATCACAGCCTGAGAGATAACTACACCTAAAGGCAGAAAGATGAAAGCTATCTGCCCCGGAGCAGATCCCCAAAGAAAATAGGAAGCCCCCAAACATGTAATGGCGGTTAGACAAGAAGAAACACGGACACAGACAGAAAATAGAATGAGCAAACGCTGGGGCCCAATCTGTCTAGACAGAAAAGTACAGGAAAGGATACTCACTGCAATCCAAAAAAAACCCTAAAAATACCAACTCTACTAATTGCAAAAACACCTGAGATCACACGACCTCTACCACCTAAATCAGTTCTCTGGTGTAACAAAACTAAGCCGCAGCCACTGAAAAAACAGAAAAAAGCAAATGAACAAAGAATAGTGGCTCCAGATAAACTGAGAGGAGCACAAGCCCCCCGGAAGGGACCTGGCTGAACTCCACAGAAGTGCAGGGAACAATGCAAAAAGCAAGCACAAAAATAAAAGCAGAAAATATCTTATCTGATAGCAGAAGATGCAGGCAAGACTCAGCAAGCTTCGAAATGAACCAGGAACCACAATTTAGACAAGAACAATTGATCACCGGCAACCATCATGGGAGGGAACCTCCCTTATATCAGACCAGTCCGTGATCCCAGATTGCCATTCCTCGCTGAAAGGTTCAGTACTGTCAGTAACCACCAGAGGGAGCCTCTGCTCAGAAACCATTTTTAGCACATTCACAACAGTACCCCCCCTTGAAGAGGGGTCACCGAACCCTCACTTGTGCAACCAGGTCGATCAGGATGAGCTCGGTGATAGGCACGGATCAGTCTCCTAGCATGGATGTCCGAAGCAAACACCCAAGAATTGTCCTCCTGACCATAAACTCTCCACTTAATCAAATACTGGAGTTTCCGTCTAGAAAAACGAGAATCCAATATTTTCTCAACCACATACTCCAGATTGCCCTCAACCAAAACAGGGTCAGGAGGCACAGCCAAAGGAACCACTGGCTCGAAAAACCTCTTCAATAAGGACTTGTGGAACACGTTATGGATCTTAAATGTCCCTGGAAGAAGCAAACGGAAGGAAACAGGATTAAGAATCTCCATGATCTTATAAGGTCCAATGAACCTAGGCTTAAACTTTGGAGATGCAACCCTCATAGGGATATTTCTTGAGGACAACCAAACCAAGTCCCCCACTTTAAACCGAGGACCATCAGTCCTATGCCGGTTGGCAAACCGTTGGGCCTTCTCCTGAGAGAGAGACAACCCCTCCACTACTTGGTCCCAAATCTGCTGCATTCGCTCCACAACAGAGTCAACACCCGGACAGACAGAAGCCTCCGCCTGTCCTGAAGAAAATCGAGGGTGAAACCCAAAATTGCAGAAAAATGGAGACATCAAGGTGGCAGAACTAGCCTATTATTAAGAGCAAACTCAGCCAAAGGCAAAAAAGAGACCCAGTCATCTTGATCAGCAGACACAAAACATCTCAAATAAGTCTCCAAGGTCTGGTTTGTTCTCTTGGTTTGTCCATTGGTCTGAGGATAAAAAGCAGAGGAGAAAGATAATTGAACACCAAGTTTAGAACAAAATGTCCTCCAAAATCTGGAAACAAACTGGACTCCTCTGTCAGACACATTGTTCTCCGGAATGCCATGTAACCGAACCACGTGCTGAAGGAACAAAGGCACCAATTCGGAGGAGGAAGGTAACTTAGGCAATGGCACAAGATGTATCATCTTGGAAAACCTATCACAGATTACCCAGATAACGGTCATTCTCTGAGAAACAGGGAGGTCGGAAATAAAATCCATAGAGATATGGGTCCATAGCCTCTTGGGCACAGGTAATGGCATTAACAAACCACTAGAGCGAGGGCAAGGCTTGGAGCGAGAGCAAGTCCCACAGGACTGCACAAATTCCCTGACGTCACGAGACAAAGTAAGCCACCAAAAGGACCGACTCACCAAGTCACTGGTACCAAAAATCCCGGGATGACCAGCCAACGCGGAACAATGAATCTCAGACATCACACTCTTCTTCCACTGGTCTGGGACAAACAATTTCTCAACAGGGCAGCGCTCAGGTTTATCCTCCTGACACCCTTCCAGAGCCAGTCTCAAATTGGGCGAGATGGCGAAAGGAACTACACCCTCTTTCAAAATAACAGTAGGATCAGATAACTCAAGAGAGTCAGCAAAGTAACTCCTCGAGAGGGCATCCGCCTTAACATTTTTAGTGCCAGGAAGAAAAGAAACCACAAAATTAAAACGTGTGAAAAACAAGGCCCACCTGGCCTGTCTAGGATTAAGTCGCTTGGCTGATTCGAGATAAACCAGATTCTTATGGTCCGTGAGAACCACCACCTGATGTTTGACTCCTTCCAGCCAATGTCTCCACTCTTCAAAGGCCCACTTCATGGCCAATAACTCCCGATCACCCACGTCATAATTACGTTCAGCTGGAGAAAATTTTCGAGAGAAAAAGGCACAAGAGTTACTGTTATGATTTGGTAGCTGAGGAGAGCAGGCAAAAACGGCAATACACCAGAGAGGTTGGAATCTACTGGATTGCAGTACCCTGACTAACCACCACAACTAAAGGCAGCCGTGGAGCGTTCCTACGTTGGTCCTAGACGCCTCGTCACAGCCTGAGAGGTTAACTACACCTAAAGATAGAAAGAGGAAAGATATCTGCCCCGGAGCAGATCCCCAAAGAACATAGGAAGCCCCCAAACATGTAATGGCAGTTAGACAAGAGGAAATACAGACACAAACAGAAAATAGTAAGAGCAAACGTTGGGGCCCAATCTGCCTATAAAGAAAAAGGATAGGAAGGACACTTACTGCAATCCAAAAAACCCCTAAAAAATACCAACTCTACTAATTGCAAAAACACCTGAGATCACACGACCTCTACCACCTAAATTAGTTCTCTGGTGTAACAAAACTAAGCCGCAGCCACTGAAAATACTGGAAAAGGCAAATGAACAAATAACAGTGGCTCAGATAAACTGAAAGGAGCATAAGCCCCCGGAGGGGACCTGGCTGACCTCCACAGAAGTGCAGGGAACAATGCAAAAAGCAAGCACAAAAATAAAAACAGAAAATATCTTATCTGAGAGCAGGAGAAGAGGCAAGACTCAGCAAGCTTCCAAGTGAACCAGGAACCACAGTTGAGACAAGAACAATTGATCACCGGAAAACATGATGGGAGGGAACCTACTTTATATAAGACCAGTCTGTAACTCCGGATTGCCAATCCTCATTGAATGGTTCAGTACTGTTTGTAACCACCAGAGGGAGCTTCTGCTCAGCATTCATTTCTAACACATTCACAACAGGTTACTCTTAGAGGTCTCTGGATCTCTTTGGGACAAAACGGCACCTGCCCCAATTTTTAGAGGCATCAACCTCCACCTGAAACGGTAGATAAACATCAGGCTGCCGTAGAACAGGAGCAGAAGTGAATCTCTGCTTAAGTTCCTGAAATGCAGTGACTGCCTCAGGAGGCTGTTGTGAATGGGTTTCAGATGAGTTCTGAGCAGAGGCTCCCTCTGGTGGTTACAAGCGGTGCTAGTGAAGATTGTGAGGACTGGGAATCAGGTGTTACTGACTGGTCTTATATAAGGGAGTCATTTTCCCATCAGGGTTGCCGGTGATCAATTGTTCTGGTCTGAATCCTTCATTCCAGTTTCCCTTGTAGCCTGCTGTGTCGTGTCTGCATCTCCTGCTAACAGATAAGACTTTGTCTTCTTTTGTGTTTTTGCTATATTTTTGCATTTTGTCCTGCACTTCTTTGGGGGCCTTCAGGGTCCCCTCCGGGGGCTTCTGCCCTCTCAGTTTAGTTCAGCCACTGAGTTTTGTTCTTTTGCTTTTTCCAGTTTTTTCAGTGGCTGCTGTTTTGATTTTGTTACACCAGAGAACTAATTTAGGTGGTAGAGGTCGTGTGATCTCAGGTGATTTTGAAATTAGTAGAGTTGGTGCTTTTCAGGGTTTTCTGGGATTGCAGTAAGTACCCTTCCTATCCTTTTCTATTTACATAGTTTGGGCCCCAGCGTTTGCTCATGCTATTTTCTTTCTGTGTCAGTATTTCCTCTTGTCTAACCGCCATTACATGTTTGGGGGCTTTCTATTATCTTTGGGGTTCTGCTCCGGGGCAGATAGCTTTCCTATTTCTATCTTTAGGTGTAGTTAGTTTCTCAGGCTGTGACGAGGCGTCTAGGACCAACGTAGGAACGCTCCACGGCTGCCTCTAGTTGTGGTGGTTAGTCAGGGTACTGCAATCTCATAGATTCCAACTGCTCTGGTGTATTGCCTTTTTTACCTGCACTCCTCAGCTACCGAAACATAACAGTATCACCGGCCTAAAAATTGAAAATTGTATGGTATTCACAGAAGGGAAAAAATATTGTGAAAGAAAAAAGGTTGTCAGAGTTGTCAGAGATATTTTTCTGTTTGTTGCATTTTTTTTTTTTTTCCTCTGCATCTCTGGGTGCTGGGGAGGATCTTTTCTCCCAATGGAGTTTGCACAGTTGTCTGGCCGTGTGGATCAGCTTGCCACTGAGGTTCAGAGTATTGCTGCATATCTTGCTAGGTTGCCTGTTGTGGAACCTAGGATCCCCATGCCAGATTTGTTTTTAGGGGATCGAGCTAAGTTTCAGAATTTCAAAAATAATTGTAAATTGTTTTTTGCCTTAAAATCTAAGTCCTCAGGAAACGCAGCGCAGCAGGTTCAAATTATCATCTCTCTCCTGCGCGGCGATCCTCAGGATTGGGCTTTTTCCCTGATACCTGGGGATCCTGTTTTGAGTGATGTTGATGCGTTTTTTCAGGCTTTGGGGTTATTGTACGATGAGCCTAATGTCACTGATCAAGCTGAAAAAGCCTTGTTGGCATTAAATCAGGGGCTTGATGATGCTGAGTTATACTGTCAGAGATTCCGTAGGTGGGCAGTCCTGACCAAATGGAATGACGACGCTTTGGCGGCCCTTTTCCGGAAGGGTCTGTCAGATAATGTAAAGGATGTTATGGTGGGATTCCCTGTCCCCTCTTGTCTCAATGATTCTATGTCATTAGCGATTCAAATTGACAGACGTTTGCGTGAGCGGAGAAGTATGCGTGGAATGGTGTTGCCTTGTGAACCAGCTTCTGAACCCATGCAGTGTGATAGAGTGGTGTCTGGGGCACAGCGTCATGAGTTTCGAAAGCGCAATGGGTTATGTTTCTACTGTGGTGATGCCTCTCATGCTATTTCAGTCTGCCCTAAGCGGGGAAGACGTTTTGCACGCTCAGTTGTCTTGGGTAGTGTTCAGACTAAGTTTTTATTAACTGTCACTCTGATATGCTCTCTGTCCTCATTTTCTGCTCAGGCTTTCGTTGATTCTGGAGCAGCTATTAACCTGATGGATTATGATTTTGCTAAACGTTGTGGGTTTCCCTTGATACCCCTACAGAAGTCTATTCCCCTACTGGGGATCGATTCTACCCCTTTGGCTGAGAATAAACCCCAGTTTTCTACTCAGGTGATAATGAGGGTTGAACCTGATCACCAGGAGTGCTGCAAATTTTTGGTTCTATATAATCTGCATGACATTATCGTGCTGGGTTTCCCTTGGTTACAGTCTCATAATCCTGTTTTGGATTGGAAATCTGTGTCTGTAACCAGTTGGGGCTGCCAATGTGTTAATACCAACACTCCTGTTTTTTCTGCCTCCCCCCAGGCTCAGGATGTTCCTGACTTTTTGTTTGATTTTTCTGATGTGTTTAGCGAAAGTAAATCTGCATCCTTGCCTCCCCATAGGAGCTATGACTGCGCTATTGAATTAGTGCCGGGTAGTAAATTCCCTAAAGGTCGCCTTTTTAACTTGTCTGTACCTGAACATGACGCTATGCGGTCTTATATCAAGGAATCATTGGAGAAGGGTCATATCAGACCATCCTCTTCACCCTTAGGTGCGGGTTTTTTCTTTGTGGCCAAAAAAGATGGTTCATTAAGGCCGTGTATTGATTATCGTCTCTTGAACAATATTACTGTGAAATATCAATACCCGTTACCCTTGATTTCTGACCTGTTTTCCAGGGTGAAAAACGCTACTTGGTTTACCAAGCTTGACCTCAGGGGGGCGTATAACCTTATTCGCATTAAGCACGGGGATGAATGGAAGACGGCATTCAATACCCCTGAAGGGCATTTTGAGTACCTAGTGATGCCCTTTGGGCTCACTAAGGCTCCTTCCGTCTTCCAGTCCTTCATGAATGACATTTTCAGGGATTTTGTGGACAAATTTCTGATTGTTTATTTGGATGATATCTTGATTTTTTCTAATGCCTGGGACTCTCATGTGAAACATGTTCGAACTGTATTCCAGATTTTGAGAGAGAATGCTCTGTATGTGAAGGGATCAAAGTGTCTTTTTGGCGTACAGAGGATCTCATTTCTGGGATTCATTTTGTCCCCATCTGTTATTGAAATGGACCCGGTCAAGGTTCAGGCCATCTGTGATTGGGTCCAACCTACTTCATTAAAGGCTCTTCAGAGATTTTTGGGTTTTGCCAATTTTTATCGTAAATTTATTGATAATTTCTCGGTTATTGTTAAACCATTAACTGATTTGACCAGAAAGGGTTCTGATGTGGTGAATTGGCCTCCTGAGGCAGTCTCTGCATTTCAGGAACTTAAGCAGAGATTCACTTCTGCTCCTGTTCTACGGCAGCCTGATGTTTCTCTGCCATTTCAGGTGGAGGTTGATGCCTCTGAAATTGGGGCAGGTGCCGTTTTGTCCCAAAAAGATCCAGAGACCTCTAAAAGTAACCCTTGTGCCTTTTTCTCTCGAAAATTTTCTCCTACTGAACGTAATTATGACGTGGGTAATCGGGAGTTATTGGCCATGAAGTGGGCTTTTGAAGAGTGGAGACATTGGCTGGAGGGAGCCAAACATCAGGTGGTGGTCCTTACGGACCATAAGAATCTGGTCTATCTGGAATCTGCCAAGCGACTCAATCCTAGACAGGCCAGGTGGGCCTTGTTTTTCACACGTTTTAATTTTGTGGTTTCCTTTCTTCCTGGCACTAAGAATGTTAAGGCGGATGCCCTCTCGAGGAGTTTCCTTGCGGACTCTCCTGAGTTATCTGATCCTTCTGTTATTTTGAAAGAGGGTGTAGTTCTTTCCGCCATCTCGCCCAATTTGAGACTTGCTCTGGAGGGGTGTCAGGAGGATAGGCCCGACCGCTGCCCTGTTGGAAAATTGTTTGTCCCGGACCAATGGAAAAAGAGTGTGATGTCTGAGATTCATTGTTCCGCATTGGCTGGGCATCCCGGAATTTTTGGTACCAGAGACTTGGTTAGTCGGTCCTTTTGGTGGCCTACCTTGTCTCGTGACGTCAGGGAGTTTGTGCAGTCCTGCGGGACTTGCTCTCGCTCCAAGCCTTGCTCTCGCTCTAGTGGTTTGTTGATGCCATTGCCTGTGCCCAAGAGACCATGGACCCATATCTCTATGGATTTCATTTCCGATCTTCCTGTTTCTCAGAGAATGACCACCATCTGGGTAATTTGTGATAGGTTTTCCAAAATGATACATCTTGTGCCATTACCTAAGTTGCCTTCCTCCTCTGAATTGGTGCCGTTGTTCCTTCAGCACGTGGTTCGTTTACACGGCATTCCTGAGAACATTGTGTCTGACAGAGGAGTCCAGTTTGTTTCCAGATTTTGGAGGACTTTTTGTTCTAAACTGGGTGTTCAATTGTCTTTCTCCTCGGCATTTCATCCTCAGACCAATGGTCAAACTGAGAGAACAAACCAGACATTGGAGACTTATCTAAGATGCTTTGTGTCTGCTGATCAGGATGACTGGGTCTCTTTTTTGCCTTTGGCTGAGTTTGCTCTTAATAATAGGGCTAGCTCTGCCACTTTGATGTCTCCGTTTTTCTGTAATTCTGGGTTTCACCCTCGATTTTCTTCAGGACAGACGGAGGCTTCTGTCTGTCCAGGTGTTGACTCTGTTGTGGAGCGTATGCAGCAGATTTGAGACGAGGTAGTGGAGAGGTTGTCCCTCTCTCAGGAGAAGGCCCAGCGGTTTGCTAACCGGCATAGGACTGATGGTCCTCGGTATAAAGTGGGGGACTTGGTCTGGTTGTCCTCAAAGAATATTCCTATGAGAGTAGCATCTCCTAAATTTAAGCCTAGGTTCATTGGACCTTATAAGATCATGGAGATTATTAATCCTGTTTCTTTTCGTTTGCTTCTTCCAGGGACATTTAAGATCCATAACGTGTTCCACAAGTCCTTGTTGAAGAGGTTTGTTGAGCCAGTGGTTCCTGCTGCTGTGCCTCCTGACCCTGTTTTGGTTGAGGGCAATCTGGAGTATGTGGTTGAGAAAATATTGGATTCTCGTTTTTCTAGACGGAAACTCCAGTATTTGGTTAAATGGAGAGGTTATGGTCAGGAAGACAATTCTTGGGTGTTTGCTTCGGACATCCATGCTAGGAGACTTATCCGTGCGTATCATAGAACTCATCCTGACCGACCTGGTTGCTCAAATGAGGGTTCGGTGACCCCTCCTCAAGGGGGGGGTACTGTTGTGAATGGGTTTGAGATGAGTTCTGAGCAGAGGCTCCCTCTGGTGGTTACAAGCGGTGCTAGTGAAGATTGTGAGGACTGGGAATCAGGTGTTACTGACTGGTCTTATATAAGGGAGTCATTTTCCCATCAGGGTTGCCGGTGATCAATTGTTCTGGTCTGAATCCTTCATTCCAGTTTCCCTTGTAGCCTGCTGTGTCGTGTCTGCATCTCCTGCTAACAGATAAGACTTTGTCTTCTTTTGTGTTTTTGCTATATTTTTGCATTTTGTCCTGCACTTCTTTGGGGGCCTTCAGGGTCCCCTCCGGGGGCTTCTGCCCTCTCAGTTTAGTTCAGCCACTGAGTTTTGTTCTTTTGCTTTTTCCAGTTTTTTCAGTGGCTGCTGTTTTGATTTTGTTACACCAGAGAACTAATTTAGGTGGTAGAGGTCGTGTGATCTCAGGTGATTTTGAAATTAGTAGAGTTGGTGCTTTTCAGGGTTTTCTGGGATTGCAGTAAGTACCCTTCCTATCCTTTTCTATTTACATAGTTTGGGCCCCAGCGTTTGCTCATGCTATTTTCTTTCTGTGTCAGTATTTCCTCTTGTCTAACCGCCATTACATGTTTGGGGGCTTTCTATTATCTTTGGGGTTCTGCTCCGGGGCAGATAGCTTTCCTATTTCTATCTTTAGGTGTAGTTAGTTTCTCAGGCTGTGACGAGGCGTCTAGGACCAACGTAGGAACGCTCCACGGCTGCCTCTAGTTGTGGTGGTTAGTCAGGGTACTGCAATCTCATAGATTCCAACTGCTCTGGTGTATTGCCTTTTTTACCTGCACTCCTCAGCTACCGAAACATAACAGGAGGCCAATTCACCACATCAGAACCCTTTTTGGTCAAATCAGTCAATGGTTTAACAATACCGGAGAAATTACCAATAAATTTACGATAAAAATTGGCAAAACCCAAAAATCTCTGAAGAGCCTTTAATGATGTAGGTTGGACCCATTCACAGATGGCCTGAACCTTGACTGGATCCATTTCAATAACAGACGGAGACAAAATGAACCCCAGAAATGAGACCTTCTGTACGCCAAAAAGACACTTTGATCCCTTCACATACAGTGCATTCTCTCTCAAAATCTGGAACACAGTCCAAACATGTTTCACATGAGAGTCCCAGTCATCAAGGAGTCATTGGAGAAGGGTCATATCAGACCATCCTCTTCACCCTTGGGCGCCGGTTTTTTCTTTGTGACCAAAAAGGATGGTTCATTGAGGCCGTGTATTGATTATCGTCTCTTGAATAAGATCACTGTGAAGTATCAATATCCGTTACCCTTGATTTCTGACCTGTTTTCCAGGGTGAAAAGTGCTAGTTGGTTTACCAAGCTTGTCCTCAGGGGGCGTATAACCTTATTCGCATTAAGAACGGGGATGAATGGAAGACAGCGTTTAATGCCCCAGAGGGGCATTTTGAGTACCTAGTGATGCCCTTTAGGCTCACTAATGCTCCTTCCGTCTTCCAATCCTTCATGAATGATATTTTCAGGGATTTTGTGGATAAATTTCTGATTGTTTATTTGGATGATATCTTGATTTTTTCCAATGACTGGGACTCTCATGTGAAACATGTTCGGACTGTTTTCCAGATTTTGAGAGAGAATGCACTGTATGTGAAAGGAGGTGGTGGTCCTCACGGACCATAAGAATCTGGTTTATCTCGAATCAGCCAAGCGACTTAATCCTAGACAGGCCAGGTGGGCCTTGTTTTTCACATGTTTTAATTTTGTAATTTCTTTTCTTCCTGGCACTAAGAATGTTAAGCTGGATGCCCTCTCGAGGAGTTTCTTTGCGGACTCTCCTGAGTTATCTGATCCTACTGTTATTTTGAAAGAGGGTGTAGTTCTTTCCACCATCTCGCCCAATTTGAGACTGGCCTTGGAAGGGTGTCAGGAGGATAAACCTGAGCGCTGCCCTATTGGGAAATTGTTTGTCCCAGACCAGTGGAAGAAGAGTGTGATGTCTGAGATTCATTGTTCCGCGTTGGCTGGTCATCCCGGGATTTTTGGTACCAGAGACTTGGTGAGTCGGTCCCTTTGGTGGCCTACTTTGTCTCATGACGTCAGGGAATTTGTGCAGTCCTGTGGGACTTGCTCTCGCTCCAAGACTTGCTCTCGCTCTAGTGGTTTGTTAATGCCATTACCTGTGCCCAAGAGGCCATGGACCCATATCTCTATGGATTTTATTTCCGACCTCCCTGTTTCTCAGAGAATGATCGTTATCTGGGTAATCTGTGATAGGTTTTCCAAGATGATACATCTTGTGCCATTACCTAAGTTACCTTCCTCCTCCGAATTGGTGCCTTTGTTCCTTCAGCACGTGGTTCGGTTACATGTCATTCCGGAGAAAATTGTGTCTGACAGAGGAGTCCAGTTTGTTTCCAGATTTTGGAGGACATTTTGTTCTAAATTTGGTGTTCAATTATCTTTCTCCTCTGCTTTTCATCCTCAGACCAATGGACAAACCAAGAGAACAAACCAGACCTTGGAGACTTATTTGAGATGTTTTGTGTCTGCTGATCAAGATGACTGGGTCTTTTTTTTTACTTTGGCTGAGTTTGCTCTTAATAATAGGCTAGTTCTGCCACCTTGATGTCTCCATTTTTCTGCAATTTTGGGTTTCACCCTTGATTTTCTTCGGGACAGGCGGAGGCTTCTGTCTGTCCGGGTGTTGACTCTGTTGTGGAGCGAATGCAGCAGATTTGTGACCAGGTAGTGGAGAGGTTGTCTCTCTCTCAGGAGAAGGCCCAACTGTTTGCCAACCGGCATAGGACTGATGGTCCTCGGTTTAAAGTGGGGGACTTGGTTTGGTTGTCCTCAAGAAATATACCTATGAGGGTTGCATATCCAAAGTTTAAGCCCAGGTTCAATGGACCTTATAAGATCATGGAGATTCTTAATCCTGTTTCCTTCCGTTTGCTTCTTCCAGGGACATTTAAGATCCATAACGTGTTCAACAAGTCCTTATTGAAGAGGTTTGTCGAGCCAGTGGTTCCTATGGCTGCGCCTCCTGACCCTGTTTTGGTTGAGGGCAATCTGGAGTATGTGGTTGAGAAAATATTGGATTCTCGTTTTTCTAGACAGAAACTCCAGTATTTGGTTAAGTGGAGAGGTTATGGTCAGGAGGACAATTCTTGGGTGTTTGCTTCGGACATCCATGCTAGGAGACTGATCCGTGCCTATCCCTGAGCTCATCCTGATCGGCCTGGTTGCACAAGTGAGGGTTCGGTGACCCCTCCTCAAAGGGGGGGTACTGTTATGAATGTGCTAGAGATGGTTTCTGAGCAGAGGCTCCCTCTGGTGGTTACAGACAGTACTGAACCTTTCAGTGAGGAATGGCAATCTGGGTTCACTGACTGGTCTGATATAAGGGAGGTTCCCTCCCATGATGGTTGCCGGTGATCAATTGTTCTTGTCTCAATTGTGGTTCCTTCTTCATTTGGAAGTTTGCTGGAGTCTTGCCTGCATCTCCTGCTTTCAGATAAGATATTTTTTGCTTTTCTTTTTGTGCTTGCTTTTTGCATTGTTTTCTGCACTTTTGTGGAGGTCAGCCAGGTCCCTCCTGGGGCCTGAGCTCCTCACAGTTTATCTGCAGCCACTGTTATTTGCTCATTTGCTTTTTCCTGTGTTTTCAGCGGCTGCAGCTTGGTTTTGTTCACACTGAGATCTGATTTAGCGGGTGGCGAGATTGTGTGATCTCAGTATTTTTGTAATCAGAATTGTTGGATTTTTGTAGGGTTTTCTGGGTTGCAGAATGTAATCTCTCCTTTCCTATCCTATTTAGTCAGCTTGTGGCCCCAGCGTTTGCTCAATCTATTTTCTGCCTATGTTTGCATTTTCGTCTTGTCTAACCACAATTATATGTTTGGGGGCTTCCTATTTTCTTTGGGGATCTGCTCCGGGCCAGATAGCTTTCATCTTTCTGCCTTTAGATGTAGTTATCTCTCAGGCTGTGACGAGGCGTCTAGGATCAACGTAGGAACGCTCCACGGCTACCTCTAGTTGTGTCGTTAGTTTAGGAGTCTGCAACCCATCAGTTACCAACATCTCAGGTGTTCTGCTGCCCTGCTGTTGTTCCTGTCCTCCTCAGCTACCGAAACACAACAGTTCCCTGAGGACTTAGACTTTAAGGCAAAAAACAACTTACAGTTATTTTTGAAATTCAGAAATTCAGCCCGATCCCCCAAAAACATATCTTGCATGGGAAACCTAGGTTTCACAACCGGCAACCCAGCAAGATAGGTAGCAATACTCCGAACCTCAGTGGCAAGCTGATCCACACGGCCAGACAACTGTGCAAGCTGCATCGAGAGAAAAAAAAATCCTCCTCAGCACCCAGAGAAAAAGAGGGAAAAAAATGCAACTAACAGGGAAAAAAAAAAAAAATCTCTGACAACTCTGACAATTTTTTTTTTCCCACACTATTTTTCCCTTCTGTGAGTACCATATAATTTTCAGTTCAGGCCGGTGATAATGTTATGTTTTGGTAGCCGAGGAGAGTAAGCAAAAACGGCAATACACCAGAGAGGCTGGAACCTATTGGATTGCAGTAACCTGAACTAACCACACAACTAAAGGTAGCCATGGAGCGTTTCTACGTTGATCCTAGACGCCTCATCACAGCCTGAGCGATAACTACACCTAAAGGCAGAAAGATGAAAGCTATCTGCACCGGAGCAGATCCCCAAAGAAAATAGGAAGCCCCCAATCATGTAGTAGCGGATAGACAAGAAGAAACATGGACACAGACAGAAAATAGAATGAGCAAACGCTGGGGCCCAATCTGTCTAGACAGAAAATTACAGGAAAGGATACTCACTGCAATCCAAAAAAACCCCTAAAAAATACCAACTCTACTGATTGCAAAAACACCTGAGATCACACGACCTCTACCACCTAAATCAGTTCTCTGGTGTAACAAAACTAAGCCGCAGCCACTGAAAAAACAGGAAAAAGCAAATGAACAAAGAACAGTGGCTCCAGATAACCTGAGAGGAGCACAAGCCCCCCCCAAGGGGACCTGGCTGACTTCCACAGAAGTGCAGGGAACAATGCAAAAAGCAAGCACAAAAATAAAAGCAGAAAATATCTTATCTGATAGCAGAAGATGCAGGCAAGACTAAGCAAGCTTCCAAATGAACCAGGAACCACAATTGAGACAAGAACAATTGATCACCGGCAACCATCATGGGAGGGAACCTCCCTTATATCAGACCAGTCCGTGATCCCAGATTGCCATTCCTCGCTGAAAGGTTCAGTACTGTCAGTAACCACCAGAGGGAGCCTCTGCTCTGAAACCATTTTTAGCACATTCACAACAGAGGAAAGTGCAGATGAAATTGAAGAGGAAGTGACGGATTACCCAGTTGTTGACCCGGATTGACATCCAGTGGGGGATGAGGGTGCCGCTGGTAATAGCTCAGAAGAGGAGAAGGATCCACAGCAGGTATCGACATCGCAGCTGGGGTTATCTGGCAGGCCCGGATCAGTCCAAAAAGGTGTTAAAAAACAAAAAGAGTTGCAGGACAGCTTGGCCAGACGGTGAAATTAGCACAGCGTGCAAGCCCTGAAAATTTATACCATAGTAGGAAGAGTCCAGTGTGGCACTTTTTTGACCAAAATCCTATTGATGAGGCAAAGGTTATCTGTAAAAAGTGACGAAGGCCCTTTAGCCGAGGGAAAAATCTCAGAAATTTGAATACCAGTTGCATGCTTAGACATTTACTGAACATGCACTTGCAAGCATGGGCGGACTACAAAACCTCAGGTAGCACATGTGCACCTGCTCTGACTGAAGTTATCCAGCAATGCTCCATCACTTCCCCCACTGTAAGAAATGTTGAGGTGTCATCGCAAGGCCAAAGCAGTCAGGGAATCACAATGCTTTTGCAACGAAAGACTGCATCTAGGCCATCACCACCACCACCGCCACCAATCACCATCACCAACCCCCTCTCAGTTCGTCATGTCCACTGATAGGTCTCTCATATGCAGCTCTCAAGTCCAGCTCACCCTACCAGACACTCTAAGTAGGACAAGAAAGTACTCATCCACTCATCCGCATACACTGGGTTTGAACGCCTACATTGGCAAACTGATCTCATTAGAGATTATGCCCTTCCGTTTGGTTGGAAGCGCAGCGTTCAGAGAGCTCATGGCCTACGCTGTCCCATGCTATGACCTACCCAGTCGGCACTTCTTTTCTAGAAAAGCCATCCCTGCCCTCCACCTGCATGTGAAAGAGCGAATTGTCCATGCACTCAAACAATCAGTGAGTGGAAAGATGCACCTCACTATAGATGCATGGGCCAGTAGGCATGGCCAGGGCAGTTACGTGTCCATCACTGCGCTCTGGGTTAATGTAGTGGATGCAGGGACAGTGCTGCCTAGCCCATGGTATAGGCAACAGTTGACTGTAGGCGTTCGACCCTCCTCCTCCTCCAGAAGCGAAAGCTCGTCAACAGAGCGCAGTCGCACCAGCACTCCATCCGCAACTGCCAGTGTTGCACACGAGGTGTCCCACTATCGAACAGCTAGTGGTAAGCGTCAGCAGGCTGTTTTATAAATGATGTCTTTGGGCGACAACAGACACACCGCGGAGGTACTGGCCGACTACTTGCAGCGAGAAACTGAGTCATGGCTGGGCAGTATACATCTTGAGCCAGGCAAGGTAGTCAGTGATAGCGGACGTAATTTTGTGGCAGCCATAGCCCTGACAAAACTCAGGCACATACCTTGCCTGGCTCACACCTTGAACATGGTGGTGCAGTGCTTCTTAAATAATTATCCGGAGTTAACAGCCCTGCTCCATAAAGTGCGAAGACTGTGCTCGCACATCAGTCATTCGCCCGTAGACTCCAGTTGCATACAGAGGCTGCAGCGATCGCTCCACCTCCCCAAGCACCGTCTAATCATAGACGTTGCAACAAGGTGGAACTCCACCATGCACATGGTTGAGAGGCTGTGCGAACAGAGGCAGGCTGTAAAGTATTTATGGGAGGATACACGGGCAGGCAGTTTGA
The DNA here is from genome assembly GCA_033576555.1 of Oophaga sylvatica. Lineage (NCBI taxonomy): Eukaryota > Metazoa > Chordata > Amphibia > Anura > Dendrobatidae > Oophaga > Oophaga sylvatica. The sequence goes on along the minus strand of JARQOD010000001.1, from coordinate 751,104,579 downwards.
GGGCAGACATGGAATTGTCGGGTGTGCAGTTGTCAAAGATGAAAGACCTCTGTAAAGTCCTTCAGTGTTTTGAGGAATGCACACGGCTAGTAAGCGCAGACAACGCCATCATAAGCATGAGCATCCCACTTATGGTTCTGCTCGTGCAAACTTTGATGCACATTAAGGATCAGGCGTCTGCAGCGGAGGAGGAAGAAGAGGAAGAGGGAAGCCTTGATGAAAGTCAGCCATTGTCTGCTCAGGGAACTGTCCTGGACGAGGTGGAGGAAGAAGAGGAATAGGAGGAGGAGGGGGAATGATTATTTTGGGGAGGATGATGCTTCTCAGGGGGCAAGAGAAAATGTTGGCTTGCCAAGTTCAGGTACAGGGTTTGTGCGTGACTGGAGGGATGTGGATTTTGCCAGAAAGTGCTCCTCCACCCACCACTGGCAGTGCATTACTGACATCTGGAACATTGACCCACATGTGTGATTATGCCTTGCGGATCCTAAAAAGGGACCCCCGCATTGTCAAAATAATGAAGGATGACGACTACTGGTTGGCCAGCATCCTCGATCCACGCTATAAAGGTAAATTACAGAACATAATGCCACAGTAGAACCTAGAGCTAATATTGGCCAACAAACAAGCAACTCTGGTAAACCGTTTGTTAGAGACATTCCCAGCAAACAGCAGCTGTGCAGGTTCGACCACGAGCCGTACTGGACCAAATGGAATAGGTGTTCGTGGTGCACACAGCTGAAGTGGCGTTGGAGACAGGGGTTTCAAGACCATGTTGTGAACTGATTTCTCCAGGACAGCTCACATGCCTGGTAATCATGAATCTATTGCAACAGACAGGAGACAGCAGTTGTCAACTATGTTTACAAATTACTTCTCCTCCCCTATCGATGTTCTCCCTCACCGGTCATTCCCCTTTGACTGCTGAGCCTGTAAACTGGACACCTGGCCTGAGTTGGCACAATATGCCTTACCGGAGCTTGCTTGCCCTGCTGGTAGTGTGCTATCTGAAAGAGTCTTCAGTGATGCAGGATCAATCCTGACAGAAAGAATGACCTGTCTGACGACACAAAATGTTGATGATATAACCTTCATTAAATTGAACTATGCATGGGTTGCAAAGGATTTTGTCCCACCTTCCCCTGATGACACATAGGTTGCCAGAAAAATGGCTCGCTTTGTCCTCCTCTTCCTCGTACTTCTGAAATTACTCCATTTGAAGCTGCTTTACTTCAATTATACACCTCAACATATGCCATTTTTGCCACCTCCCGATCTGGCCTATCCCCACCCCCACCTTTTCCACCACCCAAATTTTTATATTGTGGTGTGATCCATACTGAGCCTGTGAGAACCTGTGTCTGACTTTGGCAAAATATATGGAGATTTTAAATTTCACCAACCCTGTATACAGCTGTCCGCTTGTAATACATTACCCTTTTTCTAGTTTTTATATTCTGGTGTGATCAATACTCAGACTGTGAGAGCCAGTGTGTGACTTTGGAAAAATATACCGAGATTTTCAATTTCCCCAACCCTGTATACAGCTGTCCGCTTGTAATACATTACCCTTTTTCTAGTTTTTATATTCTGGTGTGATCAATACTTAGCCTGTGAGAGCCAGTGTCTGACTCTGGCAAAATATACGGAGATTTACTATTTCCCCAACCCTGTATACAGCTGTCCGCTTTTAATACATTACCGTTTTTCTAGTTTTTATATTCTGGTATGATTAATACTGAGGCTGTGAGAGCCAGTGTCTGACTCTGTCAAAATATACGGAGATTTACAATTTCCCCATCCCTGTATACAGCTGTCCGCTTGTAATACATTACCCTTTTTCTAGTTTTTATGTTCTGGTGTAATCCATAAAGAGCCTGTGAGCATCATTGTCTGACTCCTGAAAAATATACGGTGATTTCCAATATTTTACCTAGACTATATATACCTGGTATCTGGTGATACAGTACCCCTTTTTCTTCCTATTATATTCTGGTGTAATCCATACTGAGCCTGAGAGCGTCAGTGTCTGTCTCCTGAAATATATACAGAGATTTTTAAGATTTTCACTATACTATATATACCAGTTATCTGGTGATACAGTACCCTTTTTCAGCTTTTTATATTGTGGTCTAATCCATACTGAGCCTGTGAATGTCTGTGTGTTACTCCGGAAATATATCCGGAGATTTAAAAATTACCTCAACACTGTATACAGCTCTACTTTACCCTTTTTCTACTTTTTATATTCTGGAGTAATCCATACTGAGCCTGAGAGAGTCATTGTCTGCCTCCTGAAATATATACGCAGATTTAGAATATTTTGACTATACTACCTTGTATCTGGTGATACAGTACCCCTTTTTTGTCCTCCTCTTCCTTGGACTTCTCCAATTCATCTATTTGCAGCTGCTTTACGTCCATTATACACCTTAACATATGTCATTTTTGCTAACTCCCTATCTGGGATGTACCATCCCCTCCTCCTCCACCCCCCAACTTTTTAAATTCTTGTGTAATCCATACTGAGCCTGTGAGCGTCATTGTCTGCCTCCTGAAATATATACGGAGATTTTGAATATTTTCACTATACTATATATACCTTGGATCTGGTGAAACACTACCCTTTTTCTGCTTTTTATATTATTGTGTAATACATACTGAGCCTGAGAGCGTCTTTGTCTGACTCCTGGAATATATACAGAGATTTAGAACATTTTGACTATACTATATATACCTGGTATCTGCTGATACAGTACCCTTTTTTTATTATATTATTGTGTAATCCAAACTGAGCCTGTGAGCGTCATTGTCTGCCTCCTGAAATATATACGGAGATTTAGAATATTTTCACTATACTATATATACCTTGTATCTGGTAAAACAGTACCCTTTTTCAGCTTTTTATATTATTGTCTAATACATACTGAGCCTGAGAGCGTCAGAGTCTGCGAGCGTCTGTCTGGTACTCTGTAAATATATATGGAGATTTACAATGACCCCTACACTGTATCCAGCTGTACGCTTCTGATACAGTACACTTTTTGCCATAAAGTCCTTCTCCACCCATCACTCTAAGTGCATCATTGACACCTGGAACATTGGCCCACATGTGTGATTATTTCTTGTGGATCTTTTTATATTCTGTTCTAATCCATACTGAGCCTTTGAGCGTCAGTCTGCCTCCTGAAATATATACAGAGATTTAGAATAATTTCGCTACACTATATGTACCTTGTATCTGGTGAAACAATACCCTTTTTCAGCTTTTTATATTATTGTGTAATACATACTGAGCCTGAGAGCGTCAGAGTCTGCCTCCTGAAATATAAACTGAGATTTCTAATATTTTGACTATACTATATATACCTGGTATATGCTGACACAGTGCCTCTTTTTCTTATTCTAATATTCTTGTGTAATCCATACTGAGCCTGTGAGCGTCTGTCTGGTACTCCGTAAATATATACGGAGATTTACAGTCATGGCCAAAAGTTTGAGAATGACACAAATATAAATTTTTACAAAGTCTACTGCTTCACTTTTTCTAATGGCAATTTGCATATACTCCAGAATGTTATAAAGAGTGATCAGCTTAACAGCAATTACTTGCAAAGTCAATATTTGGCTAGAAAATGAACTTTATCCCCAAAACACATTTCAACATCATTGCAGCCCTGCCTTAAAAGGACCAGCTAACCTCTTTTCAGTGATTGCTCCATTAACACAGGTGTGGGTGTTGATGAGGACATGGCTGGAGATCAATCTGTCATGATTAAGTAAAAATGACACCACTGGACACTTTAAAAGGAGTCTGGTGCTTGGCATCATTGTTTCTCTACTGTTAACCATGGTTATCTCTAAAGAAACACGTGCAGTCATTATTGCAATGCACAAAAATGGCCTAACAGGGAAGAGTATCGCAGCTAGAAAGATTGCACCTCAGTCAACAATCTATCGCATCATCAAGAACTTCAAGGAGAGAGGTTCCATTGTTGCCAAAAAGGCTTCAGGGCGCCCAAGAAAGACCAGCAAGCGCCAGGACCGTCTCTTAAAAGTGTTTCAGCTGCGGGTTCGGGCTACCAGCAGTGCAGAGCTTGCTCAGGAATGGCAGCAGGCAGGTGTGAGTGCATCTGCATGCACTGTGAGGCGGAGACTCTTGGAGCAAGGCCTGGTCTCAAGGAGGGCAGCAAAGAAGCTACTTCTCTCCAGAAAAAACATCATGGACAGACTGATATTCTGCAAAAGGTACAGGCAGTGGACTGCTGAGGACTGGGGTAAAGTTATTTTCTCTGATGAATCCCCTTTTCGATTGTTTGGGACATCAGGAAAACGCATCATTCGGAGAAGACAAGGTGAGCGCTACCACCAGTCTTGTCTCATGCCAACTGTTAAGCATCCTGAAACCATTCATGTGTGGGGTTGCTTCTCAGCCAAGGGAATCGGCTCTCTCACAGTCTTTCCTAAAAACACAGCCATGAATAAAGAATGGTACCAGAATGTCCTCCAAGAGCAACTTCTCCCAACCCTCCAAGAGCAGTCTGGCGATCAACAATGCCTTTTCCAGCATAATGGAGCACCTTGCCATAAAGCAAAGGTGATAACTAAATGGCTCAGGGAACAAAACATAGAGATTTTGGGTCCATGGCCTGGAAACTCCCCAGATCTTAATCCCATTGAGAACTTGTGGTCAATCATCAAGAGACGGGTGGACAAACAAAAACCTAAAAATTCTGACAAAATGAAAGCATTGATTGTGCAAGAATGGACTGCTATCAGTCAGGATTTGGTCCAGAAGTTGATTGAGAGCATGCCAGGGAGAATTGCAGAGGTCCTGAAGAAGAAGGGTCAACACTAGTGTTGAGCATTCCGATACCGCAAGTATCGGGTATCGGCCGATATTCGCGTTATCGGAATTCCGATACTTAATTCCGATACTTTTTCAATATCGTATACCGGAATCGGAAGTTCCCATAATTCTTTGAGAGGCAATGTGATTTTAGTCAGCCAATGAGGAATCCTACGAAGTGTGGGCACATCCTGTAATGCTGCGGTCATCTTAACTAATGGCATGGCTGTGATTGGCTGCTGAAATGATGTCAGAATGCACTATAAAAGGCGCCGCCGCCATTTTAGCGTCACTGTGCTGTGAATTCAGATAGGGACAGAACGCTACTCTGCTGACTCTGAGGGACAGTTAGAGATTGCGATTTAGTGTACTGTGCTGTAGGCAGGCTAGCACCAACCGCTGTGTAAAGCTTCCTTTTGCCTGCAGTGTTGTTTTAACAGCTCTGCAAGGTGTGTGTGAGTGCAGGTGACGCTGCAGTTTGCTCTGCATCCAACGCTGTCTGTAGGCATCTGCACGTGTCACTCACAGACTCTTTTTTTTTTCTTCAGTGTAATTCTTGCAGCTCCATGCAATTTAACTATTAGTGTGACGTGCTTCCATCCGTATCCAATACATTGGTTGCAAACACTATAGAAGTAGACAAAGGAGTAGCCTTTCACAGATTGTGGACAGTTGTATTTCAGTGTTCACTTCAGTCTGTGTTTTTTATTTTTGGAGTGCATATCACGCTCCAGTTACTTGTTCAAGCACTGCTGCTTGTACTCTGCTGAGCGTGTCTCAGTGGCTCATCCTTTTCATTTTTCTCCAATTGGTGCTTCTCCATTATATTTGAAAAAAATCTAATCTATTAGTGTGACGCGCTTCCATCCGTATACAATACATTGGTTGCAAACACTATAGAAGTAGACAAAGGAGTAGCCTTTCACAGATTGTGGACAGTTGTGTTTCAGTGTTCACTTCAGTCTGTGTTTTTTATTTTTGGAGTGCATATCACGCTCCAGTTACTTGTTCAAGCACTGCTGCTTGTACTCTGCTGAGCGTGTCTCAGTGGCTCATCCTTTTCATTTTTCTCCAATTGGTGCTTCTCCATTATATTTGAAAAAAATCTAATCTATTAGTGTGACGCGCTTCCATCCGTATACAATACATTGGTTGCAAACACTATAGAAGTAGACAAAGGAGTAGCCTTTCACAGATTGTGGACAGTTGTGTTTCAGTGTTCACTTCAGTCTGTGTTTTTTATTTTTGGAGTGCATATCACGCTCCAGTTACTTGTTCAAGCACTGCTGCTTGTACTCTGCTGAGCGTGTCTCAGTGGCTCATCCTTTTCATTTTTCTCCAATTGGTGCTTCTCCATTATATTTGAAAAAAATCTAATCTATTAGTGTGACGCGCTTCCATCCGTATACAATACATTGGTTGCAAACACTATAGAAGTAGACAAAGGAGTAGCCTTTCACAGATTGTGGACAGTTGTGTTTCAGTGTTCACTTCAGTCTGTGTTTTTTTATTTTTTGAGTGCATATCACGCTCCAGTTACTTGTTCAAGCACTGCTGCTTGTACTCTGCTGAGCGTGTCTCAGTGGCTCATCCTTTTCATTTTTCTCCAATTGGTGCTTCTCCATTATATTTGAAAAAAATCTAATCTATTAGTGTGACGCGCTTCCATCCGTATACAATACATTGGTTGCAAACACTATAGAAGTAGACAAAGGAGTAGCCTTTCACAGATTGTGAATAGTTGTGTTTCAGTGTTCACTGCAGTCTGTGAGGTATTTTTTTTTTTTTTTTTTTAAATGCAGATCACGCTCCATTTACTTCTTCAACCACCGCTGCGTGTACTCTGCTGAGTGTCTGTCACTGGCTCATCCTTGTCATTTTTCTAAAATTGGTGCTGCTTTATTCTATTTAAAATAATTCAAATCTATTACAGTGACGTGCTTCCATCCGTATACAATACATTGGTTGCAAACAATATAGAAGTACACAAACGGGCCTTTCACAGCTACTGAACATGGGTTTTTAATTTTTAACTAAAATATGTATTTTTTCAAATGACACAAATATAAGTAATGTTGAAGAGGAATAGTCCTACATCCATTGTTTGCACAATATTACAGGTGTACATCATGTCCCTTAATCAACAATGTATTATTATATTTACTTGTATGCTTTTATTTAAAAGCCAAGAACACAGAAGGATAACCTTCGCACTGCAGCTGTTGTCAAAGTTCAACCCACATTATGCACTTCCAACATTGCAGCATTTGAGGCATGATGTGAGTTGGATTTGTCAAAGTTATGGAGTGAGAAGGTTCACCATCAGTACCCTATAGCATAAGTATGCTTTTGTGTTAGCATTTGTGTTAGACATGTGGATATCTGCCATAATATGTCACAATTATTTAGTTACAGATTTGTTACCAACACTAATCATTGAATGGTTTTAAATTTGACGTTTCACTTGTTTACAGCTTAGAAATAAGGGTGTAGCCTGATATCTATGTGTAGCACTAGCCACTTTAACATGTCATGTTTTTTTCAACATGTGTAGCTAGGTAGCAGTAATTTTTGCCGGACACACAGCAGGGGAACAGCAGGCGTTACTGAACCCCACAAACACATCATCGATTGTTTTGATCTGTGCATCCAACACTTCTGAGCCCAGGGTGAAGGAGGGTGTAGCCTGAGGCCTAGTATGAGATGTTTGAACTTTAATTTGAACTTTAATTTGGAGTTAGCAGCATTAATTTTTGTCAGACACGCAGCAGGGGAACAGCAGGCGTTACTGAACCCCACTATCACTATAGCTTGTGTATTGGTCTGTGGACACGACACTTCTGAGCAGCAACTGGCAGTGTTGTAGCCCAGGGAGTATAGCTCAGGTGGTAGAAAGATGAACATAACAGGAGACATGGAAAACGTTGCCAACCAGTTAGTTAATCTGAAACCGGACAGGCAAATTCAGGCGAGATCCATGCCTAGTTCATTTTCAGAAAAGTAAGCCGTTCTACATTATCGGAGGATAGTCGCATGCAACGGTCTGTTAGTACACCACCTGCAGCAGTAAAGACGCGCTCCGATAATACACTGGCAGCAGGGCAAGCCAGCACCTCCAATGCATACTGGCTAAGCTCTGGCCATGTATCCAGCTTAGAGACACAAAACTTGAATGGGGAAGAGCCATCTGGGAGTACACTGAGAGGGCAAGACATGTAGTCTGTCACCATCTTACGGAAATGTTGCCTCCTGCTGACTGGAGCCGTCTCGGATGGTGTAGACATTGGTGGCGCTGCCACAAAACTTCGACACATTTGGAACATACTGTTCTTGCCCTGTGCAGAGGCGCTGCTTGTGCTCCCTCTTGTTGCAGAGCTGTCTCCACTGCCTCGACGCACAGAGCTGCTTTGTAAAGCAGTAGCAGCAGCGCTCTCGGCTGGAATGGAGAACATTATGGATTGCACCAGTGTGTCTTGGTACATCCGCATTTTACGCTCCCGGTTCAACGGTGTGATGAGGCTTTGTAAGTTGTCCCGGTAGCGAGGGTCTAGGAGGGTGTACACCCAATAATCAGACGTGGTGTGAATGGTTCGATGCGGCGGTCGTTTCTCAGCCACTGCAGCATGAAATCAACCATGTGCTGCAGACTCCCAACTGGCCAAGAAACGTTGTCCCCTGCAAGAGGCGTCATCTCTGCCTGCTGTGCATCACCCCACCCTTGGTCTACATACTGACTAGAGCATTGTCTACCTCCCTCTGGAGCGATGTCTTCCTCCTCCATTGACTCCTCCTCATCCTCCTCACAAAGTCCTTCAAATACATATAAATTTACAAAATTTAAAACTCAAAATTTAAAAACTTTGTATCATAATTCTGTAACATCAGTTTATGGAAACACAATAGCATTACAAAAGGATAGACAAAAAATGTACATTATGTGCTTTGTAAATACATTAAAAGTTTGTAATGGTTATGAAAATATAGACAGCGACTCTGGAGGTTCAATTGTTGATACAGCATGGTACTTTGAAAGTCCTCCAGCCCTTTGTGAGGAACCACGTTGCGCTGACTGTCCAGAAGGTGATGGAATTTGTGACTCCTCATCCTCCACCTCTTCCAAAACCTCATGCCTTAGTGCTTGCAGTGTTTTTTGAAGCAGGCAGATAAGGGGGACAGTCAGGCTGACTAGTGCATCATCTGCACTCGCCATCCGCGTTGACTCATCAAACGCACGCAAAACGTGGCAGATATCCTTCATAGAGTTATTCGCCACTCATTACACTGGCAGTGGCTGCCCATTCATTATAGGATCCAATTCTAATTACTGGTTCTCACCAACAAAGCTCTCCACAGCGCAGCACCCCCCTACATCTCCTCCCTTATTTATATTTATCGGCCTAACCGACTGCTGCACTCTGCAAACGACCTTCGACTAACCTCTGCACTAATCCGTACCTCCCACTCCCAACTCCAAGACTTCTCCCGCGCTGCGCCAATCCTCTGGAATGCTCTACCCCAAGAAATTAGGACTATCCGCAATTTGGATGGTTTCAGGCGCTCCCTCAAAACACATTTGTTCACAGTGGCCTATCACATTCACTAATCAAAGTCATTCTATGTGTAATTCTGTGTGTGTAGCCCATTCACTATCTCCATGCATCCCTCACTCCCTTAAAATGGCTGGACCATCATTGTAAAAACACCATTGTATATAAACACCTGTACTTTGTATCTCCCCCACCTCATTGTAGATTGTAAGCTTTCACCAGCAGGGGCGGCTGATTTTGCTTTAATTATTGTATTGTTAACGTTGTTACTTATGACTTGTGTTTTGAAACTGTTAAACTGTAAAGCACTGCGGAATATTATGGCGCTATATAAATAAATAATATTATTATTCTTATTATAGAGGTCCACTCAGTAGTGGTGAAGTGTGAACAGCGCAAATTGCGAGTTGACTGCGCCTGATGCAGCTGATACTCCATTACTGTTGGCTGCTGCTCACACAACCGCTCCAACATATGTAACGAGGAATTCCACCTGGTGGGTACGTCACATATGATGCGATGTTCATGAAGGTGAAATCTGCGTTGCAGAGCTGCAATCAGCGATCTGGCCATGCTGGAACGTCGCAAGTGAGCGCACTCTAGGCGGACCTTGTGCAGCAGTGCATCAAGATCCGGATAGTCCCTCAAAAAACTCTGCACGACCAAGTTGAGCACATATGACAGACATGGTATGTGAGTGAGGTTGCCAAGGCCCAGAGCTGACACCAGATTTCGGCCATTGTCACACACTACCAAGCCTGCCTGTAGATTCTCTTCCAAAAACCACACGTCGCTCTCCTGCTTTATGGCATTACAGAGCTCCTGCGCTGTGTGGCTAAGATTCCCCATGGAAATTAATTTCAGGACGGCCTGTTGACATTTGGACACGGCTGTGCTCATATCGGTCGCAACAGGTAAACGTTCACGGGTCCATGTGGAGGTAGACCGTGACGGCTCCTGCAGCGATGATTCTGAGGAACTGGAGTAGGAGGAGGAATCAATGTGTACAGACTTGATTCCTGCAATCCTTGGAGTTGGCAGAACACGTACAGCGCCACTCGCAAGATCAGTACCCGGCTGCACAACATTGACCCAATGGGCAGTGAGGGAAAGGTATTGTCCCTGGCCATGGGTGTTAGAACCCTCTTGTTAGGTTTTGTTTCAGTTTGCTGGTCACATGACCTTTTTTCCCTATTTAGTCTGGCTCCGCCCTTCTGGCTTTGCTTGACTTCATTGTATTTTCTACTGTTAAGCTAGCCGGGTGCTTAGGTGCCTTAATCTGTGAGTTTTGCTTGATGTTAGGATCACAAAGTATTTATTTTTCTGTTTAATTATCCATGCTACAATTTATGTTAGGAGGTGTCCACCTTTTCTCCCAGTCCCTAGATCTTGTAGGGATTACTCCCTCGCAACTATAGGTCTTCGTTCACACTAGATGAGGACTTTAGCGGGTCTGGTCGCAGGATCAGGTTCCCCGTTACATCGTAGGGATTCAGCTTAGTTGTATTGTAGGGACAGAATTCCCTTCTTTCCTTACTGGTTGTAGCAGATCATAACAATGGGTACTGGTCCACGCATCGGTGGTCAGGTGGACCTTGCTACTGAGGGCTTTTAGTAGCGCATGTTTAATTTTTCCCTCAACATGCTTTTGCAGACCAGGGACGGCTTGCCTGCTGAAATGAAATCGGCTTGGCACATTGTATTGTGGGACTGACAATGATATTCAGTTACGGAAACTGTCTGTCTCCACCAGCCTGAATCACAGCATTTCAAGGGACAGGAGTTTTGCAATGCCAGCATTCAGAGCCTGTGCTCGTGCATGGTTTGCGGAGTATGGCCGTCTTTTATCCCATGCCTGTGCTACCGATGGCTGTTTTGTGGCCTGGGAGTGTGAGGATGACAGGGAACTTGCTGCTGTGTGTGGAATAACAGTTTGTCTCTGGACAACAGTGGCCGAGGTTCTTCCATGGCGATCCTGTGAGAAAGCAGAACCAGCTGTGTGTGAGCTCGATGAAGAGGCTTCAACACAACCTGAAGATGTAGGTGCTGCTGTAGGTTGGCCTACATCTCCAGTGTGTCTTTGTAACTCAACTACGTGCTTTGTCCGCACATGTTTCCACATATTTGTGGTATTGAGGTGACTGACACTTTTAGCTATTTTTAATTTTTGATTACACAGCTTGCATTTCACATAGCAAATATCATGTGCAAGTGTGTGAAAAAAGGACCACGCAGTGCAAGTCCTGGGAGCGCACGTTTTGACTTTTGGAAGACAACTGCTCCGAACAGGTGCCAAACTGGAGGCTACAGGCAACCGAGTCTGCAGCCTAACTCTCCCTCCTGTTTGTACCGTTGGGGCAATGTCTTCCTCTATCTTCCTTCTATCACTAACCATTTCTCTAGGCCTCTCCCAGCTTTCAACCAAAGTACTGGTTCTCAGCCACAAAGCTATCCACAGTGCAGCACCCCTCCTACATCTCCTCCCTCATTTCTATCTATCGGCCTAACCGACTGCTGCGCTCTGCAAACGACTTTCGACTAACCTCTGCACTAATACGTACCTCCCACTCCCGACTCCAAGACTTCTCCTGCTCTACGCCAATCCTCTGGAATGCTGTACCCCAAGAAATTAGGACTATCCACAATTTGCATGGTTTCAGGCGCTCCCTCAAAACACATTTGTTCAGAGCGGCCTATCACATTCACTAATCAAAGTCATTCTATGTATTCTGTGTAACTGTGTGTGTGTCTCTAGCCCATTCACTATCTCCATCCCTCAGTCCCTTAAGATGGCTGGAACATCATTGTAAATGCACCATTGTATATAAACACCTATACTTTGTATCTCCCCCATCTCATTGTACATTGTAAGCTGTCACGAGCAGGGGCGACTTATTTAGCTTAAATTATTGTATTGTTAACGTTGTTACTTATGACTTGTGTTCTGAAACTGCTAAACTGTAAAGCGCTGCGGAATATGATGGCGCTATATAAATAAATATTATTATTATTCCTCTGAGCTGCTCCCACCACCTTCCTGTTCCTCATGCCATGTTGGGTCTTGGACCTCATCATCTCCACTACCCTCTTCCAACACCTGCTGTTGGGTGGTCTGGCCAGCACCATGCTCAACAGAAACTGGCACCTGGGTCTCATCATCATCAGATGCGTTCTGCGGTGTGCTGACCATCGGCACTGTCTCACCCGCCTCTTCAGATTCAGAGAGACACAGCTGTTGCGCATCACTGCATACTCCCTCTTCACATTACAGAATGCTGCTTGGCTGGGCCCCTGTTTGCAAGCCAATAGATTCTGAGAACAGAAGCAGACACTCAGCTGGCTCCTGTACAGAACTCTCTGACTGCCTGGGCAATTTGCCAGGCGGTGAAGAGACAGATGGTTGCCCAACAGTGCTGTGGTCCTGAGAGGAGGTGGAAGCAATTGAAGTCGATGCATTGGCTGACATCCAAACAACAACGGCTTCAATTTGTTCTTCCCGCAGCAGGGGGGTACTCCGAGCTCCTACAAAAGTGCGCATAAAGGAACGCTCACGGGGAAAACTGGTGGATGCTGTGTCACTGGGGGCCGCAGCAGCCACAGAATCCCCACGTCCTCTCCCTGAAGAAACTCCACGACCACGTGCCTTACTCCCTGCCTTCTTCATCTTGGTAGATTGATAAAGAAAGTCTGAAAAGTTATAAGGTCTAAGTGTGGTTATTCCGCAGAGACTGCAGTGAACACTGCACACAACTGTTCACTACCCAATGCATCTCAGCAGGAAGGCAGTCTGTGCGTCAAAACAAAGGCACAAGCATACATCCATGTACCCTGTTTATAAAGCTATATAAAAAAAATTATGTAGTAATGACGCACACTTTATTGAGGTACAGTATTACATCGCCATTCACCATCTGTGGCTATGCAGTCTCATCTATATATACCTTATCTATCTGTTGTCATGCTTCCAAGTCGACAGTCAGCCATAAATAGCAATTTTTACTATGCACTATGCACTTTTTAAAGGTTATGTTTGTTAATAAAAATGATTATTGCCACATATTATGAGTATTACATGATGGAAATTGTATAATTTTGTATAAAATATTTAGTGACATTATTCAGCAAATGGAACATTTTAGTAATATCACAGATAACTTGTAATGCTGATGATGTTTTGAAGTCAGACATTCATTGTCTATACAATAAAAATGGTGTACATACTGTTACTTATCCATCATTAATGGATTCAGATATATACTTGTATGCTTTTATGTACAACCGTATAGCAGATTCCTTAACTAATTTATTTTGTGGTTTGCATTGCTGTTCAACATGTTAATGTATGTGTTTATGTTTGTCAATTCTTTATTTATCTAGATATTAGTTTAAATGAAATCATCATCTTATGGTAGTAAAGGTTATCTTTCTCTTGTTTGAAGTATAGACATTTAAAATTGACAGGTAACAAGGAAATTACTTGATCTAGTATTTAAACATCCTCCTTGACCCTGGGCTCCAACACCGCCAGTTGTTGCTCGGAAGTGCTGTTAGCACAGTCAACACTTGCTCCTGTGTTACTGGGGTTCAGTAACGTCAGCTGGTCCTCGGTTGTGCCATTGGCTCTTTTCCTTCTGCTGCCCCTCCGGGTTCCAGTACCGTCAGCTGGTTCTCCGCAGTGCCTTTGGCCTAGGTGCCTCCATCTCGGTATCCGAGTTCCAGCAACGTCTGCTGGTCCTTGGTAGTGCTTTGGAGCACAGGTACCTCCTGCTTAGTAACCGTGTCCCAGTAACGTCAGCTGGTCCTCGGTTGTGCCATTGGCTCTTTTCCTTCTGCTGCCCCTCCGGGTTCCAGTACCGTCAGCTGGTTCTCCACAGTGCCTTTGGCCTAAGTGCCTCCATCTCGGTATCCGAGTTCCAGCAACGTCTGCTGGTCCTTGGTAGTGCTTTGGAGCACAGGTACCTCCTACTTAGTAACCGTGTCCCAGTAACATCAGCTGGTACAAGATTGTGCTACAAATACAAGATACGGAACAAGAGACACAAGAACAATAAGCAGAAGATCTAAAAGCAGAAGAACATGAAGTATAAGACCAAAATGAAGAGCAAAATATATGCTCTAAATTCTAAGCAGAAGAAGACTAAGCAGTGTATGGAGGTGAGTCCGTTCCTCCTCGTGGTGCCCCTGGAAAATGCCTGCTGCTGCAGGCTAAACTGAACACGGACAAATACTGTTGTAATTTAAATCTTTTGTGACAGCAAGAACGGAAGGATGAAAAATTCATACTTTGACAGATTACAAGTACAGGATTCTCTGTCACAAATAAGAATATGATGAAGAAGATGAAGCAGAATATGAATAAGAATAATAGTTTAATAAGAAGAATATGAGTAATGTTAACAAAGATGAATAGCAAGAAGTTTAAGAAGAAGATAAAGAAGGTGAAGATGAAGAATAATTTGATGAAAAAGATGATGCTGCAGAAGATTATGAAGGAGAAAGTGTGTGAAAAGTTAAAAAGGTGAAGATGAAGAGCATGGAAGTTGTGTAATATACATATTTTCCAAAATAGAAAAAACGTTAACAACATTGTCAATTTCTTCGTCAATCCGAACATCTTTAAAAAAAAAAATATTTATGCTATTCCATTTGATTGGGTTAAACATCTATGCCTTTAATGTCTCCTCAACCTTCCCCAATACATTCTACATTACTCTTTCTTGTTTTCCTTCATGTACAATTAACCAACAAGGCAAGAATGGGGTTTTTTTAATTTCGATATTTTGTTCCCATAGACTTACATGGGACTTCCGGTATCGGTATCGGGTATCGCCGATATTTTAATGTTATCGGCGATACCATTCCGATTCCGATACTTTTGGATATCGGAAAGTATCGCTCAACTCTAGTCAACACTGCAAATATTGACTTGCTGCATTAACTCATTCTAACTGTCAATATAAGCTTTTGCTACTCATATGTTTGCAATTATTATATTTCTGTCTGTGATAAAAACATCTGTCAAACACACATAAAAACCAGAGGGCAGCAGATCATGTGAAAATATAATATTTGTGTCATTCTCAAAACTTTTGGCCATGACTGTACAATGACCCCTACACTGTATCCAGCTGTACGCTTCTGATACAGTACACTTTTTGCCATAAAGTCCTTCTCCACCCATCACTCTAAGTGCATCATTGACACCTGGAACATTGGCCCACATGTGTGATTATTTCTTGTGGATCTTTTTATATTCTGTTCTAATCCATACTGAGCCTTTGAGCGTTAGTCTGCCTCCTGAAATATATACAGAGATTTAGAATAATTTCACTACACTATATATACCTTGTATCTGGTGAAACAGTACCCTTTTCAGCTTTTTATATTATTGTGTAATACATACTGAGCCTGAGAGCGTCAGAGTCTGCCTCCTCAAATATAAACTGAGATTTCTAATATTGTGACTATACTATATATACCTGGTATATGCTGACACAGTGCCTCTTTTTCTTATTCTAATATTCTTGTGTAATCCATACTGAGCCTGTGAGCGTCTGTCTGGTACTCCGTAAATATATACAGAGATTTACAATGACCCCTACACTGTATCCAGCTGTACGCTTCTGATACAGTACACTTTTTGCCATAAAGTCCTCCTCCACCCACCACTTTAAGTGCATCATTGACACCTGGAACATTGGCCCACATGTGTGATTATTTCTTGCGGATCTTTTTATGTTTTGGTGTAATCCATACTGAGCCTGTAAGCATCAGTCTACCTCCTGAAATATAAATGGAAATTTAGAATATTTTGACTATACTATATATACCTTGTATCTGGTGATACAGTACCCCTTTTTCAGCTTTTTATATTATTGTGTAATACACACTGAGCCTGAGAGTGTCAGAGTCTGCCTCCTGAAATAAATAAGGAGATTTATAATATTTTGACTATACTATATATACCTGGTATCTGCTGATACAGTACCCTTTTTTGTTATTCTGATATTCTTGTGTAATCCATACTGAGCCTGTGAGCATCTGTCTAGTACTCCGTAAATATTATACAGAGATTTACAATGACCCCTACACTGTATCCAGCTGTACACTTCTGATACAGTACACTTTTTGCCATAAAGTCCTCCTCCACCCACCATTCTGAGTGCATCATTGACACCTGGAACATTGGCCCACATGTGTGATTATTTCTTGCAAATCTTTTTATATTCTGGTCTAATCCATACTGAGCCTGTCAATGTCTGTGTGTTACTCTGGAAATATATCTGGAGATTTAAAAATTACCCCAACACTGTATACAGCTCTACGCCTGTAATACATTACCCTTTTTCTACTTTTTATAATCTGGTGTAATCCATACTGAGCCTGAGAGCGTCATTGTCTGTCTCCTGAAATATATACGCAGATTTAAAATATTTTGACTATACTACCTTGTATCTGTTGATACAGTACCCATTTTTTGGTCCTCCTCTTCCTCGGACTTCTCCAATTAATCCATTTGCAGCTGCTTTACATCCATTATACACCTCAACATATGCCATTTTTGCCACCTTCCTATCTGGGCTACCACACCCCCTCCCCCACCCCCAAACTTTTTATATTCTTGTGTAATCCATACTGAGCCTTTGAGCTTCATTGTCTGCCTCCTCAACTATATACGGAGATTTATAATATTTTCAATATGCTATATATACCTTGTATCTGGTGAAACAGTACCCTTTTTATATTATTGTATAATACATACTGAGCCTGAGAGCGTCAGTGGCTGCCTCCTGAAATATATACTGATATTTAGAATATTTTCTCCATACTATATATACATGGTATCTGCTAATACAGTACCCCTTTTTCTTCTTATTATATTCTTGTGTAATCCATACTGAGCCTAAAAGTGTCAGTGTCTGCCTCCTGAAATATATATGGAGATTTAGAATATTTTCACTATACTATATATCCCTGGTATCTGCTGATACAGTACCCCTTTTTCTTCTTCTTATATTCTTGTGTAATCCGTTCTGAGCCTGTGAGCGTCTTTGTCTGCCTCCGGAAATATATACTGACATTTAGAATATTTAGACTAAACTATATATACCTTGTATCTGGTGATGCAGTATCCCTTTTTCAGCTTTTGATATTATTGTGTAATACATACTGAGCCTGAGAGCGTCAGTGACTGCCTCCTGAAAGATATACGGAGATTTAGAATGTTTGGACTCTAATATATATATACCGTATATACTCGTGTATAAGCAGAGATTTTCAGCCCATTTTTTAGGGCTGAAAGTCCCCCTCTCGGCTTATACTCGAGTCATATACGGGGGTCGGCGGGGAAGCCCCCTGCTTCTCCCATGATCTCCAGCTCCTTCCTGCAGCGGTCACATGGTACCGCTTATTAAAGTCATGAATATGCACATATTCATGACTTTAATGAGCGGTACCACGTGACCGCTGTAGGACGGAAGTGCTGCGGAGACCGCAGGGAAAAGAGGAGAGGCTGCAGAGATGGCCGGCGGAAGGGTGAGTATAGCGATATTTACCTGTCCTTGGACCACCGCTGCACTGCTCCCTCGTCTGACTCCTCTTGTTGTGAATGTTCAGGCAGAGGGCGCGATGACGTCGTTAGTGCGTGCCGCGCCCTCTGCCTGATTGTTCACTGCCGAGGACCCGGAAGAGGGAGCAGTGAGCAGCGGTGTAGCGGTCCGGTGACAGGTAAATATCTCAGGTGCCGGGCCCTGAGCGAGCGGTGACACCGGCACCAGTCCCCCATAGCGCGCCAGTGTCCCCGCCTGCTCAGTACACTGGCACCTGGCCCCCAGCGACGAGAGGTGAGTATGTCTTTTTGCAGCAGCAGCAGCACGACAGCATAAGGGACGTATACTATGGGGCATAATCTGTGGAGCATATGGGACATAATCTGGAGCATATGGGGCATAATCTGTGCAGCATAATCTGTGCAGCATATGGGGGCATCATCTGGAGCATATGGGGGCATAATCTTTGCAGCATATGGGGCATAATCTGTGCAGCATATGGGGGCATAATCTGTGCAGCATATGGGGCATAATCTGTGCAGCATATGGGGGCGTAATCTGTTCTTATAATATTCTTGTGTAATCCAAGCTGAGCCTGAGAGCGTCAGTGCCTGACTCCAGAAATATATATGGAAATTTTGAATCTTTTCACTATACTATATATACCTGCTATCTGGTGATACAGTACCCTTTTTCAGCTTTTATATTGTGGTATAATCCATACTGAGCCTGCTAACATCTGTCTGTTACTCCGAAAATATATACGGAGATTTAAAAATTACCCAACACTGTATACAGCTCTACGCTTGTAATACATTGCCCGCTTTCTATTTTTTATATTCTGGTGTAATCAATACTGAGTCTGTGAGCGTCTGTGTGTTACTCTGGAAATCTATACGGATATTTACAATTTACCCCAAAACTATATACACCTGTTATCTTCAGATTTAGTACCCTTTTGCAGCTTTTTATATTATGGTGTAATCTGTTGTGAATACACTGGAGGCGACTTCTGAGCTGGGGCTCCCTCCAGTGGTTGCTGAGGGTAATGAGCTAATTGCTGAATGGCCTTCAGCTGGCTCTGAATGGTCTGATATAAGTGACCTGAGCTCCCATCAGCCTTGCCGGTGATCAATTGTTCTTCCTGGTCTTGCTTTGAGCTCAGCTTGCATTCCTGCTCTCATTCAGATAAGTGATTTGCTTTTTTTTTCCTCTGGTTGGATTTTCCTTGCTGGTTTGCTGCTTGCAGTGGAATTCAGCCGGGTCCCCTGTTGGGGCCTGGCGCTGCAATTGTGCTCATTTTGTATTTGCACTTTTGCTCTGTCCTTTGTCACTTTTTATTTGCTGAATTGCTGTGTGTTACACCAGAGATCTGATTTAGGTGGTAGAGATCGTGTGATTGTGTGGTTTTTTTGTTAATCAGAAGTGTTGGTATTTTTGTCAGGGTTTTTTTTTGGGTTGCAGTCAGAATTCTTTGCTATACTTTTCTATCTAGACAGATTGGGTCCCAGCGTTAGCTCAATCTATTTTCTGTCTGTGTCCGTATTTTCTTCTTGTCTAACCGCCAATACATGTTTGGGGGCTTCCTATTTCTTTGGGGGTTCTGCTACGGGGCAGATAGCTTTCATCTTTCTGCCTTTAGGTGTAGCTATCTCTCCGGCTGTGACGAGGCGTCTAGGATCACCGTAGGTACGCTCCATGGCTACTTCTAGTGTTGTGGTTAGTTTAGGGTCCTGCAATCCAATAGTTTCCAGCCTCTCTGGTGTATTGCTATTTTGGCTATTTTTGCAATTTCTCCTCAGCTACTGAAATATAACAGTAATCCATACTGAGCCTGAGAGTGTCTGTGTGTTACTACGGAAATCTATACGGAGATTTAAAATTCCCCCAACACTGTATCCAGCTGCACGCTTCTGATACAGTACCATATATCTGCTTTTTTTGGTACATTTTCAAAAACATGAGGAAGTATGGTGGAAGAAGCCACGGACGTGGGTGGGGGGCCAGCTGGTACTGATGGTGGTGGTGGTGCATCTGCTGGTAGTGACTAAAGCACAATAGCACCTAAGGCAGGAGGTGTTGAGCATGCGTCATCGTCTGGCTCAAGAAGGCCTGGAAGGCTCCCTTTTCTGGGAGTAGGTAAACCGCTTTTAAAGCCGGAGCATCCGGAACAGATTTTGGCTTACATTGCTGAAACAGCCTCCAGCTCTATCGCCTCCTCTTCTGAAGTTTCAAAAAATGCAAGCACTGAGTCGTCAGTGCAGGCTCCCGGTCAGAAACAACACCTTTCCTTGTGTCCTTCACCCCCACTAAAAGTGAAGGATGCGGCAGCCCACACTTCACATTACTCCATGGAGCTCTTTTCACATACCATGCCTGGGTTATCAAGTCAAATCCTGAATTCCACGGTCCAACATGAATCAGAGATGGAGTGCACTGATGCACAGCCACTGCTAGATGATTCTGCTGGTACATTCACCAAGAGCACTACATTTCCCTCGCAGTCTACTGAGCCAGAATCTGACCTTAATGAAACTCAGGTGCCCCTTCCTGCATACTATACCACCTTACACAGTGACACAGAGGATGGTGCAGATGAAATTGAACAGGAGGTGATGGATGACCCAGTTGTTGACCCAGATTGGCATCCATTGGGGGAAGAGGGTGCCGCTGGCAATAGCTCAGAAGAGTAGAAGTATCCGCAGCAGGCATCGACATCACAGCAGCGCTTATCTGGCAGTCCCGTAGCAGTCCAAAAAGTTGTAAAAAAATAAAAATAAAGAGTTGCAGGACAGCTTGTCCACACGGTCAAATTAGCACAGTGTGCAAGCCCCGAAAATTTATACCATAGTAGGAACAGTCCAGTGTGGCACTTTTTTGACCTATATCCTATTGTAGAGGCAAAGGTTTCCTGTAAGCAGTGCGGAAGGACCTTTAGCCGAAGGAAAAATTGCAGAAATTTTAAAAATCAGTTGCATGCTTAGACATTTAATGAACATGCACTTGCAAGCATGGACAGACTACAAAACCTACAAATCCCCCCCCCAATGGCCTTTGTCAGCACCTGGCAAACCCGGACAAGTGCCGGTTCCCTGAGCAGGAGTGGGGGCAAATATGTGGGCGACGGCACTGACTTTTTCCACCAGTGGGGCCCATCATATACAGGAGCATTCTCATTGGGGCAGATCACAGACTGGAGCAGCATCCATGGGGCCTATCATATACTGGAGCATTGTAAATGGGGGACAGCAGACACTGGAGCAGCATTTACGGGGCCCATTATACACTGGATCATTAATAATGGGGCTCATGATATTTGGAACATTAGTTTGGCTCATAAGACACTGGAGCATCATTCATGGAGTCCATCATATACTGGAGCATTCTCAATGGGGCAGATCAGAGACTGGAGCAGCATCCATGGGGTCCATCATATACTGGAGCATTGTAAATGGGGGACAGCAGACACTGGAGCAGCATTTACGGGACCCATTATTCACTGGATCATTAATAATGGGGCCCTGTTACGAATGTGCTAGAGATGGTTTCTGACCAGAGGCTCCCTCTGGTGGTTACAGACAGTACTGAACCTTCCAGCGAGGAATGGTAATCTGGGATCACTGACTGGACTGATATAAGGGAGGTTCCCTCCCATGATGGTCGCCGGTGATCAAATGTTCTTGTCTCAATTGTGGTTCCTGGTTCATTTGGAAGTCTGCTGGAGTCTTGCCTGCATCTCCTGCTTTCAGATAAGATATTTTCTGCTTTTCTTTTTGTGCTTGCTTTTTGCATAGTTTTCTGCACTTTTGTGGAGGTCAGCCGGGTCCCCTCCTGGGGCCTGTGCTCCTCTCAGTTTATCTGTAGCCACTGTTATTTGTTCATTTGCTTTTTCCTGTTTTTTAGTGGCTGCGGCTTAGTTTTGTTACACCAGAGATCTGATTTAGGTGGTGGAGATCGTGTGATCTCAGATGTTTTTGCAATCAGAAGAGTTGGCATTTTTTAGGGTTTTTTGTTGGATTGCAGGCAAAATTCTTTCCTGTACTTTCTGTCTAGACAGATTGGGCCCCAGCGTTTGCTCATTCTATTTTCTGTCTGTGTCCGTGCTTCCTTCTTGTCTAACCGCCATTACATATTTGGGGGCTTCCTATTTTCTTTGGGGATCTGCTCCTGGGCAGATAGCTTTCATCTTTCTGCCTTTAGGTGTAGTTATCTCTCAGGCTGTGACGAGGCGTCTAGGATCAACGTAGGAACGCTCCACGACTACCTCTAGTTGTGTGGTTAGTTCAGGTTACTGCAATCCAATAGGTTCCAGCCTCTCTGGTGAATTGCCGTTTTTGCTTATTCTCCTCAGCTACCAAAACACAAAAGTATCACCGGCCCAAACTGAAAATTATATGGTACTCACAGAAGGGAAACATAGTGTGGAGAGAGAAAAAAAAAAGAAGTCAGAGTTGTCAGAGATTTTTCTTTCCTGTTTGTTGCATTTTTTTCCTCTTTTTCTCGGGTGCTGAGGAGGATTTTTTTTCTCTCAATGGAGCTTGCACAGTTGTCTGGCCGTGTGGATCATCTTGCCACTGAGGTTCGGAGTATTGCTACCTATCTTGCTAGGTTGCTGGTTGTGGAACCTAGGATTCCCATGCCAGATTTGTTTTTGGGGGATCGGGCTAAATTTCTGAATTTCAAAAATAACTGTAAGTTGTTTTTTGCCTTAAAACCTAAGTCCTCGGGGAGCGCAGCACAGCAGGTTCAAATTGTCATCTCTCTCCTGCGCGGTGACCCTCAGGATTGGGCTTTTTCCCTGACACCTGGGGATCCTGTTTTGAATGATATTGATGTATTTTTTCTGGCTCTGGGGTTATTGTACGATGAACCTAATGTCACTGATCTAGCTGAAAAAACCTTGTTGGCATTAAATCAGGGTCTTGAAGACGCTGAGTTGTACTGTCAGGAATTCCAAAAGTGGGCAGTCCTGACCAAATGGAATGATGATGCTTTGGCAGCCCTTTTTCGGAAGGGGCTGTCAGAGAATGTAAAGGATGTTATGGTGGGATTCCCTGTTCCCTCTGGTCTCAATGATTCTATGTCATTGGCTATTCAAATTGACAGACGTTTTCGTGAGCGCAGAGGTATGCGTGAAATGGTGTTGCCTTGTGAGCCAGCTCCTGGGCCCATGCAGTGTGATGGAGTGATTTCTGGGGCACAGCGTCATGAGTTTCGAAAGCGCAATGGGTTATGTTTCTACTGTGGTGACGCCTCTCATGCTCTTTCCGTCTGCCCTAAGCAGGGAAGACGTTTTGCATGCTCAGTTGTCTTGGGTAGTATTCAGACTAAATTTCTGTTGACTGTTACCCTGATTTGCTCCCTGTCCACATTTTCTGCTCAGGCTTTTGTTGATTCAGGAGCAGCTATTAACCTGATGGATTTTGACTTTGCCAAACATTGTGGGTTTCCCATGATACCCCTGCGGAAGTCTATTCCCCTACTGGGCATTGATTCTACCCCTTTGGCGGAGAATAAACCCCAGGTTTCTACTCAGGTGATAATGAGGGTTGAACCAGATCATCAGGAGAGTTGCAAATTTCTGGTGCTGCATAATCTGCATGACATTATTGTACTAGGTTTCCCTTGGTTACAGACTCATAATCCTGTTTTGGATTGGAAATCTGTGTCTGTGAACAGTTGGGGCTGCCAATGTGTTAATGCTGACACTCCTGTTTTTTCTGCCTCTCCCCAGTCTCAGGATGTTCCTGACTTTTTGACTGATTTTTCGGATGTATTTAGTGAAAGTAAATCTGCATCCTTGCCACCTCACAGGAGCTATGATTGCGCTATTGAGTTAGTGCCTGGAGGTAAATTTCCTAAAGGTCGCCTTTTTAACTTGTCTGTACCTGAACACGATGCTATGCGATCTTATATCAAGGAGTCATTGGAGAAGGGTCATATCAGACCATCCTCTTCACCCTTGGGCGCCGGTTTTTTCTTTTTGGCCAAAAAGGATGGTTCATTGAGGCCGTGTATTGATTATCGTCTTTTGAATAAGATTACTGTGAAGTATCAATATCCGTTACCCTTGATTTCTGACCTGTTTTCCAGTCTGAAAAGTGCTAGTTGGTTTACCAAGCTTGACCTCCGGGGGGCGTATAACCTTATTCGCATTAAGCACGGGGATGAATGGAAGACGGCGTTTAATACCCCAGAGGGGCATTTTGAGTACCTAGTGATGCCCTTTGGGCTCACTAATGCTCCTTCTGTCTTCCAATCCTTCATGAATGATATTTTCAGGGATTTTGTGGATAAATTTCTGATTGCTTATTTGGATGATATCTTGATTTTTTCCAATGACTGGGACTCTCATGTGAAACACGTTCGGACTGTGTTCCAGATTTTGAGAGAGAATGCACTGTATGTGAAGGGATCAAAGTGTCTTTTTGGCGTACACAAGGTCTCATTTCTGGGATTCATTTTGTCTCCGTCTGTTATTGAAATGGACCCGGTCAAGGTTCAGGCCATCTGTGATTGGGTCCAACTTACTTCATTAAAGGCTCTTCAGAGAATTTTGGGTTTTGCCAATTTTTATCGTAAATTTATTGGTAATTTCTCCGGTATTGTTAAACCATTGACAGATTTGACCAAAAAGGGTTCTGATGTGGTGAATTGGCCTCCTGAGGCAGTTACTGAGTTTCAGGAACTTAAGCAGAGATTCACTTCTGCTCCTGTTCTACTGCAGCCTGATATTTCTCTACCGTTTCAGGTGGAGGTTGATGCCTCTGAAATTGGGGCAGGTGCCGTTTTGTCCCAAAGAGATCCAGAGACCTCTAAGAGTAACCCTTGTGCCTATTTTCTCTCAAAAATTTTCTCCAACTGAACGTAATTATGACGTGGGTAATTGGGAGTTATTGGCCATGAAGTGCGCCTTTGAAGAGTGGAGACATTGGCTGGAAGGAGCCAAACATCAGGTGGTGGTCCTCACGGACCATAAGAACCTGGTTTATCTCGAATTAGCCAAGCGACTTAATCCTAGACAGGCCAGGTGGGCCTTGTTTTTCACACGTTTTAATTTTGTGGTTTCTTTTCTTCCTGGCACTAAGAAATTTAAGGCAGATGCCCTCTCGAGAAGTTTCTTTGCGGACTCTCCTGAGTTATCTGATCCTGCTGTTATTTTTAAAGAGGGTGTTGTACTTTCCGCCATCTCGCCCAATTTGAGACTGGCTCTGGAAGGGTGTCAGGAGGATAAACTTGAGCGCTGCCCTATTGGGAAATTGTTTGTCCCAGACCAGTGGAAGAAGCGTGTGATGTCTGAGATTCATCGTTCCGCATTGGCTGGTCATCCCGTGATTTTTGGTACCAGAGACTTGGTGAGTCGGTCCTTTTGGTGGCCTACTTTGTCTCGTGACGTCAGGGAATTTGTGCAGTCCTGTGGGACTTGCTCTCGTTCCAAGCCTTGCTCTTGCTCTAGTGGTTTGTTAATGCCATTACCTGTGCCCAAGAGGCCATGGACCCATATTTCTATAGATTTTATTTCCAACCTCCCTGTTTCTCAGAGAATGACCGTTATCTGGGTAATCTGTGATAGGTTTTCCAAGATGATACAATCAGAAGAGTTGGTATTTTTTTAGGGTTTTTTGTTGGATTGCAGTCAGAATTCTTTCCTGTACTTTTCTGTCTAGACACATTGGGCCCAGCATTTGCTCATTCTATTTTCTGTCTGTGTCCATGCTTCCTTCTTGTCTAACAGCCATTACATGTTTGGGGGCTTCCTATTTTCTTTGGGGATCTGCTCCGGGGCAGATAGCTTTCATCTTTCTGCCTTTAGGTGTACTTATCTGTCAGGCTGCGACGAGGCGTCTAGGATCAACGTAGGAACGCTCCACGGCTACCTCTAGTTGTGTGGTTAGTTCAGGTTACTGCAACCCAATAGGTTCCAGCCTCTCTGGTGTTTTTGCTTTTTCTCCTCAGCTACCTAAACACGACAGGACCCATTATATATGGACCATGATTTTGGCCCATAAGACACTGGAGCATCTTCCATGGGGCCCAAATAATACACTTGCATTCTAAAAGGGGGAAAATAGACACTGGAGAAGCATCCTTGGGGCCCATCATATACTGCAGCATTGTAAATGGGGGACAGCAGACACTGGAGCAGCATTTATGGGGCCCATTATACACTGGATCATTAATAATGGGGCCCATTATATATGTAGCATGATTTTGGCCCATAAGATACTGGAGCATCATCCATGGGGCCCATCATATACAGGAGCATTCTCAATGGGGCAGATCAGAGACTGGAGCAGCATCCATGGGGCACATCATATACTTGAGCATTGTAAATGTGGGACAGCAGACACTGGAGCAGCATTTACCGGGCCCAATATACACTGGATCATTAATAATGGGGCCCATTATATATGGACCATGATTTTGGCCCATAACACACTGGAGCATCATCCATGGGGCCCATCATATACAGGAGCATTCTCAATGGTGCAGATCAGAGACTGGAGCAGCATCCACCGGACCCATCATATACTGGAGCATTGTAAATGGGGGACAGCAGACAATGGAGCAGCATTTATGGGGCCCATTATACACTGGATCATTAATAATGGGGCCCATTATATATGGACCATAATTTTGGCCCATAAGACACTGGAGCATCATCCATGGGGCCCATCATATACAGGAGCATTCTCAATGGGGCAGATCAGAAACTGGAGCAGCATCCATGGAGCACATCATATACTGGAGCATTATAAATGGGGGACAGCAGACACTGGAGCAGCATTTGTGGGGCCCATTATACACTGGATCATTAATAATTGGGCCCATTATACACTGGATCATTAATAATGGGGTCCATTATATATGGTCTATGATTTTGGCCCATAAGACACTGGAGCATCATCCATGGGGCCCATCAAATACAAGAGCATTCTCAATGGTGCAGATCAGAGACTGGAGCAGCATCCATGGGGCCCATCATATACTGGAGCATTGTAAATCGGGGACAGCAAATACTCAAGCAGCATTTTTGGGGCCCATTATACACTTTATCATTAATAATAGGGCCCATTATATATGGACCATGATTTTGGCCCATAACATACTGGAGCATCATCCATGGGGCCCATCATATACAGGAGCATTCTCAATGGGGCAGATCAGAGACTGGAGCAGCATCCCTGGAGCCCATCATATAATGGAGCATTGTAAATGGTGGACTGCAGATACTGGAGCAGCATTTACGGGGCCCATTATTCACTAGATTATTAATAATGGGGCCCATAATATATGGACCCTGATTTTGGCCTTTAGACACAGGAGCATCAACCATGGGGCCCAAATAGTACAGGAGCATTCTAAAAGGGGGAAAACAGACACTGGAGCAGCATCCATGTGGCCCATCATATACTGCAGCATTGTAAATGGGGGACAGCAGACACTGGAGCAGCATTTACGGGGCTCATTATACACTGGATCATTAATGATGGACCACATTATATATGGACCATAATTTTGGCCCATAAGACACTGGAGCATCATCCATGGGGCCCATCATATACAGGAGCATTCTCAATGGGGCAGATCAGAGACTGGAGCAGCATCCATGGGGCCCATCATATACTGGAGCATAGTAAATGGGGGACAGCAGATACTGGAGCAGCATTTACGGGGCCCAATATTCACTAGATCATTAATAATGGGGCCCATTATATATGGACCATGATTTTGGCCATTAGACACTGGAGCATCAACCATGGGGCCCAAATAATACAGGAGCATTCTAAAAGGGGAAAACAGACACTGGAGCAGCATCCATGTGGCCCATCATATACTGCAGCATTGTAAATGGGGGACAGCAGACACTGGAGAAGCATTTAGGGGCCCATTATACACTGGATCATTAATAATGGGGCCCATTATATATGGACCATGATTTTGGCCCATAACACACTGGAGCATCATCCATGGGGCCCATCATATACAGGAGCATTCTCAATGGGGTAGATCAGAAACTGGAGCAGCATCCATGGGGCACATCATATACTGGAGCATTGTAAATGGGGGACAGCAGACACTGGAGCAGCATTTGTGGGGCCCATTATACACTGGATCATTAATAATGGGTTTCATTATATATGGACCATGATTTTGGCCCATAACATACAGGAGCATCATCCATGAGGCCCATCATATACAGAAGCATTCTCAATGGGGCAGATCAGAGACTGGAGCAGCATCCATGGTGCCCATCATATACTGGAGCATTGTAAATGGGTGACAGCAGATACTGAAGCAGCATTTACGGGGCCCATTATTCACTAGATCATTAATAATGGGGCCCATTATATATGGACCATGATTTTGGCCATTAGACACTGGAGCATCAACCATGGGGCCCAAATAGTACAGGAGCATTCTAAAAGGGGGAAAACAGACACTGGAGCAGCATCCATGTGGCCCATCATATACTGCAGCATTGTAAATGGGGGACAGCAGACACTGGAGCAGCATTTACGGGCTCATTATACACTGGATCATTAATGATGGACCACATTATATATGGACCATGATTTTGGCCCATAACATACTGGAGCATCATCCATGGGGCCCATCATATACAGGAGCATTCTCAGTGGGGCAGATCAGAGACTGGAGCAGCATCCATGGGGCCCATCATATACTGGAGCATTGTAAATGGGGGACTGCAGATACTGGAGCAGCATTTACGGGGCCCATTATTCACTAGATTATTAATATTTGGGCCCATTATATATGGACCATGATTTTGGCCTTTAGACACAGGAGCATCAACCATGGGGCCCAAATAGTACAGGAGCATTCTAAAAGGGGGAAAACAGACACTGGAGCAGCATCCATGTGGCCCATTATATAATGCAGCATTGTAAATGGGGGACAGCAGACACTGGAGCAGCATTTACGGGTCCATTATACACTGGATCATTAATAATGGGGCCCATTATATATGGAACCTTGATTTTTGCCCATAACACACTGGAGCATCATCCATAGGGCCCAGCATATACGAGAGTATTCTCAATGGGGCAGATCAGAGACTGGAGCAGCATCCATGGGGCCCATCATATACTGAAGCATTGCAAATGGGGGACAGCAGACACAGGAGCAGCATTTACAGGGCTCATTATACACTGGATCATTAATGATGGACCACATTATATATGGACCATAATTTTGGCCCATAAGACACTGTAGCATCATACATGGGGCCCATCATATACAGGAGCATTCTAATGGGGCAGATCAGAGACTGGAGCAGCATCCATGGGGCCCATCATATACTGGAGTATTGTAAATGGGGGACAGCAGATACTGGAGCAGCATTTACGGGGCCCAATATTCACTAGATCATTAATAATGGGGCCCATTATATATGGACCATAATTTTGGCCATTAGACACTGGAGCATTAACCATGGGGGCCAAATAATACAGGGGCATTCTAAAAGGGGGAAAATAGACACTGGAGCAACATCCATGTGACCCATCATATACTGAAGCATTGTAAATGGGGGACAGCAGACACTGGAGAAGCATTTAGGGGCCCATTATACACTGGATCATTAATAATGGGGCCCATTATATATGGACCATGATTTTGGCCCATAACACACTGGAGCATCATCCATGGGGCCCATCATATACAGGAGCATTCTCAATGGGGTAGATCAGAGACTGGAGCAGCATCCATGGGGCACATCATATACTGGAGCATTGTAAATGGGGGACAGCAGACACTGGAGCAGCATTTGTGGGGCCCATTATTCACTAGATCATTAATAATGGGGCCCATTATATATGGACCATGATTTTGGCCCATAACACACTGGAGCATCATCCATGGGGCCCATCATATACAGGAGCATTCTCAATGGTGCAGATCAGAGACTGGAGCAGCATCCACGGGACCCATCATATACTGGAGCATTGTAAATGGGGGACAGCAGACAATGGAGCAGCATTTATGGGGCCCATTATACACTGGATCATTAATAATGGGGCCCATTATATATGGACCATAATTTTGGCCCATAAGACACTGGAGCATCATCCATGGGGCCCATCATATACAGGAGCATTCTCAATGGGGCAGATCAGAAACTGGAGCAGCATCCATGGAGCACATCATATACTGGAGCATTATAAATGGGGGACAGCAGACACTGGAGCAGCATTTGTGGGGCCCATTATACACTGGATCATTAATAATTGGGCCCATTATGCACTGGATCATTAATAATGGGGTCCATTATATATGGTCTATGATTTTGGCCCATAAGACACTGGAGCATCATCCATGGGGCCCATCAAATACAAGAGCATTCTCAATGGTGCAGATCAGAGACTGGAGCAGCATCCATGGGGCCCATCATATACTGGAGCATTGTAAATCGGGGACAGCAAATACTCAAGCAGCATTTTTGGGGCCCATTATACACTTTATCATTAATAATAGGGCCCATTATATATGGACCATGATTTTGGCCCATAACATACTGGAGCATCATCCATGGGGCCCATCATATACAGGAGCATTCTCAATGGGGCAGATCAGAGACTGGAGCAGCATCCCTGGAGCCCATCATATAATGGAGCATTGTAAATGGTGGACTGCAGATACTGGAGCAGCATTTACGGGGCCCATTATTCACTAGATTATTAATAATGGGGCCCATAATATATGGACCCTGATTTTGGCCTTTAGACACAGGAGCATCAACCATGGGGCCCAAATAGTACAGGAGCATTCTAAAAGGGGGAAAACAGACACTGGAGCAGCATCCATGTGGCCCATCATATACTGCAGCATTGTAAATGGGGGACAGCAGACACTGGAGCAGCATTTACGGGGCTCATTATACACTGGATCATTAATGATGGACCACATTATATATGGACCATAATTTTGGCCCATAAGACACTGGAGCATCATCCATGGGGCCCATCATATACAGGAGCATTCTCAATGGGGCAGATCAGAGACTGGAGCAGCATCCATGGGGCCCATCATATACTGGAGCATAGTAAATGGGGGACAGCAGATACTGGAGCAGCATTTACGGGGCCCAATATTCACTAGATCATTAATAATGGGGCCCATTATATATGGACCATGATTTTGGCCATTAGACACTGGAGCATCAACCATGGGGCCCAAATAATACAGGAGCATTCTAAAAGGGGGAAAACAGACACTGGAGCAGCATCCATGTGGCCCATCATATACTGCAGCATTGTAAATGGGGGACAGCAGACACTGGAGAAGCATTTAGGGGCCCATTATACACTGGATCATTAATAATGGGGCCCATTATATATGGACCATGATTTTGGCCCATAACACACTGGAGCATCATCCATGGGGCCCATCATATACAGGAGCATTCTCAATGGGGTAGATCAGAAACTGGAGCAGCATCCATGGGGCACATCATATACTGGAGCATTGTAAATGGGGGACAGCAGACACTGGAGCAGCATTTGTGGGGCCCATTATACACTGGATCATTAATAATGGGTTTCATTATATATGGACCATGATTTTGGCCCATAACATACAGGAGCATCATCCATGAGGCCCATCATATACAGAAGCATTCTCAATGGGGCAGATCAGAGACTGGAGCAGCATCCATGGTGCCCATCATATACTGGAGCATTGTAAATGGGTGACAGCAGATACTGAAGCAGCATTTACGGGGCCCATTATTCACTAGATCATTAATAATGGGGCCCATTATATATGGACCATGATTTTGGCCATTAGACACTGGAGCATCAACCATGGGGCCCAAATAATACAGAAGCATTCTAAAAGGGGGAAAACAGACACTGGAGCAGCATCCATGGGGCCCATCATATACTGAAGCATTGTAAATGGGGGACAGCAGACACTGGAGCATCATTTGTGGGGCCCATTATACATTGGATCATTAATAATCGGGCCCCTTATATATGGACCATGATTTTGGCCCATAACACACTGCAGCATCATCCATGGGGCCCATCATATACTGGAGCATTCCTAATGGGGCAGATCACAGACTGGAGCAGCATCCATGGGGCCCATCATACACTGCAGCATTGTAAATGGGGGACAGCAGACACTGGATCAGCATTTACGGGGCCTATTATACACTGGATCATTAATAATCGGTCCCATGATATATGGAGCATTATTTTGGCCCATAAGACACTGGAGCATCATCCATGGTGTTAGGGTCTGTGGAACGCACCTAATAGATATATTAGAGAGGTGCATTCGCAGCCCGGGGTCCACCGTGCAGGCGAAGCCCGCTGCTAGTAAGATGGCGAAAGTAGCGAACTCTGTTATCCCGCAGAGTCGCTAAAATAAACGCCGTAGCGCGCTGTGGCAGTAAGTGCGAACTCTGTTAATCCCCAGAGCCGCTAACGGGAATGCCACAGCGCTATATGGCGATAGGTGCGAACTCACTTAGCTTCAGTGAGCCGCAAAGTAAAACGCTAGGGCGCTGAACACAAGTAGTCACAGGACCTTCCTGGCGGACCAATAGGAGCTGCTGAAGTACCTGAGCATGTGACCCCTGATCTCCAATGAGAGATCTCACCCTGGGCTTGCTCAGAAGGGGAAAACAAGGACTTTGTCCTAAAGACGTCTTCTCGCCACTAACCAGTACTGGCCACAATAGCAGAGCCTGGAGGAGCAGCAGTAATCCTCTGCACACTGTTAGACTGGGCGAGACGCTGGGACCGATGTCTAAGCTGAGCAGAGTCCACTGCGGCCGGAGATGAATGGGAGACCGCAGCCGCAATGGCTTGAGATTCCCTTGTGCAGAAGCGGGAACTTGACCCCTAACACATGGGGCCCATCATATACAGGAGCAATCTCAGTGGGGCAGATCAGAGACTGGAGCAGCATCCATGGGGCCTAATATACACTGGATCATTACTAATGGACCCATTATATATGGACCATGTTTTTGGCCCATAAGACACTGGAGCATCATCCATGGGGCCCAAATAATACAGGAGCATTCTAAAAGGGGGAAAACAGACATTGGAGCAGCATTTACGGGGTCCATTATACACTGGATCATTAATAATGGGGCCCATGATATATGGAGCATTATTTTGGCCCATAAGACAATGGAGCATCATCCATGGGGCCCATCATCTACAGGAGTATTCTCAATGGGGCAGATCAGAGACTGGAGCAGCATGCATGGGGCCCATCAAATACTGGAGCATTATAAAAGTGGGACAGGAGACACTGGAGCAGCATTTACGGGGCCCATTATACACTGGATCATTAATAATGGGGCCCATTCTATATGGACCATGATTTTGGCCCATAACACACTGGAGCATCATCCATGGAGCCCATCATATACAGGCGCATTCTCAACATGGCAGATCAGAAACTGGAGCAGCATCCATGGGGCCCATCATATACTGGAGCATTGTAAATGGGGACAGCAGACACTGGAGCAGCATTTATGGGGCCCATTATACACTAGATCATTAATAATGGGGCCCATTATATATGGACCATGATTTTGGCCCATATGACACTGGAGCATCATCCATGGGGCCCAAATAATACAGGAGCATTCTAAAAGGGGGAAAACAGACACTGGAGCAGCATTTACGGGGCCCATTATACACTGGATCATTAATAATGAGGCCCATTATATATGGAGCATTATTTTGGCCCATTAGACAGTGGAGCATCATCCATTGGGCCCATCATATGCTGGAGAATTATATGGGGTTAATTATTTATGCGGCATCATATAGGGTATGGAGCATCATATGGGGCCTATTCTTTATGGAACATTATATGGAGCCCATTCTGTATGGAGCAATATATGGGGCTCATTATTCTGTATGGCGCACTTTGTGGTGGCCATAATACTGTATGAAGGAATATACTGTGCGTTTTTTAAGCTATTGTAGATTTTAACATAGATGTCAGTCATGTCATGTAAGAAGTGAAGTATTTTTCATTGTACTATAACTATATTTCTGTGCCGTATCGGAGCATGATGAATTGTGGTATGTGTTAAAGTGGCCCACTGACACTCTTTGGCCCGGGGCACACGAAAACCGGGAGCCAGCCCTACCCGCCCCAACAAGTTTAGCCAAATAACCCCCAGCTTTCAATGCGTAACTATTATTATAAAGTTAATTAAAGTTGCCAAAGAATTTATGTTGTTGGCATTGAAATGGGCACTGTAGGTGTGTTTACTGTCCTCCACTCCCTGCCGACTTCGCTTCCTCATTGACTTGCATTGGGTTTCGTGTTTCAGTCAGACCCCCGACTTTTCCCGATAGTCGGCTGATTTCGTTCTACCCGACTTTTGAGAAAGTCGGGTTTCATGAAACCCGACTCGACCCGAAAAAAGGGAAAGTCGCTCATCTCTAATAAATAGGCGTGTCACAGAGATATTACACTGTTCAATATGTGGTCTGTATTTTTAAGTTTTTCCCCCCAAATACTGTATACAAATAGGGTAACAAATAGGGTAGAAAATTCAGTGTAATGTAGCCGTGAAATGCCACAATTTTTAGCACACAGATAAATAGGCATCTGACACAGATACCACACTGTTCAATATGTGGCCTGAATTTTTTTTTCCCCCACACTAGTGTATAGAAATAGGGTAAGACATATCAAAAAGGGGAATGTAGCCCTGAAATGCCACAATTTTTAACACACATATAAATAGGCGTCTGATATAGATACCACACTGTTCAATATGTGGCCTGGATTTATTTATTTTTTTCTCTCAAAATAGTCAGTGTGACAGAGATACCACACTGTTCAATATGTGGTCTGTTGTTTTAAATTCTATCCCCCAAAATACTGTATACAAATAGGGTAACGTAGCCCTGAAATGCCACAATTTTTAGCACACTGATAGATCAGGTGTCTGACGAAGAGAGCCCACTTTCAAATATATGCCCTGTCTTTTTTTTTTGGGCCAGCAAAATTTTGTCAATAAATAACCTGACACAACAAAAAAAATACTATGGAGGCCTGAAATGGCAAAATTTTGAGAGCAATGATATGCAATCAATGTGGCGAACAAAACCCAGTGTAAAAATTTCTGCCCTGTAGCTAAATATTTTTTGGGCAGCTAAATATCTTTTGAACAGCAAAATGGTGTCAAAAAATTCTATAAGACACTTCAAAAAAATTCTACAGTACCACAAAAAAAGGCACATTTTTATGCACACTCAGATGTCAGGCCTGGGACAGGCAAACCCATTATAAAAGGCTGTATTTTCATGCTGTAATATGGAAAGGATCTAGCTGTATTCTGCAGTGTCAACAAGCAATTAGAGAACAAAAAGTGGTTCTGGATTGCTTTGGAAAAAATAATTAAGATTAAGATAAACAAAAAATTTGCTGCCCACTGAGACCTAGGACTGTGTAGATACAGTCAATGTATTTAATAGGCAGCAGCAGACAGTAATAAAATGGACCCTCTTGATGTATGCAATTAAGTATGCCATATATAATGCCTGCCTGCTACTTAGATCTATATACCCACATACAGTGCGTGCATGCCTTGCAGTGATATGTATAAACGCACATACACTCCCTGCCTACCT
Organism: Oophaga sylvatica; assembly: GCA_033576555.1. Classification (NCBI taxonomy): domain Eukaryota; kingdom Metazoa; phylum Chordata; class Amphibia; order Anura; family Dendrobatidae; genus Oophaga; species Oophaga sylvatica. The sequence goes on along the minus strand of JARQOD010000001.1, from coordinate 751,068,995 downwards.
AGTACTGTAATCTACTGTATATACCCTGTAATCAGTCCTTAGAAGGACTGTTGATTAAGCTGGATTTGTGTCTTCTTTGTTGGTATACCTACACTACCTTCTAAACCCCCAATTCTGACCCTATCTTGGCAGCAGCTCTCCCTACACTCGCTAATTCCGGAGCAGACTAAGCCGAACATGGCAGCGCCAGGTCTCTTATACACCTGATGACGCTGTGCGGCCAGCTAATTACTGTAATGCCACAACAAAGATGGCTGCGGCATTACAGTGCATTGCAGACAATCCCTGCATGTTGGTTGGCGCCAATAATGCAAGGCATGCACCAGAACTCCTGCCGAGCAAACACGGAAATGCTCGGTGTTCGCCGAGTACAGCAATGCTCGGGTGAGAAACGAGGATTACCGAGCACATTCGCTCATCACTAGTCACAATTCATTGACAGAAAATATATCAGATTTCTTTAAAAATGGTCAGTTTCACATTGACTTCAACAATTAAAGAAAAGATCTTGTTGTTGTCCATTTGTTTTACTGGACAAAACTTGTGTGTTAAAAAAACAGATTGCACCTGGATTGCAAATGAAAGACACTCAAGGACTTTCCCTCCATATTCCACAAAGGCATTCTGTACTGAAACTGGTTATTTCCGCTTCTGACAGCAAGTCATGTATTGAGATTGTTCATTGTTTGCAAATAATGCATAATCTCTATTTATTAGTAAAATAGAATTTTGCTGAAAAGAATTTCCATTTTTTGCATCTTGAAATTTCTCAGTTTACAAAAGAATATTGTTAGCACAGAAACAAACAGAATAGTGAATAGGAATGGACAAGAAGCATGAGAAAAAGTATGCACTCAATCATCAGGCCATGCAAGTCACCTCTGAAGGAGTAATGAAGGCTGTAGCTGATTTACAGCCACTGATTGGCTGCAATAGTCATGAGACAACATAGCTGCATGGGCATCAATATAACGTCCTGCAGCAATGACATCTTACGTATTATTATGTATTTTACAGTGGTGGTTAGTACCGGGGCCATCACAGATCAGTGGTTCCCAGTGTAGCACAGTTTGTACAGCAGAGTGGTTTTCCAGCTCCAAAGTCATTGAGTAACTCTCTCTGTTCTGTATTGTGCAAGCTTTTAAAAGTCTACTGTTTTATATAGAGAGTAAGTGCTTATGATGTCTTTCCTGTAGAGTGTAATCTCTTGTGATTTGCAGGGTCCTATCTCTCTCGCTCTATTCTATAAAGTATAAGATTTTAATGGTCTCTGAGCTCCTCTCGCTCTCTCTCCTCTCCCCCTCGTATATTTTCCAAGCAAATACAAGCTTTTTAGTAATGAGATTCCACCAAACTTATTCGCATCAAATCTAATCTTGGGTGCAAATTTTCCTTAGTTGTCGAATTCAAACTTCAAAAGATCCGCTCATCTCCAGTGAACTCTTAGGGTCTAACATTTGTTCTGTCAGTATAAATTGACAAGTCTAATGCATTGCTATGTTCTGACATAGGTTTTGGTAATATAATATGGCAACCACAAACAATTACATCAAAATCTGGACTCCAATGTGATGCTCTTTCACTTCTGAGCTGAGCACTGTACCTTAAAAATACTTTCCAACCACATATTGGGTATTGGCATATATATAGGAGAATTTGCGTAACAAACTATATGTTCAATTTTGTCCTATTAGCTCTTTTGGGTCTAAAGCAACATTTTAGTGGAAACGTAATTTTCCATTTCCACAGACGAATATAGCATCAGCCCCAAATTTTTCATTTTCACAAGGGTAAAAGAACAAAATTGTGAAAACAGTTTATTGTGCAATTTCTCCAGAGTGCACAAATAGCTGATATGTGGTCAGGAATAACTGCTTGGTCACATAGCATGATGTAAATGAGGAGCACCTTTTGATTTTCAGAGCACAATTTGGCTAAAGGGATAAGAAATTTAATGACAGCAGTTTTGTGCATGATATGCGATGCAGTTTTTAAAATTGGTTCTTGTTTGTGGGTTTTCTGTTATATAGGTTCCTCAAAGTCACTTAAAGAGTTAAGTAGCCCCTAAAAATTTTGTTTTGAATATCTCATTGAAAAAAATGAAAAATTGCAGTAAACTTTTAACTCTTCCAGCATCCTAACACATAAAAAAAGAAATTTAAAATATGCAGGCATGTGAAAATGTTACATATTTATTTTTTCTGCTTTAAGGGCATACGAATTACATGTCAAAAATTGTGAATTGTCAAATTTTAGATGTTTTAATCCATAAATGCACATCATATCAATCTAAATTTACCACTAACAGAAGGTACAATGTGTCATGAAAAAAATAATCTCAGAATTACTAAAACATATGGAAGCAAGGCAGTCATTATCATATAAAATAACATTTCAAATGTTAAAAGTTTGGCATGGTCAGGAAGATGGAAAAGGGTTAAAACTGATGTGCGAATAGATCATGAAACTCTATAGTTCAGCATGCTGTGAGGAAAAAAGGCAGCCCTAGCACATATAACAAGGAATTGTGAATGCAGTCTAAGGCTGTGTTCACATGACCATATTTTAGATTAGAGTGCTGTCAATGGAAGAAAAAACTTACAGAACTCTTACCAATATTATCCAACTGGGCTTTTCAGTTGACTATTTTTTTACATGGCCCAAATGTCCATGTGAAAGAAATCAGCAGCATACGCTAGTCTCTGTTGTATTTTGGATGAAATTCAACAGTTCACGAATATGGCTGGGCGCAAAGAATCAAATCCCATACAGATCAACCATTTAGAACCTGATTTTAATTGATAAATTGCAACTCCTAACCTAGGAAACTATGTCAGGTCTTGTAGTTTCAGGGTATTCTCAAGTTTGCAAGTTATCCCTTATCTACAAGATAAAGGACAACTTTTTGTTTGCTGGGATCCAATAGCTGCAGGCATCAGTGATACAGAGAACCGGCTGAATGGAGTGGCGCTCGATCATACGCACTACTGTTCAATTAACTTTTAATGGAACTATCGAAGATTGCTTCTCTTTGCTTGGCTGGTCTTTCGCACTTCCTTTAGGCTCTTCCCTGCCCTGTTTCTTCGTATCGCTTGGGCCTTGACTGTCCGATCTTAGCAATCAAAAAATGATACGCTAATCTGGGGATAGGGTATAACTTTCAAACTTGAGGATACTCCTTTTAAGGCTGATGTATAATACCAAATTTCATATTGATTCCATATGCATTGAATTGCCTTACACATAAAAAATTGAGTCTTTATTTTAAAGAAAATCTAATTTATTTTTATACTCTCTCGTGACCTTAGCCTGAATCTTCATCACATGCCCGTGAAACACGGTCCATGCATGAACCATATTACACGGACATCTAATGAGGCTTTAGGATCACAGATCAATAGAGAAAAGGACAAAACTTTCACAAACATTATTGGGAAAATGTTCTAAAATTGCTCCAAAATTTGGTTTAGCATGGTTAGGTCTACATCTATTTGAGGCTTCATTCAAACATCGGAGATTACCACATACACAAAAAAAAGTCTGGGTTTCATGACCATTTTACATTTTATTTTCATCAGTGTTTCATCATGTTTTTCATGTATGTACTCATAAATAAATTACAGATTACCGTATATACCCATGTATAAGCCGAGATTTTCAGCCCATTTTTTAGGGCTGAAAGTCCCCCTCTCGGCTTATACGCGGGTCATATACGGGGGTCGGCGAGGGAGGGGGAGCGGGGGTGTCGGATTATACTCACCTCTCCGCTGCCGCGGTCTCTGCAGCCCCCCTGCTTCTCCCACGATCTCCGGCTCCTTCCTGCAGCGGTCACATGGCACCGCTCATTAAAGTCATGAATATGCACATATTCATGACTTTAATGAGCGGTACCATGTGACCGCTGTAGGAAGGAAGCGCTGCAGAGATCGCCGGGAGAAGAGGAGAGGCTGCAGGGACACGCGGCGGAGGGGTGAGTATAGCGATACTTACCTGTCCCGTTCCACACTGCAGGCTGCGTCCTCGTCTGACTTCTCTGGCGGTGAATGATCAGCAGAGGGCGCGATGATGTCATTAGTGAGCGCCGCGCCCCCTGCCAGATCATTCACTGCCGAGGACCAGGAAGATGACGCAGCGCTGCGGTGCAGAGAGGTCAGGTAAATATGCCGGGGTTCTGAGTGAGCGGTGACCCCGGCACCTGGCCCCAGCGACGAGAGGTGAGTATGTCATTTTTTTTATTTTTTTTGCAGCAGCACATGGGGCATAATCTGGAACATATGGGGGCATAATATGGAGCATATGGGGGCATAAGCTGTGGAACATATGGGGGCATAATATGGAGCATATGGGGGCATAATATGGAGCATATGGGGGCATAATATGGGGCATAAGCTGTGGAACATATGGGGGCATAATATGGAGCATATGGGGGCAAAATATGGAGCATATGGGGGCATAATATGGGGGCATAAGCTGTGGAACATATGGGGGCAAAATATGGAGCATATGGGGGCATAATCTGTGGAATATATGGGGGCATAATCTGGAGCATATGGGGGCATAATCTCTGAAGCATATTGGGCATAATCTGGAGCATATAGGGGCATAATCTGTGCAGCATATGGGGGCATAATCTGTGGAGCATCATATGGGGGCATAATCATTTTTCACCCTAGGCTTATACGCGAGTCAATAAGTTTTCCCAGTTTTTTGTGGCAAAATTAGGGCGGTCGGCTTATACACGGGTCGGCTTATACATGAGTATAAACGGTAGATTGCACAGGGAAGCTATCCATATACTGAATGTGATTTTCACATAGACTCGTATGGACGATTTTCATCTGCAATGCTATTATAAAACAGACATATCTGTTATTTTTGCATGGACACATAGTCTGTAGCAAACAAGGACATGTGAAAAGCCACTGACTTTTATGGGTATGTTTTCTATCAATGAATAGCATAGATAGAACACATGCTGTACAAGGTTAAATGGATGTCTAAATCAGAATGAGGCCTAAGATTTGATCTACTGACAACCTATAAGTAAGATTAAGCTTTTTATAAATATGTCTGCAAACTGTCACTAGCATTATTTATTTATCTATCACATGTATTGTCTGTTTTAGCATTCTGTTTGTAGTTAAGTTTGGGATCTTCTGTCTGCCTAACACATTATGAAATTATTTTGCATATTAATTTCTATGACTCTAGTACAAGTTCCCTTTACCTGAATATGGTTGTATTGATGACAAGCACGTGGATTTCTACAAGTCCATTCAGATCATTTGGACAGCAGTAGAAATTTCTACAATAATATGCCGAGTGTGATTCACCCTTAGGTGAGCATTAAGAAAAATAATCCACATTTAATGATGCAAATAGTTCTAAGATTTACTGTTAATAACAATTTCATCATATCTCCATTGTTCAAGGGAATATAATTATTATCTCTTTATTGCTATTACATACATTAAATATTGTTTTCAGATCATTGCAAAAACAAGGTTTCATGAAAGAGAGAAAGACAAGAAGTCTCACAAGGGACAAATTAAATTAATTTGAGTGCACTATGGTGTAAGAAGAATACACCACTGAAAAAGAGCCTGAACAGAGTCCAAAATCACATTATTTGTCCTCTCTTTGCCTCTTGTTGTAGTCAATTGCTTTGTCAGGTAAAATAACCTTTGATAAAAGAAATAAAATGGCAAAAAATGCCAAAATTGTAAAAAATCCAAAATGTCAATGTGGAAAAAAGTTCCCAATGCTGATCCAATAAAATTATTATTTTTGAACATCTTTAAGAATGTTAACTTTCATTATTGTATGTTGTCTGGCATGAAGTTGTTCAATTATTGTGTATATATCTGCTTTTATTTATTGGCTATTTCCTCCATTATCTTGTTTAAGAGCTACTGAATACATTACTGTATATATTATATACTGTCCTCTCATTTCTTTAAAAGTGGGTAATCAGAAGCTCCATGATGTATTATACAGGTGTGTGTTCTAACATGTTTGCCTGTCAGCATCCCGCTTGCACAGGCTGACCCCTCTGCAGATAGAACGATCAGCAATAGATCACTCATTGCACTTAGGCTTCAGCTCTTCTCAGCAGCACAGATCCGGCAAACCAAAGGATCTTTTCAGCCAACAAACAAAAATTTTGGCAGCCTGTTTAGAATACTCCTGCTCTGCTGTGTCCCGCTCAGGTAATTTTTCTCTCTGAAGCTCACATTCTGCTTCAGGAAAGTAGAGATTCAGTCTAAGATCGCACTGAGTAACTGACATCTCACAGCAACAAGAACCCATAAAGTTTTGTTGCAGTGGAAAACACTAAATGCAATGTGTGGCTCAGGTCACTTACTGCAGAAGGATAGAGTTAACCACTTGTTTAAAACAGCCAATAATTGCATGTATATACCATGTTCTTCCTGTCCTTAGCACTGGGTGATGAGGCGAGAACAATCAAGTTAATATGGCAGGGGCCCCTGGCACACATAAGTCATAGGTTCAGGTTACATCTGCAACCTCTATATATTCATGACCAAAATTATTGGCACCCTTGAAACTGTTTCAGAAAACTAAGTTTTTCTCCAAGAAATTTATTGCAATTACACGTTTTGTTATACACATGCTCATTTCCTTTGTGTGTTTAGGAACAACACAAAAAACAGCAAAAAAAGGCAAATTGGACATAATTTCACACAATACTCCAAAAATAACTGCGAGGATTTGAGAAGTGTAATTGTTTTGTTGAAAAAAATCTGCAATCGCAAGGTTACAAGCTCATCTCCAGAGATCATAATGTTCCTTTGTCCACTGTATGCAACATAATCAAAAAGTTAACAACCCATAGTACTGTAGCTAAGCTCCCTAGATGTGGTTGGCAGATAAAAACTGATGAAAGGTTGCGACACAGGATAGTTCAGATGGTGGACAAGCAACCTTAATCAAGTTCCAAAGAAATTTAAGCTGTCCTGCAGACCCACGGTGCATCAGTGTCAGTGAGAACTATCATTTGCATAAAATGAAATGCTATGGCAAGAGACCAAGGAGGATCCCACTGCTGACACAGAGACATAAAAATGCTAGACTGCAGTTAGCCAGATGTATGTGAGCAAGCCAAAATCATTCAGGGAAAGCGTCTTGTGGACAGATAAGACCAAGATAAAACTTTCTGAAATACATGATTGTACTGTTTACCAATAATGGAATGAGGCCTACAAAGAAAAGAACACATTCCTACAGTCAAATATGGTGGAGATTCAAAGATGTTTTGGGGTTGTTTTGTTGCCTTTGGCAATCAGTGCCTTGACTGTGTGCCAAGCATCATGAAATATGAAGATTATCAAAGGAGTTTGGTCGCAATGTAGTGCCCAGTGTCAGAAAGTTGGGTTTGCAATGTAGGTAATCGGTCTTCCAACAGGACAATGACCCCAAACATATCTCAAGAAGCACCCAGAAATTGATGGAAACAAAGCTTTGGAGAGATTTGAAGCAACCAGCAATGAGTTTTTACCTAAACCTCATTGAACACATGTGGAGAGATCTCAAAATTGCTGTTGGGAGAAAGCACCTGTGGTCCCCCTGAGGTCCAATCGCCACAGAGGTACTGCACCTCAGTCGGAGGTGTGGTGCTCTGCTCTCGGTTAAGGACGGGAAATCATCCAGAACCCACACTTGCATCCAACACCAGACCTCTCAGGGCCCGGGAGGTGCTAGGTAGAGGGTGTGGGTGGAGAAAGTAGGAAAGAGGAGGAGCTTAGTGAGTGGTGTGAGAGACCACAGACAGTTAGTGGGAGTTGGAGCTCGGGAAGAGAGTTGAGTGGAGCTCAAGAGAAGAGCTCAAGAGAGGAGCTTAAGGGAGTGACAGTAGAGAGAGAAGAAAGACAGAAGAGACAGAAAGAAAAGCTTGAGAGAGAGGAAGAAGGGGTCCTAGGGACACGGGAAGTGAGGAATACACCCGTGGGGCCCGAATCCACGCTGACCATAGTTGGGTGGAGGGACCAGGTCGCAATAAGGGGACAGGCCCCAGTCTAGTGGAGAAACTGAGGACTCCGCTAGCTAACCAGAGGCTGCAGCCACATGCAACACATTCGCTGAAAAGGCAGCCAGATAGGACCAAGGGGACCTAGAGCACGTCGCCCGACAAGATCCAAGGCTGCTGGCTTAGGACACTGTGTGTGAAGGTGCAGGCAGGAGAGGCAGGAGTCAGCACAGGTGGACTGCAAAGAAAGGAAAATCAGAAGGGGGTTCTGACACGGTGTACCCCAAATTACCTGAGAGCTGGCTGGACCACCTACTCGGAGGACACAGCATCGCAGCTGGGGATTGTATCAAAGAATGGTGAGTAAACTGAAAAGACTGCACCCTGCTGTGTCCTCTGGTCAATTTACTTTATCAGCCCTGCATCACAACCACCACCATCATCTTTAACACCATAACTGCACTGGGGCATAGCTCTACCCGTGGAGAGCTGTAACAACTTTTCTGCATCACCAACTGCCCCAGTGGAACTGAACTGCAGAGTCGGCCATCTTATTGCCAAATACCATGGGTGGCATCACAAACTAATTCCCCTATAAACTATAAACCTTGCACATCTAGACACTCACTCACTCTCTGATTCTATCCTACCACTGTCCTCCATATCTTCACTCCATGACACAGACACTGTTAAGGGCCTGCGGAATGCACCTAATAGATATTAAGGAGAGGTGCGTTCGCAGCCCTGGGTCCACCGTGCAGGCAGAGCCTGCTGCTAGTAAGATGGGGAAATAGGCAGTATGAGCGAACTCTGTTATCCCGCAGAGTCGCAGATGTAAACGCCGTAGCACTATATGGCGATATAAGAGGGCTCTGTTAATTCACAGAGCCGCTGTAACAAAGACTGTGTCCTGTTAGACTCACAGGGAACACAGATGACTGCTAAGCGGATTGCAGTCTGTGGTCATGCAAACAGAACCCAAGCAGTAATCTCCTCACCGGAGTAGCCGGTATTCTAATGGCGTTTTCAGCTGAGCCCTGAACACGTGCATACAATCTCCTCACCGGAGGTGCTGGAATTCTAGGGGCTTATTTCAGCCAGACCTAACCACATACATACATGACCACACTGGCGCAAGCACGTAACAGATTTGATACTAGCGCACGGCCGTGCGGTAAGGACAGCCTTTTATAGCAGCCACGAGAAAAAGACCTTCCAGGAAGGACCAATGGGAAGCTGCTTCAGAACATCAACAGCCACAGGACCTTCCTGAAGGACCAATAGGAGTGGCAGCTGTATCTGAGCATGTGACCCCTGATCTCCAATGGGAGATCTTGCCCTGGGCATGCTCAGATGAAGCAACAAAGGACTTAGTCCTAAATACGTCTGCTCGCCGCTGACCAGTACTGGCTACAATAGCAGAACCTGAAGAGGCAGCAGCAAGTCTCTGCACAGTATTATAAAGAAACGTATGCACAGCCAATATGAAGGTGCAAGAGTAGGTGCCCAAACCGTAGAAGAGAAAAGAAACTCTGCACTCAATGTGGTGAACAAGAAGAGAAGATTTTATTGTAGTCCAAAGTAAACAGCAATGTACAGGGGTGACGTTTCGGTCTACACGACCTTCATCAGCTACTGTAATAAAGTAAATAATGAAAAATAAAAAATAAAAATAAAAGTTTTTCTATAAAAAGGTTTTTTTCAAAAACTGAAAAAATAACTGGAAAATAAGTATATACATAATATATGGAAAAAACCTGCTATATAACAAGATTCCAAAATTATCTTGGTGAACAGACTTTATAGAAATAAAATGCAGAGAGTCTTAATAGAGGAGAGACATAGGAGGTCTTTGTGCATAGAAATACAAGGAACACATACCCCTGTTAGTTAGGTTTGAACGATATGGACGCATCAAGGTAGATTTTTCATAGAGACACTGTGAAAAACGAGGGGTAAAATAATTATCCACGGATCTCTATACTAAACCTACCGACCGCAATAGTCTCCTGCATTTTGACAGCTTCCACCCCACACCTATAAAGCGGTCTATTCCCAAATCCCAATTCCACCGGGTAAAACGCATTGTGTCTGATGAAGTTACCCGCAATATTCGATTGAATGAGATTAACTCTAAATTCAGAGACAGGGGGTACCCACAACAGGTTCTTGACTCGTCCGCATCTGATACATCTTTTTCTCTACCAAAATCAGACAATAGAGTGGCCTTTGTGCATTCTTTCCATCCATTTGCATATCTAATACACAAGTCTATACGCCGACATTGGCCCCTGCTCTCCAGGGCACATCCACAAATTTCGGAGTTTCAAAAACCCTTTTTACCATGTTTTCGACGGGCACCTAATCTCAGAGATTCCCTTGTTAGAGCTGATTTTGGACCTACCAAAACTAGGACACAACAACGTTTCCTACAACACCCAAAAAAAGGCACTTTCCCTTGCCTGAGCTGTACCCAATGCAATAATGTACAGAAGGGAAGCACTATACGACATCCTTATACCGGTAGGTCCTTTGACATTAGAGGTTTCTTTACCTGTAACACCTCTTACGCTGTATACGTCATAAAATGTCCTTGTGGACTGTTATATGTCGGGGAGACGACACAATCGGTTAAAGACCGAATATCAAAACACAAGTCCACCATACGGTGTAAAAACTTAATGCTCCCAGTCCCTCACTTCTCTTCTTGTTCACCACATTAAGTTGAGTGCAGAGTTTCTTTTCTCTGCACAGTATTAGACCGGGCGAGATGCTGGGACCGAATTCTTTGCTGAGCAGGCTCCACTGCGGCCGTAGATGGATGGGGGACCACAGCGGGACTGGTTCGAGACTCCCCTTGTGCAGCAGCGGGAACTCAAACTCTAACAGACACTGCCACTAGTTTCTACAATGCCACTCTTGCATCAGCCATCAACTAGGTCGCCCCTGTCATGCATAACAGAGTGCGACAAATCAATAGACAACCCTGGCACAATAACACCGCTAAAAAGCTTCGGCAAGCATCCAGAATTGCTGAATGGCGCTGGAAGAAAACGCATTCACAAGACGACTTCACTGCACTCAAACAAGCAACATTTGCATTCAAATCAGCTCTCACCTCTGCTTAACAGGGCTACTTTACATCCCTTGTATCTTCCTTATCCCACAACCCCAAACAGTTGTTCAATACTTTTAACTACCTCTTCCGCCCACCACTGCCCCCTCCAACTTCCCTAATCTCTGCTGAGAACTTCGCCATGCACTTCAAAACAAGATAGACAATACTCTATACTCCTCCTTCTAGACCTGTCCTCTGCTTTCGACACAGTTGACCACTGCCTCCTACTACAGATCCTCTCTTCCTTTGGCATCAAAGACCTCGCCCTATCTGGGATCGCCTCATACCTCTCCAACCTCACATTCAGCATCTCCCACTCACACACTACCACCTAATCCCACCCTCTCTCTGTTAGAGTCCCCCAAGGCTCAGTTCTAGGACCCCTACTCTTTTCAATCTATACACTTGGCCTGGGGCATCTCATAAAGTCCCACGGATTCCAGTACCACCTTTATGCCGATGATACTCAGATCTACCTCTCTGGTCCAGATGTCACCTCTCTGCTCTCCAAAATCAAAGAGTGTCTATCAGCCATATCCTCTTTCTTCTCCTCCCACTTCCTCAAACTGAATGTGGACAAATCTGAACTGATCATCTTTCCCCGATCTCACAGATCTTCCTTACCCGACCTATCTATAACAATTGACAACATCACTCTTTCCCCTGTACTGGAGGTCCGCTGGCTTGGAGTAACCCTTGACTCAGCCCTGTCCTTCAAATCGCTCATCCAAACTCTCTCCACCTCCTGCCGCCTCAAGCTCAAAAATATTTCCAGAATCCGTCCATTCCTCAACCCTCACTCTACTAAAATGCTTGTGCACGCCCTCATCATCTCCCGTCTCGACTACTGCAACACACCTTTTCTGTGGCCTCCCTGCTAACACACTCACACCTCTCCAGTCCATCCTTAACTCTGCTGCCCGACTAATTCATCTCTCTCCTCGCTACTCCTCCACTTCTCCCCTCTGAAAATCTCTCCACTGGCTCCCACTCCCTTAGCGTATCCAATTCAAATTACTAATACTGACCTACAAGGCCATCTATAACCTGTCTCCTCCATATATCTCTGAACTAATCTCCCGATATCTTCCCTCACGTAATCTCCGATCCTCCAAAGACCTCCTTCTCTCCTCCACACTTATTCGCTCCTCACCCAACTGCCTCCAAGACTTCTCCCGAATATCCCCCATCCACTGGAATTCTTTGCCCCAACACGTCCGACTATCAACCACATTCGGATCCTTCAGACGGAACCTGAAAACCCATCTCTTCAGGAAAGCCTACAGCCTGCAATGACCCCGCTGCCTCCTCAACACTACCGGAGATATCGCCTCAACCAACACCGGAACTGCTGCAACCCCCAACCTGCTGTCTCCTTCCCCACCATCCTGTAGAATGTAAACCCTAAAGGGCAGTGTTCTCTCCCCTCTGCATCAGTCTGTCATTGTTAGTTTGTTTAGTGTAAGTGATATCTGTAATTTGTATGTAACCCCTCTCATGCACAGCACCATGGAATCAATGGTGCTATATAAATAAATATTAATATAATAATAATAATAATAATAATATAAACGACTCCCATCATCTTTATTCCCTTCTTTATCATTTTTTTTGGATGCCCAGGGCCACGGACAGGGTCACTGCTGTTACTTCCCCTTTAAGAACCGCCCGACCCTGAAACCAAGTATCCCACAGGCCTTGGGGGCGCTCCATTTTGGCGTCACGAACAGGATACGTACCCCGGCATGGCCGAGTCCTGTGTGCCAGAGACTTTAGTGAACTGAAAAATTGCCACCTTTATTGTGTCACACAGCACACGGGAAGAGAAAGGCGTGTTGTCGTTGGCAGAATCCAGCCGTGAGGCGCAAAAGCCATGCCTGCCAACTGCAAATACTTCTATGCAATGAGAAGATGTCCGTCAGCTAGGGAGATCCGCCTCCTGATCTGGGATGCCGGGAACAGAAAGAAGAAGAAGGCTTACCCATGAAGGAGAGAGTGGGAACAACACGCGGGTGTTTCAAGGAACCCGGAAGACAAGATGGCGAGTGGTGGTGACCCGGAGCATGGGGTGGCAGCAGAGGACTCCCCCAGCTGACAAGATGAGGACTCAGACCAGCTGACAGCCATAGATCCGGAATTCCTTGGAGCTCAGGTGGAGGAGCTGAGCCCCCAGCTCCTGGGCACTCAGCTGACCGCGGTGAGCAGATGGAAATCAGCCCGCCTGAGGAAGATAAAGATGGAGGAGCAACGTCCCATCTGGCGACCAACATCCCCTACCCCAACGGAGGAGGAGTCTAGCACCGGAGAGACAACAATAGCAGGTACAGTGACCGACCCTGCTTCGGTGACCAAAGGGCCTTTAATGGGCCCACTTACAACCCCGACAGCCCCAAACCCGGCTGGGTTTACCATAATCTAGCCTGGGACCAGACATCAGGCATCAATAATCACCTGGAGGTTCCGTTGGAGCCCACATGTATGCCTTTGGAGGTGAGCACGGAGAAAGTGGTATTCCGCTGGGAAAACCCAGCAGCTGAAATGATCAAATTCCCTGGGGATGCCCAACCGAGGGGTCCCACATAGAAGTCCTCAGCTGGGAGGAATACAAACAACAGCTAGCACTCAATTGGGAGAAGGAGGACGAGGAGCGCGACGCCTGGCAGCAGAGACCATAGAAAAGTAGCAATATGGGACTGTATATAGTTGAAAGAGTTAATCTACCTGGTTAAGTCATGTTAAAGTTTAAAAGGACGAATGAATCATGGACAGTGAGTGATCAGAACTTTATTGTACACTTCTTAATGTGCTCCTTATTGGTTTTACATAAGGCCTTGTAGGGTGCAAGAAGGACATTCTACAACAGACCACAGAACAAAAACCGTCTGGTGTGGCCAAAAAAGTGGTCCAACGTGTTAACCAGTTAAGTCCTGTAGCCATGCCCTGGGCCTATGTTGGGGGTTTGAGATTGGTTACCCCCACATTGCACTAAGAAAAAGAAGAATACCCCTGTTCGGGATGCTATTGAACTTTTTTGCACTTTATAGAAAAGTTTTATATTTTATGTGCAGATAATTTTTATTATTGAAGAGCTGTATTTCATATTTTTGATAGTTCCCATTGACGGTAAAGCTAAATGTCATAATTAATAATTTTTTAAAAGTTTTATTTATATAGTAGTTATATGCAATGTTTAAGTGAACGAGCCTCCCATAAAGTGAAGAAGAGTTACTTGTTGACTATTATATTTGTTGGGATGCATTCCATAAATTTTGCATGTTTTTTTAACATCTGCTTGCTCTGTTCCAGCCCGAGGACGTGCTGTGTTTAATGGGGGGGAATGTGGCACCCCTGAGGTCCAGTCGCCACAGAGGTACTGCACCTCAGTTAGTAACAATTTTGCTGCGTCACCAACTGCCCCAGTGGAACTGAACTGCAGCGTTGGCCATCTTATTGCCGAATACCACGGGTGGTGTCACAAACTAATTCCCCTACAAACTGCTCCCATCATCTTTATTCCTTTCTTTTTCATCTTTACACTTTTATTGGACGCCCAAGGCAACGGACTGGGTCACTGCTGCCGTGACTTCCCCTTTAAGAACCGCCCGACCCTGGTACAGAGTACCCCACAGCCCTTGGGGGCGCTCCCCACCCATCAAATATGAGAGTCCTGGTGCATTTTGCAGGAGAAGAATGGTCCAAAATTCCAGTTGAGAGGTGTAAAAGCTAAATTCAGTTAAGGGTGCCAAAAATTTTGTCCAACACATTATTGGGGTTTGCTGTAAAATTATGTCCAATTTGCCTTTATTTTCTCTGTTTTTGTGTGGTTTCAATACACACAAATGAAGTAATTATGTGTATAACAAAATGTGTGTTAGGGCTAGCGGAACGCACAAAATAAATATAAATAATAGGTGCGTTCGCAGCCCGGGGTCCACCGTGCAGGCAGAGCCTGCTGCTAGTAAGATGGCGTTATGGCGAACTCTGTTACTTCACAGAGTCGCAACTATAGATACTGTGGCACTATATGGCGGTATAAGCGAACTCTGTTACACCAGAGACGCTAAGGTAGAGACGCAGAGATATGGACTGTGTCCTGTTAACTCCACAGGGGTGCACAGACAATTACTGTGCGGACAGCAGTCCATAGTAATGCAATCGGCAACGCAATGAGACAATCTCCTCATCGGAGAAGCCGGTATTCTAGGGGCTTATTTCAGCCAAGCCCTAACACATACGTGCAAGATCACACTGGCGCAAAGCACATAATGCAATTGATACTAGCGCATGGCCGCATGGTCATACAACCCTTTTATAGCAGCAACTACAGGGCCTGCCAGAAAAGCACCAATAAGAAACTATTCCAGAACACATGTAGCTTCAGGACCTTCCTAGCAGACAAATAGGAGCTGCTGCAGTACCTAAGCATGTGACCCCTGTTCTCCAATGAGAGATCTTACCATGGGCATGCTCAGAAGGGGAAATGCAGGACTTAGTCCTAAAGACGTCTGCTCGCCGCTAACCAGTACTGGCTACAATAGCAGAACCTGGAGAGGCTGCAGTAATCCTCTGCACAATGTTAGACTGGGCGAGACGCTGGGACCGATGTCTCTGCTGAGCAGAGTCCACTGCGGCCGGAGACGGATGGGAGACGCAGCAGGGATGGTTCGAGATTCCCCTTGTGCAGAAGCGGGAACTCGACCCCTAACAATGTGTACTTGCAATAATTATCTGGGAGAACTACTTCCTTTTCTGGAACAATTTCAAAGGTGCCAACACTTTCAACCATGACTGTAGGTACAGTACAGACCAAAAGCTTGGACACACCTTCTCATTTAAAGATTTTTCTGTATTTTCATGACTATGAAAATTGTACATTCACACTGAAGGCATCAAAACTATGAATTAACACATGTGGAATTATATACTTAACAAAAAAGTGTGTAACAACTGAAAATATGTCTTATATTCTAGGTTCTTCAAAGTAGCCACCTTTTGCTTTGATGAGTGCTTTGCACACTCTTGGCATTCTCTTGATGAGCTTCAAGAAGTAGTCACGGAAATGGTCTTCCAACAATCTTGAAGGAGTTCCCAGAGATGCTTTGCACTTGTTGGCCCTTTTGCCTTCACTCTGCGGTCCAGTTCACCCCAAACCATCTCGATTGGGTTCAGGTCTGGTGACTGTAGAGGCCAGGTCATCTGGTGTAGCACCCCATCACTCTCCTTCTTGGTCAAATTGCCCTTACACAGCCTGGAGGTGTGTTTGGGGTCATTGTCCTGTTGAAAAATAAATGATGGTCCAACTAAACACAAACCGGATGGAATAGCATGCCACTGCAAGATGCTGTGGTAGCCATGCTGGTTCAGTATGCCTTCAATTTTGAATACATTCCCAACAGTGTCACAAGCAAAGCATCCCCAGGCATGTAGAGTCCATCCGTTCACCTTTTCTGCGTCGCACAGATTTCCACTGGTTTAATGTCCATTCCTTGTGTTCTTTAGCCCAAACAAGTCTTTTCTGCTTATTGCCTGTCCTTAGCAGTGGTTTCCTAGCAGCTATTTTACCATGAAGGCCGGCTGCACAAAGTCTCCTCTTAACAGTTGTTGTAGAGATGTGCCAGCTGCTAAAACTCTGTGTGGCATTGTGTAACGCTGGTATTGTCTGTATTTTGTTTTCCAGCGTTACTCTGCATGTTTTTTGCATTAACCCTTTTGCTCCTTTCCCCCTAACCAGCTGGGATACTGTTGTCTGTTACCTATATGGATGCTGCTCAGTTCCCGGCACTGCTGCGTACCCGTACTTGCGTGAGTGGCTCCACTGCTTTGCATGACCGCCCGCATGTGCGGTTCCTGACTTGCTGTGAGAGCCGTCCGTAGCTTGCAAAGTCCTCTGCAGTGGTGCATGACTTGCTGCGTGGTTGGCGGCAGCCATTGTTGGGTTCCCTCTGTGTTGTGCTGTCTGGCTCTGCATAGGGGGCGCGGCCCACACCTGTCCTGCTTTTATGTGGATTGGGTGTTTACTAGAATTACTGCTCCAGCCTATCGCTGTGAAGCAGCTCATATATAAAGTTCCCCAGCCCTAGTGGGCGTTGCCAGAGCTTCACATTGAATCCACACTGAATCCCTGAACCTAGCCGTATGTGGTTGTGTGTTCAGCTCCTGCTCTGAAGTTGATCAGCTCTGGAGAGCTGATTCCCTGTTCCTGCTGTGTCTTGTTCCCTGATCCTGGATCTAACCCGGTACCTGAATGTCTGAACTGTGTCTTGTGTTTCCGCCTATGCTGGGGGCTGATTACCCAGATCGCCGTTCCTGGAGGCTGTATATCCAGGCCTGTTCCTGTTGTGTCTAATTACCTGAACCCCTGATCCCGGATCACATCCTGTACCTGTGCAGTCTAACTCTGTTTCAGCCATCAGCTCCTGATTCCAGTTACCTGCCTGTTACCTGTCGGCTTGCCTGTCTGCCATCCGTCCGCAGTTCCATCCAGAGGTTCGGACGTCATCTGCAGAGATCCCCGGCTCTTGCCTGCTCACCTAGGAGCGATCATCTGCCATCCGACTGCAGCTCCATCCGGAAGTTCGGACATCATTTGCAGAGATCCTCGGCTCTTGCCTGCTCACCTGGGAGCGATCATCTGCCATCCGACTGCAGCCTACCTGGAGGCTCCACCATATCAGGTCGTATGTACCTGCCTGTCTAGAGACTGCCTGGTCACTTGCTGTGACAACCTGCCTGCCCAGATATTGCCTGGTCACTTGCCGTGACAACCTGCCTGTCCCAGAGACTGCCTTGGTCACTTGCTGTGACAACCTGCCTGTCCAGATATTGCCTGGTCACTTGCTGTGACAACCTGCCTGTCCCAAAGACTGCCTTGGTCACTTGCCGTGACAACCTGCCTGTCCCAGAGACTGCCTTGGTCACTTGCCGTGACAACCTGCCTGTCCCAAAGACTGCCTTGGTCACTTGCCATGAAATCCTGCTAAGTCCAGAACCCTGTGCCAGTGACTGTGAATCCTTGCTATATAACCTGAGTTCATCTTGGAAGGAGGAGTCCGGTGTGTGCTGAGTTTCTGTTACTCTGTGCTCAGCTTCTGTGCAATCCCCGGCCAGCTCCCGTTAAGCCTGGCGGGGCTTGCACCAGACCGCTGGGGTTCCTTTTCAGGTCGCTGCCAGATGTCCGGATCCTATCCTTCCTGCCTGATGTCCGTGTCCTCCCTGATGACCACTGCCTGATATCCGATGTCCGATGACCACTTCCAGATGTCCGGATCCTATCCATCTCTACCTGATGTCCGGAGCCTGCTGATCGGTACCAGATGTCCGGAGTCCGATGCCTGTGTTCCAGTCCGTGTCCCTGAGACCCAATTCGTGTTCCTGATCTTCCAGTCCGTGTTCCTGTCTGTGTTCCTGACTCCCTGTGACCCAATCCGTGTTCCTGATCTTCCAGTCCGTGTTCCTGTCTGTGTTCCTGACTCCTGTGACCCAATCCGTGTTCCTGATGTTCCAGTCTGTGTTCCTGTCTGTGTTCCTGACTCCCTGAGATCCAATCCGTGTTCCTGATTTCCTGTCCGTGTTCCTGTGTCCCTGAGATCCAGTCCGTGTTCCTGATGTTCCGATGTCCTGCCGGTTCCTCCTTGGTCTACCCTGTGATGACGTCTGTCCTGGGTCGGTGTCTGATGTTCTCCTGCTGAGCCTGTGCTACGCCTGAGGCCTGAGAGAGAGGCCGTCCTAGTATGCCCGTGCCAGATGACCCTGGACTTCATCAACCCGTGATGACCCCGCCATCGTCTGACGTTCGTCCTGGGCCGGTGTCTGATGTTCTCCTGCTGAGCCTGTGCTACGCCCGAGGCCTGAGAGTGAGGCCATACTAGTATGCCCGTGCCAGATGATCCTGGACTTCATCAACCCGTGATGACCCCGCCATCGTCTGAAGTCTGTCTGAGGTCGGTGTCTGATGTTCTCCTGCTGAGCCTGTGCTACGCCTAAGGCCTGAGAGAGAGGCCGTCCAAGTATGCCCGTGCCAGATAACCCTGGACTGCATCTACCCGTGATGTCCTCCAACACTCGTCAGTGATTCTGAGTCGTGTACCCTTCTCTGATGTGCGGAATTGGGAGTCCGGTCTTATGTTCTGTTTATGTACTGTGTTTCTTTAAGTAAACTTTATGTTTCTTCTTACCTGAAGTTGTGCGGTGTTGTCTAGTCCTGCAGGTCGCCACCTTGCCCACATGCTCAGCTGCCACGGATCCCGGTCGCTGCCCTTCCCTAGTCCGGGCAGGCCCGGGTCTCCCTCCGTGGTCCAGTGGGTCCACATTCTCTTATCATCTGGGACCCATGCCTCACGTCGTCGTGGACTGGCGGCGTGGGAGCATTGGCTAGCTAGGCAAGCTATGCCATGTCCCGGCGCCCCACAGCCGTGGGAAGCGCCACACATTGACCTGGTCTCTAATCTGAGCTGCTGTAAACCTGCGATTTCTGAGGCTGGTGACTCGGATTAACTTATCCTTGAAAGCAGAGTTGACTCTTGGTCTTCCTTTCCTGGGGCAGTCCTCATGTGAGCCAGTTTCTTTGTAGCGCTTGATGGTTTTTGCAACTGCACTTGGGGACACTTTCAAAGTTTTCCCAATTTTTTGGACTGACTGACCTTCATTTCTTAAAGTAATGATGGCCACTTGTTTTTCTTTACTTAGCTGCTTTTTTCTTGCTATAATACAAATTCTAACAGTCTATTCAGTAGGACTATCAGCTGTGTATCCACCAGACTTCTGCAACAACACAACTGATGGTCCCAACCCCATTTATAAGGCCAGATAGCCCACTTATTAAACCTGACAGGGCACAGCTGTGACGTGAAAACCATTTCCGGTGACTACCTCTTGAAGCTCATCAAGAGAATGCCAAGAGTGTGCAAAGCAGTCATCAAAGCAAAAGGTGGCTACTTTGAGGAACCTAGAATATAAGACATAATTTCAGTTGTTACACACAGTTTGTTAAGTATATAATTCCACATGTGTTAATTCACAGTTTTGATGCCTCCAGTGTGAATGTACAATTTTCACAGTTATGAAAATACAGAAAAATCTTTAAATGAGAAGGTGTGTCCAAACGTTTGGTCTGTACTGTATGTCACTGAGTTTCAAAGTTCTTTGTAAATACATTTATGTAAAAAGGTACACAAGCATTCTGAGATTAATACCTTTATAGCCTAGCCAGAAAAATTTTAATTGCAAGTTTAAAAAGGAAAGGCCGAGACAATTGAAATTCAGTGCACTTCAAACATAAAATAATCATTGTCCTAAAATTACTGGCAGCTAAAGTATCATATTAATATCACATAATTGTTTGCTTGTTTGTGAGATCTGGTAAATTTTTTAAAAAAAGTTATTTTTTTATGTATGCCTTTAGGATAATCTATAATAAAAAAAGCAAAAGAAGTGAAACTTAAACAGAGATAATCCGTATTTAATGATAGTGGCTTTTAGCAATTATTATTACGGTATATGGCTTTTGTGATTTTCTACCTTAAAGCTTTTTTTAAACTTCGCATTATGCATGTGTAAAGTAAATGTGGCAATACTCTTAAAGGTTTTGTGTGGTCCAACTAAATATTTCTGCTGTTATTCTGTAAGACTTCAGACTTATGAATTACCCCAGAGCATGCATTGTGTGCTTCGACGATTCGCCAGTTTCTGAGCTAGTATCTGAGGTTATGTATGATTTTTGATACCGCTCCGAATATCCAATGCCATCTTGTGAGCTCAGCATCTGACTGGCCGGAAATCAGAAGCTTCCTCACAAGGTCTCAATGCAATTTTATGTGTGCCAGAACAAAGATCTCAAAGACTTGTATTCAAAAGTAACCTCCACACAGCTCCATGAAACACTGGAGCTGCCAATAGGTCATTTTGTGCTGGAGACCGAAGGAGCAATGGTGGAAAATGATGAAGAGGAGCTGGGCTGGTGAGTAGTGTTGAGCGATACTGCTCGATATCTAAAAATATTGGATCGGAATGGTATCGCCGATATCACTAACTATCGGCGATATCCGATTCCGATACATGAAGTCCCATGTAAGTCTATGGGAACAAAATATCGCAACTAAAAAAACACTCTCTTTCCTTGTAAACACAAAATATACACACTTAGAATACATATATATATATATATATATATATATATACATGTCATTGTGACATATATATATACATATATTTATAGTTTATTCACTTCTACATAGTAAAATAGCCTCTGATTCAATTGCCGGGTAAAGCCGGCATTTGTGAAAAGACAGAAGCACCCGAGGGTCCAGTCGCCACAGAGATGTTGCATCGCACCCAGCGAACAGGATTCAGAAGCTCGCTATAAGCGAGTCCTGTGTGCCTTAATTGAACTGTTTTTTTGCTTGAGAATTGCAAAAATCATCATAGACTGTATTTGCCATTTTTCCGTCATATCTGCGCCACGAGGCACAGGTGAAGAATAAGGGGGTGCTCTCGTGGGCGTACACTCACTCCGTGGCGCGAAAACGATGTCCGCACACTCTAAATGTTACTGCAATGTAAGATCGTGCCCCACAGCTCTGGAGTTCCGCCTCCTCATCCTCCTCAGTGGGCGTAAACGAACGCGAAGGTCCTGCCTCCCTACAAAAGATGTCGCCTCTCCTGATGCTAATGACACATGTGACTTTGCTGAGATGGCGAATGGACGTGAGCAGAAGTGGGAAGGGATGGAGGAGTCAGAGCTCTCCCCCCACGGAAGCGACCCGATCGCCACGGAGCCACCGTTTGGCACCCGGCCTGGAAACCCTCCTACGCTGGAAGAAGCGGAGGATACCCTGAGAGACCTGGCCGGCACCGGGAGGAGGTCGCCAGGATGGAAGCGAGCTGGCGGGCCCTAAAACTACAATTGGAGCGGCGCCAATCCCTCTTACCCCCTGAAGTGTCTGTACCGGAAGGTGAGGCACCCGTTCCAGTAGAGGAGGCCGTGCGGGCATCCCAGCCCTTGCAATCTGAACCGGTTGCCAGTATCTCAGTGGAGGCACCCGTTCCAGTACAGGAGGCCGTGCGGGCATCCCAGCTTGCAATCTGAACCGGTTGCCAGTATCACAGTGGAGGCACCCGTTCCTGCAGAAAACGCCGCACCAGCACCCCAGATCCCGCTGTCTGCCCCCGTCGCTGAGGCAGAAGAAGCGACACCCGTCCTCATGGAGGAGGCCGCGCAGGCACCAGAGCTCTACCTGCCTGTACCGGAGCCCCGACCGTCATCTGTTCCAGAGCCGGCTGCTTCCGCCGCAGGTGAGCGCCGCCAGGACTGGCGGGCGCCAGGAGAGCTGCCGCAAACCGTACATCGTAAGCTGGCGTTTGATGGTGGAGACATGGAGATGCTGGTGGAGGAGAATTACAACCGGCGTTAGGAGGAAGAGTGTAGACGTCGGGAGCGGGAAGCAGAGCGACAAAGGGAGCAGCGAGAATCCCAAAAGCTTCGGCAACGTCACCTGGAGAAGGACCTGGCAGAGAAGGCACGTATGAGAAAGGATAAAAGTACGGTGAGGGAGCCGCGGCGTAAGGGTGCAGTACGGAACTTTAAGTTAAAAGGTGGTTGGGGCTTCATCCAGGAGCCTGGACTTTATTTAGAAGTTTTTGTAACCCGGCGGGACGTGGAGGCTCACCTCCCAGAAGGACACCCGGGGAGGGACCTGTTGCCAGGAGACTTGGTGACTTACACTCGACACGGGTTACAATGGATGGTACGCCCTAAATGTTACCAGGTGCGACCCCTACTCCCCAGAGGGTCAGGAAACTGACAGACCCTACGAGCCTTCAGCCTCCCCCAACCAGGCCTCTGCACAAGTGCCCACCCCACGCCGTAAATCTCCCCAGCCTCCCTCAGTGGTCTCCTCAGCAGCCCCAGCTATGGACATGATAATGATAGCTGGCCCGTACCCGGCGACTGTTAGGCCCCCTGGGGTTCGTTCAGTCTGGGACATAGGGGTCCAGACCCAGAGGGAGATGAAAGAGGTGGCCACACAGACCCATATAGCGGGTCACGACTTCACTGTACTGGCCACACGACGTCATCAGGTCTGGGTGGACCCTCCTGTCACGGATGTTTGGCAAGCTCCAGAAGAGTACCAGGTGGTACCTGGAAGAGGCCAGCCAAAGAAGTCTAAATAACCCGGACAGGGTCTCTGTATGTAAATAGTTAAATTATTGATGTACCGGACGGGTGAATGTTCATAAAAAGAAGTTTATTGCCTTAATATACCAGGTTGGGTAATGGTTTGATGTACCCGGACGGGTGAATGTTCAGAAGAACAAGTTTATTGTTGCCTTAATATACCCAGGTTGGGTAATGGTGTTTCACTGTAATGAAAATGTTGAACTTTGAAGCCATGAACTGTACTGGCTCACAAATTTTTCTGTAAATAGTTGGCACTTCGGTGCTCCATCTTGGTTTTACAAAAAACTTTACTGTGCACTATTTTCAACTACCTCAGAAACTAAAAACCCGTTTGGTGTGGCCGAAAGTGAGGTCTGCTCAAGGAAAGTCTTGCAGCCCACCCAAGACCACAGTTGGAGGTTTGGAGCGGGTCCTCCACAAGCACAAGTAAAGGACACTGTGAAGTTACCCCGGTGGGGTTGTAGTCCTAAGAAGTCTCCACGAACTTCGGCACTAATGCTATTTGCACTTTTGTTGAATATGTATTTATTAACACACATGTATAACACATATCAAGGGTATGAACAGTAACAAAACATGTCACATAATATAAGCCATTTGCACTTTTGTAATGTTATTATTAAAAATTTTATTATGCAACGTTTAACTTGAAGTGTTTCCTGCTTTCTTACTACGTCGCATAGTCCACTCTGCTACATCACTTTGCACCATTGCTCTATCTCACATCTATCTGCCCTGGAAGGATAGCGTGTTACCTGTAGAAGACTTTTCACCTACCTGCACTACACCATCCCTTCCAGAGGACCTGCACAGCAGCGCTGGACACCCTGACCAGGTACTACAGGTGGCGTCACGACAAACTACACGAACATTCTATCATCCCTGGAAATATCCCACATTCCAGTGATCGCCCAGGTCACGGACCGAGCTGTGCTACTCGTGACATCCCCCATAGAAGTCGACGTGATCGGTGCCGAGTACCCCCAAAACCCCTGTCTCTGTGCAACTCAACTTCCCTCACTGTGCTGGCACTTTACATTTACAATGCCTCTGGGTTTTTTTTTTGGGGGGGTGGGGAACATTCAGACTTTTGCTATGGGGCCCCATGATTTATATGTACGCCCCTGCTGCTGAGGCATGGTATTTAAGGCTGTTAAGGAGCCAACATACATGGACCTTGCCAGCAGCGTCGGACTGGAGTACCTTGGGCCCACCAGAGAAAATATATTCTTGCGGCCCAACATCATACTTCCCAACCTTTGAATAAGGGAAAGAGGGACAAAGGCTGTGGCACGCTGTGCATGCTGCAGAAAATTTTAGGCCATGCCACGTTGCACCACAGACTGTCCAGGAGTTGGTGGATGCTTTAGTCCAGGTGTGGGAGGAGATCCCTCACGAGACCATCCGTCGCGCTCATCAGGAGCATGGTCAGAAGTTGTAGGGAGGTCATACAGCATACCTCCCAAATTTGGAAGACAGGAAAGAGGATTAAAGGCTGCGGCGCGTGTTGCGCGCTGCTGAAAATTTTAGGCCACGCCCCGACAACACCCATTTCACAGCTAATCACACCCATATCCTCGCCCCAAGCGTAACCATTTAGCACTGCTGATCACACTGACTGGTAATGAGGGCACAGTGGCTGGTACTGAGGAAAAGAAAGAAAGAGCAGCGAGAGAGAAAGAACAAACAGAGAAAGAAAGAGAGGAAAGAAAGAAAAGAGAAAGAAAGAACAGAGAGAAAAAAGAACAGAGAGCGAGAAGGAAAGAACAGAGAGCGAGAAAGAAAGACTAGAGAGCCATAGGCGTAGCTAGGGTTTTGGTTTAGTGGGGGCAAAACTTCTGAGTGGCCCATCATCAGAGAACCTCAGCAAATGACCGCGCTGTTGGCCAAAATAATCTCTATATAAAAAGACCAATATTGATATTACCGCCATATGGTCTGTGTTAAATAATACCAGTCCTACAGAACATATAATAGATTACAGCACAGGTACAGATAATGACTTACCGCTGATGTTCTTTCTAATGGAATTGTTCACTTTTCATGTCTTTTCCATCTGGCCCACACCGACATGACGACTTCTCCAGCCAGGACTCGACTGCACCCCCATTAAAAAAAAATAAAAAAAAAACTCACCTCCCGGCTCCTGTGCTGCTCACTGTTCTCCCTCTCAGCGTCTGACAGCGCCGGCAGGTGATGTTATTGCGCCCGCTGTCATATGCTGAGAGGGGGATTATGGGAGAGTAGGAGCGCTCGCTCCTTCTCTCTCCATGCGGTCAGCTTTATCGGCTGGATGCCGATACAGCTGACCCTCCGATGACGGGTGGGGGACCCACTGCTGGCACCGGGCCCCCCCAACGCCTGTTCAGGCCCCATAGCTTCCGGGCGGCAGAGCAGGGAGAGCGATTCTCCCTGCTCTGCCGCAGAATGTAACTGTATCGTAGCTCCGGGTGGGCCCCCTCAGAGCGCGGGCCCCGGGGCCACCACCCCCTCTGCCCCGCGACCTATCCTTTCAAATCAGGGCCCACCACGCAGGAGCTGGTGGGGCCCACCGTAGGTTTCTCCGGTGTCCCGGTGCCTCAGTCCGACCCTGCTTGCCAGCCTGATAATACCAGGCCACAGCAGTCTGCATATCTTGGCTGGTTAACAAAAATAGGGGATCCCCTCGAAAAAAATTTGGCGTGGGGTCCCCCCTATTTTTGTTAACCAGCCAGATGAAGCAGACTGCTGAGGCCTGGTTTTTCAGGCTGGTAAGGATCCAATATCCATGGACCTTGCCAGCCTGATAATACCAGGCCACAGCAGTCTGCTTAGCTTGGCTGGTTAACAAAAATAGGGGATCCCCTCGAAAAAAAACGGCGTAGGGGTCCCCCTATTTTTGTTAACCAGCCAAGTAAAATGCAGACTGCTGCGGCCTGGTATTAAAAGACTGTCAAGGCCCATGGATTTTGGCCCTCAACAGCCTGATAATACCAGGCTACAGCAGCCCCACATTTGGCGCACTTTACCCGGCTCTTCCCACTGCCCTGTAGCGGTGGCAAGCGGGGTAATAAGGGGTTAATGTCACCGTTGATTGCACGGTGAGAATAAGCCCGGTTAATAATGGAGAGGTGTCAATAAGACACCGATCCATTATTAATCCCAAAGTTTTAAATGTATAAAAAAAAAGACACAGCAAGAAAAAAGTATTTTACTGAAATAAAAAAGACAACACAGTTTTCATTTCTTTTATTATACTCTCATTCCTGCGACGCCATCGATCTCCTGTAAAAAAAGAAAAAAAACAAACCAACAGTATACCACCTGTCCGACGCAGTCCATAGTAACGAGGGTCCCATGACGATCCAGCTCTGCTACATCGCAATGACAGGCAGAGCCTGTCATCTCGACGCAGCACAGCTGATTACCTGCTTCCCCGGCGGTGACGTCATCGGACTGACTGCTTTACGGCCGGGATTACCCAGCAGTCACTGCAGTTATCGCGAGAAACTGCATGTGACCGCCTGGGAGAAGATGATGGCGGCCATCAAGCAGTCCAGCCCGTGACCGCCGGAGATCTTCTGCCAGGTAAGTGCCGCTGACTCCTGACAGACCGACCGACGGACACTGACAGTGACAGTGACAAATCTGATTCCGGTATCCGATAAGACGAAAATATCGGAACTAAGTATCGAAAGTCCGATAGAGCTAATATCGGCCGATACCCGATACTTGCGGTATCGTTACGCTCAACACTACTGGTGAGTATGAGACAGTGGGCAGGTGAATTACATTTAAAGCACCACTCGAGCGGTAATTAAAAACACTGCAGTGGTGATTTAATTCTAGACTGTGGCTATGAGATATCAGATAAATGCAAAACTTTGCAAAGTCGTTCCTTTCCATGAAAATGAACTTAATAACAAAACCTCACTAAGGCTATGGTTCCCGGTCCGGAACCATAGCGTTTGGACGGGCGGAATTCGGCTCCGTCTAAGCCCCGCCCCCTTTATGACGCCGATCTTTCCGGAGGTGTTCAGGACACCTCCGGAACACCTCCGGAAAGAGCGCAGGGCTACTGCCCTGTGTTAATTATGTTGCGCGACGCACCGTCGCCGCAATACGCGAGGACATGTGCGGTCTAAAAAGAGCGCCGCATGTCCGTTTACGCAGGTTTGCCACCTGCGTTTGTTAGCATAGTGAGAGGGATTTCTTGAAATCCTCCACTATGCTGTAACATCTGGACGCTGCGTGTTTGGCGCTGCGCCAGCGCACAGGCCAAACACGCAGCGTTATCCTGACGTGGAAACTCACCTTACACTGAATTTCAGCTGTTCCACAAAATAACCTGCTTACATCATTTTATTGGTCTCCTTGTTAGCTCAAGTGTAAGGACAAGGCTCCTGATGTCTCACTGTCATTAGAATATAAGAGCTAATTTTAAAAGTGGGTTGGTGCTTAAAATCATTGTCTTCTTCTGTTAATTATTATTAACTGCAAGGAAATTCATGCATTCATTATCACTTAGCCCAGAAGGGGGTTTATGGGTAGTAATGAGCCACCCTCGTAGTGTTCGAGTTCGGTTCGCTGAACAGCCATGTGTTCATCGAACTGTTTGTCGAACACCATCGAAAACCATTAAAACCAATGGCAGGCAAACCAATACACATATAAACACAAAGAAAACACATAGAAAACACTTCAAAGGTGTCCAAAAGCTGACAAATTGCTCACAAGACACAACTAACACATGGAAAAGTGACAAGTACATATAGTCATGCGAAAAGAAAAGAGGTGGAGGAGTAAAAGGAGGGGGAGACACAGATCTAGGCATGTCAAGCCCTTCTAAAACCAAAAAAGTGCCAAGCCGACACGGCCAGTCCGTTTTTGCCCGTGCGACCTGCGTGTCGCCGGGTTTGTGCCAGAGCTGCAGTGGACCCTGACGGCCAGCCCCCCTCTCCCAATACTTGTGCCTGTCTGCTGGTGGGTCGAGCGAGCCCCCTGCGGTGGAGGCAGGTCTAATCATTTTTATTTAAATTGTCTCTCTAATTTGAATGAGTACACTTTAAATCCTTTTACAAGGATCTATTGGAGGGCAAGTCTCATGCCAGCAGCTGCGGTAATGCCAGGTCCAGTATTGTCCAGTAAAGCTGCTGCAGTTAAAAAGCTTTTATAAGGATTGAGCTTGGCGGTCCACCGCAAGGCGTCCTACCGCCACTCACAGCCCCTGTGCCTTGGGGTGCCTCCCCGATGCTCTTCACTGATTTTCCCAGGGGGCCTGAAGCATTTCCTTTGAAAAAATTAAGTGTCCAAAGTACAGGTGGTGTAGCTTTCTTAACAGCTGTGTTAATCCGCTGACTAGCAGACACTGCTACTAGGCCCAAAATTATTGTCGTTTTTTCGGAAAAACCGAACTCTTCAAAATCTAGTTGCCCCCAGCAACACAACTCTCAAGTCCTTATCTTCATCTGCAACCTGGATAAATTCTAATCCGGGATGTTTTGCATGTAGGACCTCTAAGAGTTTATGTTGCGTCTCTATTATGAATGGGGTGCAGGAATTTCAATCTCGTACCACAGGCACCAGTTTTAAAATCAACTGTCATGTCAATTGCCAATCGTGCTACATTATTTATTTAATTGAGTGCGGTTGTGGGTTGCAGTACATCGGTCGGACGATACAGACGATGCATGCAAGGCTCAACAAGCACCGTCAAAATATCCAAAATGGGTTCATGCTACACAGTCTCTCAAAACATTTCTCCCTAGTGCACCAAAAGAATTTGAATTTGTTAAAACTCACTGTTATTGACCAGATACCACATGAAATGCTTGATCGGTATAATAATCTAATAACAAGGGTGAGTTTCTGGATTTTTAAACTTGGTACACTGGCCCCTGAGGGGTTAAACCTCACTATTGAAAAAGTCACGTAATATATGCATTTTGTTATCTATTTATTTATTTTCATTTATTTTTCCTTGTGTACATTGTTTTTATGTCGTTTTTACGTTGGTTTTATTCAATTTATCTGTGGTTTTTTTTTGTTTTTTTTTCTTTTTTGCAGTCATATTTGCATTTTTAATCATGCGGGTGTTCTGATTAATTGCCTTTTAATTTTCATTTGCTGCTCCACCTTTATATAGCTTTCCTACTCCATTCTATGTATAACTGCCACCTGAGGAAGACGGAGCTATTCCGTTGTGGATATCAATAAATGAAGACTTTTTAATATCAGCTGAATTGCGTCCCTCGCGCTCCTTATGACCGGATTGCTTTTTCATCACTTATGTCTGATCCTCTCTTGAGGTACCCGGCCGGAGCTTCTGTGGACAACCTTAATCTCATCTGCCTTTATCGCCTGCCTGGCGCTCCTTTGAAACCGTCTATCTGAATTTGGTTGCAAAATTATTGTCTGGGTTAGATGCAGTTAAAAATTTGTAATTATATCTACAGCCGGTGTCTACTCCGCTGACTAGCAGACACTGCTACTAGGCCCAAAATTATTGTCTGGGTTAGATGCAGTTAAAAATCAGTAATTATATCTACAGCTGGTGGCTACTCCGCTGACTAGCAGACACTCAAGCTTTGGAGCAGACCTCTGATTCCCAGGCTATAGTATGAGTAAACAGCTCTAGTCTTCACACTCAACCATCTGTGTTACTCCAAGCCATAGTGTATGTAGTTTCTTACGGTTAAAAGGGGGGTGGGGAAAGACCCAACCCACCTGTAATTGACGATGCCAACGTCACGTAAAACACAGCAAGGGGACTCCAAAAAGAGTCTCCATTTTTTCCAAAAATTTGGGGCACAGACACCACTTAAGTAGCATCAATTGCCCCAGAGTTGCTTAAAACGGTTGGTGAGGTGATTTTACCAAATCCTCAAGCTTTTACTCTCCCCAGGATGACACAGGGGTAGAAAAGTCCTTGCAGATACATGATTTATTTATCTTTATGAACGTGAGTCTGTCTACATTCTCAGTGGACAGCCGCGTGCGCTTATCTGTCAGACTCAGCACACCACCAGCAGCGCTGAACACACGTTCAGAGAGAACAAAAATTATTATTAATTTGAAAGCTGGTAGAGCTTAGTATAGATGGCCTATTAGAATGAGTACCACACACTGCTACAGGCCCAAAATTATTCTACAGGCAAGATGCAGCTAAAATTAGTATTAATTTGAAAGCTGGTGGAGCTTAGTATAGATGGCCTATTAGAATGAGTGACACACACTGCTACAGGCCCAAAATTATTTTCCGGCCTAGATGCAGCTACAAATTATTAGCAATTTTAAAGCTTAAAACGTTTGGTGAGGTGATTTTACCAAATCCTCAAGCTTTTACTCTCCCCAGGATGACACAGGGGTAGAAAAGTCCTTGCGGATCTATGATTTGTTCATCTTTATGAACGTGAGTCTGTCTACATTCTCAGTGGACAGCCACGTGCACTTATCTGTCAGCACACCACCAGCAGCGCTGAACACACGTTCAGAGAGAATGCTGGCTGCGGGTGTTAGGGTTCGAGTTCCCGCTGGTACACAGGAGGAGTCTCAAACTTGTCCCGCTGCGGTCTCCCATCCATCTCCGTCTGCAGTGGAGCCTGCTCAGCAGAGACGTCGGTCCCAGCGTCTTGCCCCTTCCAATACTGTGCAGAGACTTGCTGCTGTCTCTCCTGGATCTGCAGCAGCTCCTATTGGTCCGCCAGGAAGGCCCTGAACAGTTTCTCATTGGTCCTTGTTTCTGGCAGGTCCTGTAGCTGTTACTATAAAAGGGTGGCATGGGTGGGCCGCCATGCGCTAGTATCAACTGCATTATGTGCTTTGCGCCAGTGTGATCATGTACGCATGTGGTTAGGGCTCTGCTGAAATAAGCCCTAGAATACCGGCTTCTCCGGTGAGGAGATTTGGCTGCACGTGTTAGGGCTTGGCTGAAATAAGCCCTAGAATAACCGGCTTCTCCGGTGAGGAGATTGCTTGATTGCGTTGCTCTCTGCATGATCACGGACTGCTATCCGCACAGCAGTTATCTGTGTATCCCTGTGAGTCTAACAGGACACAGTCTTTTTCTCAGCGGCTCTGTGACGCAACAGGGTTCGCTTTATAACGCTTGTTCAGCGCCCTAGCGTTTTACTTTGCTGCTCACTGAAGTTAAGTGATTTTGTACTTATCGCCATATAGCGTTGTGGCATTCCCGTTAGCGGCTCTGGGGAAAAACAGAGTTCGCACTAACTGCCACAGCGCGCTACGGCATTTACTTTAGTGACTCTGTGGGATAACAGAGTTTGCTACTTTCGCCATCTTACTAGCAGCAGGCTTCGCCTGCACGGTGGACCCTGGGCTGCGAACGCACCTCTCAACAATATCTATTAGATGCGTTCCGCAGACCCTAACAGCGGGGCATGACAAGATTTCCAAGGAGTGAGTGGCGAGCTCCGGCCATTTATCCAGATTGGAAGCCCAAAAAGAGCAAGGGTCCAGTGACACAGCCATGACACAGACAGGACGAAGCCGTCCGGGCGACGGCGACACGCGTTGGGCAGCCCCCGCCTCTGCCTCCTGCTCTTTTTGCCACTTGCCCTCCTTCCCCATGGCAGATTTGTGAGAACATTTCTACACCGCTCAGTGCTTTTCATTCTTTGGACTTGCATCTGGGCACATTGCATGGGACTTCCCTGACTGGTAGTATATCTTAGCAATTTTTGCTGTACATAATTATTGTTTCTCTCTACCTCATGGGTGCATTCTGGTTCATAGAGCATTTTTGTCCATGTTCACACAGCTGCTGGTCCATTTGTGGTTATGTCCACATTTAACCACATATATGGGGGTTTTCTTTGTGGACATTTTGTCAATTATATATTAGGCATTATTGCTGATTATAGGATGGTTCATACTACATGTTTTGCCTCATTATTGACAATTGTATAGCAGGATGTATGCGGGTGGCTTCTCACTGTTTTTAGCATGTTTTTATTGTTGTTTGCCAATAAAGTCATTTTCTATTACTATATAGGGTGGTGTGCAACATTTTTGGTGGTCATCTTTTTTCTTCCTTCAGTCTGCCTATTATTATTGACCACTGTTTGCACCCCCTGATATTGATTGTTTAAACTTTGCAGTGCGCCCATTTTTTCATATTGCAGTGACACAGCCATGGCTTCGATGTTCAGTTGGAGATACTCCTGTACCATCGTCTCTAGGCGTTGACTATGTGTCTGACTTCTTGTCTCCTGCGGCCTTGCAAAGGATGGGCTAAAAAACTGGTGAAAGGATTCCGCAAAATTGCTGTGAACACCAGCAGATACTGTGTTTCTGTAACGGTTTGAGTGCTGAACACTCGTCAGTCCCACGGTTGGCAAGTTAGAACTATGAGATTCACTACGTGCACCACTGGTGTTTTGTGGAAAAGCACATGTAAGATTCTGCAACAGTCTCTGCTGATACTCCTGCATGCGTGAATCCCTTTCTATGGCTGGAATTATTTCGGCAAATTTACTTTTGTACCGGGGATCTAACAGTGTGGCTACCCAGTAGTCAGGATTATTTCGAATTCTGACAATTCGATGGTCATGTTGCAGGTAGTGCAGCAAGAAGGCACTCGTGTCTTGCGCATCTGGGAGCACCAAGTCTCTGTTGTGTTGGTGGCGAGGTACGACTCATGCTTCCTTCCTCTGCCCTCTCCCCCAACCTCGCACAACAAAATGTGATCAAGGTCTCCCTCATCTGATGAGTCTTCCATGCCCATCGCCAGTTCATCATCCACTACTTCCTGGGCTCCAGCACCATCCTCACTAGTTTGGCTGATACCATGCACCCTGGTTAATCCCTCTCCCCCACGCTCCCATGCCAGCCGCCTTGGTGCTGCCGACCGTCTGGACCTTGCAGATGTTAGCCCTTCCGCATACAACTCCTCCTCCTCTACTTCCTCCACCTCCTTTTGTTCCACCACCTGACTCCGAATTCTGTTTAACATCTGCTCCAGCATGTAAATCACCAGAATAGTCATGCTAATAATGGCATCGTCAGCACTAAACATCTTCGTGGCCATTTCAAAACTGTGCAGAAGGGTACATAGGTCCCTGATCTGAGACCACTCCTCCAGCGTGATTTGCCCCACCTCTGGATCTCGTTGGCCCAGGCTATAATTCAGAACGTATTGCACCAGCGCTTGTCGGTGCTGCCACAGTGGCTGCAACATGTGCAGAGTTGAATTCCACCTTGTTGGCACATCGCATTTTAGCCGGTGAAGTGGCAGGCCCAATGACTTCTGTAGAGATGTAAGTCGCTGAGCTGCGGGATGCGAACGGCGGAAGTGAGCACACAGCGACCGTGCCCTCTGCAGAAGGCCATGTAGTCTGGGATAGTGGGCTAAAAATTGCTGAACAACCAGGTTCAACATGTGAGCCATACAAGGCACGTGTGTGACATTGCCCCGGCGAAGGGCCGAATCCAGGTTTGCGGCATTGTCGCACACGGCCTTCCCTGGTTGCAGGTCCAGTGGAGACAACCATTCATGAAACTGGTTCTCCAGAGCTGACCACAACTCCTCAGCTGTGTGACTCACATTTCCCAGATATTTAAACGTAAAAACTGCCTGATTTGTTGTGAATGGGTTTGAGATGAGTTT
>JARQOD010000001.1:750888946-751035009 GCA_033576555.1 Oophaga sylvatica | reverse complement strand
AAAACCCAAAAGGGCATACATTTGAAAACTACAAGCTTTTTTGGGGCAAGAATAGATTGCCATCTTTTGGGACTGACATAGAATCGACACCAGCATAAAGAGGAGGTTGAAGGGGTTTTTAAAAAGTATAAAGGGCAACACTGTAATAAGCTTTGCATAAACTTGTACGTTTAAAAAAAGCATAAAAACTTATGAAAATATTTTTAAAACGTATTATAACCATAGAAACATCTGACTAAAAGATGTAAGAACATGCAAGCAACAAACTTTGTGAAAAACAAAATTTGTTAATTCCAAAACTTTTGGTTTAAGACTGTCATTAAACTTGCTTTTGTACGTTTTTAAAAAAAAATTTAAATTTTTAATAGAGAAAACATTTGACGTTGATTAACACTTTTCTCCTTGACATTTTTGATGTGGGAATTATCAAACTGAATTCTTAGAATTGCTGAACAGAATTTTTTATATAACCATTTTTAGAATAATTTTTAATGAAGTCTTGTTTGAAACCCTGATTCCTAGCTATAGATAAAAGGTTTCATAAAAAGGGGTCAAACAGTATAAAGTGAGATATATTTTTAAATTAAAATCTTCGTTTTTCATTGTATTAGGCTGCAACAGGAAATCATGGCCCCAAAAAAAAAATTAATAACATGTTAGGGGGAAGTACAATAGAAAAAGTTTTCTGCCGACTTTTAGAAATGGAATTTGTCTATAGTACTAGATTCTTGCATAGGATCAGTGTAAGGAAAAAAAGATCCTAAAAGAATAGTGGACCCAAATCCCCAAGACCGTTTCCATAGTGTAGCAGTTCTGCAGGAAAATTTTCAAACGGGCTGAAGGTCACAGAAAAAATGTTTATTCTTTTGGGGCCCAAAAAAGGCAACTGGGAAACTAATAAATTTTGCCCCAAAAGTAGCAATAAACCCCGTACACAAGAACAAAATCCCCATGTATACTTTTCCTTTTTGGGCATTAGTAAAAGAGTATGCAATGGGTTTTCAGATAGCCAATCCTGTCAAGGGGCCCTAGCCCCAAAAGAAAGCATTCAGAAAACCCCGGAACCAAAAAGTTTAAACTGAATAATGCATCCTGAAATGGTACGGTTGGAAATTTCCATTACAATGTTAAATAAAATTTTTGGGATAAATTTAAAGTGTAAAAAAATTTCCAAACATGTAAATTGTTTTGAAATAAAAACATGGTTTGTGTAGATGTATATCTCCAAACAATGGGAACAAAATCATATTTTTTCCCTAACGGGCACAATTGAAAATAAAAAATAGCAAATAATAGCACTTTATATTAAATCCCCTAAATCCCAAAAGAATAAATTCGTACGTGTTTCATTTGTGACTGTATTCTTTTTAAAACCAGGACCCTTTAATCCCAAGTAAATGGTGTAGTTTACTTTTATTAAATTATATTATTGTTCGTCACAAAGAAAAAAAAATAAAAGAAAATTTGAATTTGAAAAACTATTTACTATTTACAAAAATAAAAAATAAGATTTAATTTTAAAAAATAATTACCTTTGTTTACATTCAAGAAATCAAAACCAAAAATTTCATATTAGTTACAAATTTAGAATTTACATTCTTCTTCATATGTCACAGTTGTACAAAATAATTATTAACCCTACATATTTGAACATGACTTTTAGTATTAAGGCAGAGGCAGATGGCTGTAGATTCTCTTATCTGAAAGAATCTGGCTAATTATGCAAATGACACTATGATTAAACCCTGATCAGAGTTTGATCAGAGTGTGATCGTATAATGATCCGATTCTATTGAAAGAGGAGAAGATGGAGAAAAAAATTTGGATGTCATACGAGTGCAGTTAGATGGTTTCTAAAGACTTGTTGACTTGCATGGCCAAGTACGATCTGAAGATCGGATGAAACTCGGAATTGGTGTGATTTGTTTCCACAGACAACTCGTGTCCGAGGAACAAATCTTACATGCGCACGGAGCCATAGAATAACATTGGTCCAAGTGCGATCTGATGTTTTGTTGATTGCATTCAGACCAAAAATACGGTCGTCTGCACGAGCCCTTATAATCGTAATTCTTTGAAACATCGATGCTATCCTAAAATCAGTGTCAGGTGACCTTAGTGCAGCTGCGTGTTTCTGTCTGTACCATAGTATAACCACATCCTCCTGTGCTCAATAGCGTATGCACAACTGACAGAAAATCCACTTTGCACTCCAGTAACTGTGCTAGGCATGGGCGTACCCACCGTGGGGTAGGGGGGCAGTTGCCCCCCCCTAGAAGCAGGGGCACACAATGAAAGAGAGCAGAGAGAGCAGCACAATGCCGGCTCCCTCTGCCACAGGTTGCAGTGCCTGTCTGTGTGCGCAGTGCACAGAGCTGCTGTCTCACCAGAGGAGCTTCTGCCTTCCTTCCTTCCTGGCTGCAGCAGCTGTAGTTTCACTTTCTGCCGTGCAGGCTCTGGGTGTCTCAGCCACACTGGGTCCTAGTGCCCTCTGTGTGCAGACACTGGACACTTCCTGCTCCTGCCTCAGTCACTGCCTGCAAGCTTCATGGTAAGAGGGGATGGAATTTATTAAATTCATTCTGCTCAGGCATGTCATGGTCACTGTGGGGGGTATGTGAGAGGATGGGGGTACAGTGGGGGAGGGGTACAGGGCACTGGGGTGAATGTAAGAGGATGGGGGTATTGTGGGAGCTAGGGCACTGGGGGGTTAATGTGAGAGGAAGGGGTATTGTGGGGGAGGGGTACAGGGCACTGGGGTGAATGTAAGAGGATGGGGGTATTGTGGGGGCTAGGGCACTGGGGGGTTAATGTGAGAGGATGGGGGTATTGTGGGGGAGGGTACAGGGCACTGGGGTGAATGTAAGAGTATGGGGTATTGTGAGGGCTAGGGCACTGGGGGAGTTAATGTGAGAGGATGGGGTATTGTGGGGGCTAGGGCACTGGGGGGTTAATGTGAGAGGATGGGGGTATTGTGGGGGAGGGGTACAGGGCACTGGGGTGAATGTAAGAGTATGGGGTATTGTGGGGGCCAGGGCACTGGGGGGTTAATCTGAGAGGATGGGGATATTGTGGGGGCTGAAGTGGGGGAGAGGCAACAGGGCACAGAGAGTGAATGTGAGAGGATGGGGTATTGTGGGGTAGGGGATACAGGGCACTGGTTGGTGAATGTGAGAGGATGGGGATATTGTGGGGGCTGGTGCACAGGGGTTGATGTGAGAGGATGGGGTATTGTGAGGGAGGGTGGACAGGTCACTGGGGTTGAATGTAAGAGGATGGGGGTATTGTGGGTCTAGGGCACTGGGGGTTTACTGTGAGAGGATGGGGTATTGTGGGGACTGAAGTGGGGAGGGGCAACAGAGCACTGAGGGGTGCATGTGAGAGGATGGGGGTATTGTGGGGTCAGTGGGACAGAACACTAAGGGGTGCATGTGAGACGATGGGCTGTTGGGTGTGTGGTGGGGGACAGGGAGGTAGGGGGCTTTTTTTACTTGTGAGCTCCTTAATACTTTAATAATAGATTAATATTTCAGTATTATTATAACAAGGGCATAGACAGACGGCCATATAACTCATGCGAGGATCGCACTGCAATCCTTGGACTTGCTGGTACCGCTCCTGACATGAGCGCGACTGCCATGTATAATATATGGTATATACAGCTTGCCCCCCCCCTAGTTTTGATCCTGGGTACGCCCATGGTGCTAGGTTTAACATTTTAAAAAATCTCAGGTGCATGATGAAAGAAATATGCCCTGAATCAATATACCAGCGATGCTAATTTGGGATCATATCAGTTCGCGGTGGATTTCACTATTTGCAATGCAATGTTAGGCCAGGTGCACATGTTTAGAATTTGGTCATTTTTTTTACCTCAGTATTTGTAATCTAAAACTAGGAGTGAAAAAATCAGAGGAAAAGTATAATAGAAACACGTCACCACTTCTGCATTTATCACCCACTCCTAATTTAGGATAACAAGTACTGAGGTAAAAAAAATAACTAAATACTCAACTCAGTGAAAGTACACATATCATCTTTTTCTGCCTGGCATCACCTTCAAAACCTCCACAAATTAACTGCAAAAAATGAATATAACGCACAGAAACATAAAAATGGCAGTGCTGTGCACATGTTCAGCTTTTTGTTACTTCTTTAACCACTTTACAGGTCAGAAACTATATAGTAGTTAAAAAAGGATCATATGGATTATTTTCCTTACAGGAGACTCTCTGATACAAACATGTATTTGGAAGTCGCCTTGCTAAACTCATCAGGAGAGCTTTAAACTAGAACAATGTGGGAAGGGAAGCAAAACGCCAGAAAAAGCCATACACCTGACAAATGCTATTGAGAACTCGGCTATTAGAAGTGGAAAGGAAGAACGAAGACAAAACAATCTAAATAATAAAAATATTGGAGGAAGAGAAACCAAGCACAAACTAAAATGTTTTTATACAAATGCACAAAGCATGGGCAACAAACAAGGAGAATTGGAACTACTAACGCAGGAGAAGAAGTATGATGTCATTGGAATCACTAAAACTTGGTGGGACGATACACATGATTGGAATACAAGGCTAGAACGATACAACTTATTTGCAAGAAACAGACTTGATAAACGAGGAGGAGGTGTCGCATTGTATGTTAGAAAAGCGTATATCTGCACAGAGATTGACGCTTCAGAGACTGGGAGTTCTGTGGAACCTGTTTGGGTAAGAATACAAGGACAGAACAATGGAAAGGACACCATTGTAGGCATTTACTACAGGCCGCCTATGCAAGCTGAAGATATGGATGAACTCTTTATGCATCAAATGGCCAAGTTCTCCAAAAAATATGACATAGTGGTCATGGGAGATTT
This sequence comes from Oophaga sylvatica, assembly GCA_033576555.1. Taxonomy (NCBI): domain Eukaryota; kingdom Metazoa; phylum Chordata; class Amphibia; order Anura; family Dendrobatidae; genus Oophaga; species Oophaga sylvatica. The sequence goes on along the minus strand of JARQOD010000001.1, from coordinate 751,030,145 downwards.
CAACTATCCAGACATTTGTTGGGAATCTCTCTCAGGCAAAACTAACATGTCAAGGAAATTCTTATCCTCTCTTGCTGACAACTTTATCTTTCAAAAGGTAGAGGAGAAAACAAGGGGATCTGCTACCTTGGATCTAATCCTTATAAACAGGGAGGAAATGGTTGAGGAGGTAAGAGTGGCTGGGACCCTAGGAGGTAGTGACCATGCTATTTTAGAATTTTGGATAACAAGAGGAGGAAGACCTGTGAAGACTCAGACATCAAGGTTAGATTTCAGAAGGCAGATTTTAAGGGACTCAGAAAGAGAATTGGAGGGATCCAATGGCAAGATATCCTTAAGGACAAAAATGTCCAGGAAGAATGGGACATCTTGAAAAATGAGATTCTCAAAGCACAATCATTAACAATTCCAAAAAGAGGGAAGAATGGGAAGCATTTAAGGAAACCAGGATGGATGAACACAGAACTTAAACACATGCTAAAAAGGAAGAAAGAAATGTTTATCAAATGGAAAGAGGGAGGCATATCTAAAGAAGAATATAATGCCATCTGCAGAACCTGCAGGGCACAAATCAGATTTTCTAAAGCTGACAATGAATTAAGGCTTGCAAGAGATGTCAAAAGCAACAAAAAAGGATTTTGGGGATACCTCAAAAGTAAAAAAAATGTCAAAGATGCTATAGGTTTTTATAGGGTGAAAATGATGAAATGGTAAGAAAGGATGTTGAGAAGGCTGAACTTTTAAATTCCTATTTTGCATCTGTTTTCTCTCAGAAAGGAAATGTAACATCAACTGATCTTCACTGTCCTATTAAAGGAATAGAGAATCCAGGATATCTATAAACAGAAAGACAGTGAGGAAACACTTAGCTAACCTAAATGAATTCAAGTCTCCAGGTCCAGATGAATTACACCCCAGAATACTGAAGGAGATAGCAGAAGAAATTCTTGAACCACTGTCCATAATCTTTGAAAATTCTTGGAGAACAGGAGAAGTCCCAGAAGACTGGAGAAGAGCAAATGTTGTTCATATCTTCAAAAAGGGGAAGAAGGTGGACCCAGGGAACTACAGGCCGGTGAGTCTGACTTCTATACCAGGAAAGATCTTTGAACAAATTATTAAAGAACATGTATGCAAGTACCTCGATAAGAATGAAGTGATTAAACAGAGTCAGCATGGGTTTGTAACTAATAAGTCATGTCAGACTAACTTAATTTCCTTCTATGACAGAAATCACTGACTGGGTGGATCAGGGAAATGCTGTAGATATAGTATATCTTGACTTCAGCAAAGCATTTGACAAAGTATCTCACACAATCCTTATTGAAAAAATGACTAAGTATGGAATGGACAAGGCAACTGTTAGGTGGATTCATAACTGCCTTAGTGGTCAGACTCAAAGAGTGGTCGTAAATGGCTGCACATCCAGTTGGAAGAATGTCTCAAGTGGGGCACCACAAGGCTCTGTTTTGGGCCCTGTATTGTTCAACATCTTTATCAATGATTTAGATGAAGGAATTGAGGGTAAACTGATCAAATTTGCTTGATGACACAAAGCTAGGAGGGGTAGCTAATACTAGAGAAGAGAGAGAGAGGATTCAAAAAGATAAAAATAAACTGGAGCAGTGGGCAGCAACTAACAGAATGGTTTTTAACAGGGAAAAATGCAAAGTACTACATCTGGGCAATAAAAATGAAAAAAGCATATACAAAATGGGAGGAAAAGGGCTAAGTAACAGCACATGTGAAAAAGACTTGGGTATACTAATTGATCACAGACTGAACATGAGTCAACAGTGTGATGCAGCAGCAAAAAAGGCAAATACAATTCTAGGATGTATCAACAGAAGCATACAGTCTAGATCACGTGAGGTCATTATTGCCCTCTATTCCTCTTTGGTCAGACCTCATCTGGAATACTGTGTCCAGTTTTGGGCACCACATTTTAAAAAAGACATCAACAAACTGGAGCAAGTTCAAAGGAGAGCCACCAGAATGGTGACCGGTCTGCAAACCATGTCCTATGAGGAACGGTTGCAGGATTTGGGAATGTTTAGCTTGCAAAAAAGAAGACTGAGAGGAGACTTAATAGCTGTCTACAAATATCTCAAGGGCTGTCACATTGTTGAAGGATCATCTTTATTCTCATTTGCACAAGGAAAGACTAGAAGCAATGGGATGAAACTGAATGGGAGGAGACACAGATTAGATATTAGAAAAAACTTTGACAGTTAGGGTGATCAAGGAGTGGAACAGGCTGCCACGAGAGGTGGTGAGTTGTCCTTCAATGGAAGTCTTCAAACAAAGGCTGGAAAGACATCTGTCTGGGATGATTTAGAGAATCCTGCTTTGAGCAGGGGGTTGGACCAGATGGCCCAGGAGGTCCCTTCCAACTCTACCATTCTATAATTCTATGATTCTATGATCTTTACAATACAAGTCAATGGAAAAGCTAAAAGATGCCTAGAAGGCACCCAGAAATTTTTATGAGCATTTTGTCACTGTTTTTGCTCAAATAAAACACTACTGGTTTCTTCACTATTAAATGGAGTAAAAACAACGACAGGAGAATGACAGCAATAAAGAAGTCATAGGAACCCTGGGAAAACCCTTCCAAAAAATCCGCTGGTGGACAAATTAGCCAGAAAAACACTCAGGAAAAGACTTAAAAAACAGCACAAAAGTAGTATCATTAAAAAAGAATGATGGAAAGATTTGACTGTTTCGTCTAATTTTATAAGACGTTGTCTGCACATATGCTTCAGTATATTTCACCCATTCCAGTGCAACTTAAAGAGTATGTAAACCTTTGATATCATTTTTACTTATGTCTTCCCTTTTAATTGAATGCAGACTATGAGGGTTTGAGTCCTGAAACCCACATTGATCTCTCAAAACACCTCAAAGATGTCCACAGCTTAGCAGACAAGATGGCATATCACATAGAGCGGTGACTCATCCACGATGTGGATGGTTGGGGAACCTCAGGTCCAGGGCCGTTTATGGTTCTCTATGATCTTTAATCAGGCCCTAGGTAGATTCCTGGAACCGAAGTGCTTAGACTGGCAGCTGTTTTATGGCCCCCAGCCCTTTAATTCCTTCTTGCTCTGTGAGCACATGCACTCATCACTACTAAACACTGAGATGCAATGAAAGATTACGTCCTTACACAAGTACCAGTGTCAGGATGTACTTTATGGGTGGAGTAAGTAATTAATTTTTGGGACCCTCGAAGGATGGTATAAATATTCAAATGGCCCTTGGCAGTAAAAAGGTTCCCCACCCCTGGTGTAAGGGAATAACTGTTCTGCTCACATTGTAATTGCAATTGCAGTGTATTTTTGTACAGTTGTAATTACAGTGCAGTTTTGCAGGTGAACCAGCTGTCTCCCTATCACATACCAGAAAAACCCCTTTAGGCCAGTACTAAAACTACACACTGCTCCCTGATGTCATTGCTACGTCTATATTATGCTTCTGGAGTTCAGTATCAGAACTGCTACCACTATAAAGATAGATCTAAAAAAATTGCAGAATATTGCATACAAAAACAATATAGTAAAAAGTGAACATCCTCTTGAAGAGCTCAGGCATAATACATTTTAATAGCTCCATACTAAATTTGAGAGTATAAACTTACAATAGAGCTTATATAAAAGTCTATAGGACCTGTGAACTCCAATTTGCATCCAATTTCCATCAGATGCCACATTTGTGAGGCCTTGCTTTTAGGTGAGAATAATACCATTCCATAGTATGGGAAGTGCAGATACTACATAATGGCAATTCAGGTAATGTGCCGGGCACTGTGCACTGTTATGTGCTTGATGCTTAAAAGTATAAGATGTATTATATCTGAAATATATGCAATATTATTTAAGATTATATGAATCTATATTTTGTATTTATATTTAACTATTGCAAATAACCAGAGTTTTAGAATATTTTTAATCTATATTACATGTAATAATTTAAATAACAATACTTTACCAATATATATTATAAAATAATCCGCATATCCATTATAACAAGAATAATAGGATGTGGAATAGTATTTGGACAAATAAACCTATGATCTTATATATACTTTATAGTCCCAGAGGAATTTGCTAATAAGAGATTAATACAGACATGCATTGCTTTAAAATAATAATGATTTCCCCAAGGGAAATTAGTACTGTGTGAATTGCATATTAATTGCAGTTTAAAGCCAGTTTTCCTCTAACACTTCTTCAAAACTGGTCAGAGAAGAAAGGTAGTTATAAAAAAAAACATAAGTATTAATGCTACTGTCCCCCACAGCTCTAGCATCACCACGCGTTGGTCAGAATTGTTATGGCTACCTAACCAGCACTGGACATTAGAACCCCGGCTTTAGGAAGCATACAACATGTGGTGTCACTTCCGGGTTGCCGGTAAGCCATGTGACCCCCAGTGCCTTCACTTCCAAAGACTGGAAGTGACAGCACTGGTAGTCAGATGGCTTAACGTTGACATCATGTAACGAATGGAAGAGGAGGCACAGGTGTTGCAGTGCACATTCATTTATTTCAATTTTCTTTTGTGGAACCACGGAACCACAACCCGAGATAGCTGTGCCTCCGGGCAAGACTTTCTTGCCCATCAATTTGCGACCGGAGGTACTCTCTTGGGCACACTCATCCAGGGTGGGTGGCCATTTTGGGGCAAAGAGGACATCTGAGTTGCTGGCGAGGACATACTGGTGGCCACATATGGTCCGTGACGTCAGGGAATACGTTCAGGCGTGCGTCTCCTGCGCAAAGAATAAGTCTCCTCGACAACGGCCAGCTGGGTTACTTTTCCCTTTACCGGTGGCAGACAGGCCCTGGGAGTGGTTGGGATGGATTTTGTGGTGGGCTTACCCAAGTCTCGGGGCTGCACCATCATCTGGGTGATAACCGACCACTTCTCCAAAATGGTGTACTTGGTGCCGTTACCACGGTTACCGTCTGCATGGGACTTGGCAGCATTATTCATCAGGCATATTTTCCGCCTACACGGTATGCCAGACAAAATTGTCAGTGATAGAGGTCCCCAGTTTGCGTCTCGGTTCTGGAGAGAGCTGTGTCATTTACTCAGCATTGAGTTGAATCTCTCCTCTGCATACCATCCCGAGACGAATGGGTTGGTAGAGAGGGCCAACCAGACCTTGGGCACATACTAGCGACATTTTGTCTCTGCCAGGCAGGATGACTGGGTATCCTTGCTACCGTGGGCTGAGTTCGCTCTAAATAATGCAGTGGCTGACTCCACCGGACAGACCCCATTCCTCCTGAACTACGGTCAACATCCGACGGGTACCAGTGCCCATGCCCGTGTCTTCCGCCGATTCCAGGGTGGCAGACTGGACTGTGGAGGCACGGGACATTTGGGACCGCACCCAGGATGCCATTCAGGCCTCCAAAGAGAGGATGAGGTCTTCGGCCGATGCCATTCGGCGCCCCGCTCCTACATTTGCTCTGCGTGACCTAGTGTGGCTTTCTGCCCGAAACATCAGGCTACGTGTAGAGTCCACCAAGTTGGCACCTCACTTTTTTGGCCCCTTTAAAGTTCTTGAGCAGGTGAACCTGGTGGCTTACCGCCTAGCTCTTCCGCCTCGCCTTGGTATCACCGACACCTTTCACGTCTCCCTCCTGAAACCCGTGGCCATTTCCCAATTTTCAGGTCATCTTCCGGGACGTCGGGTTCATCTACCGATGATCATGAGGTGAACGCCATTGTTGGGTGCAAGGTGGTACGAGGCAAAAAATTTTATTTTGTGGATTGGAGGAGTTATGGGCCTGAGGATAGGTCCTGGGAGCCTGCCGAGCATGTTCACGCTCCGCAGCTCATCGCTACCTTTGAGCGCAGCGAGGCCCAAAGAAAGGGAGGCCCCAGGAGGGGGTAATGTTAGGGGAGTCTCGAACCAGTCCCGCTACGGTCCCCCATCCATCTCCGTCCGCAGTGGAGCCTGCTCAGCAGAGACGTTGGTCCCAGCGTCTTGCCCATTCCAATACTGTGCAGAGACTTGCTGCTGCCCTTCCTGGATCTTCTATTATAGCCAGTGCTGGAGCAGACGTCTTTGGGACGAAGTCCTGCGTTTCCCCTTCTGAGCATGCCCAGGGTAAGATCTCTCATTGGAGATCAGGGGTCACATGTTCAGGTACTGCAGAAGCTCCTATTGGTCCACCAGGAAGGTCCTGAAACTAATGTGTTTTGGAACAGTTTCTCATTGGTCCTTGTTTCTGGCAGGTCCTGTAGCTGTTACTATAAAAGGGTGGCATGGCTAGACAGCCATGCACTAGTATCAATTGCATTATGTGCTTTGCGCCAGTGTGATCAGGCACGCATGTGGTTAGGGCTCGGCTGAAATAACCTAGAATCGGCACTCCGTGAGGAGTTGGCAGTGGTAGGCTGCTGAAAGCCTAGAATCCGGCTTCTCCGGTGAGGAGATTGCTTGATTGCGTTGCTGTCTGCATGATCACGGACTGCTATCTGCACAGCAGTTATCTGCGTATCCCTGTGGTGTTAACAGGACACAGTCTTTTTCTCAGCGGCTCTGTGACGCAACAGGGTTCGCTTTATAACGCTGGTTCAGCGCCCTAGCGTTTTACTTTGCGGCTCACTGAAGCTAAGTGAGTTCGCACTTATCGCCATATAGCGCTAAGGCATTCCCGTTAGCGGCTCTGGGGATTAACAGAGTTCGCACTTACTGCCACAGCGCGCTACGGCGTTTATTTTAGCGACTCTGTGGGATAACAGAGTTTGCTGCTTTCGCCGTCTTACTAGCAGCGGGCTTAGCCTGCACGGTGGACCCCGGGCTGCGAACGCACCTCTCTACTATATCTATTAGGTGCGTTCCGCAGACCCTAACAGTATGTTGATGTGTACCCCACAGGGGGAAATGTTTGTCAGCCTATACACTTACTGTATGGGCATTACAAGTATAGGAGTCCCGCTCCTTTAAGTTGGGAAGATCTATTTCTGAGGCCATCCTCCACGTCTCTTCCGACACCACCACAAGATCACCAGGGTGACCGTGTTCCGTGATGCAACAGCCACGTTAGAGTTTTCAAGGGTGTTTATGATGCCCGTAACAAAAATTTTCACAAAGTATGTTGATGTGTACCCTGTAGAGTGATATGTTTGTTAGCCCATACATTTTGTGTATGGGCATTATAAGTATAGGAGACCCGCTTTTTTCTAATGGTAAAAAATTTTTATGAGGCCCTCCTTCACATTTCTTCAAAGGGGAATAGGGGTGCGTGCAAATTTGGGGCAGACCTTGCATTCACTGCATAGCCAAACAGTATGGGAGACCCAGTTCCTAATAGTGGGAATTGTAGGGGTTGCTCCGCTGCTTCAACAATGAAATTCTCCACTTTTGGGTCTTCATCCTCAACACTGCAATTCTCCACTTTAGTTTATTCAGCCTCAACACTGAAATGCTCCACTGCCAGGTGTTCTTTATCCTCAACACTGCAATGCTGGATCCACTGCAGTTTCTTCAGCCTCAGCACTGAAATTCTCCACTGCAGGATTTCCAGATTCAACACTGACAATCTCCACTGCCGGGTCTTCATCTTTAACACTGAAATTCTCCAATGCAGGTTCTTCAGGCTCAACAATTCACTGCATAGCCAAACTGTATGGGAGTACCAAATTACTAGGAACAATGCTTTCAGGTGTCCGTCCAGTACGTCGGTTCAAAGAGTTATTGGGGTGCGTGTAACTTTCGGGCAGGGCATGCCTTGCATTCATTGCATAGGCTAACAGTATGGCAGTACCAAATGAAAAAAATGGCAACTTTGGTTTATGTGGCCATCCACTACATCAGTTGAAAAGGTTATAGGGGTACGTGTAACATTGGGGCAATGCAGGCCTTGCATTCACTTCATGGGCAAGCTGCATGGGAGTAAAAAAAATAAGCATAATGGGAACTTTTGTTTCATGAGGCCATCCACTACGTCAGTTCAAAGGGTTATTGGGGTGCGTGTAACTTTGGGGCAAGACAGGCCTTGCATTCAATGCACAGGCAAACACTATGTGAGACCCACTGTCTTATAATGGGAACGGTTTTTCATGAGGCCTTCCTGTATGTCTCGTCTAAGAGGTATGGGGGTGCTTCTTAATTTTTGGCAGCCCAGCCAATCACTGCATAGGCAATAACAGTATAGGAGACCCACTGTTTAATAATGGGAACAACAAAGCATAGACAGGTGATGGCCTTTTAAGAATATTAATGCTGCCGGATGCCCCTATAAAAATAGGCTTTCTGACTTTCAGAGTCCCTCCTTCATAAATTAAACAGGATGTGTCTGATGATGTGTAACACACCACATGGCCAGCTAAGGTTGTTAAATGTTAAAATCACATTTCCCTGCGAATGCATTTGTATTGGTTGAAAGCAATGCTAAAGTTGAGAAACGCATCAAAAACGCTAAGTGTGTACATAGCCCAAGTCGTAGAGGTACATTTTTTGGGGGGGGTTATTTATTTTGCCTTACATACAAATCGTCACCCTGGAAAGGATGTTTCTTAACATATTTTACAGGAAAATCCATTTTGGTTTTGTTTTTGTATTTTTTAGTGTGCGCCTGTAAAAGTGGCATAACACTCTGACAACACTCTTCACAGCAGTGACCTAGGAGTCATAAATGCTTCCAGGGGTCTTCCCCATTATGTTCCCATGTTATTTCTGCCCTGTTCCCTTAGATTTCTGACGTTTTGATATCCTAGAAAGACCTCCGGGGAGGGAGGGGGCGCTGCAAAAAGCTATGGCTTCCCATAAACTTACATTGGGCTTGTTGCTTGGGTTGTGCACCGGAGCATTCCAATTTGCTCTACCCGAGCAACGAGCACCCATGTATTTTAGTGCCCCCCTCACTAGGGGGACCCCGCGCCATTTTTTAAAATTATTATTTATTTAAATAATTTAAAAAAAGCATGGGGACCCCTATATTCTTAATAACCAACCTTGCTGAAGCTGACAGCTGAGGGTTACAGCCCCAAGCTGTGAGTTTTGCCTGGTTGGTTAAAGAAAATAAGGGAGAACCCACATCGGGCTTTGCATTAATTTATTTAGCTATAGCGCAGGCGGCAGGGGAGGAATGCCCTCTTCCTCCTATCCTATTGTCACTGTTATTAGCAGCAGCAGGTGTCGGATGATGGGAGAAATAGTCCTAAAAGCCTCCACCTGCTATCATCATTCAGACTTTATAATAACTCTCATCATTCTGGCCTGCTCGTGCCGATCGCCGGCAGAGCAGAGGAGAATGATGAGAGCCATGTTCAGCACCCACCTCCGGGGAACAGCTTTTAGGCTGGAGTCACACTAGTGAGAAATACAAACGAGTGCTATGCGAGAAAAAATCGCATAGCACTCGGACCTATATTAATCTATGGGGCAGCTCCCATCAGCCGATTTTTTTTCTCGGCAGTATTATACGGGCTGAGAAAATCGCAGCATGCTACGATTGTTACCGTATTACGCCCGTAAGACGCCAATGCAAGTCTATGGAGGAGAGAAAAATACGGATAACACACGGCTCACACGTGTGACTTGCGAGAAATACGCACTGGTGTCCTTTAGAAAAGCCGGCAATTCAGTGCCGTGTACTGTAAAATCACACTGACATGTTTAATAAAGAATCGAAAGAATAGATATATACACATAGAATACATAAATATGTATATACGTGTCATTGAGATATATATAGATCTCATATATATATATGAGATATATCTCATATATATATATAACTATATATATATATATATATATTTATAGTTTATAGAGTTCTACATAGCATAATAGCCGCTAAATCAATTGCAGGCTTCTGTAAAAATCATTACCGAACCTGACATGATATGACACATGGTTTACATATAGTAAACCATGTCATATCAAAACGATCTATATATTTTAGTGTTTCATAAATTTGTTAGTTTGTGTTAGGAAAAATTTGGAAATCAAGGGGTTAAGTTTAAGGCTATAATCACAAAAATTGTGCGGGCTCCGGCTGGCGTCACATAGGTTGCGCAGATTCCCCACTTGACCCGCGGTGAACTGACAGGAAAAAGTTCAGAAACTTTCCCATGCTAATCAGTTCATCCCCGGTCAGGCGGGGAGCCTGCACAGACATGACTTCATTCATTCTGCAGTGGTTTACAGCCAGGCCGGTAGCATTAGCACCGCTCCCTGTTGTAAACTAGTTAACCCCTTGTGATGGATTGCAGCGTGGGACCTGATTGAATGGCGGAGAGGTATGATATAGTTGTTTTTTTTTTTTTTTTGATTACAGGAGAACAAGGGATTTAGTTGGAATGGCAACATAATAAATTTGGTCAAAAACTTTGTGTAATTATTTCATTAAAATTATTTTTAATTAATGTGTATGTGTCATTTTTAACCCTTTACTACTATAGAATTAATAATGGATAGTTGTCTTACTGACACCTTATTAAACCGTATTAATGTCACCTTTCAATAGCAAGGTGACCATAACCCCTTATTAACCCATGAGCCACCGCTAAAGGCAATGGGAATAGAGAGGCCAGAAAAGGTGCATCTAATAATAAATGTGCCTTTTTCTGGGGTGGCTGGGGCCAGATGTTAGTAGCCAAGGGGGCACAAAAACAATGGTCCCTCTCTAGGCTATTAATATCTGTCCTCAGTCACTGGCTTTCCCTCTCTGGCTGAGAAAATACCGCAGGAGCCCAGGCATTTTTTTCAATGAATTTACCTGTTAATTTAACACCTACATGTCCAAAATTTTTCACACATACACTAGTCTAATTATTAGTCAAAAAAATATTTAAAAATAAATGAAATGAAATGTTTTACTGTATATAAACCATGTGTCATTTCATGTTGGGTTCTGTAATGATTTTACAGAAGCCAGCAATTGATTTATCGGCCATTATGCTATGTAGAACTCTATGAACTATAAATATATATATGCAGTACAGACCAAAAGTTTGGACACACCATCTCATTTAAAGATTTTTCTGTATTTTCATGACTATGAAAATTGTAAATTCACACTGAAGGCATCAAAACTATGAATTAATACATGTGGAATTATATACTTAACAAAACAGTGTGTAATAATTGAAATTATGTCTTATATTCTAGGTTCTTCAAAGTAGCCACCTTTTGCTTTGATGACTGCTTTGCACACTCTTCACATTCTCTTGATGAGCTTCACTAGAGATGAGCGACTTTGCCTCCGGGAGGGTCAAGTCGGGTTTCGGACCCCCAGACTTTACCAAAAGTCGAGTCGAACGAAATCGGCCGACTATCGGCAAAAATCGGAGTTCCGAACGAAACCCGACCCCAATGCCAGTCAATGGGGAATAAAAGTCGTCATTTAGTGGAGGACTGTCAACACACCTACAGTGACCATTTCAATGCCAACGACATCAATTCTTATTACCCTAGAACGCATGACCATAAAAATCTACACATTCACGTACCTGGGGCCTTTTAGGCCCGTGTGCAAATAACATGGAATAACTGAAACAAAAATAATTAGTTTATTTGAAAATTGAAAAGTAAGGATACATTCCCACTACATTATAATTATGTGCAAAAACAACAAAAAAGTAAAGTACACGGGCTTAAAACGCCCAATATATGCATGCTATATAATAACGTTTTTTTTTGTCTAAACGTTTTTATATAAAAGTTGTAGTAAACATGGTGCAGGAACAGCAGGAATATCTCTTTTCAAACTTTCCTTTTCAACTTTACTGATGACCCCAACAATTTTCACATGTTATCTGTTCGGAAGAATGTTCCTTGCAGACATTTTGTCCACAAGTAGTACAGATATGCACATGTACGGGCCTAAAAGGCCCCAGTTATGTGAATATGGGGTATTCCCAAAAGAGAGTTGTTATACCGAAATGCCTGTAACATAAAAATAAATGAACAACTGGAAATGACAAACAACTATATACCTGAGGAATACCTAGAGTTTCAAAATTCTAACTAAAGTAATCTTGCAGAAAATAGAAAACAATTAACAGGGCAGGCCTGCGAGGCCCCAGGTATGCGTTCTAGTTAACTTGTCAACCTTAATTTACCTTATAATAATAGCAACGCATTGAAAACTGGTGGTTACTTGGCTAAAGTTGTGTGGGGGGGTACAGCCCAGTTAGGGAGGTGGAAAAACTGGCATATGTTGAGGTGTAGGCTGGATGTTCAGCAGCTGCAAATAGAGGAATTGGAGAAGTCATAGGAAGAGGGGACAAAGCGAGCCATTTTGCTGGCAACCTATGTGTCATCAGGGGAAGATGGTATAAAATTCTTTGAAACCCAGGCATGGTTCATTTTAATGAAGGTGAGATCACCTACATTTTGGGTCGACAGCCGGGTCCTTCTTTCTGTCAGGATTAATCCAGCAGCACTGAAGACTCTTTCTGATAGCACACTACCAGCAGGGCAAGCGAGCTCCTGTAAGGCATATTGTGCCAATTCAGGCCAGGTGTCCAGTTTACAGGCCCAGTAGTCAAAGGGGAATGAACTCTGAGGGAGAACATCGATAGGGGAGGAGAGGCAATTTTGAACTATAGTTGACAGCTGTTGTCTCCTTTTTGTTGCAATCGATTCAGTATTACCAGTCGTGTGAGCGGTACTCGAGAAATCAGTCCACAACATGGTCAAGAAACCCCTGTCTCCAACGCCACTTCGGCTGTGTGCACCACGAGCACCTCTTCCATGTTGCCCAGTACGGCTCGTGGTAGAACCTGCACCGCTGCTGTGTGCTGGGAATGCTCTAACAAACGGTTTACCAGAGTTGCTTGTTTGTTCACCGATATTAGCTCTAGGTTCTCTTGTGGCATGATGTTCTGTACTTTGCCTTTATAGCGTGGATTCAGGATGCTGGCCAACCAGTAGTTGTCATCCTTCATAATTTTGGCAATGCGGGGGTCCCTTTTTAGGATCCGCAAGAGATAATCACACATGTGGGCCAATGTTCCAGGTGTCAATGATGCACTGCCAGTGGTGGGTGGAGGAGCACTTTCTGCCAAATACACATCCCTCCAGTCACGCACAAATCCTGGACCTGACCTTGGCAAGCCAACATTTTCTCTTGCCCCCTGAGAAGCATCCTCCTCCCCAAAATAATCATCACCTCATCCTCCTCCTCTTCCTCTTCTTCCTCCACCTTGTCCAGGACAATTCCCTGAGCAGACAATGCCTGACTGTCATCAAGGCTTCCCTCCTTCTCCTCCGCTGCAGATGCCTGATCCTTAATGTGCGTCAAAGATTGCATGAGTAGACGCATAAGTGGGATGCTCATGCTTATGATGGCGTCGTCTGCGCTTACCAGCTTGTTGTGAATGAGCAGAGGCTCCCTCTGGTGGTTACAGACAGTACTGAACCTTCCAGCGAGGAATGGCAATCTGGGATCACTGACTGGACTGATATAAGGGATGTTCCCTCCCATGATGGTCGCCGGTGATGAATTGTTCTGGTTTCAATTGTGGTTCCTGGTTCATTTGGAAGTTTGCTGGTGTCTTGCCTGCGTCTGCTGCTTTCAGATAAGATATTTTCTGCTTTTCTTTTTGTGCTTGCTATTTGCAAAGTTTTCTGCACATTTGTGGAGGACAGTCGGGTCCCCTCCTGGGGCCTGTGCTCCTCACAGTTTGTCTGTAGCCACTGTTGTTTATTCATTTGCTTTTTCCTGCTTTTTCAGCGGCTGCAGCTCGGTTTTGTTCACACTGAGATCTGATTTAGTGGGTGGTGAGATCGTGTGATCTCAGTATTTTTGTAATCAGAATTGTTGGATTTTTGTAGGGTATTCTGGGTTGCAGAAAATAATCTCTCCTGTCCTATCCTATTTAGTCAGTTTGTGGCCCCAGCGTTTGCTCATTCTATTTTCTGTCTGTGTCCGTGCTTTCTTCTTGTCTAACCGCCATTACATGTTTGGGGGCTTCCTGGTAGATAGCTTTCATCTTTCTGCCTTTAGGTGTAGTTATCTCTCAGGCTGTGACGAGGCGTCTAGGATCAACGTAGCAACACTCCACGGCTACCTATAGTTGTGTGGTTAGTTTAGGAATCTGCAACCCATTAGTTACCAACATCTCAGGTGTTCGGCTGCCGGGTGTTGTTCCTGTCCTCCTCAGCTACCTAACATAACACCAGCCGTGTGCATTCCTCAAAACACTGAAGGACTTTACAGAGGTCTTTCAGCCTTGACCACTGCACACCCGACAACTCGACATCTTCCCTCAAACTGCCTGCCCATGTCTCCTCCCACAAATGCATTACAGCCTGCCTCTGTTCGCACAGCCTCTCAACCATGTGCATGGTGGAGTCCCACCTAGTTGCAACATCTATGATTAGGCGGTGCTTGGGGAGGTGGAGCGATCGCTGCAGCCTCTGCATACGACTGGAGTCTACGGGCGAGCGACGGATGTGCGAGCACAGTCTTTGCACCTTATGGAGAAGGGCTGGTAACTCCGGATAATTATTTATGAAGCACTGCACCACCAGGTTCAAGGTGTGAGCCAGGCAAGATATGTGTCTGAGTTTTGCCAGGGCTATGGCCGCCACAAAATTACGGCTGTTATCACTGACTACCTTGCCTGGCTCAAGATGTAGACTGCCCAGCCATGACTCAGTTTCTCACTGCAAGTAGTCGGCCAGTACCTCCGCGGTGTATCTGTTGTCACCCAAAGACATCATTTTTAAAACAGCCTGCTGAAGCTTACCACTAGCTGTTCGATAGTGGGACACCTGGTGTGCAACACTGGCAGCTGTGGATGAAGTGCTTGTGCGACTGCGCTCTGTCGACGAGCTTTCGCTTCTGGAGGAGGAGGAGGAGGGTTGAATGCCTATAGCCAACTGTTGCCTATACAGTAGGCTAGGCAGCACTGTCCCACAGCCGCTGTCCCCTGTGGACCTTGCATCCACCACACTCACCCAGTGCGCAGTGATGGACACGTAACGGCCCTGGCCATGCCTACTGGCCCATGCATCTGTTGTGAGGTGCACCTTTCCACTCACTGATTGTTTGAGTGCATGGACAATGCGGTCTTTCACATGCGGGTGGAGCACAGGGATAGCTTTTCTAGAAAAGAAGTGACGACTGGGTAGGTCATAGCATGGGACAGCTTAGGCCATGAGCTCTCGGAATGCTGCACTTTCAATGAAACGGAAGGGCATCATCTCTAATGAGATCAGTTTGGCAATGTAGGTGTTCAAAGCCAGTGTATGCGGATAAGAGGATGAGTACTTTCTTGTCCTACTCAGAGTCTCTGCTAGGGTGAGATGGATTTGAGAGCTGCATATGGTAGAACTATTAGTGGGCATGGCGGACTGAGAGGGGGTTGGTGATGGTGGTGGTGATGATGGCCTAGATGCAGTCTATCATTGGAAAAACATTGTGATTCCCTGACTGCTGTGGCCTTGTGACGACACCTCAACATTTCTTGCTGGTGGTGTGCTTATCGGTGGGCTTACAGTGGTGGAAGCGATGTAGCGATGCTGGCTACCTTAAGTCAGAGCAGGTGCACTTGTGCTACCTGAGGTTTTGAAGTCCGTCCATGCTTGCAAGTGCATGGTGTTTACATGTCTAAGCATGCAACTGGTATTCAAATTTCAGAGATTTTTCCCTCAGCTAAAGGTCCTTCCACACTTCTTACAGATAACCTTTTCCTCACCAATCGGATTTTGGACTTTGGCGCTCGTTTTGCGGACCGCATTGCCGACTTCACGCTAAGGATGAGTTTCGGTCGGTGAAACCCGACTTTGGCAAAAGTCGGCGACTTATGAATCTGGCCGACCTGTTTCACTCAACTCTAGTTTTCACTTCATAGGTGTGCGCTGTCAGGTTTAATAAGTGGGATTTCTGGCCTTATAAAATGGGTTGTACCATCAGTTGTGTTGTGCAGAAGTCTGGTGGATACACAGCTGATAGTACTACTGAATAGACTGTTAGAATTTGTATTATGGCAAGAAAAAAGCAGCTAAGTAAAGAAAAATGAGTGGCCATCTTTACTTTAAGAAATGAAGGTCAGTCAGTCTGAAAAATTGGGAAAACTTTGAAAGTGTCCACAAGTGCAGTTGCAAAAGCAATCAAGCGCTACAAAGAAACTGGCTCACATGAGGACCGCCCCAGGAAAGGAAGACCTAAAGTCACCTCTGCTTTTGAGGTTACGTGTTCTGTTTAGGTAGCTGAAGAGAAAAAGCAAAAACAGTAATACACCAGAGAGGCTGGAACCTATTGGATTGCAGTAACCTGAACTAACCACACAACTAGAGGTAGCTATGGAGCGTTCCTACGTTGATCCTAGACGCCTCGTCACAGCCTGAGAGATAACTACACCTAAAGGCAGAAAGAAGAAAGCTATCTGCCCCGGAGCAGATCCCCAAAGAAAATAGGAAGCCCCCAAACATGTAATTACGGTTAGACAAGAAGAAGCACGGACACAGACAGAAAATAGAATGTGCAAATGCTGGGGCCCAATCTGTCTAGACAGATAAGTACAGGAAAGGATTCTTACTGCAATCCAAAAAAAATACCAACTCTTCTGATTGCAAAAACACCTGATATCACACGATCTCAACCACCTAAATCAGATCTCTAGTGTAACAAAACTAAGCCACAGCCACTGAAAAAACAGGAAAAAGCAAATGAACAAATAATAGTGGCTTCAGATAAACTGAGAGGAGCACAGGCCCCCAGGAGGGGACCCGGCTGACCTAGACAGAAGTGCAGGGAAGTATGCAAAAAGCAAGCACAAAAATAAAAGCAGAAAATATCTTATCTGAAAGCAGAAGATGCAGGCAAGACTCAGCAAACTTCCAAATGTACCAGGAACCACAATTGAAACAAGAACAATTGATCACCGGCGACCATCATGGGAGGGAACCTCCCTTATATCAGTCCAGTCCGTGATCCCAGATTGCCATTCCTTTCTGTGAGGTTCAGTACTGTCTGCAACCACCAGAGGGAGCCTCTGCTCAGAAACCATCTCCAGCACATTCATAACAGTTACGTTTATCCTAGTCACCAGCCTCAGAAATCGCAGGTTTACAGCAACTCAGATTAGAGACCAGGTCAATGCCACACAGAGTTCTAGCAGCAGACACATCTCTACAACAACTGTTAAGAGGAGACTTTGTACAGCAGGCCTTCATGGTAAAATAGCTGCTAGGAAACCACTGCTAAGGACAGTCAACAATCAGAAGGGACTTGTTTGGGCTAAAGAACACAAGGAATGGACATTAGACCAGTGGAAATCTGTGCTTTGGTCTGATGAGTCCAAATTTGAGATCTTTGGTTCCTACCACCGTGTCTTTGTGCGACGCAGATGAACGGATGGACTCTACGCTATGCCTGGTTCCCATGGTGAAGCATGGAGGAGGAGGTGTGATGGTGTGGGGGTGCTTTGCTGGTGATACTGTTGGGGATTTATTCAAAATTGAAGGTGTACTGAACCAGCATGGCTACCACAGCATCTTGCAGCGGCATGCTATTTCATACGGTTTGCGTTTAGTTGAACCATCATTTATTTTTCAACAGGACAATGACCCCAAACACACCTCCAGGCTGTGCAAGGGCTATTTAACCAAGAAGGAGAGTGATGGGGTGCTACGTGAGATGATCTGGCCTCCACAGTCACCAGACCTGAACCCAATCAAGATGATTTGAGGTGAGCTGGACCGCAGAGTGAAGGCAAAAGGGCCAACAAGTGCTAAGCATCTCTGGGAACTCCTTCAAGATTGTTGGAAGACCATTTCCGGTGACTACCTATTGAAGCTCATCAAGAGAATGCCAAGAGTGCGCAAAGCACTCATCAAAGCAAAAGGTGGCTACTTTGAAGAACCTAGAATATAAGACATATTTTCAGTTGTTACACAATTTTTTGTTAAGCATATAATTCCACATGTGTTAATTCATAGTTTTGATGCCTTCAGTGTGAATGTACAATTTTCATAGTCATGAAAATACAGAAAAATCTTTAACTGAGAAGGTGTGTCCAAACTTTTGGTCTGTACTGTATATGTCTCAATGACATGTACAGTGCCTACAAGTAGTATTCAACCCCCTGCAGATTTAGCTGGTTGACACATGCGGAATTAACTTGGCATTGTGACATTTGTACTGTAGATCAGCCTGGAAGTGGGAAATGCACTGCAGCAAAATTTTTTTTTTTTTTAAAAAACGTTAAAAGTTAATTCAGAGTGTCATTTATTATTCAACCCCTCAAACCACAAGAATTCTGTTTGGTCCCCCTAAAGTATTAAGAAGTAGTTCAGGCACCAAGAATAATGAGCTTCACATGTGTGGATTAATGATCTCTTTTGCCAGCCTTTTCTGACTATTTAAGACCCTCCCCAAACTTGTGAACAGTACTCATACATGGTCAACATGGGAAAGACAAAGGAGCATTCCAAGGCCATCAGAGACAAGATCGTGGAGGGTCACAAGGCTGGCAAGGGGTACAAAACCCTTTCCAAGGAGTTTGCCCTACCTGTCTCCACTGTTGGGAGCATCATCCGTAAGTGGAAGGCTTATGGAACTACTGTTAGCCTTCCACGGCCTGGACAGCCTTTGAAAGTTTCCTCCCGTGCCGAGGCCAGGCTTTTCCGAAGAGTCAAGGCTAATCCAAGGACAACAAGGAAGGAGCTCCGGGAAGATCTCATGGCAGTGGGGACATTGGTTTCAGTCAATACCATAAGTAATGTTCTCCACCACAATGGTCTCCGTTCCAGACGAGCCCGTAAGGTACCTTTACTTTCAAAGCGTCATGTCAAGGCTCGTCTACAGTTTGCTCATGATCACTTGGAGGACTCTGAGACAGACTGGTTCAAGGTTCTATGGTCTGATGAGACCAAGATCGAGATCTTTGGTGCCAACTACACACGTGACGTTTGGAAACTGGATGGCACTGCATACGACCCCAAGAATACCATCCCTACAGTCAAGCATGGTGGTAGCAGCATCATGCTGTGGGGCTGTTTCTCAGCCAAGGGGCCTGGCCATCTGGTCCGCATCCATGGGAGGATGGATAGCACGGCCTACCTGGAGATTTTGGCCAAGAACCTCCGCTCCTCCATCAAGGATCTTAAGATGGGTCGTAATTTCATCTTCCAACAAGACAACGACCCAAAGCACACAGCCAAGAAAACCAAGGCCTGGTTCAAGAGGGAAAAAGTCAAGGTGTTGGAGTGGCCTAGCCAGTCTCCTGACCTTAACCCAATTGAAAACTTGTGGAAGGAGCTCAAGATTAAAGTCCACATGAGACACCCAAAGAACCTAGATAACTTGGAGAAGATCTGCATGGAGGAGTGGGCCAAGATAACTCCACAGACCTGTGCCGGCCTGATCAGGTCTTATAAAAGACGATTATTAGCTGTAATTGCAAACAAGGGTTATTCCACGAAATATTAAACATAGGGGCTGTATAATAATTGACCCACACTTTTATGTTTAAAATTTATTAAAATTCAACTGAGCAACATTACTTTTTGTTTTATAAGATTTATGCTTCTGTTAATAAATCCTACTCTCGTTTGCAGTTTGAAGGCTCTAACTTATTTGCATCTTATCAAACCAGCTAAATCTGCAGGGGGTTGAATACTACTTGTAGGCACTGTATATATATATATATATATATATATATATATATATATATATATATATATGTATGTATTCTATGTATATATCTATTCTTTCGTTTGTGCTTTAAAACCTGTCATTGGGATCCATTATATGTCCATTTTGCAAGCCGGCGAGAAAATCACATCATACGGATGCAAAACGGATGTCACACTGATGATAAGATGCGAGAAAATCACTTCCTCGCATTATAATTGGATGACATATGGATGACTGTTCATGAAACATTTGTGCGATTCTGGTCCGTGAAAAACGGATCGTATTTTTATACGTTGTGTGTGACTTCAGCCTTACTGTAGTGTTTCTTCCCCGTTGGCCCTCCGTGTGGTACTGAGGTGGCACATGGTGGCCACACATGTGCTGCAAGTATTACACACATGGACACAAGGACATGTATCTCTCCGGTACCCGTTTTTTCCGGTGCCGGAAATAAACGTAAGTATGAAACCAGACTTAGTCTGCATGTGTGACTGTGTGACTGCCTACAGTCACCAATAGGTTACTGAAAAATCAGAATCAGGCAGCAAGAATTTTATTGTACAGCTATGTAGCTACTTGACAGGAAGCAGAAGTTTGGTAATGTGAAGAAAATTGAGCTTCAACCTAATAAATACATATAGTGTAATTAATCAGCAAAGAAACTTGGACTGATTAAATTATTGTGATATCAATATTTTTATTTTACATTAAATATCCAATAATGTAATAAAATACTAGTAAATGTTATATTGCATCATTTTAAAGATTATACATTTCATATCACTTCAATTATAACATAATTAACAAAAAAATGCCTTGAAAATAAATAGAACACACATAGTCATCTAATTAGTGTCAGAGGATAGAAATGTCTCTGCAGCGAAATCCTTAAGAGTCTAATTAGTATTTATTTTCAAATGGTCTCAATGCGACTGAATTCCAGTTAATTTAATGCGATACAAAAACAAATGTATCTGTTGTCCATAAAGTATTATCAAGAGTTCTCCTAATACAATACACTTGTGTTCTTCTAAAGATTTTATTTACAGCAAACAGAAGACTTAACTCTTTTATGGGTTATGTTTTGATTTTACACAATTATGGAGACCTAAATAAAATTCATATATTCCGAATGTAATATGACTGAAGCACTGACAGCATAAAAATATCATAACACATTTATTATGAATCCAAATAAAAAGGCAATTAAAGGGAATCTGTCACCCCAAAATTGCCATATCAGATAAAGATATGGCTGAATAGTGCGTCCCATAACAAAGCTAACGGTAGGTATCATATATCATGATACCACCCGTTTTCATATCAAAATACCGTTGTAAACTTCGGCTTTTTCCCTGTCAATCACGGTGGTCAGGTCAGAAGGGCAGCGTTTTTTCTCTCTCTCCCCCCCGCTCTTCGGCATCCGTTGCGTATCGCCGCCTGTGAATCCCACAGACGGCGTTCGGCTTCCCGCTATTGCGCAATTCAAAATCGGCCCGGCGCATGCGCAGTGTGCTTTGCACGACAGTGGACAAAGCATAAAATCAGTACAGCGCATGCGATACTCTTTCCTTGCCCCGGAAGTCGTCCAAGGCAAGCAGTCATTTCCGGGGCAGGTTTTGCAGGTTTTGCAGGTGTGTCCAATGAAAGGCAAGACTACTTAAGAAGGCTGTCCCACATTATTAAGCAGCCTACATTTTCTGCCAAAATGGGAAAGAAAAAGGATGTGTCGGCTGCTGAGAAGCAACAAATTGTGGAGTGTTTAGGTCAAGGCATGACTACAATCAACATTGCCAAGACACTTCATAGTGATCATCGCACAATCAAGGAGTATGTAGCTGATTCACAGTACACACGTGTGCGTGCTGATAAGGGAAAATTGAGGACTTTTTCCTACAGGCAATTACGTCAGGTTAAAAGAGCAGCGGAAAAAAAGCCTTGTCATAGCAGCAGCCAAGTTTTTGAAGCTGCTGGTGCCTCCAACGTCCCCCGAACAACAAGATGCAGGGTCTCCTTCAGAGGTTTGCAGCTGTGCGTAAGCCATGCTGTCGACCTCCTCTATCCACTGCACACAAGCAGAAATGGCTCCAGTGGGCCAAACAATACATGAAGACTGACTTCAAAACTGTTTTGTTCACCGATGAGTGCTGTGCAACGCTCGATGGTCAGAATGATGGAGTGGAGGATGGCTGGTTGATGAACAACCCATGCAAACACGGCTACGGCGCCAACAAGGAGGAGGTGGAGTAATGTTTTGGGCTGGAATTATGGGGAGAGAGACTGTCGGCCCCTTTAGGATCCCTGAAGGGGTAAAGATGAACTCCATAGTGTATGTTGAGTTTCTCAAACAGCACTTCCTGCCATGGTTCAAGAAGAAGAACCGTGCATTCCGCAGCAAGATCATTTTCATGCATGATAATGCACCGTCTCATGCTGCAAATAACACATCTGCATCTCTGGCTGCTATGGGCATAAAAGGGGACAATGGTGTGGCCCCCATACTCCCCTGACCTCAACCCCATTGAGAACCTCTGGAGCATCATCAAAAGGTGTGTCTATGATGACGGGAGGCAGTTCACATCTAAGCAATAGCTCTGGGAGGGTATTCTGTCCTCATGCAAAACAATTGAAGCAGAAACCATCCAAAACCTGACAAATTCAATGGACGAGAGAGTTCAGAAGCTCCTTTCGAACAAGGGGTCCTATGTGCAAATGTAACATCACCTAGAATAAAGTTTTGAGTTGAAAACTGTTTGATTTCAGTTTGTAACAACATGTTAATGCTTACAATTTCAAAAATGACCATTTTTTTGTTCTTTATTAAAATGAAAATGTTGAAAACTCTGCTGTGCATAATAATTTGGAACATGCAGTTTGAGTAGGGAAAAAAAACACAGATGATGTCAGCTTACCCCAATGTTCGTGATGCACATAAATATCCTCACTCCTCGCACGGATGTGGCAGAGCAACCATAGCAAGCAAAAAAAAAGGAAAAATCCAGCGTGGAGCAGAGATGATTAAAAATAAAAATTCTTTAATGAGATTGGTTAAAAATAGACAGCAATATCAAGCAGTACAGACCCACATAAATATTTCTGTGGGTCTGTACTGCTTGATATTGCTGTCTATTTTTAACCAATCTCATTAAAGAATTTTTATTTTTAATCATCTCTGCTCCACGCTGGATTTTTCCTTTTTTTTTTTTCCTCCTCCTCCTTTTCCTTTTTTTTTTGCATGCAGTTTGAGTGTTTTATTTTTAAAAAAAATACTGTTATCATAGGCAGTTTGTACAAAAACCTTTAAATTGTACTCTAATAGTTATTTGACTGGAAAATTACAATGACTGAAATTCATATAGGTAATTTGGGAAAATCTGAGAAAATATTATTTGCATAATAATTTGGAACACAGTGCAGAGTTGAGCGAAACAGGTCGTTCATTTTCAAAGATTGCCGATTTTTGCCAAAGTCGCGTTTCATGAAACGAAACCCGACCACGGGGCGAGATCAGTCACGTGTTCGGCGACCATTTTGCCGAAGTCGGTTTTCCGAGGGACCCTTCTCCCTGCAGGACCCCGGATCCAAGACAGCCGCGGGGTCCTTCCAGGTCCTGCAGGGTGGCGGCTTCCTCAGTGCCTGCTGAGAGCAGGTGCTGAGAAAGCCTGCAGCTGTGCCTGTGACATCGCTGGTCTCACAGAGTGCTGTGCAAACTGTCAGACCAGCGATCTGAAATTATACAGTGATGTCCCACACTGGGACAAAGTAAAAAAGTTAAATAATTAAAAATAACGTGTAACAAAAAATCCTAAATAAAGAAAAAAAAATATTCCCCAATAAATTAATTTCTTCATGTAAACAAAAAAATAAAACAATAAAAGTACACATATTTAGTATGTCGCGTCCGTCACGACCCACCCTATAAACCTGTCCCACTGGTTAACCCCTTTAGTGAACCCCTTAAAAAAAACAAGGCAAAAAAATAGATTTATCATCATACCGCCGAACAAAAAGTGGAATAGCACGCGATAAAAAAAGCATATAAATAAACATGGTACCGCTGAAAACGTCATCCTCTACGTCTGGAGGAAAGAAGGTTTAGCCATAATCACAGATGCAGATTCTTTACTGTAAGAGCAGTAAGACTATGGAACTCTCTGCCGTCTAATGTTGTAATGAGTGATTCCTTACTAAAATTTAAGAGGGGACTGGATGCCTTTCTTGAAAAGTATAATATTACAGGTTATATACATTAGTTTCCTAGATACTGCGTTGATCCAGGGAGCTAGTCTGATTGCCGTATGTGGAGTCGGGAAGGAATTTTTTTCCCCAATGTGAAGCTTACTCTTTGCCACTTGGGGTTTTTTTTTGCCTTCCTCTGGATCAACATGTTAGGGCAGGTTAGGATAGGATATGGGTTGAACTAGATGGACTTAAAGTCTTCCTTCAACCTTAATAACTATGTTACTATGTTACTATCTTGTCCAGCAAAAAACAAGCCGCCATACAGCATCATCAACGAAAAAATAAAACGATGCAAAAATAATTATTTTTTATATATAAACGTTTTTATTGTATAAAAGTGCCAAAACATAAAAAAAATTATATAAATGAGGTATCGCTGTAATCGTACTAACCCGAAGAATAAAACTTCTTTATCAATTTTACCACACGCGGATACGGTATAAACGCCCCCCCAAAAGAAATTCATGAATTGCTGGTTTTTGTTCATTCTGCCTCCCAAAAATCGTAATAAAAAGGGATCAAAAAATGTCATGTGCTCCAAAATGGTACCAATAAAATTGTCAACTCGTCCCTCAAAAATAAGACCTCACATGACTCTGTGGGCCAAAATATGGAAAAATTATAGCTCTCAAAATGTGGTGATGCAAATAATATTTTTTGCAATAAAACGCGTCTTTTAGCGTGTGACAGCTGCCAATCATAAAAACCAGCTATAAATAGTAAATCAAACCCCCCTTTATCACTCCTTTAGTTAGGAAAAAATAATAAAATTAAAAAAAATGTATTTATTTCCATTTTCCCATTAGGGTTAGGGTTAGGGTTGGGGCTAAAGTTAGGGTTAGAATTGGAGCTAAAGTTAGGGTTAGGGTTAGGGTTGGGATTAGGGTTAGGGGTGTGTTATGCTTAGGTTTGTGTTTAGGGTTATGATTAGGGTTGGGATTAGGGTTAGGGGTGTTTTGGGGTTAGGGTTGGAGTTAGAATTGGGGGGTTTCCACTGTTTAGGCACATCAGGTGCTCTCCAAACGTGACATGGCGTCTGATCTCAATTCCAGCCAATTCGACGTTGAAAAAGTCAAATGGTGCTCCTTGCCTTCTGCTCTGCATGCCATATCAGCGTACTCAGGAAAAATTGCACAATAACTCATGTGGTCTAATTTCTTCTGGTACCCTTGTGAAAATAAAACATTGGGAGCGGAAATATCATTTTTGTGTAAAAAAAATATGATTTTTTATTTTTATGGCTCTACGTTATAAACTTCTGTGAAGCACTTGGGGGTTCAAGGTCCTCACCGCACATCTAGATCAGTTCCTTTGGGGGTCTAGTTTCCAAAATGGGGTCACTTGTGGGGGATTTCCACTGTTTAGACACATAAGGGGCTCTCCAAACGCGACATGACGCCCGCAGACTATTCCATCAAAGTTTGCAATGCCAAAAGTCACTACTTCCCTTTCGAGCCCCGACGTGTGCCCATACAGTAGTTTTATCCCACATATGGGATGTCAGCGCACTCAGGACAAATTGACCAATAACTTTTGGTGTCCAATTTCTCCTGTTACCCTTGGGAAAGTTAAAAACTGGGGACTGAAAGATCATGTTTGTGGAAAAAATATGATTTTATTTATTTTCACGCCCGGGCGTTATAAACTTCTGTGACGCACTTGGGTGCTCACCACACATTGTTAGCGCTGGCGGAACGCACCAAATAAATATAAATAATAGGTGCGTATACAGCCCGGGGTCCACAGTGCAGGCAGAGCCTGCTGCTAGTAAGATGGCACAATATGGCGGTATAAGCGAGCTCTGTTACTCCACAGAATCACTGATATAGAAGCTGTGGCACTATATGGCGGTAAGAGCGAACTCTGTTACTCCACAGAGTCACTGTGGTAGAGTCTGTGTCCTGTTAACCTCACAGGAACACACAGTTCACTGCAGAGCGGATAGCAGTCCGTGGTCATGCAAACAATAACGCAAACAGCCAACTCCTCACCGGAGTAGCCGGTATTCTAGAGGTTTTTTCAGCCAAGCACTGAACACATGCATACAAAAACTCCTCACTGGAGGTGCTGGTATTCTAGGGGCTTATTTAAGCCGAGCCCTAACCGCATGCGTATATGACCACACTGGCGCAAAGCACATAACAGAATTGATACTAGCGCATGGCCTTACGGCCATGCAACCCTTTTATAGCCGCTGCAACTGCAAGACCTTCCAGAACGAACCAATGGAAGCCTGCCCCAGAACTCGAGCAGTTTCAGGACCTTCCTGGAGGACCAATGGGAGTTGCTGCAGTACCTGAGCATGTGACCCCTGATCTCCAATGAGAGATCTTACCCTGGGCATGCTCAGAAGGGGAAAAGCAGGACTTAGTCCCAAAGTCGTCTGCTCGCTGCTGACCAGTACTGGCTATAATAGCAGAACCCAGAAAGGCAGCAGTACTCCTTTGCACAGTATGCGACTGAGCAAGACGCTGGGACCAACGTCTCTGCTGAGCAGGAACCACTGCGGCAGGAGAAGAATGGGAGACCGCAGCGGAGATGGCTCGAGGTTCCCCCTGTGCAGAGGCAGGAACTCGTCCCCTAACACGCATCTATATTCGTTCCTTTGGGGGACTATGTTCCAAAATGGGGTCACTTGTGGGGGGTTTCCACTATTTAGGCATATCAGGGGCTCTCCAAACGCGACATAACACCAGCAGACCATTCCATCAAAGTCTGCACTACAAAACGTCACTACTTCTATTCCGAGCCCTGACGTCGTGTGCCCATAGAGTAGTTTTCTCCCACATGTAGGGTATCAACATACTCAGGACAAATTGGAGAACAACTTTTGCTGTCCAATTTCTCCCAATACAATTGGGAAAATAAAAAATTGGTGATTAACAGATCATTTTTGTGGGAAAAAAATAGGCTTTTTTATTTTCATGCCCGGGCATTAAAAACTTGTGTGAAGCTCACCACAGATCTAGATAAGTTCCTTAGGTGGTCTAGTTTCCAAAATGTGGTCACTTGTGGGGGGTTTCCACTGTTTAGGCACATCAGGGGCTCTGCAAACTGAACATGACACCCATCAAAGTCTGCATTCCAAAATGTCATTACTTCCTTTCTGAGCCCTGCTGTGTTCCCAAACAGTGACCCCCCCACATATGGGGTATCAGCGTACTCAGGACAAATTGGACAACAACTTTTGGGGTCCAATTTCCTTGGGAAAAATCAAAAATTGGGGACTAGATTGTAATTTTTGCGGAAAAATTTTTTTTTTTCAAACCCAGGCATTATAAATTTTAAATTTTAGTGATACACTTGGGGGTTGACTGTGCTCACCACAGATCTAGATAAGTTCCTTAAGGGGTCTAGTTTCCAAAATGGTGTCACTTGTAGTTAGGCACATCAGGTGCTCTCCAAACACGACATCGCGTCCAGCCAATTCTGCGTTGGTAAAGTCAAACTGCGCTCCTTGCCTTCCGAGCTCTGCCATGCACCCAAACAGTGGTTTACCTCCACATCTTGGGTCTCAGCGCTCTCAGGACAAATTGCACAATCACTTTTGAGGTTTTGTTACCTTTGGTAAAAAAAAAAATTGGGTTGAAAAGATCATTTTTGTGGAAAAAATATGATTTTTTAATTTTAGGGCTCTACTTTATAAACTTGTGTGAAGCACTTGTGGGTTCAAAGGGCTCACCACAGATCTTGATAGGTTCCTTAGGGGGTCTAGTTTCTGAAATGGGGTCGCCTGTGGGGGGTTTCCGCTGTTTAGGCACATCAGGGGCAATCCAAATGCGACATGGCGTCCAATCTCGATTCCAGCCAATTTTGGTTTAAAAAAGTCAAATGGCGCTCCTTCCCTTCTGAGCTCTGCCGTCCACCCAAACAGTGGTTTCCCCCACACGAGGTATCAGCGTACTCAGGACAAGTTGGACAACAAATTTTGTGGTCCAATTTCTCCTGTTACCCTTGGGAAAATAAAAAGTTAGTGACTTAAATATCATTTTTTCATGCCCAGGCATTATAAACTTGTGTGAAGCACTTGGGGGTTCAAAGTGCTCACCACAGATCTAGATAAGTTCCTTAGGTGGTCTAGTTTCCAAAATGGGGTCACTTGTTGGGGGTTTCCACTGTTTAGGCACATCAGGGGCTCTGCAAACTGAACATGACACCCATCAAAGTCTGCTTTCCAAAACGTCATTACTTCCTTTCCAAGCCCTGCCGTGCTGCCAAACAGTTTTTCTTCCCTTCACATATGGGGTATCAGCGTACTCAAGACAAATTGGATAACTTTTGGGGTCCAATTTCCTTGGGAAAAATCAAAAATTGGAGACTAAAAAATCATTTTTGTGGATTTTTTTTTCACACCCAGGCATTATAAACTTTAATGAAAGACTTGGGGGTTCAAAGTGCTCACCACAGATCTAGATAAGTTCCTTAGGGAATATAGTTTCCAAAATGGTGTCACTTGTGGGGGGTTTCCACTGTTTAGGCACATCATGGCATCCAATCTCAATTCCAGCCAATTTTGGTTTGAAAAAGTAAAACGGCGCTCCATCCCTTCCAAGCCCTGCTGTGCACCCAGACAGTGGTTTTCCCCCACATATGGAGTATCGACGTACTCAGGAGAAATTGCACAACAACTTTTTCTGTCCATTTTCTCCTTTTACCATTGTTAAAATAAAAAAATTGTTTGTAAAAGATCATTTTTGTGACTAAAAAGTTAAATGTTCATTTTTTCCTTCCAAGTTGCTTCAGCTCCTGTGAAGCACCTGAAGAGTTAATAAACTTCTTGAATGTGGTTTTGAGTACCTTGAGGGGTGAAGTTTTTAGAATGGTGTAACTTTTGGGTATTTTCTGCCATATAGACCCCTTAAAGTGACTTCAAATGTGAGATGGTCCCTAATAAAATGGTTTTGTTTAATTTGTTGTAAAAATGAGAAATTGCTGGTCAACGTTTAACCCTTATATGTTGTGAACATTTTAGAGACAACGTCGGAGCTGAAGCTCCCTCTGATGGTTGCTGAGGGTATTGAACCTATCTTGAATACCAAGAGTCCTACACCCGCAGATAACGAGTGGGTGTCAGGTGATACTGACTGGCCTGATATAAGTGAGCTGATCTCCCATGATCCTCGCCGGTGATCAGTTGTGCTTCCTGGTTTAGTTTGGAATTCAGCTTGCTTTCCTGCTTGCGTTCAGATAAGTCTCTTTCAGTTTTTTTACTGTGGTTTGAATTTCTTGCTTTTTGCTGCTTTGCTTTTTGTCTTCAGCCGGGTCCCCTATGGGGGGCATTGGCTGGTCTCCGTTCGTGTTTTGTATTTGTTCATTTGGGGGGCATATAATCTTATTCGCATCCAGCACGGAAATGAATGGATGATGGCGTTTAATAACCCTGAGGGGCATTTTGAGTACCTAGTGATGCCTTTTGGGCTCACTAATGCCCCTTCCGTCTTCCAATCCTTTATGAATTAAATTTTCTGGGATTTTGTGGACAAATTTCTGATTGTTTATTTGGACGATATCTTGCTTTTTTCCGATGACTGCGATTCTCATATGGAACATGTTCGGACTGTATTTCGGATTTTGAGAGAAAACGCATTGTATGTGATGGGATCAAAATGTCTTTTTGGCGTACAGAAGGTTTCATTTCTGGGATTCATTTTGTCTCCGTTTGTTATTGAAATGGACCCGGTCAAAGTTCAGGCCATTTGTGATTGGGTTCAACCACTGCATTGAAGGCTCTTGAGAGATTTTTGGGTTTTGCTAATTTTTATCGTAAATTTATAGCTAATTTCTCTGGTATTGTGAAGCCACTGACTGATTTGACCAAGAAGGGTTCTGATGTAGTGAATTTGTCTCCTGAGGCAGTTTTATGCGTTTCAGGAGCTTAAGCGGAGATTCACTTCTGCTCCTGTTCTGCGCCAACCTGATGTTTCTCTACCATTTCAGGTGGAGGTTGATGCCTCTGAGTTTGGTGCAGGAGCCGTTTTGTCCCAAAGGGATCCGGAGACCTCTAAGATTAGCCCTTGTGCCTTTTTCTCTCGAAAATTTTCCCCAGCGGAACGTAATTATGATGTGGGTAATCGGGAGTTATTGGCCATGAAGTGGGATTTTGAAGAGTGGAGACATTGGCTGGAAGGAGCCAAGCATCAGGTGGTGGTCCTCACGGATCATAAGAACCTGGTTTATCTTGAATCAGCCAAGCGACTTAATCCTAGACAGGCCAGGTGGGCATTGTTTTTCACACGTTTTAATTTTGTGTCTCTTTTCTCCCGGGCACTAAGAATGTTCAGGCGGATACCCTCTCGAGGAGCTTCTTTCTGAAGTCTCCTGAGGTAACTGAGCCTACTGTTATTCTGAAGGAGGGTGTGGTTCTTTCCGCTATTTCGTCCAATTTGTGACTGGCTTTGGAGAAATTTCAGGAGGATAAACCTGAACGTTGCCCTGCTGGGAGATTGTTTGTCCCAGACCAGTGGAGGAAGAATGTGATGTCCGAGATTCATTGATCCATGTTGGTCGGCCATCCTGGTATTTTTGGTACCAGAGATTTGGTGAGTCGGTCCTTTTGGTGGCCCACTTTGTCTCGTGACGTCAGGGACTTTGTGCAGTCCTGTGGAACTTGTTCTCGGTCAAGCCTTGATTTCACTCTAGTGGTTTGTCTAATGCCATTGCCTGTGCCCAAATGGCTATGGACCCATTTCTCTATGGATTTTATTTCCGACCTCCCTGTCTCTCAGAGAATGACTGTTGTTTCGGTAGTTCTGCCACCTTGATGTCTCCATTTTTCTGCAATTTCAGTTTTCATCCTCGATTTTCTTCAGGGCAGGTGGAGGCTTCTGTCTGTCCTGGTGTTGACTCTATTGTGGAGAGAATGCAGCTGATTTGGGATCAAGTGGTGGATAAGCTGTCTCTCTCTCAGGAGAGGCCCAGCGGTTTGCCAACCGACATAGGACTGATGGTCCTCGATTTAAAGTGGGTGACTTGGTTTGGTTATCCTCAAAAAATATCCCTATGAGGGTCGCGTCTCCAAATTTTAAGCCAAGGTTCATTGGAACTTAAAAGATCGTGGAGATTATTAATTCCGTTTCCTTCCGTTTGCTTCTTCCAGGAACATTCAAGATTCACAACGTATTTCACAAATCTTTATTGAAGAGATTTGTCGAGCCAGTGGTTCCTATGGCTGCACCTCCTGATCCTGTTTTTGTTGAGGGCAATTTGGAGTATGTGGTTGAGAAGCTATTGGATTCTCGTTTGGCCAGGCGGAGACTCCAGTACTTGGTGAAGTGGAAAGGCTATGGTCAGGAGGACAATTTGTGGGTGTTTGCTTCTGACATTCATGCTGAAAGACTGGTCCATGCCTATCACCGAGCTCATACAGGTCGTCCTGGTGGCACAAGTGAGGTTTCGGTGACCCTTCCTCAAGGGAGGGTACTGTTGTGAACAATTTGGAGTCGACTTCGGAGCAGAAGCTCCCTCTGGTGGTTGCTGAGGGTATTGAACCTATCTTGAATACCAAGAGTCCTACACCCGCAGATAACGAGTGGGTGTCAGGTGGTACTGACTGGCCTGATATAAGTGAGCTGATCTCCCATGATCCTCGCCGGTGATCAATTGTGCTTCCTGGTTTAGTTTGGAATTCAGCTTGCTTTCCTGCTGTCTCCTGCTTGCGTTCAGATAAGTCTCTTTCAGTTTTTTTTTTTACTGTGGCTTGAATTCCTTGCTTTTTGCTTATTGCTTTTTGTCTTCAGCCGGGTTCCCTATGGGGGGCTTTGGCTGGTCTCCGTTCATTTTTTGTGTTTGTTCATTTGCTCAGTTCATGTGATATTTTTCTGCTGGGTAGCTACGTGTCCACACCAGAGAACTGATTTAGGTGGTCGAGACCGTGTGGCCTCAGTATTTTTGGATTCAGAAGTGTTGGAGTTTTTCCTAGGGTTTTTCTGGGTTGCAGAAAGTATTCTCTCCTGTGCTGTCCTATCTAGACAGTTTTGGGCCCCAACGTTTGCTCAATCTATTTTCTGTCTGTGTTCGTATTTTCATCTTGTCTAACCGTCATTATATGTTTGGGGGCTTCCTACTCTTTTGGGGTCTACTCCGGGGCAGTTAGCTTTCCTCTTTCCATCTTCAGGGAAAGCTATCTCTCTGGCTGTGCCGAGGAGTCTAGGACCACCGTAGGTACGCTTCACAGCTGCTTCTAGTTGTGAGGTTAGATTAGGTGTCTGCAACCTATTCGTTTCCAACCTCTCTGGTGTTAGGCTGCCTATGCGATTTTTTGCTCTTGCCTCCTCAGCTACCATAAGATAACATAACACTTATAACTTCGTAAGAAAAAAAAAAAACTGGTTCCAAAATTGTGCTGATGTAAAGTAGACATGTGGGAAATGTTATTTATTAACTATTTTGTATGACATATTTCTCTGTTTTAAGGGAATAAAAATTCTAAGTTTGAAAATTGCAAAATTTTCCAAATTTTTGACATATTTCCATTTTTTTCATAAATAACTGCAAGTTATATTGAAGAAATTTTACCACTATCATTAAGTACAATATGTCACAAGAAAACGTTCTCAGAATCGCTAAGATCTGTTGAAGCATTCCAGAGTTATAGCCTCATAAAGAGACAGTCGTCAGAATTGTAAAAATTGGCCCTGTCATTAACGTGCAAACCACCCTTGGGGGTTAAGGGGTTAATAAGATCACTGTTAAATATCAGTATCCGTTACCCCTGATCTCCGATATATTCACCAGAGTGAAAGGTGCTAGTTGGTTTACCAAGCTTGACCTTGGGGGGAGTATAATCTTATTCGCATTAAGCACGGTGATGAATGTAAGACGGTGTTTAATACTCCTAAGGGGCATTTTGAGTACCTAGTGATGCCTTTTGGGCTCACTAATGCCCCTTCCGTCTTCCAATCTTTCATGAACGATATCTTCCTGGATTTTGTGGACAAGTTTTTGATTGTTTATTTGGATGATATTTTGATTTTTTCCAATGTTTGGGATTCTCATGTGGAACATGTTCAGATTGTATTCCGGATTCTGAGAGAGACTGCTTTGTATGTTAAGGGATCATAATGTCTCTTTGACGTACAAAAAATTTCGTTTTTGGGATTCATTTTTTCTCCGTCCGCTATTGAAATGGATCTGGTCAATGTTCAGGCCATTTATGATTGGGTTCAGCCCACTTCCTTGAAGGCTCTTCAGAAATTTTTGGGTTTTGCTAATTTTTACCGTAAATTTATAAGTAATTTTTCTGGTGTTGTGAAGCTACTGACGGATTTGACCAAAAAGGACTCTGATGTTGTGAATTGGTCTTCAGAGGCAGTTTTGGAATTTCAGGAGCTTAAGCAGAGATTCACTTCTGCTCCTGTTCTACGGCTTCCTGATGTTTCCTCCCATTTCAGGTGGAGATAGATGCTTCTGAGATTGGTGCAAGAGCCGTTTTGTCCCAAAGGGATCCTGTAACCTCTAAGATTAACCGTTGTGCCTTCTTCTCTCAAAAATTTTCCCCATCTGAAAGTAATTATGTTGTGGGGAATCTGGAATTATTGGCTATGAAGTGGCGTTTGAAGAGTGGAGACATTGGTTGGAGGGAGCCAAACATCAAGTTGTGGTCCTCACTGACCACAAGAACTTGATCTATCTCGAATCAGCCAAGCAATTGAATCCTAGACAGGCTAGGTGGGCCTTGTTTTTTACGCTTTTTAATTTTGTGGTCTCCTTTCTTCCGGGCACTAAGAATGTTAAGGCGGATGCCTCTCTAATAGATTCCTTGCGGATTCTCTTGATGTGACTGAGCCTACAGTCATGGCCAAAAGTTTTTGGGAATGACACAAATATTAATTTTTACAAAGTCTGCTGCTTCACTTTTTCTAATGGCAATTTGCATATACTCCAGAATGTTATAAAGAGTGATCAGCTTAACAGCAATTACTTGCAAAGTCAATATTTGGCTAGAAAATGAACTTTATCCCCAAAA
Source organism: Oophaga sylvatica (assembly GCA_033576555.1). Lineage (NCBI taxonomy): Eukaryota > Metazoa > Chordata > Amphibia > Anura > Dendrobatidae > Oophaga > Oophaga sylvatica. The sequence goes on along the minus strand of JARQOD010000001.1, from coordinate 750,996,320 downwards.
CACATTTCAACATCATTGCAGCCCTGCCTTAAAAGGACCAGCTAACCTCTTTTCAGTGATTGCTCCATTAACACAGGTGTGTGTGTTGATGAGGACATGGCTGGAGATCAATCTGTCATGATTAAGTAAGAATGACACCACTGGACACTTTAAAAGGAGGCTGGTGCTTGGCATCATTGTTTCTCTTCTGTTAACCATGATTATCGCTAAAGAAACATGTGCAGTCATCATTGCAATGCACAAAAATGGCCTAACAGGGAAGAGTATCGCAGCTAGAAAGATTGCACCTCAGTCAACAATCTATCGCATCATCAAGAACTTCAAGGAGAGAGGTTCCATTGTTGCCAAAAAGGCTTCAGGGCGCCCAAGAAAGACCAGCAAGCGCCAGGACCGTCTCTTAAAAGTGTTTCAGCTGCGGGATCGGGCTACCAGCAGGGCAGAGCTTGCACAGGAATGGCAGCAGGCAGGTGTGAGTGCATCTGCACGCACTGTGAGGCGGAGACTCTTGGAGCAAGGCCTGGTCTCAAGGAGGGCAGCAAAGAAGCCACTTCTCTCCAGAAAAAACATCATGGACAGACTGATATTCTACAAAAGGTACAGGCAGTGGACTGCTGAGGACTGGGGTAAAGTTATTTTCTCTGATGAATCCCCTTTTCGATTGTTTGGGACATCAGGAAAACGCCTCATTCGGAGAAGACAAGGTGAGCGCTACCACCAGTCTTGTCTCATGCCAACTGTTCAGCATTCTGAAATCATTCATGTGTGGGGTTGCTTCTCAGCCAAGAGAATCGGCTCTCTCACAGTCTTGCCTAAAAACACAGCCATGAATAAAGAATGGTACCAGAATGTCCTCCAAGAGCAACTTCTCCCAACCCTCCAAGAGCAGTTTGGCGATCAACAATGCCTTTTCCAGCATGATGGAGCACCTTGCCATAAAGCAAAGGTGATAACTAAATGGCTCAGGGAACAAAACATAGCGATTTTGGGTCCATGGCCTGGAAACTCCCCAGATCTTAATCCCATTGAGAACTTGTGGTCAATCATCAAGAGACGGGTGAACAAACAAAAACCTAAAAATTCTGACAAAATGAAAGCATTGATTGTGCAAGAATGGACTGCTATCAGTCAGGATTTTGTCCAGAAGTTGATTGAGAGCATGCCAGGGAGAATTGCAGAGGTCCTGAAGAAGAAGGGTCAACACTGCAAATATTGACTTGCTGCATTAACTCATTCTAACTGTCAATATAAGCTTTTGTTACTCATATGTTTGCAATTATTATATTTCTGTCTGTGATAAAAACATCTGTCAAACACACATAAAAACCAGAGGGCAGCAGATCATGTGAAAATATAATATTTGTGTCATTCTCAAAACTTTTGGCCATGACTGTACTACCATTCTAAAGGAAGGTGTGGCTCTTTCCGCTATCTCTCCCGATTTGAGACTTGCCCTGGAGGAATTTCAGGGGGATAAACCTGAACAGTGCCCTAGGGGAAATTGTATGTTCCCATACCAATGGAGGAGGAGAGTAATGTCTGAAATTCATTGCTCCGCATTGGCTGGTCATCTCGGTATTTTTGGTACCAGAGATTTGGTGAGTCAGTGTTTTTGGTGGCCTACTTTACCTCCTGATGTCAGGAATTTTGTGCAGTCCTGTGGGACTTGTTCTCTGTCCAAACCCTGTTCTCGCTCTAGTGGATTGTTAATGCCACTGCTGGTGCCTAGGAGGCCGTGGACCTATATCTCAATGGATTTTATTTCCGACCTCCCTGTGTCTCAGAGAATGACTGTTATCTGGGTGATCTGTGATAGATTTTCCAAGATGTTCCATCTTGTACCACTGCCAAAGTTGCCATCCTCTTCCGAGTTGGTGCCCTTGTTTTTTCAGCAGGTGGTTCGTTTGCACGGCATTCCAGAGAACATTGTGTCTGACAGAGAAGTCCAGTTTGTTTCCTGATTTTGGAGAGCCTTTTGTTCTAAACTGGAAATTCAGTTGTCCTTCTCCGAGTTTCACCCTCAGACCAATGGGCAGACTGAGAGAACAAACCAGACTTTGGAAACTTATTTGAGATGTTTTGTGTCTACTGATCAAGATGACTGGGTCTCTTTATTGCCCTTGGCTGAATTTGCTCTAAATAATAGGGCTAGTTCTGCCACTTTGATGTCCCCTTTTTTCTACAACTTCGGGTTTCATCCTCGGTTTTATTCAAGGCAGGTGGAGGCTTCTGCCTGTCCAGGTGTTGATTCCATGGTAGAGAGTGTTAGGGTTCGAGTTCCTGCTGCTGCACAAGGGGAGTCTCGAACCAATTCCGCTGCGGTCCCCCATTCATCTCCGGCCGCAGTGAAGCCTGCTCAGCAGAGACGTCGGTCCCAGCGTCTTGCCAATTCCAGTAATGTGCAGAGACTTACTGCTGCCTCTCCTGGATATGCTATTATAGCCAGTGCTGGAGCAGATGTCTTTGGGACGAAGTCCTGCGTTTCCCCTTCTGAGCATGCCCAGGGTAAGATCTCTCATTGGAGATCAGGGGTCACATGTTCAGATACAGCAGCTCCTATTGGTCCGCCAGGAAGGTCCTGAAACTGCATGTGTTTTGGAACAGTTTCTAACTGGTCCTTGTTTCTGGCAGGTCCTGTAGCTGTTGCTATAAAAGGGTGGCATGGCTGGGCCGCCATGCGCTAATATCAATCGTCATATGCTTTGCACCAGTGTGGTCATGCGTGTGTGTGGTTAGGGCCCGGCTGAAATAAGCCCTAGAATACCGACTTAATCGGTGAGGAGTTTGGTATGCTAGCTGGTCAGGGTCGGTGTCCTAGATGCCCTAGATTACAGGCATAACCGGTGAGGAGTTTGATTGACGTATTCAGGGTCTGGCGTTCAGACGCCATAGATTGCGGGTGTCTCCCGCGAGGACATTAGCGCATGATCACGTTCTATGTTCGCTTAGCAGTTAACTGTGTACCTGGGTGCCTGACAGGACATAGAAGTTTTTCTTAGCGGCTCTGTGATGTAAGAGGGTTCGCTTTCAACGCTAGACAGCGCCCTAGCGTGTTTATTTTGCGACTCAGTGATGTTAAGTGAGTTCGCACACATCGCCATATAGCGCTGCGGCACTCCTAGCGGCTCTGTGGAATAACAGAGTTCGCACATATTGCCACAGCGCGTTACGGCATTTATTTTGGCAACTCTGCGTGATAACAGAGTTCGCTTCTTGCGCCATTTTACTAGCAGCAGGCTCCGCCTGCACAGTGGACCCCGGGCTGCAAACGCACCTCTCTACATCATATATTTGATGCGTTCCGCAGACCCTAACATAATATTAGCGCCAGGGTCTGGCTCGTAAAATGGCGAATGACCAGCGTCTACCGCAGTACATCCAGCAGCTGGAGGGTAGGTTGGCTACTCTTGAGCGCACAACCTCAGCTGTGGATGTTACCGCAGTCGCTGTTCAGGCTGCTAGCGTGGCTGCAGCCAGTTTGTCCTCTGCCACCTCTGCCCCTACATTATCCCACCTCCCGCTTCCTGACCAGTTTGCCGGTGACAGCAAGCAATGTCGGGGATTCGTGAGTCAGTGCTCTATACAGCTCGAGCTTCTGGCTGCACGTTTCCCCATGGATCGGGCACAAGTGGGTTTTGTACTGTCTCTACTCTCGGGTAGAGCGTTGGAGTGGGCAACGCCGCTGTGGGAGCGCGACGGTCGTGTGGTGCGGAGTGCTCCTCGTTTCCTGGAGGAAAAAGGTCTTTTTAGGACATCAGGTCACCCACGATACGGCGCTACAACTGCTGGCATTGGCACAGGGTTCGTCTTTGGTCAGTCAGTTTTCCGTCCAGTTTCGGACTCTGACCTCAGAGCTAGACTGGTCGGATAAAGTTCTCATTCCGGTCTACTGGCGAGGACTGGCTGACCATGTTAAAGACGCTTTGGCTACCAGGGAGATTCCCGCCACACTGGAGAAGCTTATCTCCATATCTAAACGCATCGACCTCCGTTTTCACGAGCGGAGGTTGGAGCGGGCCCAGTGTAGGCAGAGGATTCGGTTGACTCCCACCTTTGCCACATCTCTCGAATCCCCCGATCTGGCGTCCGAACCCCAAATGGCCACAGAGGTTCCTCGTGCAGGACCTAAGTCTCGAGTCGTCTGAGTATCTGTGGTCTGTAACCTTTGTCAGCAGACAGGACACTATGCCAACAAATATCCACAGCGATCGGGGAAGCGATCGCGTCTAGTGACCCTGGGAGGAGGTTCACTAGAGACAGCGGCATTTTCCTCCAAGATGACATTTAAAGGGACAGTCACTGTGGACTCTTCCACACTTACAGTCGAGCTTTGTGTGGACTCAGGAGCAGAGGGGAATTTCATGTCATCCACCTTTGCTCGTCGCCACGCAATACATCTGGTAGTGCTCGACAAACCAGTGACTGTCCGGGTAGTGAATAGGTTGACATTGCCCTCGCCAATTACACATCAGACTGTCCCTCTTACTTTGTGTGTACCCCCTTCCCATCAGGAAATTATTTCCCTTCTCGTCCTTCCCGAGGGAATAGACAAATCCTACTGGGAGTACCCTGGCTCCGTTCCCACTCCCCTCATATTGAGTGGACCTCCGGTAGGATACTGGGTTGGAGTGAGTCATGTAAGGACAGATGTGTCAGGGAGTGCATTCAGGTTACCACTACAGAGATACCCACAGATCTTTCTCCTCTTCCCAAGTGTTATCAGTCATATGCAGACGTGTTCTCTAAAAAGGCTGCGGAGACTTTGCCGCCCCATCGTCCCTACGACTGTCCTATTGACCTCTTGCCTGGAGCAGAACCTCCTCGGGGAAGGGTCTATCCCCTCTCTCTTCCTGATACAGAGGCTATGTCTCAATATATCCAGGAGAATCTGGCAAGAGGGTACATTAGGAAGTCGGTGTCACCAGCAGGAGCAGGGTTCTTCTTCGTGCAGAAGAAGAGTGGAGAATTACGTCCGTGTATAGATTACAGAGATCTTTTCGCCATCACCGTTAAGAATAAGTACCCGTTGCCCCTGATCTCTGAGCTCTTTGATAGGCTCCGGGGAGCAAGGGTATTTACTAAGTTAGATCTGCGTGGTGCTTATAACCTGATTCGCATCCGTGAGGGGGACGAATGGAAGACGGCTTTTAATACCAGGGATGGGCATTATGAATACCTGGTGATGCCCTTCGGGCTCTGTAATGCCCCTGCCGTTTTCCAAGACTTTGTCAATGATATCTTCCGGGATATGCTTTCCACCTCTGTAGTAGTCTATCTGGATGATATTCTCATCTTTTCTCCAGATATTAACTCTCACCGGAGGGATGTCTGCAAAGTCTTCGACCTGTTACGGGCAAACTCCCTCTATGCAAAGTTGGAGAAATGCATGTTTGAGCAGGAGTCTTTACCTTTCCTGGGCTATATCATCTCCACCCAGGGATTGGCTATGGATCCTGCCAAACTACAGGCTGTGATGGATTGGCAAGAACCCCATTCTCTTAAAGCGGTGCAGCGCTTTATGGGGTTCATTAATTACTATCGCCAGTTCATTCCCCACTTCTCCACTTTGGTAGCTCCCTTGGTAGCCCTCACCAAGAAGGGAGCCAATCCCAAATTGTGGTCAGAGGAGGTCTCCAAGGCCTTTACTTCAATTAAGTCCCATTTTGCTAGCGCTCCCATCTTACATCGCCCCGAGGTTGATAAGCCTTTTTTATTGGAGGTCGATGTCTCGTCCGTTGGTGCTGGAGCAGTCCTTTTTCAAAAGGATGCTCAAGGTCGGAAACATCCTTGTTTCTTCTTTTCCAAGACCTTCACACCAGCGGAGAGGAATTATTCCATTGGGGATAGGGAGTTGCTAGCCATGAAGTTGGCCTTTTCCGAGTGGAGACATCTCCTGGAGGGGGCTCGCTTTCCCTTTCAAGTTTTCACTGACCACAAAAATTTGGTCTATTTACAGACCGCCCAGCGGCTAAATTCTCGTCAGGCCAGATGGTCCCTGTTCTTCTCCCGGTTTCACTTCACCCTCCATTTCCTCTCCGGTGAGAAGAACATTCGGGCCGATGCGCTTTCTCACTCCGTGGTGTCCTCTGAGGAGGTAGAGGAGGAGCCTCGGTTGATTGTCCCCACAGAGAGCCTAAGAACTGTGGCCCCGGTTTCGCTTGAGTCTGTGCCTCCGGGCAAGACTTTTGTGCCCACCAATTTGCTACCGGAGGTACTCTCTTGGGCACATTCGTCCAGGGTGGGTGGACATTTTGGGGCAAAAAGGACATCTGAGTTGCTGGCTAGGACATACTGGTGGCCACATATGGTCCGTGACGTCAGGGAATATGTTCAGGCGTGCATGTCCTGCGCCAAGAATAATAATAGTAGAAATCTAGCACTCAACTTAGATTTTTATATGTATGAAACTAGCGGTGGACACCGCGTCGGCAGCACATCTCACCGGCTGCTAACCCCGTTTGACTGAAATACCCTGCGTCACCTCAGTGGTTGTTACCTCTGATTGTTCCATTGGGCACTGTTTGTCTCAATAGAAAAGCTGCATAGCTGCGTTATTAAAATATTCCACTCTACCTCAGCGGTCATTTTCTCTAATTGCTTCACTTGGCTCTATGATTGATAACGCTCTCTAAAACGCAACTGACGAAGGTTCGGTTGTGGACCGAAACGTTTTGCTGATTGCTGTTGCTTTATTCCCTTGGATGCAATAAAATACATATAAAAATCTAAGTTGAGTGCCAGATTTCTACTATTATTATTATGGTTTTGGAACCTATCTTGGCACCTGTTCATTGAACATATTGCTATGCACACGTGTCTCCCTCTGATACTGCGCCAAGAATAAGTCTCCTTGACAACGGCCAACTGGGCTACTTTTCCCTTTACCGGTGGCAGACAGGCCTTGGGAGATGGTCGGGATGGATTTTGTGGTGGGGTTACCCAAGTCTCAGGGCTGCACCATCATCTGGGTGATAACCGACCATTTCTCCAAAATGGTGCACTTAGTGCCGTTACCACGGTTACCGTCTGCACGGGTCTTGGCAGCATTGTTCATTAGGCATATTTTCCGCCTACACGGTATGCCAGACAAAATTTCAGTGATCAAGGTCCCCAGTTTGCTTCTCAGTTCTGGAGAGAACTGTGTCGTTTACTCAGCATTGAGTTGAATCTCTCCTCTGCATACAATCCCGGGACGAATGGGTTGGTAGAGAGGGCCAACCAGACCTTGGTCACATATTTGCGACACTTTGTCTCTGCCAGGCAGGATGACTGGGTATCCTTGCTACCGTTGGCTGAGTTTGCTCTAAATAATGCTGTGGCTGACTCCACCGGACAGACCCCATTCCTCCTGAACTACGGTCAGCATCCGCGGGTACCAGTGCCCATGCCTGTGTCTTCCACTGATTCCTGGGTGGCAGACTGGGCTGTGGAGGCACGGGACATTTGGGACCGCACCCAGGATGCCATTCAGGCCTCCAAAAAGAGGATGAGGTCTTCGGCCGATGCCCATCGGCGCCTCGCTCCTACATTTGCTCCGGGTGACCTAGTGTGGCTTTCTGCCCGAAACATCAGGCTACGTGTAGAGTCCACCAAGTTGGCACCTCGCTTTTTGGGCCCCTTTAAAGTTCTTGTGCAGGTGAACCCAGTGGTTTACCGCCTAGCCCTTCCGCCTCGCCTTGGTATCACAGACACCTTTCACGTGTCCCTCCTGAAACCCGTGGCCATTTCTCGGTTTTCCGAGTCATCTGCCGGGACGTCGGGTTCATCTACCGACGATCATGAGGTGAACGCCATTGTTGGGTGCAAGGCAAAAAATTTTATTTAGTGGATTGGAGGGGTTATGGGCCTGAGGATAGGTCCTGGGAGCCTGCCGAGCATGTTCACGCTCCGCAGCTCATCGCTGCCTTTTAACGCAGCGAGGCCCAAAGAAGGGGGGCCCTAGGAGGGGAGTAATGTTAGGGTTTGAGTTCCCGCTGCTGCACAAGGGGAGTCTCGAACCAGTCCCGCTGCGGTCCCCATTAATCTCCGGCCGCAGTGAAGCCTGCTCAGCAGAGACGTCGGTCCCAGCGTCTTGCCAATTCCAGTACTGTGCAGAGACTTACTGCTGCCTCTCCTGGATCTGCTATTATAGCCAGTGCTGGAGCAGACGTCTTTGGGACGAAGTCCTGCGTTTCCCCTTCTGAGCATGCCCAGGGTAAGATCTCTCATTGGAGATCAGGGGTCACATGTTCAGGTACAGCAGCTCCTATTGGTCCGTCAGGAAGGTCCTGAAACTGCATGTGTTTTGGAACAGTTTCTCATTGGTCCTTGTTTCTGGCAGGTCCTGTAGCTGTTGCTATAAAAGGGTGGCATGGCTGGGCCACCACGCGCTAATATCAATCGTCATATGCTTTGCGCCAGTGTGGTCATGCGTGTGTGTGGTTAGGGCCCGGCTGAAATAAGCCCCTAGAATACCGACTTAATCGGTGAGGAGTTTGGTATGCTAGCTGGTCAGGGTCGGTGTCCTAGATGCCCTAGATTACCGGCATAACCGGTGAGGAGTTTGATTGCCGTATTCAGGGTCTGGCGTTCAGACGCCATAGATTGCGGGTGTCTCCCGCGAGGACATTAGCGCATGATCACGTTCTATGTTCGCTTAGCAGTTAACTGTGTACCTGGGTGCCTGACAGGACATATAGGAAAGATGTGTATCTTCGTACCGTGTTAGCCAGTAGATAGAAAAATATTTAGACTTGAGAGTCCTCAGTGGTTGATACCTTTTAATGGCTAACTGAAAAGATGCTAACAAATTGCAAGCTTTCGAGACTACGCAGGTCTCTTCATCAGGCAAAGACTAAAACAAAAGCTGAAGAATCACATATTTATACACAAGAGGACACAGGAATAATGCAATAGGTAAGACAAATGACGTGAAGCAGAACTGTCATTATGGCAGAGGGATGAACATAAATATGACTAGTTCATAGATAAGGAGTGAAAGTTTTATTACCCTCTGATTGGGGTCTGGTATTGTGTTATGATGACCCTAAAAGGTCAGGGAAGCAGATTCCTTAATTGTTGTAGAAAGACATAAAACTCTGGGATATATTCATCCCAGCACTAAGAGTGTCAAAGGTCATCATAAGTTTATATTCCCAGACTTTTCTATCCTTCTCAGATTTGAAGTTAGATTTTAATACAAGTAATTCCATATCCGTCATGCTATGACCGGGCATACAAAAGTGTTTTGCCACAGGTAAATCCATTCTCCTCTCTCTTATTGTGTGGCGATGAGAATTCATCCTTGTTCTCAGTTTTTGCCCGGTCTCCCCCACATACAGACCCCCAGTTGGACATTTAGTACATATAATTAGGTACACCACATTAGATGTGATGCAGCTGAAAGTACCTGGTATCTTGTAGTCCTGATGGGAGTTGGGGATCTTTATCGTGTCCATGGTCATTATAGATGTACAGGTTTTGCATTTCTTTTGTTTGCAAGGAAAGGTACCTGCAGCTGTTGGGGTGGACAGGGAGCTTCTGACAATGATGCTTCTTAGATTTGGGGGCTGCCTAAAACATAGTAGTGGGGGGTCTGGAAATATGGATTGTAATCGGGCATCTTTTTGTAGTAAAGGTTGTAGTTTCCGTGCAGCTCCCCTTAGCATCTCCAGACTTGGATTGTAGGTGACCACTAGAGGCACCCGGTTATTTTCTTCTTTAGCTTTGTAATGTAGCAGGTGATTCCTTGATATTCTGGTGGCTCTTGTAATTTGGTTTTCAATTGTTCTTGGATGGTAGCCCTGGTTCAAAAAAGTCTTTATGAGGCGACCAAGGTGTTCATCTCTATCCATGGGGTTGGAGCATATACGGTTGTATCTGATGGCTTGGCTGTAGACAATAGAGTTTTTTATGTGTTTTGGATGGAAACTGTCCCATTTAAAATATGTTGGACGGTCGATTGGCTTCTGATACAGGGATGTCTCTATTTCATTGTTCTTTAGCTTAATGGTGGTGTCTAAAAAGTTAATTTCAGTGCTGGAGTAGTTAAGTGTTAAGTTGATGGTGGGATGAAATTGATTGAACTGTTCATGGAACGTCTTTAGCTGTTGTTCAGACTCCGTCCAGATGATTAAAATGTCATCAATGTAGCGGTAGTAGGCCCGAGGCCTGATGGGGCATGAGGACAAAAATTCGCTTTCAAGCTTGGCCATGAAAAGATTTGCATACTGTGGAGCCATTTTACTTCCCATAGCTGTGCCAGTCTCCTGAAGATAGATCTTGTTGTCAAATTCGAAGTAATTGTGGGTGAGGATGAATTTTGTGAGTTTCACCACAGAATCAGCATCATTCCGGTGTTTCCCATGAAGACTTTGCAGGCATTTAATCCATCCTGGTGTGGGATATTAGAGTACAAAGATTCCACATCCATGGTGGCCAGGATGGTTCCTTCTGGTAGAGAACCTATTGCTGCTAGTTTATTCAGTAGGTCAGTTGTGTCCTGAATGTAGCTGGGTGTATCCTTTACCAGGGGTTTAAGAACACCCTCTTAAATACAATTACGTGTATTAAAATCTAACTTCAAATCTGAGAAGGATAGAAAAGTCTGGGAATATAAACTTATGATGACCTTTGACACTCTTAGTGCTGGGATGAATATATCCCAGAGTTTTATGTCTTTCTACAACAATTAAGGAATCTGCTTCCCTGACCTTTTAGGGTCATCACAACACAATACCAGACCCCAATCAGAGGGTAATAAAACTTTCACTCCTTATCTATGAACTAGTAAAGATGTATATCTTTGTACCGTGTTAGCCAGTAGATAGAAAAATATTTAGAGTTGAGAGTCCTCAGTGGTTGATACCTTTTAATGGCTAACTGAAAAGATGGTAACAAATTGCAAGCTTTCGAGACTACTCAGGTCTCTTCATCAGGCATAGACTAATACAACATCTGAAGAATCACATATTTATACACAAAATAGCACAGAAAAAATGCAATAGGTAGGACAAGTGACGTGAAGCAGAATAGTCATTATGGCAGAGGGATGAGCATAAATTTTGGAACAGTTTATAGATAAGGAGTTTGAAAGTTTTATTACCCTCTGATTGGGGTCTGGTAATGTTTTGTGATGTTTTCACAGGGTATTTGGAATAAATTCCTTAATTGATGTAGTAGGCCATAAATCCATGTGATAGGTTCATTCCAGCATTAAGAGTGTCAAAGGTCACCATCAATTTGTATTCGTAAATTCTTCTTTGTCTCAGAGATGTGAAATTGCCTCTGAGTACAAGTATTTTCATATCTAGCAAGCTATGATCAGGGGAGCAAAAATGTTTTGCCACAGGTAGATCCATTCTTTTTTCTCTTATTGTGTGGCGATGAGAATTCATCCTTGTTCTCAGTTTTTGCCCGGTCTCCCCCACATACAGACCCCCAGTTGGACATTTAGTACATATAATTAGGTACACCACATTAGATGTGATGCAGCTGAAAGTACCTGGTATCTTGTAGTCCCGATGGGAGTTGGGGATCTTTATCTTGTCCGTGGTCATTATAAATGGACAAGTTTTGCATTTCTTCTGGTTGCAAGGAGAGGTTCCTGCCGCTGTTGGGGAGGACAGGGAACTTCTGACAATGATGCTTCTTAGATTTGGGGGCTGCCTAAAACACAGTAGAGGGGGATCTGGAAATATGGATTGTAATCGGGCATCTTTTTGTAGTAAAGGTTGTAGTTTCCGTGCAGCTCCCCTTAGCACCTCCAGATTTGGATTGTAGGTGACCACTAGAGGCACCCGGTTATTTCTTCTTTAGCTTTGAACTATCTATCTATCTATGAACTAGTCATATTTATGTTCATCCCTCTGCCATAATGACAGTTCTGCTTCACGTCATTTGTCTTACCTATTGCATTATTCCTGTGTCCTCTTGTGTATAAATATGTGATTCTTCAGCTTTTGTTTTAGTCTTTGCCTGATGAAGAGACCTGCGTAGTCTCGAAAGCTTGCAATTTGTTACCATCTTTTCAGTTAGCCATTAAAAGGTTTCAACCACTGAGGACTCTCAAGTCTAAATATTTTTCTGGACATAGAAGTTTTTCTCAGCGGCTCTGTGATGTAACAGGGTTCGCTTTCAACGCTAGACAGCGCCCTAGCGTGTTTATTTTGCGACTCAGTGGATTTCCAAAATCTTATAAGGTCCAATGAACCTTTGCTTAAATTTTGGAGACACAACCTTCATAGGAATATTTTTTGAGGACTACCAAACCATGTCACCTACTTTAAACGGGGACCATCAGTCCTATGCCGGTCGGCAAACCGTTGGACCCTCTCCTGAGAGAGAGATAACTTATCCTCTACTTGATTCCAAATCTGCTGCATTCTCTCTGTTAGGGTCTGCGGAACGCACCAAATATATGATGTAAAGAGGTGCGTTCGCAGCCCGGGGTCCACCGTGCAGGCGGAGCATCCTGCTAGTAAAATGGCGCAAGAAGCGAACTCTGTTATCCCGCAGAGTTGCCAAAATAAACGCCGTAATGCGCTGTGGCAATATGTGCGAACTCTGTTATTCCACAGAGCCGCTAGGAGTGCCGCAGCGCTATATGGCGATGTGTGCGAACTCACTTAACACCACTGAGTCGCAAAGTAAACACGCTAGGGCGCTGTCTAGCGTTGAAAGCGAACCCTGTTCCGTCACAGAGCCGCGGAGACAAACTTCTGTGTCCTGTTAGGCACCCAGGTACACAGTTGACTGCTAAGCGAACATGGAAAGTGATCATGCGCTAATGTCCTCGTGGGAGTCACCCTCAATTTATGGCGTCTGAACGCCAGGCCCTGAATAAGGCAATCAAACTCCTCACTGGTTATGCCGGTAATTTAAGGCATCTAAGACACCGACCCTGACCAGCTAGCATACCAAGCTACTCACCGATTAGGTCGGTATTGTCATGGCGTATTTCAGCCGCCCTAACCACACACACGTATAACCATACTGGCGCAAAGCATATAACGGTTGATACTAGCGCATGGCTGTGCATTAAGGACAGCCTTTTATAGCAGCCATGAGAAAAAGACCTCCCAGGAAGGACCAATGGGAAGCTGCTTCAGAACATCAACAGCTACAGGACCTTCCTGAAAGACCCTTAGGAGTGGCAGCTGTATCTGAGCATGTGACCCCTGATCTCCAATGGGAGATCTTGCCCTGGGCATGCTCAGATGAAGCAACAAAGTACTTAGTTCCAAATCTGCCTGCTCCAACACTGGTTGCAGCAGCAACTCTCTGCACAGTACTGGGCCGGGCAAGACGATGGGACCGACGTCTCTGCTGAGCAGGAACCACTGTGGCCGGAGATGGATGGGGGACCACAGCGGGAACAGCTCGAGATTCCCCCTGTGCAGGAGTGGGAACTCGAACCCTAACAGTTAATTGTTTGGCTTTGTCGAGGCATCTAGGTCATCGTAGGTACGTCCCACAGCTAATTCTAGTTGTGTTGTCAGTTCAGGGGTCTGCAATCCGCTAAGTTACAAACCTCTCTGGGTGTCTGGTTGCCTAGCCTATTTTTCCTGTTATCCTCCTCAGTTACCGAATCATAACAGTTTGATTTCCCTATGGACCTTCTTCCTGGTTCTTCTCCACAAGGCCATATCTACCTTTTGCACCAGGCTGAGACCTGAGCAATGTCCGATTATTTTAAAGAGAACCCACCCAGTGGATTTATCCAGAAGTCTTCTTCCCCGCCTGGAGCAGGATTCTTCTTTGTAAAGAAAAAGAACTTCTCATTTCACCCTTGTATAGTCTATAGTGGTCTCAATCTGATAATGGTCAAAAATAAAAATCGACATCCTCTCATATCAGAGCTGTTTGATTGCCTCAAAGGTTCCAGAGTCTTTACCAAACTAGACCTGTGGGGGGTGTAAAACCTAATCCGAATACACCAGTGGGATTAATGGAAAACTGCCTTTAACACCTGGGATGGTCAATATTAATATCGTGTAATGCCGTTTGGGCTCTGTAATGCCCCTTCAGTATTCAAGGAACTGGTGAATGATATCTACTGGGACCTTCTATACTCGTGTGTGGCAGTTTACCTACAAGACAAATTAGTGTTCTCTCCCAATCTGCCCATGCACAGAAGGGATGTTCCCCAGGTTCTTCAGACACTGAGAAAGAATCGTTTGTATGCCTAGTTTGAAAAATTTGTCTTCGAGCAAACCTCTCTTCCATTTCTTGAGTACCACATCTCTGAGACAGGCCTAAGGATGAACCCTGAGACAGTATCTGCTGTTCTGAAGTGGCCTCATTATGACAGTTTGAAGGCAATTCAGCGGTTCCTCAGATGTCCTAATTACTACTACCAGTTCATTCCGCATTTTTTCTCTCGAACCGCTCCAATCTCTATTCTGACCCGCAAGGGTGTTAACCCCGAGATGTCGACTCCAGAGGCTTAAAACGTCTTTGTCTCCTTAAAGGGAATCTGTCACCCTAAATTGGCGGGATATTTAAATGATGGCAGTCAGGTCAGATGGGCGGTGTTTTGGGTACTTGCCTTAACATGTTGTTCGCCGCTGTCCCCATTATTTCTGGGAATTGTAGTCGCTGCCCTCCATATAACGCGCCTGCACATTGCAATCTTGAATTGCGCACGCGCAGTATGTTTTGCCCGCAGATTGCAATGCGCAGGCGCGTTATATGGAGGGCAACAACTACAATTTCCAGAAATAATGGAGACAGCGGCGAACAACATGTTAAGGCAAGTACCCAAAACACCGCCCATCTGACCTGTCTACCATCATTTAAATATCCTGCCAATTTAGGGTGACAGATTCCCTTTAAAGCAAGCTTTCGCCTCCGTTCCAGTGCTGCATCGACCAAACAACAATATGCAATTCTTTTTGGAAGTGGATGCCTTTTCCTCCAGTGCTAGAGACCTCCTCACCCAGAAGTCTCCTTCCAGCCGTATTGTGATTGGAAGTTTCTTCTGTAAAACCTTCTCAGCTCCAGAAAGCAACTACTCATTAGGCGATTGATAACTGTTGGTGATAAAACTGGCTCTGGAAGAGTGGCACTTTTTATTTGAAGGAGCAGTTCTTCCTGAATTATCTATATGGACCACAAGAACTTGGCCTACCTGCAGTCCACACAGTGCTAATTCTGCATCAAGCCAGGTGGTCTTTATTCTTTGCCCGTTTTGATTTTGTCCTCCACTTCTGACTGGCAGACAAGAACATCTAAGCAGATGCACTTTCCAGGTCTTTTGTGTCATTTTACCAGGAGGAGAAGCCTCAGAGCATCATTGGACCCTCCAAGATGCTTACTAACACTCCACTGGACTTGTCTAGGGTCCCACCAGGAAAAACCTTATTGTTTGAACTGAACATTAAGTGGGTGCTTCATTGGGGTCACTCATCCACATTAGCTTGTCATGTCGGACAGAAGAAAATAGCTCTTCTCATTGGTCAGCAATATTGGTGGCAATTACTACCCAAGAATAGTAAGGATTTTGTCTCGACCTGCCTCTCCTGTGCCCAAAAAAGGCTCAAAAACAGCTTCCGATCAGCCGGTTTCTTCCCTTGCACATACCATCTGCACCCTGGCAGCATATTGCAATGGACTTTATCGCCAATCTTTAAGTATCGGTCGGAAGTACCGTCATCTGGGTAGTTGTGGATCGATTCTCTAAGATGGCCTATTTTACTTCACTGTCTGGTTTCCCGTCTGCTCTGGTGCATACCAAGAAGTTAATTCCTCATATTTTTAGCCTCCATGGGTTACCTCTTCTATTGTCTCTAAGGGTATGTTTCCACGATCCGGATTTCTTAAGTAATTGCTGCATGTTTGTTTCTTGTTGATAGAAAAGGTGTGGTCCTGAGGAGAGGTAGTGGTAGATCTGTGAGAACATCTTTGCCACTCTCCTCCTGAAGGGATTTCTTGTGGACCAGAAGAAAGGGGGCGTAAAGGGGTTTAGTACTGTAGTGCCAATATCCAAACTCGCTTTCCCTCTCCGGGCATGGACACCAACTTTTTCACCACCGCAATCTCAGTTCCACACTAACTTCTTCTTCACTGCTGATGTTGCATGAGGTCTACGCACGGCTCTCAGATCCCCATGCACTGTGCTTAGAGGGCACGCACTCCCGTCCTCTTAAAGTGACAGCACGACATCCTTTATTGTCCCTTGCCAATGTCTGGGGGACACTTTGCTTGTTGCATTCTTGCTAGTTCTCAGGACCCCTGTTCTAGTTTGTCATCCAGTACCTGCCTGTATATGCCTGTATGCCAGCCATACCTGCCTGCATCTGCCATACTCACTTGTATGCCAGCCTTACCAACTTGCCCATGCCGTGCTCACTTGTTTACCTGCCGTGCCAGCCTGCACCTGCCAGTGCCTACCTGTCTACCAGCCATACCAATCTGCACCTGCCAGTGCCTGCTTGTATATCAGCCGTACCATCCTGCATCTGCCAGTATGTGCCTGTATACCAGACATACCCACCAGCATCTTCGGTTCCTGAGTTTCTGCTGTGCCTGTCTTTATCAGCTGTATTCTCCTTCTGGCTGTTCCAGCTCCTACCCCTTGGGGCTCAGCTGCTGTGCATCCATACTCTGTCCTAATGTAGCACCTGGTGTCAATCTGAAGTCAAGTCTAACCCACCATCAGGGAATCTAGTGAAAAGTCAGGTATTCACCTTGTTATGCTTCTCCAGGCTCTCCTCGGACCACGGCACAGTGGTTTCACCACTCATGCTGTGTTGTTCAACTCTGCTATTCTAGTGTCAATACTACTACATCAGAGTCACTTGTCCAGGGTACTTGAATGGGTTATCTGAAAAAAATAAAAATGTCATAATTGATTGGATATGTAAAAATAATAAACTCATTTACTAACACAGTGAGTGGCCTGCACTGAGACAAGATGAGGAGTGCTCGTTGTTCCATCAGCCACCGGACCATTCCATCCTGTGATTGGCTCCAGCAGTTAGGTGAAATACAGCAGTGCATCATCATAAATAGTGTTGAGCATTCCGATACTGCAAATATTCGGTATCGGCCAATATTCGCTGTATCGGAATTCCGATTCTGAGATCCGATATTTTTTGCATATCGGATACCGGAATCAGAGTTTTCCTGTAAAGTCTATGGGAAGTTCCTGTGTCACCGAAAGCAGTACGTGACACAGGAACTTCCCGAAAGTGTCACTGACAGTGTCGGTCGGGTCTGTCAAGAGTCAGGACTAGGGTTGAGCGATACTTTCAGATATCAAGAAGTATCGGATCGGAATGGGTATCGCCGATACCCGATTCCGATACCGGAAATCCAATGCAAGTCTATGGGACAGAAATATCGTAACTAAAAGAACCCCTTTCTTTCCTTGTAAACATTAAATATACACACATAGAATACAATATATATATATATATATATATATATATATGTACATATCATTGTGACATATATATATAATATATATATATAACATATTTTTATAGTTTATACACTTCTACATAGTAAAATAACCTCTGATTCAATTGCCGGGTAATGCCGGCTTTTGTGAAAATACAGAAGCACCCGACATGAAATGACACATGGTTTACATAGAGTTAACCATGTATTTTCTTGTAGTTTGATATCTGATTTTCACAAACAATTACATGAGTGTATGTGTGCAAAATTTCACACCTGTAGGGATTAATTAAAGGTGTAAATTCATTGTCAAAAAAACGGACTTTTTTGCTACGAATTTACACCTTTAATTAACCCCTAAAGGTGTGAAATTTTGCACACATACACTCATGTAATTGTTAGTGAAAACAATATATCAAACAACTTGAAATGACATAACTCTATGTAAACCATGTGTCATTTCATGTCGGGTTCTGCATTTTCACAAAAGCCGGCAATTGAATTAGCGGCTATTATACTATGTAGAAGTGTATGTACTATAAATATAAATATATATATATATATATATATATATATATATATATATATATATATATATGTGTCACAAATTCAATGACATGTGTATATATATATATATATATATATATGAGGTGTAAAATTGTTGAAAAAAAATGCTTGGGCTCCCGCCCTATTTTCTCAACCAGACAGACAAAGCCAGCGAGTGGGGGCAGATAATAATAGCCCAGAGAGGGACCATTATTTTTGCCCCCCCTCCTGGCTACTAACATCTGCCCCCAGACACCCCAGAAAAGACAAATCTATAATTAGATTCGCCCTTTCTGGCACTTTGCCCGTCTATTCCTATTGCCCTGTAGCGGTGGCAAATGGGTTAATAAGGGTTAAAGCCACCTTGCTATTGAAAGGTGACCTTAAGCCAGGTTAATAATTGAAAGCTGTCAATTAGACAACTATCAATTATTAATCCTATTGCATGAAATAAAAATAAAACACACACACACACTTTAATTAAAAATCATTTTAATGAAATAAAGACACATGTTTTTGACCATCTTTTATTTTACTGCAAAAATCATTTCCTGTAATAAAAATAAAATAAAAAAGCAAAATTATTCTTACCTATCCGATGCACAGTCAGGTCCCACAGTGTAATCCATCAGAAAGGGTTAATGTTTACTGCAGGGACCGCAGCTAATGCTGCAGCCTCACAGTAAACCCCCGAATGAATCTTCTCCTCTCCTGGCTGACAGGAGAGGAAGTGGAAAGCTTAATTGATTGCTTCCCACTTTCACTTCAGGTCAGCCAGGGACACCATCAATGACGTGAGAGGGAATCCCCGCTGACCTGAAGTGAACTGATTAACAAAAATAGGGGATCCCCTCGAAAAAAAATGGCGTGGGGTCCCCCCTATTTTTGTTAACCAGCCTGATGAAGCAGACTGCTGAGGCCTGTATTTTCAGGCTGTTAAGGAGCCAAGATCCATGAAACTTGCCAGCCTGATAATACCAGGCCACAGCAGTCTGCTTGTCTTGGCTGGTTAACAAAAATAAGGGATCCTCTCAAAAAAAAATGGCATGGGGTCCCCCCTATTTTTGTTAACCAGCCAGATGAAGCAGACTGCTGAGGCCTGGATTTTCAGGCTGTTAAGGAGCCAAGATCCATGAACCTTGCCAGCCTGATAATACCAGGCCACAGCAGTCTGCTTATCTTGGCTGGTTAACAAAAATAGGGGATCCCCTAGAAAAAAAATGGCATGGGGTCCCCACTATTTTTGTTAACCAGCCAGATGAAGCAGACTGCTGAGGCCTGGTTTTTCAGGCTGGTAAGGATCCAATATCCATGGACCTTGCAAGCCTGATAATACCAGGCCACAGCAGTCTGCTTAGCTTGGCTGGTTAACAAAAATAGGGATCCCCTTGAAAAAAAAATAGCATGGGATCCCCCTATTTTTGTTAACCAGCCAAGTAAAATGCAGACTGCTGCGGCCTGGTATTAAAAGACTGTCAAAGCCCATGGATTTTGGCCCTCAACAGCCTAAAAATACCAGGCATCAGCAGCCCCACATTTGGCGCATCAAAAGATGTGCCAATTGTGGCACTTTACCCGGCTCTTCCCACTTGCCCTGTAGCGGTGGCAAGCGGGGTAATAAGGGTTAATGTCACCGTTGATTGCACAGTGACAATAAGCCCGGTTAATAATATAGAGGTGTCAATAAGACACCACTCCATTATTAATCCCAAAGTTTTTAAATGTTTAAAAAAAAGACACAGCAAGAAAAAAGTATGTTAATGAAATAAAAGAGACAACACAGTTTTCATTTCTTTTATTACACGCTCATCCTGCGACGCCATCGATCTCCTGTAATAAAAGAAAAAAAAACAAACCAACAGTATACCACCTGTCCGACGCAGTCCATAGTAACGAGGGTCCCACGACGATCCAGCTCTGCTACATCGGAATGCCAGGCAGAGCCTGTCATCCCGACGCAGCACAGCTGATTACCTGCTTCCCCGGCGGTGACGTCATCGGACTGCTTTACGGCCGCGATTACCCAGCAGCACGTGCAGTTATCGCGAGAAACTGCACGTGACCGCCTGGGAGAAGATGATGGCGGCCATCAAGCAGTCCAGGACGTGACCGCCGGAGATATTTTGCCAGGTAAGTGCCGCTGACTCCTGACAGACCCGACCGACGGACACTGACCGTGACAGGTAATATAGTAAAACAAGGCACTCAACTTATGTGTTCAAACAAAGGAAATTTATTGATGATCCAGGCAAAACGTTTCGGCTGTAATATAGCCTTCATCAGTTGCCAATAAGTATATTTTAGGTAACGGACCTAGACAGATATGTACAATTATTTATAACAGGTTCAAAACAAGTAAATGCTTGAAAACGAAATAAAGTATATACATCATAGTATTCATGAGTTTTGGTATAAGTTTACATAGCATAAATGGACATGGAATAAATTTTAAGGCACAATCCAATAGACTCATGGGTGAAAAAGAGAAACATACCCTTATGGTAGATGGTCAAAGAACTAAATTCCCAGTAGAACTAGTATATATAAAGTACGCCTGAGAAATATGAACATGAATGAAAATCAGGGAGTATAATATAACTTATACAGAAAACTTAAAGTCAAAAGCATACCCCAATGTTGGATTCAATCCGTGATAGATAACCTATAGAGATAGGTATATATATTGAAAAGAAGTGTGTCACGCTTGTGCGCTGATCCTTGTGAGTAATCGGTATGCTTACCAGATGCTGTGGGGAAATAGCGCTTCTGGTGCCGGATATATTGGAGTGTGCTGCCTGAAAATGATTATTGAGGCAGTGTGACTCCAGTTATAAATTATACCTACTATGTGAGCTCTGGCCGCAAGTGTGCTTACCGTCAGTGGTTGCAGACACGGTGTCCACCGCTTGTCTGTGGGTATATGATTGTGCCCGGTAGATGAGACGGCGCTGTGAGACTGTGCTCTAGAGGTATATATAACGAGTGCCCGGAAGTAAAGGGAGCGCTGGATCGGCGTGCGTGTCACCTGAGGACTTCCGGTGTGGTGCATGTTGGGACCGGAAGTGCCGTGCGTTCCAGCTTTGCGTTCCAAGGACTGATTCATGGAAAATAAAGCTCCGCCTTAAGGGCGTGACGGTTGTAGATGACGTGATCGGTGCTCGTAATTCAAAACAGAGATGGTGATGTATGACTTATCGTGGCTATGTTGAGAAGGTGATACCCAGGTGATCAGTGCCGGTGACACAGGTGATTGTTAGTACAGACGGCTCTGAAAAAGAGGGACACAGAAAGCACAAATTAGCCACATGTAATAGACATTTATATAAAAAAACATTTATATATAAGACATTAAATCAAACTCCCTGTTCAGACCCCTAGGTGATATGGTCTCTAATGTGTGTATCCAAAAGGACTCTCTTCTCTTAAGTTGTAAGATTCTATTGCCACCCCGTCTGGGTTGGGGAACCGTTTCAATTATTTGAAATTTGAGTTGAGAGATGGTGTGACCCATTGTATGGAAATGGTGGGGAATGGGGAGGAGTAAATTTTTACAACGAATGGTGGATTTGTGCTTGGAAATTCGGTCACGCACCGATTGAGTCGTCTCACCGATGTATAATAAACCACAGGGGCATTTGATTGAGTATACGGCAAACGATGATTCACAGGTGTAGAACCCTTTGATATTAAAACTCCTGCCTGTATGAGGATGGTGAATAGTGGGGCCTTTTGTACGTTGCCACATTGGGCACAATTTAGGCAAGGGAATGTGCCTCGCCGGGGCTGTGATAGAAATGTTTGTTTTTTCAAATGTGATGAGCCCAAGTCTGCCCGTACCAGGCCATCTCTTAAATTTGGAGGTCTTTTAAAACATGGCAGGAATGGTTCTGCAAACTCAGGTATATCTGGATGTGCTTGAGATAGCAGTGGCCAGTGGCGTCTTATAGCCCTATGGAGGATAAAGGCGTAAGGGTGGAATGTGTGGACAAATGGTATGCGTTTGTTGGTTCTTCTAGGGCGGTTTATCACTTGATGGTTCTTAGCTTTGTTCAGAAGGGGAGAGGGGTAGCCTCTGTTCAAAAATTTGTTCGTCATCTCTGTGTGTCTGAGACCCTGGAGCTGTGTGTCAGTGACTATTTTGGTTACTCGCTGATACTGTGAAATGGGAATTGCACGTTTCACAGAGGGTGGATGGAAACTCTGAAAGTGAAGAATACTATTCCGATCTGTAGTTTTCCTGTATAAATCAGTGGTCAAATGGCCCTGGTTGTCCTTAAGGACAGTGGTGTCCAAGAAGTTAACCTTGGTCAAATCTGATGTAATTGTAAATTTGATGCCGGGCCATTATACTCTTCAACAATTATTTTCTTTTCCAGGATACTTATTATTTGCAAGTACGCGGGACAGCCATGGGATCCAACGTGGCGCCCCCGTACGCCAATACATACATGTCTGAATTTGAGACTACTACTATCTATAAACATCCACTGTTCATTCAGAATGTATTACTATGGAAAAGATACATAGACGATGTATTTTGTCTATGGACTGGCACTCAGGAGTCACTTAATGCCTTTTTTTCCTTTCTCAATACATCATGGCCCGGCATCAAATTTACAATTACATCAGATTTGACCAAGGTTAACTTCTTGGACACCACTGTCCTTAAGGACAACCAGGGCCATTTGACCACTGATTTATACAGGAAAACTACAGATCGGAATAGTATTCTTCACTTTCAGAGTTTCCATCCACCCTCTGTGAAACGTGCAATTCCCATTTCACAGTATCAGCGAGTAACCAAAATAGTCACTGACACACAGCTCCAGGGTCTCAGACACACAGAGATGACGAACAAATTTTTGAACAGAGGCTACCCCTCTCCCTTCTGAACAAAGCTAAGAACCATCAAGTGATAAACCGCCCTAGAAGAACCAACAAACGCATACCATTTGTCCACACATTCCACCCTTACGCCTTTATCCTCCATAGGGCTATAAGACGCCACTGGCCACTGCTATCTCAAGCACATCCAGATATACCTGAGTTTGCAGAACCATTCCTGCCATGTTTTAAAAGACCTCCAAATTTAAGAGATGGCCTGGTACGGGCAGACTTGGGCTCATCACATTTGAAAAAACAAACATTTCTATCACAGCCCCGGCGAGGCACATTCCCTTGCCTAAATTGTGCCCAATGTGGCAACGTACAAAAAGGCCCCACTATTCACCATCCTCATACAGGCAGGAGTTTTAATATCAAAGGGTTCTACACCTGTGAATCATCGTTTGCCGTATACTCAATCAAATGCCCCTGTGGTTTATTATACATCGGTGAGACGACTCAATCGGTGCGTGACCGAATTTCCAAGCACAAATCCACCATTCGTTGTAAAAATTTACTCCTCCCCATTCCCCACCATTTCCATACAATGGGTCACACCATCTCTCAACTCAAATTTCAAATAATTGAAACGGTTCCCCAACCCAGACGGGGTGGCAATAGAATCTTACAACTTAAGAGAAGAGAGTCCTTTTGGATACACACATTAGAGACCATATCACCTAGGGGTCTGAACAGGGAGTTTGATTTAATGTCTTTTATATAAATGTTTTTTTATATAAATGTCTATTACATGTGGCTAATTTGTGCTTTCTGTGTCCCTCTTTTTCAGAGCCGTCTGTACTAACAATCACCTGTGTCACCGGCACTGATCACCTGGGTATCACCTTCTCAACATAGCCACGATAAGTCATACATCACCATCTCTGTTTTGAATTACGAGCACCGATCACGTCATCTACAACCGTCACGCCCTTAAGGCGGAGCTTTATTTTCCATGAATCAGTCCTTGGAACGCAAAGCTGGAACGCACGGCACTTCCGGTCCCAACATGCACCACACCGGAAGTCCTCAGGTGACACGCACGCCGATCCAGCGCTCCCTTTACTTCCGGGCACTCGTTATATATACCTCTAGAGCACAGTCTCACAGCGCCGTCTCATCTACCGGGCACAATCATATACCCACAGACAAGCGGTGGACACCGTGTCTGCAACCACTGACGGTAAGCACACTTGCGGCCAGAGCTCACATAGTAGGTATAATTTATAACTGGAGTCACACTGCCTCAATAATCATTTTCAGGCAGCACACTCCAATATATCCGGCACCAGAAGCGCTATTTCCCCACAGCATCTGGTAAGCATACCGATTACTCACAAGGATCAGCGCACAAGCGTGACACACTTCTTTTCAATATATATACCTATCTCTATAGGTTATCTATCACGGATTGAATCCAACATTGGGGTATGCTTTTGACTTTAAGTTTTCTGTATAAGTTATATTATACTCCCCTGATTTTCATTCATGTTCATATTTCTCAGGCGTACTTTATATATACTAGTTCTACTGGGAATTTAGTTCTTTGACCATCTACCATAAGGGTATGTTTCTCTTTTTCACCCATGAGTCTATTGGATTGTGCCTTAAAATTTATTCCATGTCCATTTATGCTATGTAAACTTATACCAAAACTCATGAATACTATGATGTATATACTTTATTTCGTTTTCAAGCATTTACTTGTTTTGAACCTGTTATAAATAATTGTACATATCTGTCTAGGTCCGTTACCTAAAATATACTTATTGGCAACTGATGAAGGCTATATTACAGCCGAAACGTTTTGCCTGGATCATCAATAAATTTCCTTTGTTTGAACACATAAGTTGAGTGCCTTGTTTTACTATATTACTTACCTGGTTTGGGAACCTAACTCGGCACCACTACATCCAGTAGTGCACACGTCCCTATATACATACTGACCGTGACAGGAACATTCCGATTCCGGTATCCGATATGACAAAAATATCGGATCTCAGAATCGGAATTTCGATACAGCGAATATCGGCCGATACCCGATATTTGCAGTATCGGAATGCTCAACACTAGTCAGGACTCGGCAGAGTCAGCACTTACCTGGCAGAAGATCCCCGGTGGTCACGTCCTCCTGGATGGCCGCCATTACCCTCTCCCTGGCGGTTACGTGCAGCTTCTCGCGATAACT
The DNA here is from genome assembly GCA_033576555.1 of Oophaga sylvatica. Taxonomy (NCBI): domain Eukaryota; kingdom Metazoa; phylum Chordata; class Amphibia; order Anura; family Dendrobatidae; genus Oophaga; species Oophaga sylvatica. The sequence continues at coordinate 750,971,323 of JARQOD010000001.1, read as the reverse complement.
GCACGTGCTGCGGGGTACTGGGTAATCTCCGCAAGCTGTACTCTCGCGACAGCTGGCCGAAAACCAGCCTGATGACGTCACCACCGGGGAATCTCCTCAGGTAAGCAGCTCTGCTACAATTGGATGCCAGGCTCAGCCTGGCATGCAGATGTAGCAGAGCTGGACTCGTCGTGGGACACTCGTGATTTTCGACTGCGTCGGACAGGGAGTATTTGTGTTGGTTTGTTATTTTTGTTTTTTTACAGGAGAAAGATGGCGTCGCAGGATGAGCGTTAAATAAAAATAATGAAAACTGTGTTGGTTTTATTTCATTAAAATACTTTTTTCTGGCTGTGTATTTTTTTAAAAAATTTACAAACTTTATGATTAATAATGGATCAGTGTCTTATTGACGCCTCTCCATTATTAACCGGGCTTATTGTCACCTTTCAATCAAAGGTGACATTAACCCCTTATTACCCCGCTTGCCACCGCTACAGGACAAGTGGGAAGAGCTGGGTAAAGTGCCACAATTGGCGCTTCCTTGGATGCGCCAATTGTGGGGCTGCTGCAGCCTAGTATTTTTAGGCTGTTGAGGGCCAAAATCCATGGGCCTTGACAGTCTTTTAATACCAGGCCGCAGCAGTCTGCTTTTTACTTGGCTGGTTAACAAAAATAGGGGACCCCACGCCATTTTTTTTTCGAGGGGATCCCCTATTTTTGTTAACCAGCCAAGCTAAGCAGACTGCTGTGGCCTGGTATTATAAGGCTTGCAAGGTTCATGGATATTGGATCCTTACCAGCCTGAAAAACCATGCCTCAACAGTCTGCTTCATCTGGCTGGTTAACTGTAACGCTGGTATTGTCTGTACTTTGTTTTCCAGCGTTACTTTGCATGTTTTTTGCATTAACCCTTTTGCTCCTTTCCCCCTAACCAGCTGGGATACTGTTGTCTGTTACCTATATGGATGCTGCTCAGTTCCCGGCTCTGCTGTGTACCCGTACTTGCGTGAGTGGCTCCGCTGCTTTGCATGACCGCCCGCATGTGCGGTTCCTGACTTGCTGTGAAAGCCGTCCGTAGCTTGCAAAGTCCTCTGCAGTGGTGCATGACTTACTGCGTGGTTGGCAGCAGCCATTGTTGGGTTCCCTCTGTGTTGTGCTGTCTGGCTCTGCATAGGGGGCGCGGCCCACACCTGTCCTGCTTTTATGTGGATTGGGTGTTAACTAGAATTACTGCTCCAGCCTATCGCTGTGAAGCAGCTCATATATAAAGTTCCCCAGCCCTAGTGGGCGTTGCCAGAGCTTCACATTGAATCCACACTGAATCCCTGAACCTAGCCGTATGTGGTTGTGTGTTCAGCTCCTGCTCTGAAGTTGATCAGCTCTGGAGAGCTGATTCCCTGTTCCTGCTGTGTCTTGTTCCCTGATCCTGGATCAAACCCGGTACCTGAATGTCTGAATTGTGTCTTGTGTTTCCGCCTATGCTGGGGGCTGATTACCCAGATCGCCGTTCCTGGAGGCTGTATATCCAGGCCTGTTCCTGCTGTGTCTAATTACCTGAACCCCTGATCTTAGATCGCATCCTGTACCTGACTTTCTGAACTGTGTCCTCTGTGTTATGTTCCTGAAATCCTGCTGTGTCCAGAACCCTGTGCCAGTGACTGTGAATCCTTGCTATATAACCTGAGTTCATCTTGGAAGGAGGAGTCCGGTGTGTGCTGAGTTTCTGTTACTCTGTGCTCAGCCTCTGTGCAATCCCCGGCCAGCTCCCGTTGAGCCTGGCGGGGCTTGCACCAGACCGCTGGGGTTCCTTTTCAGGTCGCTGCCAGATGTCCGGATCCTATGCCTGATGACCATGGCCTGATGTCCGATGTCCGACGACCACTTCCAGATGTCCGGATCCTATCCTTCTTGCCTGATGTCCGGATCCTGCCGATCATTGCCAGATGTCCGGAGCCTGCTGATCGGTGCCAGATGTCCGGAGTCCGAGGCCTGTGTTCCAGTCCGTGTTCCTGTGATTCAATCCATGTTCCTGTCCGTGTTCCTGACTCCCTGAGACCCAGTCCGTGTTCCTGTCTGTGTTCCTGACTCTCTGAGATCCAATCCGTGTTCCTGTGCAGTCTAACTCTGTTTCAGCCATCAGCTCCTGATTCCAGTTTACCTGTCTGTTACCTGTCGGCTTGCCTGTCTGCCATCCGTCTGCAGTTCCTTCCAGAGGTTCGGACGTCATCTGCAGAGATCCCCGGCTCTTGCCTGCTCACCTAGGAGCGATCATCTGCCATCCGACTGCAGCTCCATCCGGAAGTTCGGACATCTTCTGCAGAGATCCCCGGCTCTTGCCTGCTCACCTGGGAGCGATCATCTGCCATCCGACTGCAGCCTACCTGGAGGCTCCACCATATCAGGTCGTATATACCTGCCTGTCTAGAGACTGCCTGGTCACTTACTGTGACAACCTGCCTGTCTAGAGACTGCCTGGTCACTTGCCGTGACAACCTGCCTGTCCCAGAGACTGCCTGGTCACTTGCCGTGACAACCTGCCTGTCCCAGAGACTGCCCTGGTCACTTTCCGTGACAACCTGCCTGTCCCAGAGACTGCCTGGTCACTTGCCGTGACAACCTGCCTGCCTGGTCACTTGCCGTGACAACCTGCCTGCCCTGGTCACTTGCCGTGACAACCTGCCTGCCCTGGTCACTTGCCGTGACAACCTGCCTGCCTGGTCACTTGCCGTGACAACCTGCCTGCCTGGTCACTTGCCGTGACAACCTGCCTGCCCTGGTCACTTGCCGTGACAACCTGCCTGTCCCAGAGATTGCCCTGGTCACTTGCTGTGACAACCTGCCTGTCCCAGAGACTGCCTGGTCACTTGCTGTGACAACCTGCCTGTCCCAGAGACTGCCTTGGTCACTTGCCGTGACAACCTGCCTGTCCTGCCGGTTCCTCCTTGGTCTACCCTGTGATGACGTCTGTCCTGGGTCGGTGTCTGATGTTCTCCTGCTGAGCCTGTGCTACGCCTGAGGCCTGAGAGAGAGGCCGTCCTAGTATGCCCGTGCCAGATGACCCTGGACTTCATCAACCCGTGATGACCCCGCCATCGTCTGACGTTCGTCCTGGGCCGGTGTCTGATGTTCTCCTGCTGAGCCTGTGCTACGCCCGAGGCCTGAGAGTGAGGCCATACTAGTATGCCCGTGCCAGATGATCCTGGACTTCATCAACCCGTGATGACCCCGCCATCGTCTGAAGTCTGTCTGAGGTCGGTGTCTGATGTTCTCCTGCTGAGCCTGTGCTACGCCTAAGGCCTGAGAGAGAGGCCGTCCAAGTATGCCCGTGCCAGATAACCCTGGACTGCATCTACCCGTGATGTCCTCCAGCACTCGTCTGTGATCCTGAGTCGTGTACCCTTCTCTGATGTGCGGAATCGGGAGCCCGGTCTTATGTTCTGTTTTATGTACTGTGTTTCTTTAAGTAAACTTTATGTTTCTTCTTACCTGAAGTTGTGCGGTGTTGTCTAGTCCTGCAGGTCGCCACCTTGCCCACATGCTCAGCTGCCACGGATCCCGGTCGCTGCCCTTCCCTAGTCCGGGCAGGCCCGGGTCTCCCTCCGTGGTCCAGTGGGTCCACATTCCCTTACCATCTGGGACCCATGCCTCACGTCGTCGTGGACTGGCGGCGTGGGAGCATTGGCTAGCTAGGCAAGCTATGCCATGTCCCGACGCCCCACAGCCGTGGGAAGCGCTACAGAAAGCTCTGGCCATGGACTCCGCTGAGCATGTGCAGTCTGCAGGACTTTCTCCAAGCTCCACCTGATGTGCGAACTAGACTACTTGGTCCCCACAGGGTAAGTGGACTAGATGGCTCGATTCCCCGCTTGGTCAGCGGTTCGGACTTTTCGAGCTATTAACTCTGCTGCCATATTGTGAACTATGGGACTTACCGCCAAACCCAAGTGAATTTTTCTGGGGAATTTTTTTTTACTTGGGTCTTCAGAAGAGGGGGCCTGAGGAGGGGGATACTGTAACGCTGGTATTGTCTGTACTTTGTTTTCCAGCGTTACTTTGCATGTTTTTTGCATTAACCCTTTTGCTCCTTTCCCCCTAACCAGCTGGGATACTGTTGTCTGTTACCTATATGGATGCTGCTCAGTTCCCGGCTCTGCTGTGTACCCGTACTTGCGTGAGTGGCTCCGCTGCTTTGCATGACCGCCCGCATGTGCGGTTCCTGACTTGCTGTGAAAGCCGTCCGTAGCTTGCAAAGTCCTCTGCAGTGGTGCATGACTTACTGCGTGGTTGGCAGCAGCCATTGTTGGGTTCCCTCTGTGTTGTGCTGTCTGGCTCTGCATAGGGGGCGCGGCCCACACCTGTCCTGCTTTTATGTGGATTGGGTGTTAACTAGAATTACTGCTCCAGCCTATCGCTGTGAAGCAGCTCATATATAAAGTTCCCCAGCCCTAGTGGGCGTTGCCAGAGCTTCACATTGAATCCACACTGAATCCCTGAACCTAGCCGTATGTGGTTGTGTGTTCAGCTCCTGCTCTGAAGTTGATCAGCTCTGGAGAGCTGATTCCCTGTTCCTGCTGTGTCTTGTTCCCTGATCCTGGATCAAACCGGTACCTGAATGTCTGAATTGTGTCTTGTGTTTCCGCCTATGCTGGGGGCTGATTACCCAGATCGCCGTTCCTGGAGGCTGTATATCCAGGCCTGTTCCTGCTGTGTCTAATTACCTGAACCCCTGATCTTAGATCGCATCCTGTACCTGACTTTCTGAACTGTGTCCTCTGTGTTATGTTCCTGAAATCCTGCTGTGTCCAGAACCCTGTGCCAGTGACTGTGAATCCTTGCTATATAACCTGAGTTCATCTTGGAAGGAGGAGTCCGGTGTGTGCTGAGTTTCTGTTACTCTGTGCTCAGCCTCTGTGCAATCCCGGCCAGCTCCCGTTGAGCCTGGCGGGGCTTGCACCAGACCGCTGGGGTTCCTTTTCAGGTCGCTGCCAGATGTCCGGATCCTATGCCTGATGACCATGGCCTGATGTCCGATGTCCGACGACCACTTCCAGATGTCCGGATCCTATCCTTCTTGCCTGATGTCCGGATCCTGCCGATCATTGCCAGATGTCCGGAGCCTGCTGATCGGTGCCAGATGTCCGGAGTCCGAGGCCTGTGTTCCAGTCCGTGTTCCTGTGATTCAATCCATGTTCCTGTCCGTGTTCCTGACTCCTGAGACCCAGTCCGTGTTCCTGTCTGTGTTCCTGACTCTCTGAGATCCAATCCGTGTTCCTGTGCAGTCTAACTCTGTTTCAGCCATCAGCTCCTGATTCCAGTTACCTGTCTGTTACCTGTCGGCTTGCCTGTCTGCCATCCGTCTGCAGTTCCTTCCAGAGGTTCGGACGTCATCTGCAGAGATCCCCGGCTCTTGCCTGCTCACCTAGGAGCGATCATCTGCCATCCGACTGCAGCTCCATCCGGAAGTTCGGACATCATCTGCAGAGATCCCCGGCTCTTGCCTGCTCACCTGGGAGCGATCATCTGCCATCCGACTGCAGCCTACCTGGAGGCTCCACCATATCAGGTCGTATATACCTGCCTGTCTAGAGACTGCCTGGTCACTTACTGTGACAACCTGCCTGTCTAGAGACTGCCTGGTCACTTGCCGTGACAACCTGCCTGTCCCAGAGACTGCCTGGTCACTTGCCGTGACAACCTGCCTGTCCCAGAGACTGCCCTGGTCACTTTCCGTGACAACCTGCCTGTCCCAGAGACTGCCTGGTCACTTGCCGTGACAACCTGCCTGCCTGGTCACTTGCCGTGACAACCTGCCTTCCCTGGTCACTTGCCGTGACAACCTGCCTGCCCTGGTCACTTGCCGTGACAACCTGCCTGCCTGGTCACTTGCCGTGACAACCTGCCTGCCTGGTCACTTGCCGTGACAACCTGCCTGCCCTGGTCACTTGCCGTGACAACCTGCCTGTCCCAGAGATTGCCCTGGTCACTTGCTGTGACAACCTGCCTGTCCCAGAGACTGCCTGGTCACTTGCTGTGACAACCTGCCTGTCCCAGAGACTGCCTTGGTCACTTGCCGTGACAACCTGCCTGTCCTGCCGGTTCCTCCTTGGTCTACCCTGTGATGACGTCTGTCCTGGGTCGGTGTCTGATGTTCTCCTGCTGAGCCTGTGCTACGCCTGAGGCCTGAGAGAGAGGCCGTCCTAGTATGCCCGTGCCAGATGACCCTGGACTTCATCAACCCGTGATGACCCCGCCATCGTCTGACGTTCGTCCTGGGCCGGTGTCTGATGTTCTCCTGCTGAGCCTGTGCTACGCCCGAGGCCTGAGAGTGAGGCCATACTAGTATGCCCGTGCCAGATGATCCTGGACTTCATCAACCCGTGATGACCCCGCCATCGTCTGAAGTCTGTCTGAGGTCGGTGTCTGATGTTCTCCTGCTGAGCCTGTGCTACGCCTAAGGCCTGAGAGAGAGGCCGTCCAAGTATGCCCGTGCCAGATAACCCTGGACTGCATCTACCCGTGATGTCCTCCAGCACTCGTCTGTGATCCTGAGTCGTGTACCCTTCTCTGATGTGCGGAATCGGGAGCCCGGTCTTATGTTCTGTTTTATGTACTGTGTTTCTTTAAGTAAACTTTATGTTTCTTCTTACCTGAAGTTGTGCGGTGTTGTCTAGTCCTGCAGGTCGCCACCTTGCCCACATGCTCAGCTGCCACGGATCCCGGTCGCTGCCCTTCCCTAGTCCGGGCAGGCCCGGGTCTCCCTCCGTGGTCCAGTGGGTCCACATTCTCTTACCATCTGGGACCCATGCCTCACGTCGTCGTGGACTGGCGGCGTGGGAGCATTGGCTAGCTAGGCAAGCTATGCCATGTCCCGACGCCCCACAGCCGTGGGAAGCGCTACATTAACAAAAATAAAGGGGACCCCACGCCAATTTTTTTCAAGGGGATTCCCTATTTTTGTTAACCAGCCAAGATAAGCAGACTGCTGTGGCTTGGTTTTATCAGGCTTGCAAGGTCCATGGATATTGGCTCCTTAACAGCCTGAAAAACCAGGCCTCAAGTAGTCTGCTTCATCAGGCTGGTTAACAAAAATAGGGGGGACCCCACACCTTTTTTTTCTCGAGGGGATCCCCTATTTTTGTTAATCAGTTCAATTCAGGTCAGCCGGGATTCCCTCTGATGTCACTGATGCTGTGCAGTGTCCCTGGCTGACCTGAAGTGAAAGTGGGAAGCAATCAATTATGCTAACCACTTCCTCTCCTGTTAGCCAGGAGAGGAGATTATTCAGTCGGGGGTTTACTGCGACGCTGTCAGCATTAGCTGCGGTCCCTGCAGTAAACATTAACCCTTTCAGAAGGATTACATCGGGGACCTGACTGAACATCGGATAGGTAAGAATAATGTTGCTTTACTATTTTATTTTTATTACAGGTGAACAAGGGCTTCACATTGAATGGCAGTAAAATAAAATATGGTCAAAAACTGTGTGTTTATTTCATTAAAATGATTTTTAATTAAAGTGTGTGTGTTTTATTTTTATTTCATACAACAGGATTAATAATTGATTGTTGTCTAATTGACAGCTCTCAATTATTAACCTGGCTTAAACTCACCTTTCAATGGCAAGGTGGCTTTAACCCCTTATTAACCCATTCGCCACCGCTACAGGGCAATGGGAATAGACGGGCAAAGTACCAGAAAGGGTGAATCTAATTATAGATTTGCCTTTTCTGGGGTGTCTGGGGGCAGATGTTAGTAGCCAGGGGGACAAAAATAATGGTCCCTCTCTGGGCTATTATTATCTGCCCCCACTTGCTGGCTTTGTCTGTCTGGTTGAGAAAATAGGGCGGGAGCCCACGCATTTTTTTTCAACAATCTTACACCTCATATATATATATGTCATTGAATTTGTGATATATATATATATATATATATATATTTATAGTACATACACTTCTACATAGTATAATAGCCGCTAATTCAATTGCTGTCTTTTGTGAAATTACAGACCCGACATGAAATGACACATGGTTAACATACTGTAGAGTTAATCATGTCATTTCATATAGTTTGATATATGGTTTTCACTAACAATTACATGAGTTTATGTGTGCAAAATTTCACACATGTAGGGATCAATTAAAGGTGTAAATTCGTAGCAAAAAAATGCTACATGAAATGACATGGTTAACTCTATGTAAACCATGTGTCATTTCATGTCGAGTGGTTCTGTAATTTCACAAAAGACGGCATTGCCCTGCAATTGAATCAGAGGCTATTTTACTATGTAGAAGTGTATGAACTATAAATATATGTATATATATATAAATATATATATATATATATATATATACAGTACAGACCAAAAGTTTGGACACACCTTCTCATTCAAAGATTCTTCTGTATTTTCATGACTATGAAAATTGTAGAATCACACTGAAGGAATCAAAACTATGAATTAACACATGTGGAGTTATACATTACACTTTACAAAAAAGTGTGAAACAACTGAAATATGTCTTATATTCTAGGTTCTTCAAAGTAGCTACCTTTTGCTTTGATTACTGCTTTGCATGCAGAAAAGGTGAACGGATGGACTCTGCATGCCTAGTTCCCATTGTGAAGCATGGAGGAGGTGGTGTGATGGTGTGGGGGTGCTTTGCTGGTGACACTGTTGGGGATTATTCAAAATTGAAGCGGTGAGCAGTCCATCTCACCCCAAACCATCTTGATTGGGTTCAGGTCTGGTGACTGTGGAGGCCAGGTCGTCTGGCATAGCACCCCAACACTCTCCTTCTTGGTCAAATAGCCCTTACACAACCTGGAGGTGTGTTTGGGGTCATTGCCCTGTTGAAAAATAAATGATGGTCCAACTAAACGCAAACCGGATGGAATAGCATGCTGCTGCAAGATGCTGTGGTAGCCATGCTGGTTCAGTATGCCTTCAATTTTGAATAAATCCCCAACAGTGTCACCAGCAAAACACCGCCACACCATCACACCTCCTCCTCCATGCTTCACGGTAGGAGCCAGGCATGTAGAGTCCATCCGTTCACCTTTTCTGCTTGCAAAGCAATAATCAAAGCAAAAGATGGCTAATTTGAAGAACCTAGAACATAAGACATATTTTCAGTTGTTTCACACTTTTTTGTAAAGTGTAATGTATAATTCCACATGTGTTAATTCATAGTTTTGATGCCTTCAGTGTGAGTCTACAATTTTCACAGTCATGAAAATACAGAAAAATCGTTGAATGAGAAGGTGTGTCCAAACTTTTGGTCTGTACTGTATGTCACAATGACATGTATATATATATATATATATACATATATATATATATATATATATATGTATTCTATGTGTGTATATCTAGTGTTTACAAGGAAAGAAAGGTTTTTTTTTAATTACGATATTTCTGTCCCATTGCCTTGCATTGGATTTCCGCTATCGGATCGGCGATACCCGATACTTTTTGAGTATCGGGCCGATCCAATCCGATACGATATTTATGGATATCGGGCAGTATCGCTCAACACTAATCATAAAACATACAATGAAGTGCTGCTCAAGTAAAATCATAGATCACAGCAGTATAACAGCTAGTGGAACGGTGACATCTGTGCAGAGATAAGAAGTAGTGAGGTCATGGTCCCACTAGCTGCTATATGGCTGAGGCCTGTTACTGGCTGCAGCAAAAAGGTGACTTGAGCAGAACTTCATCAATTGTTTTATGATGAAGCACTGCTGAAGACTTATACCCTTTTTTCATGTTTAGCTTCTGTCACACTCTGAAAGACGCTTTTTTTTTGGAAGAATTATTTGTAAGAAATTTTTGCATCGCCGTATTTTGAGAGCTATAATTTTTCCATATTTCGTCCGACAGAGTTATCTGTGGGCTTATTTTTGCGGGACGAGCTGACGTTTTTATTTGTACCATATTCGGGCACATAATATTTTTTGATCGCTTCTTATTCCGATTTTTGTGGAAGCAGAATGAACAAAAACCAGCAATTCAGGAATTGTTTTTTTTTTTTTCCTCTGTTCCGCATGTGGTAAAATTGATAAAGCCACGCTCGATCGCAGCAGTCAGGGGGTTAACAGCCAGGGACGGCGGGGGCGCCACTCCCGGCTGTCAGTGCAGGAAGCTCGGCCACTGCAGCGCTGAGCTCCTGCACTGATCGGGCACAAGAGGCTGAAATTTCAGCCTCTTCTGCCTGATCGCTGCTGTGTTTGGTTAGTCAGATTAACTGACCAATCACAGCGCTGTAGGTGATGGGACCGACAGCAAAGGTCCCCGCACCGCTTGCTGTGCCTGTCAGCTGTCATAGACAGCTGTCGGCACTGAACTACCACTGCGTGTTTACACGCAGTGGTAGTTCAAAGACATGACGTGCACAGTCCATCAAGGTACCAAAACTGACACCTTGCCATGACGGACTGTGCACGTCATTGGACATTAAGGGGTTAATATTGATTTCAACCAAAACAAATGCATTCACTGGGAAATGTAATTGTAACATTTAACATCCCCAGCTGGCCATGTGGTGTGTGACTCATAAGCAGACCCATCTTATTTCATTTATAAAGGAGGGACTCTTAAATTCACAGAGTCTATTTTTACTGGTGCATCAGGAGACATTAATCTTCTTAAAGGGCCATTATTAAACAGTTGGACTTTTAAACTGTTGTAGCCTATGCTGTGAGTGGATGGGCTGCCAAGAATTACGACACACCCCAATACCCATTTCATAAGATGTCCAGGAGGGCCTCCATAAAAAATGATGCATTGAATGCAATGCCTGCCCTGCTACCAATTGATATGCACCCCAATATGCCTTTGAACCCACATACTGGATGGACCTCGTGAAAACCACTTCACCATATTCATTTTGTACTCCGTACTCTTTTGTTTTACACATTGACAGCAATGTCTGCCCTGCTGCAAAGTCATATGCACTCCATTACGCCTTGGAACCCACATACTGGATGAGCCCCGTAAAAACCACTTCACCTTATTCATTTTGTACTCACGTTCTCTTTTGTCTACACAGTGACAGCAATGTCTGCCCTGCTGCCTAGTCATATGCAACCCATTACGCCTTGGAACCCACATACTGGATGAGCCCCGTAAAAACCACTTCACCATATTCATTTTGTACTCCCGTACTCTTTTGTTTTACACATTGGCAGCAATGTCTACCCTGCTGCAAAGTCATTTGCACCCCTTAACGCCTTGGAACCCACATACTGGATGGGCCCCTGAAAATCCACTTCATATTCATTTTGTACTCCCGTACTCTTTTGTTGACACAGTGACAGCAATATCTGCCCTGCTGAAAAATCACAAGCACCCCATTACGCCTTGAAACCCACATACAGGATGGGCCCCATAAAAATCACTTCACCATATTCATTTTGTACTCCCGTACTCTTTTTTGTTTTACTCATTGGCAGCAAGGCCAGCCCTGCTGCCTAGTCATATGCACCCCATTACACCTTGGAACCCACATTCTGGATGGGCCCCTGAAAATCCACTTCATCCACTTCACCATATTAATTTTGTACTCCCGTACTCTTTTGTTTACACAGTGACAGCAATGTCTGCATCGCTGCATAGCCATATGCACCCCATTACGCCTTGGAACCCACATACTCAATGGGCCCATGAAAATCTACTTCATAATATTAATTTTGTACATCCAGAAGTCGCCAATGATAGATATAAAAGGTAAAAGTTAATCTACCCATGAGGATTAATGGGGCTTCAGTGCAAGATTTCCAACATACCTAAGTAAATGGCATTTCCACTGCAAAAAAATTACTTACACCTCCATGCAAAGTGTGCATTTTCTCCACAGAAAAACTTGAAGATTATAATTTTTTTTAGCACTTTTATTGTATCAGATAAAGAAAATAATGTTGCTTCCCTGAAATCATCTTCTGATGGCAAAGAAAATCGTTCAGTGAACTGTGAAACTGTAGCAAAGATCGTACATTGCTACAGTTGGTGGACGTTAAACTAGGCATGGTTCAAAAGATTATTTTCAAATGTCAGAAAAGTTAGTTCTTCCCCTATCAAATCCTTTTCTCAATGTTATAAAAAAAATCACATAGAAAATCGCACACAGTTAAGGAGAACTGACTGCAAGGAAAAAAGGAAAGAATCAGCATCTTTTCCACCAAAACTTGATAACACTTCAGAGTTGTGGCTGATGAAAATCTCACCAATTAGTCCAAAAGCAAGTGAAACAGATTACTTTAAATCCTTGCAAGACTATAAAGTTTACTAATGTGACACAAAATCGTGTATGTTTTCAGTTAAGCTTTTGAGAATAACCAACAATGCAGTCCGAATGACGTGATTTGAGACAGGAGACTGTTAGTTCAAAAAAAAAAAGGAATGTACCATGAAACTTTTCGTATTTTTTAATGGTATGATGGTTCACTCTTTGCAGAATTATTTAATGGAAAATTTGGCTATTTGATTTGCCAAGTTTTAACACTAAGGTTCAGATACGGATTTAACCCCTTAACCCCAAGGGTGGTTTGCACATTAGTGACCGGGCCAATTTTTACAATTCTGACCACTGTCTCTTTATGAGGTGATAACTCTGGAAAGCTTCAACGTATCTTAGTTTTTTTTTCTTGTGAAATATTGTACCCCATGATAGTGGTAAAATTTCTTCGATATAACTTGTGGTAATTCATAAAAAAATGGAAATATAGCGAAACTTTGGAAAATTTTGCAATTTTCAAACTTTGAATTTTTATTCCCTTAAAACAGAGAAATATGTCACAGAAAATAGTTACTAAATAACATTTCCCACATGTCTACTTTACATCAGCACAATTTTGGAAACAAAATTTTTTTTTGCGAAGTTATAAGGGTTACAAGTTTACCAGCAAGTTCTCATTTTTACAACAAATTGTACAAAACCATTCTTTTTAGGACCACCTCACATTTGAAGTCACTTTGAGGGGTCTATATGGCAGAAAATACTCCAAACTGACACCATTCAAAAACTGCACCCCTCAAGGTACTCAAAACCACATGCAAAAATTTTATTAACCCTTCAGGTGCTTCACAGGAGCTTAAGCAACTTGGAAGGAAAAAATGAACATTTAACCTTTTAGTCACAAAAATGATCTTTTCCAAACAATTTTTTTATTTTAACAAGGGTAAAAGGAGAAAATGGACAAAAAAAGTTGTGCAATTTCTCCTGAGTACGCTGAAATGTGGGGGAAAACCATTGTCTGGGCGCACAGCAGGGTTCGGAAGGGAAGGAGCGTGTTAGGGTTCGATTTCACGCTGCTGCACAAGGGGAGTCTCGAACCCGTCCCGCTGCGGTCTCCCATTCATCTTCGGCCACAGTGGAGCCTGCTCAGCAGAGACGTCGGTCCAAGCGTCTTGCCCACTCCACTACTGTGCAGTGACTTGCTGCTGCCTTTCTGGATCTGCTATTATAGCCAGTGCTGGAGCAGACGTCTTTGGGACAAAGTCCTGCGTTTTTCCTTCTGAGCATGCCCAGAGTGAGATCTCTCATTGGAGATCAGGGGTCACATGTTCAGGTGCTGCAGCGGTTCCTATTGGTCCGCCAGGAAGGTCATGTAGCTACATGTGTTTGTAACAGTTTCTCATTGGTCCTTGTTCCTGGAAGGTCCTGTAGCTGTTGCTATAAAAGGGTAGCATGGCTGGGCCGCCATGCGCTAATATCAACCATTGTATGCTATGCGCCAGTGTGGTCATGTGTATGTGTGGATAGGGACCCGGCTGAAATAAGCCACTAGAATACCGACTTAATCGGTGAGGAGTTTGGTATGGTAGCTGGTCAGGGTCGGTGTCCTAGATGCCCTAGATTACCGGCATAACCGGTGAGGAGTTTTGATTGCCGTATTCAGGGTCGGGCGTTCAGACGCCATAGATTGCGGGTGACTCCCGCGAGGACATTAGCACATGATCACGCTTTATGTACGCTTAGCACTTAACTGTGTACCTGAGAGCCTTACAGGACACAGTGCTTTTTCTCAGCGGCCCTGTGACGTAACAGGGTTCGCTTTCAACGCTAGTCAGCGCCCTAGCGTGTTTTCTTTGCCACTCAGTTGTGTCTAGTGAGTGCGCACACATCGCCATATAGCGCTGCGGCTCTCCTTCTAGCAGCTCTGTGGAGTAACAGAGTTCGCACTCATTGCCACAGCGCATTACGGCGTTTATGTTGGCGACTCTGCGGGATAACAGAGTTTGCTTCTCGTGCCATTTTTACTAGCAGCAGGCTCCGCTTGCACGGTGGACCCCGGGCTGCGAACGCACCTTTCTACATTATATATTTGGTGTGTTCCGCAGACCCATAAACATAATATTAGCGCCAGGGTCTGGCTAGTAAAATGGCGGATGAACAGCGATTACAGCTGTACATCCAGCAGCTGGAGGGTAGGTTGGCGGCTCTTGAGCGCACAACCTCAGCTGTGGATGTTACCGCAGTCACTGATCAGGCTGCTAGTGTAGCTGCAGCCAGTTTGTCCTCTGCCACCTCTGTCCCACCTCCCGCTTCCAGACAAGTTTGCTGGTGACAGCAAGCAATGTCGGGGATTCGTAAGTCAGTGCTCCATACACCTCGAGCTTCTGGCTGCACGTTTCCCCACGGATCGGGCACAAGTGGGCTTTGTGATAGCTCTTCTGTCGGGCAGAGCGTTGGAGTGGGCAACGCCGCTGTGGGAGCGCGACGACCGTGTGGTGCAGAGCGCTTCTCGTTTTCTGGAGGCTCTGAAAAAGGTTTTTCTAGGACCTCAGGTCACCCACGATGCGGCGCTCAAACTGCTGGCAAGTACCCAGGGTTCGGCTTTGGTCAGCCATTTTGCTGTCCAATTTCGGACTCTGGCCTCGGAATTAGAGTGGCCAGATAAAGTCCTCATTCCCGTGTTCTGGAGAGGACTGGCGGGTCATGTGAAAGACGCCTTGGCTACCAGGGAGATTCCTGCCACACTGGAGAAGCTTATCGCTATTTCCACCCGCGTCGACCTCCGTTTCCACGAGCGGAGGCTGGAACGTGTCCAGTGTAGGCAGAGGGTCCAGTTGGCTCCTACCTTCACCAACCCTCTGGTGTCGCCTGTTCAGGCGCCCGACCTTCAGGAGGTTGCTCCTGCAGGATCTAAATCTCGGGTCACTCGTCCATCCCCGATTTGTTATATTTGCCAGCAGCAGGGACATTTTGCCAACCGATGTCCACAGCGGCTGAATAAGCGGTCGCGCCCAGTAACCGTAGGAACAGGGTCACTGGACGCCATGAGTTTTGCCCCTAAAGTGCTCCTCAAGGGGATAATTACCCACGGTTCTACCACCCTACCCGTCAAGCTGTGTGTGGATTCTGGGGCAGAGGGAATTTTTATGTCGTCCTCCTTTGCTTCTCGCCACACCATGCCTTTGGTGTTGCTGGCTGAACCAGTATCGGTTTGGGTGTTGAACGGAGCAATTCTGCCCTCACAAATCACCCATCAGTCTGTTCCACTCACCTTGTCTATGTCTTCTTCCCATCAGGAGAATATATCATTTTTTATCCTCCCTGAGGGTATAGATGAGGTTTTGTTGGGATTACCCTGGCTCCGCCACCACTCTCCCCATATTGAGTGGGCTTCAGGGAGAATTCTGGGTTGGGGTAATTTATGTAAAGGCAGATGCATTAGGGACAGCGTGCAGGTCAACACCACTGAGATACCCATAGACCTCTCTCCTCTTCCCAAGGTCTATTGGTCTTATGCCGACGTTTTCTCAAAGAAGGCTGCGGAGACTCTTCCGCCTCATCGCCCCTATGACTGTCCTATCGACCTCTTGCCTGGAGCTGAGCCTCCTAGAGGAAGGGTCTATCCCCTCTCTCTTCCTGAGACAGAGGCCATGTCCCAATATATTCAGGAGAACTTGGCAAGGGGATTCATTAGGAAGTCGGTGTCACCAGCGGGAGCGGGGTTCTTCTTTGTGCAGAAGAAGAACGGAGAACTACGTCCGTGCATTGATTATAGGGGTCTCAACGCTATCACCGTGAAAAATAAGTATCCTTTGCTGCTAATCTCTGAGCTTTATGACAGGCTTCAGAGAGCAAGGGTATTTACTAAGCTAGACCTGCGGGTGTGTATAACCTGATTCGCATCCGTGAGGGGGACGAGTGGAAGACGGCATTTAACACCAGGGATGGGCATTATGAATATCTGGTAATGCCCTTTGGGCTCTGTAATGCTCCAGCTGTCTTCCAAGACTTTGTGAACGACATCTTCCGGGATATGTTGACCACCTTGGTGGTAGTCTATCTGGATGACATTCTCATCTTTTCTCCAGATATGGCCTCCCACCGGAGAGATGTCTGCAAGGTCTTCGACCTCTTGCGAGCAAATTCCCTATATGCGAAATTGGAGAAGTGCATGTTTGAGCAGGAGTCTCTACCTTTTCTGGGCTATATCATCTCCACCCAGGGATTGGCTATGGATCCTACCAAACTTCAGGCTGTGATGGATTGGCAAGAACCCCACTCCCTTAAGGCGGTGCAGCGCTTTATGGGGTTCATTAACTACTATCGCCAATTCATTCCCCACTTCTCCACTTTGGTAGCTCCCTTGGTAGCCCTCACCAAGAAGGGAGCTAATCCCAAGTTGTGGTCAGAGGAGGTCACCAAGGCGTTCTCCTCCATCAAGTCGCATTTCGCCAGTGCTCCCATCTTACATCGCCCCGATGTCGATAAACCGTTTATCTTAGAGGTGGATGCCTCTTCTGTTGGTGCTGGAGCAGTCCTTTTTCAAAAGGATGCCCAGGGTCGGAAGCATCCCTGCTTCTTCTTTTCCAAAACCTTTACACCAGCAGAGAGGAATTATTCCATCGGGGACAGGGAGTTACTGGCTATGAAGTTGGCCTTCTCCGAGTGGCGACATCTTCTGGAGGGGGCTCGCTTCCCCTTCCAAGTGTTCACAGACCACAAGAACTTGGTGTATTTGCGACAGCCCAGCGGCTAAATTCCCGTCAGGCCAGATGGTCCTTGTTTTTCTCCCGGTTCCATTTCACCCTCCATTTCCTCTCCGGTGAGAAGAACATTTGCGCAGATGCTCTATCCCGCTCCGTGGTGTCCTCTGAGGAGGTGGAGGAGGAGCCTCGGCTGATTGTCCCCACAGAAAGCCTAAGAACGGTGGCTCCGGTTTCGCTTGAGTCTGTGCCTTCGGGCAAGACTTTTGTGCCCACGAATTTGCGACCGGAAGTACTCTCTTGGGCACATTCGTCCAGGGTGGGTGGACATTTTGGGACCAAAAGGACTTCTGAGTTGCTGGCGAGGACATACTGGTGGCCGCAGATGGCCCGTGACGTCAGGGAATACGTTCAGGCGTGCGTCTCCTGCGCCAAGAATAAGTCCCCTCGACAACGGCCAGCTGGGTTACTTTTTCCTTTACCGGTGGCAGACAGGCCTTGGGAGATGGTCGGGATGGATTTTGTGGTGGGCTTACCCAAGTCTCGGGGCTGCACCATCATCTGGGTGATAACCGACCACTTCTCCAAAATGGTGCACTTAGTGCCGTTACCATGGTTAGGCCGGCGTCACACTGGCGACAGAATCGGACGACTGCAATACGATGAAATCTCGCATTGCAGTCGGACCTATGTTAATCTATGGAGCAGTTCCCAGTATCAGATTTTTTGTGGTCCGTTTTAAACGTCCGAGTGCAATCGCAGCATGCTGCGATTGTCACCGATTGTGGGTCGACTATCGCCAATGCAAGTCTATGGGAGCGATCAAAAATCGGATTACAAACGGACCGCATGTGTGACTTGCGATTAAATCGCATCGGTGTCCTTTAGAAAAGCCGGCAATTCATCCCGGCTATACTGTAAAATCACACTGACAGCTTTAATAAAGAATAGAAAGAATAGATATACACACATAGAATACATATATATATATATATATATATATATATATATATGTCATTGTGACACATACATATATATATATATTTATAGTTCATACACTTCTACATACTGTAAAGCCGCTAATTCAATTGCCGGCTTTTGTGAAATCACAGAAGCCGACATGAAATGATACATTGTTTAGACACAGTTAACCATGTCATTTCCTATATTTTGATATATGGTTTGAACTTACAATTACTTAAGTGTATGTGTGCCAAATTTCAGACATGTAGGGGTTAATTAAAGGTGTAAATTCGTTGAAAAAAAATGCGTGGGCTCCCGCTGTATTTTCTCCACCAGACAGACAAAGCCAGCGAGTGGGGGCAGATAATAATAGCCTAGGGAGGGTACATATTTTTTGTGCCCCCCCTGGCTACTAACATCTGCCCCCAGACACCCCAGAAAGGCAAATCTATAATTAGATTTGCCCTTTCTGGTACTTTGCCCGTCTATTCCCATTGCCCTGTAGCGGTGGCGAATGGGTTAATAAGGGGTTAAAATGACCTTGCAATTGAAAGGTCACTTTAAGCCAGGTTAATAATTGAGAGCTGTCAATTAGACAACTATCAATTATTAATCGTATTGTATGAAAGAAAAATCAAACACACACAGTTTAATAAAAAAGAAGTTTAATTAAATAATCACACAGTTTTTGACCATATTTTATTTACCTGCTAAAACCATTTCCTGTAATAAAAATAAAATAAAAAAGAAAAATTATTCTTACCAATCCGATGTACAGTCAGGTCCCACGGTGTAATCCATCAGAAAGGGTTAACAGGTTACAGCTTGCAGAGAGCTAATGCTCTCTCCGAGTTGTAACCCCATGAATGAATCAGTTACTCTCCCAGCGAAAGGAGAGGAAGATATGAATGAATGAAGCTTAATTGATTTATTGCCACTTTCACTTCAGTGACCTGACCTAACGTGAAAGTGGATACAATCAATTAAGCTTCATTCATGAATCACATCCTCTCCTGTCGGCAGGAGATAAGCTCATTCATTCAGGAGCTATCAGATGACCACGCAGGATTACTTGCGCTGCTTATCCGATTGCTAGTTAACCCTTTGTGAAGGATTACATCGTGGGACGTGACAGATCGCCAGATAGGTAAGAATAATTTTGTTTTATTATTTTATATTTATTTTAGAAGAACAAAGGCTTCGAACGGATTAAGAGTGAAATAAAAGATGGTCAAAAAAATGTGTTTTGATTTCATTAAAATTATTTATTCTTAAAGTGTGTTTGTGTTTTTTTATTTACTTCAATAGGATTAATAATTGATAGTTGTCTAATTGACAGCTCTCAATTATTAACCTGCCTTAAGGTCACCTTTCAATACTAAGGTGACATTAACGCCTTATTAACCCATTCGCCACCACTACAGGGCAATGGGAATAGACGGGCAAAGTGCCAGAAAGGGCGAATCTAATTATAGATTTGCCCTTTCTGGGGTGTCTGGGGGCAGATGTTAGTAGCCAGGGGGGGCACAAAAAAAATGTACCCTCCCTAGGCTATTATTATCTGCCCCCACTCGCTTGCTTTGTCTGTCTGGTGGAGAAAATACAGCGGGAGCCCACGCATTTTTTTTCAACGAATTTACACCTTTAATTAACCCCTACATGTCTGAAATTTTGCACAAATACACTCATGTAATTGTAAGTTCAAACCATATATCAAAATACAGGAAATGACATGGTTAACTGTGTGGAAACAATGTATCATTTCATGTCGACTTCTGTGATTTCACAAAAGCCGGCAATTGAATTAGCGGCTATTACAGTATGTAGAAGGCGAGGAACTATAAATATATATATATATATATACATGTCACAATGACATGTATATATATATATATATATATATATATATATGTGTTCTGTGTATATATCTATTCTTTCTTTTGTGATTTAAATACTATTCTTTTGGATCCATTATATGTCAGTTTTGCAAGCCTGCGAGAAATTCTCGCAAGTCGGATGAAAATCGGATGTTACAAAGTACACACACATGTGACTAAATCGCATCTTTGAAGGAAAATCGGATGCCAGAAGGATGTGTGATGTTTGCATTTTGATCCGACAATCGACCGACTAAAACGGTCAGATTTTTTGTAGTTGTGTGTGACGCCGGCCTTACCATCTGCACGGGCCTTGGCAGCATTATTCATTAGGCATATTTTCCGCCTACACGGTATGCCAGACAAAATTGTCGGTGATCGAGGTCCCCAGTTTGCGTCTCGGTTCTGGAGAGAGCTGTGTCGTCTACTCAGCATTGAGTTGAATCTCTCCTCTGCATACCATCCCGAGACGAATGGGTTGGTAGAGAGGGCCAACCAGACCTTGGTCACATACTTGCGACATTTTGACTGGGCATCCTTGCTACCGTGGGCTGAGTTCGCTCTAAATAATGCTGTGGCTGACTCCACCGGACAGACCCCATTCCTCCTGAACTACGGTCAGCATCCGCGGGTACCAGTGCCTATGCCCGTGTCTTCCGCCGATTCCAGGGTGGCAGACTGGGCTGTGGAGGCACGGGACATTTGGGACCGCACTCAGGATGCCATTCAGGCCTCCAAAGAGAGGATGAGGTCTTCGGCCGATGCCCATCGGCGCCCCGCTCCTACATTAGCTCCGGGTGACCTAGTGTGGCTTTCTGCCCGAAACATTAGGCTGCGGGTAGAGTCCACCAAGTTGGCACCTCGCTTTTTGGGCCCCTTTAAAGTTCTTGAGCATGTGAACCCGGTGGTTTACCGCCTAGCCCTTCCACCTCGCCTTGGTATCACTGACACCTTTCACGTGTCCCTCTTGAAACCCGTGGCCATTTCCCGGTTTTCCGAGTCATCTGCCGGGACGTCGGGTTCATCTACCGACGATCATGAGGTGAACGCCATTGTTGGGTGCAAGGTGGTACGAGGCAAAAAATTTTATTTGGTGGATTGGAGGGGTTATGGGCCTGAGGATAGATCCTGGGAGCATGTTCACGCTCCACAGCCTTTGAGCACAGTGAGGCCCAAAGAAGGGGGGGCCATGTTAGGGTTCGATTTCCCGCTGCTGCACAAGGGGAGTCTCGAACCCGTCCCGCTGCGGTCTCCCATTCATCTCCGGCCGCAGTGGAGCCTGCTCAGCAGAGACGTCGGTCCAAGCGTCTTGCCCACTCCACTACTGTGCAGTGACTTGCTGCTGCCTTTCCTGGATCTGCTATTATAGCCAGTGCTGGAGCAGACGTCTTTGGGACAAAGTCCTGCGTTTTCCCTTCTGAGCATGCCCAGAGTGAGATCTCTCATTGGAGATCAGGGGTCAAATGTTCAGGTGCTGCAGCGGCTCCTATTGGTCCGCCAGGAAGGTCATGTAGCTACATGTGTTTGTAACAGTTTCTCATTGGTCCTTGTTCCTGGAAGGTCCTGTAGCTGTTGCTATAAAAGGGTAGCATGGCTGGGCCGCCATGCGCTAATATCAACCATTGTATGCTATGCGCCAGTGTGGTCATGTGTATGTGTGGATAGGGACCCGGCTGAAATAAGCCACTAGAATACCGACTTAATCGGTGAGGAGTTTGGTATGGTAGCTGGTCAGGGTCGGTGTCCTAGATGCCCTAGATTACCGGCATAACCGGTGAGGAGTTTTGATTGCCGTATTCAGGGTCTGGCGTTCAAACGCCATAGATTGCGGGTGACTCCCGCGAGGACATTAGCACATGATCACGCTTTATATACGCTTAGCACTTAACTGTGTACCTGAGAGCCTTACAGGACACAGTGCTTTTTCTCAGTGGCCCTGTGACGTAACAGGGTTCGCTTTCAACGCTAGTCAGCGCCCTAGCGTGTTTTCTTTGCCACTCAGTTGTGTCTAGTGAGTGCGCACACATCGCCATATAGCGCTGCGGCTCTCCTTCTAGCGGCTCTGTGGAGCAACAGAGTTCGCACTCATTGCCACAGCGCCTTACGGCGTTTATGTTGGCGACTCTGCGGGATAACAGAGTTTGCTTCTCGCGCCATTTTTACTAGCAGCAGGCTCCGCTTGCACGGTGGACCCCGGGCTGCGAACGCACCTTTCTACATTATATATTTGGTGTGTTCCGCAGACCCATAACAGAGCGTCGTTTGACTTTTTCAAACCAAAATTGGCTTTAATTGAGATTGGACGCTATGTTGCATTTGGAGAGCCCCTGATATGCCTAAACAGTGGAAACCCCCCACAATTGACACCATTTTGGAAACTGGACCCCCTAAGGAATTTATCTATATCTGTTGTGAGCACTTTGAACCCCAAGTGTTTCACTAAAGTTTATAATGCCTTGATGTTAGAAAAAAAAATCCACAAAAATGATTTTTTAGTCCCCAATTTTTTATTTTTCTCAAGGAAATTGGACCCCAAAAGTTGTTGTCCAATTTGTCCTGAGTACGCTGATATCCCATATGTGGGGTGGAATACTGTTTGGGCGCACGGCAGGGCTCGGAAAGGAAGTAATTACGTTTTGGAATGCAGACTTTGATGGGTGTCATGTTCAGTTTGCAGAGTCCCTGATGTGCCTAAACAGTGGAAACCCCCCACAAGTGACCCAATTTTGGAAACTAGACGCCCTAAGGAACTTATCTAGATCTGTGGTGAGCACTTTGAACCCCCAAGTGCTTCACGCAAGTTTATAATGCCCGGGTATGAAAATAAAAAATCTTATTTTTTTCCCATAAAAATTATATTTAAGTCACCAATAGAGTTGAGCGATACTTTCCGATATCCAAAAGTATCGGAATCGGAATGGTATCGCCGATACCCAAAAAATATCGGCGATACCCGATACCGATACCGGAAATCCAATGTAAGTCTATGGGAACAAAATATCGGAATTAAAAAAAAAACATTCTTGCCTTGTTGGTTAATTGTACATGAAGGAAAACAACAAAGAGTAATGTAGAATGTATTGGGGAAGGTTGAGGAGACATTAAAGGCATAGATGTTTAACCCAATCAAATGGAATAGCATAAATATTTTTTTTTTAAAGATGTTCGGATTGACGAAGAAATTGACAATGTTGTTAACGTTTTTTCTATTTTGGCAAATATGTATATTTCACAACTTCCATGCTCTTCACCTTTTTAACTTTTGACACACTTTCTCCTTCATAATCTTCAGCAGCATCATCTTTTTCATCAAATTATTCTTCATCTTCACCTTCTTTATCTTCTTCTTAAACTTCTTGCTATTCATCTTTTTGTTAACATTACTCATATTCTTCTTATTAAACTATTATTCTTATTCATATTGTACTTCATCTTCTTCATCATATTCTTATTTGTGACAGAGATTCCTGTACTTGTAATCTGTCAAAGTATGAATTTTTCATCCTTCCGTTCTTGCTGTCACAAAAGATTTAAATTACAACAGTATTTGTCCGTGTTCAGTTTAGCCTGCAGCAGCAGGCATTTTCCAGGGGCACCACGAGGAGTAACGGACTCACCCCCATACACTGCTTAGTCTTCTTCTGCTTATAATTTAGAGCATATATTTTGCTCTTCATTTTGGTCTTATACTTCATGTTCTTCTGCTTTTTGATCTTCTGCTTATTGTTCTTAAGTCTCTTGTTCTGTATCTTGTAGTTTGTCTTAACCTTCTTAGTCCTGTTTGGTAATCTTTTATTTCTTCTTTGTGATGGTGTTTAGGCTGGTTGGCTTGATGCTCGTCGTCCTTGTGGTCGTCATCTTCTTCGGGGTGGTCATCAGGGTCGTCATCTTCATTGTTGGAGATCCAGAGTGATTACCCAAAAAAGCATTGAAAAAATCTTCAATTTGTAAATGTAGCAGAAGGTACAAGAGCCAATGCAAGTAACGAGGACCAGCTGACTGCGCTGGAACCCGGAGGGGCAGCAGAAGGAAAAGAGCCAATGGCACAACCGAGGACCAGCTGACGTTACTGGGACACGGTTACTAAGCAGGAGGTACCTGTGCTCCAAAGCACTACCAAGGACCAGCAGACGTTGCTGGAACTCGGATATCGAGATGGAGGCACCTAGGCCAAAGGCACTGCGGAGAACCAGCTGACGGTACTGGAACCCGGACGGGTAGCAGAAGGTACAAGAGCCAATGCAAGTAACGAGGACCAGCTGACTGCGCTGGAACCCGGAGGGGCAGCAGAAGGAAAAGAGCCAATGGCACAACCGAGGACCAGCTGACGTTACTGGGACACGGTTACTAAGCAGGAGGTACCTGTGCTCCAAAGCACTACCAAGGACCAGCAGACGTTGCTGGAACTCGGATACCGAGATGGAGGCACCTAGGCCAAAGGCACTGCGGAGAACCAGCTGACGGTACTGGAACCCGGACGGGTAGCAGAAGGAACAAAAGCCAATGCAAGTAACGAGGACCAGCTGACTGTGCTGGAACCCGGAGGGGCAGCAGAAGGAAAAGAGGCAATGTCACAACCGAGTACCAGCTGACGTTACTGTGACACGGTTACTAAGCAGGAGGTACCTGTGCTCCAAAGCACTACCAAGGACCAGCAGACGTTGCTGGAACTTGTATACGGAGATGGAGGCACCTAGGCCAAAGGCACTGGGGAGAACCAGTTGACGGTACTGGACCCCGGACGGGTAGCAGAAGGAAAAGAGGCAATGTCACAACCGAGTACCAGCTGACGTTACTGTGACACGGTTACTAAGCAGGAGGTACCTGTGCTCCAAAGCACTACCAAGGACCAGCAGACGTTGCTGGAACTCGTATACGGAGATGGAGGCACCTAGGCCAAAGGCACTGGGGAGAACCAGTTGACGGTACTGGACCCCGTACGGGTAGCAGAAGGAAAAGAGGCAATGTCACAACCGAGTTCCAGCTGACGTTACTGTGACACGGTTACTAAGCAGGAGGTACCTGTGCTCCAAAGCACTACCAAGGACCAGCAGACGTTGCTGGAACTCGTATACGGAGATGGAGGCACCTAGGCCAAAGGCACTGGGGAGAACCAGTTGACGGTACTGGACCCCGGACGGGTAGCAGAACGCACCCATGAAAATGTAAGTTGACAGGACGCAAGCCGTCCGCAGTTACCGAATCACACAGTCCTACAGTGGGTGCTTGTCCTATTGTCACAATGGAAACAGCCTTAATTTACATATCCCACAGCACACATAGGAATCACCTAAACTGCAGGCACCATAGAGTCGGCTAACCCGAATGCAACACGACAGCACAACTTATTGGAGGATAATTGACGTTCACACTGCCAGGAAACAGCTGTCGTGCTGTAACCAGGCTGGCCAGGAGTCAGTACCCCTGCCAATTACTTACGAGCAACAAATGGCGGTGTTGTAGCCCAGGGAGTAGAGTTCAGGTGGTAGAAAGATGAACATAACAGGAGACATGGAAAACGTTGCCAAACAGTTATTTAATCTTAAAACGGACAGGCAAATTCAGGTGATATCCATGCCTTGTTCATTTTCAGAAAAGTAAGAAGGTCTACATTCTCTGAGGATAGTCGCATGCGACGGTCTGTTAGTACACCACCTGCAGCACTAAAGACGCGCTCAGATAATACACTGGCAGCAGGGCAAGCCAGCACCTCCAATGCATACTGGCTAAGCTCTGGCCATGTATCCAACTTAGAGACCCAAAATTTGAAAGGGGAAGAGGCATCTGGGAGTACACTTAGAGAGAAAGACAAGTAGTCTGTCACCATCTTACGGAAACGTTGCTTCCTGGTGACTGGAGCCGTCTCGGATGGTGTAGACCTTGCTGGCGCTGTCACAAAACTTCGCCACATTTGTAACATACAGCTCTTGCCCTGTGCAGAGGCGCTGCTTGTGCTCCCTCTTGTTGTAGAGGTGTCTACACTGCCTCGACGCACAGAGCTGCTTTGTAAAGCAGTAGCAGCAGCATCTCTCTCGGCTGGAATGTACAACAGTATGGATTGCACCAGTGTGTCTTGGTACTCCTGCATTTTACGGTCCCGGTTCCCCGGTGTGATGAGGGTTTGTAAGTTGTCCCGGTAGCGAGGGTCTAGGAGGGTGTACACCCAATAATCTGACGTGGTGAGAATGTGGGCGATGCGGCGGTCGTTTCTCAGGCACTGAAGCATGAAATCAACCATGTGCTGCAGACTCCCAACTGGCCAACAAAAGCTGTCCTGTGGAAGAGGCGTCATCTCTGCCTCCTTTGCATCCCCCCACCCTCGCTCTACATACTGACTAGAGCGTTGTGTACCTCCCTCTGTAGGGATTTCTTCCTCCTCCATTGACTCCTCCTCCTCCTCACAAAGTGAGCCCTGCCCAGCCCTTTGTGAGGAACCACGTTGCGCTGACTGTCCTGAAGGTAATAGAATTTGTGACTCCTCATCCTCCACCTCTTCCAAAACTCTTCCTTTAGTGCTTTCAGTGATTTCTGAAGCAGGCAGATAAGGGGGACAGTCATGCTGACTAGTGCATCATCTGCACTCGCCATCCGCGTTGAGACATCAAACGCACGCAAAACGTCTCAGATGTCCTTCATAGAGGCCCACTCAGTAGTGGTGAAGTGTGGACGGCGCAAAGAGCGACTTGATTGCGCCTGATGCAGCTGATACTCCATTACTGCTGTCTGCTGCTCACACAACCGCTCCAACATATGTAACGTGGAATTCCACCTGGTGGGTACGTCACATATGATGCGATGTTCAGGAAGGCAAAATCGGCGTTGCAGAGCAGCAATGCGCGATCTGGCTATGCTGGAACGTCGCAAGTGAGCGCACTCTAGGCGGACCTTCTGCAGCAGTCCAGCAAGATCCGGATAGTCCCTCAAAAAACTCTGCACGACCAAGTTGTGCACATGTGCCAGACATGGTATGTGAGTAAAGTTGCCAAGGCCCAGAGCTGCCACCAGATTTCGGCCATTGTCACACACTACCAAGCCTGGCTGGAGATTCGCAGGCAAAAACCACACGTCGCTCTCCTGTTTGATGGCATTCCATACCTCCTGCGCTGTGTGGCTTAGATTCCCCATTGAAATCATTTTCAGGACGGCCTGTTGACGTTTGGCCACGGCTGTGCTCATATCGGTCGCAACAGGTAAGCGTTCACGGGTCCATGTGGAGGTATACCGTGACGGCTCGTGCAGCGATGATTCTGAGGAACTGGAGTAGGAGGAGGAATCAATGTGTACAGACTGGATTCCTGCAATCCTTGGAGTTGGCAGAACACGTGCAGCGCACTCGCAAGATCTGTACCCGGCTCCACAACATTGACCCAATGGGCAGTGAGGGAAAGGTATCGTCCCTGGCCATGGGTACTGGTCCACGCATCGGTGGTCAGGTGGACCCTGCTACTGACGGCGTTTAGTAGCGCATGTTTAATGTTTCCCTCGACATGTTTTTGCAGAGCAGGGACGGCTTGCCTGCTAAAATAAAATCGGCTTGGCACATTATATTGTGGGACTGCCAATGCCATTAAGTTCCTGAAACTGTCAGTCTCCACCAGCCTGAATGACAGCATTTCAAGGGACAGGAGTTTTGCAATGCCAGCATTCAGAGCCTGTGCTCGTGGATGGTTTGCCGAGTATGGCCGTCTTTTATCTCATGCCTGTGGTACCGATGGCTGTTTTGTGGCCTGGGAGTGTGACGATGACTGTGAACTTGCTGCTGTGGGTGGAATAACAGTTTGTCTATGGACAACAGTGACCGAGGTTCTTCCATGGAGATCCTGTGAGGAAGCCGAACCAGGTGTGTGTGAGCTGGAGGTAGAGGCTCCAACACGACCTGAAGATGTAGGTGCTGCTGTAGGTTGGCCTACATCTCCAGTGTGTCTTTGTAACTCAGCTACGTGCTTTGTCCGTACATGTTTCCACATATTTGTGGTATTCAGGTTACTGATATTTTTACCTCTTTTAACTTTTTGCTTACACAGCTTGCATTTAACATAGCAAATATCATCTACAAGTCTGTCAAAAAAGGACCACGCGGTGCAAGTCATGGGAGCGCCAATTTTGACATTTCTAAGAGAACTGCTCCCAACAGGTGCCAAACTGGAGGCTACAGGCAAGCGAGTCTGCAGCCTACCTCTCCCTCCTCTTTGTACCGTTGGGCCAATCTCTTCCTCAGAGCTGCTCCCACCACCTTCCTGCTGCTCACGCCATGTTGGGTCTCGGACTTCATCATCTCCACTACCCTCTTCCAACACCTGCTGCTGTTGGATGGTCTGGGCAGCACCATGCTCCACAAAACCTGGCAACTGAGTCTCATCATCATCATGAGATGCGTTCTGCGGTGTGCTGTCCATCGGCACTGGCTCACCCGCCTCTTCAGATTGAGAGAGACACAGCTGTTGCGCATCACTGCATACTCCCTCTTCTTCAAATTGCAGAATGTTGCTTGCCTGTGCCCGTGTTTGCAAGCCAACAGATTCTGAGAACAGAAGCAGAGACTCAGCTGGCTCCTGTACAGAACTCTCTGACTGCCTGGGCAATTTGGCAGGCGGTGAAGAGACAGATGGTTTTTAAACAGTGTTGTGGTCCTGAGAGGAGGTGGAAGCAATTGAAGTCGATGCATTGGCTGCCATCCAACCAACAACGGCTTCAATTTGTTCTTCCCGCAGCAGGGGGGTACGCTGAGCTCCTACAAAAGTGCGCATAAAGGAACGCTCACGGGGAAAACTGGTGGATGCTGTGTCACTGGGTGCGGCAGCAGCCACAGAATCCCCACGTCCTCTCCCTGCTGAAACTCCACGGCCACGACCACGTGCCTTACTCCCTGCCTTCTTCATCTTGGTAGATTGATAAAGAAAGTCAGAAAAGTTATAAGGCCTAAGTGTGGTTATTCCTCAGAGACTGCAGTGAACACTGCAGACAACTGTTCAGTAGCTGTGAAAGGCCCCTTTGTGTACTTCTATAGAGTTTGCAACCAATGTATTGTATACGGATGGAAGCTCGTCACACTAATAGATTAGATTTTTTTCAAATATAATGGAGCAGCACCAATTAGAGAAAAATGTGAAGGATGAGGCAGTGACACACGCTCAGCAGACTACAACCAGCAGTGGTTGAAGAACTAACTGGAGCGTAATCTGCACTCAAAAAATGAAAAGCTCACAGACTACAGTGAACACTGCAGACAACTGTTCAGTAGCTGTGAAAGGCCCCTTTGTGTACTTCTATAGTGTTTGCAACCAATGTATTGTATACGGATGGAAGCGCGTCACACTAATAGATTAGATTTTTTTCAAATATAATGGAGCAGCACCAATTAGAGAAAAATGTGAAGGATGAGGCAGTGACACACTCTCAGCAGACTACAACCAGCAGTGGTTGAAGAACTAACTGGAGCATAATCTGCACTCAAAAAATGAAAAGCTCACAGACTACAGTGAACACTGCAGACAACTGTTCAGTAGCTGTGAAAGGCCCTTTGTGTACTTCTATAGTGTTTGCAACCAATGTATTGTATACGGATGGAAGCGCGTCACACTAATAGATTCGATTTTTTTCAAATATAATGGAGCAGCACCAATTAGAGAAAAATGTGAAGGATGAGGCAGTGACACACGCTCAGCAGACTACAACCAGCAGTGGTTGAAGAACTAACTGGAGCGTGATCTGCACTCAAAAAATCAAAACCTCACAGACTGCAGTGAACACTGAAACACAACTGTTCACTATCTGTGAAAGGCTCCTTTCTGTACTTCTATAGTGTTTGCAACCAATGTATTGTATACGGATGGAAGCGTGTCACACTAATAGATTAGATTTTTTTCAAATATAATGGAGCAGCACCAATTAGAGAAAAATGTGAAGGATGAGGCAGTGACACACGCTCAGCAGACTACAACCAGCAGTGGTTGAAGAACTAACTGGAGCGTGATCTGCACTCAAAAAATCAAAACCTCACAGACTGCAGTGAACACTGAAACACAACTGTTCACTATCTGTGAAAGGCTCCTTTCTGTACTTCTATAGTGTTTGCAACCAATGTTTTGTATACGGATGGAAGCGCGTCACAGTAATAGATTAGATTTTTTTCAAATATAATGGAGCTGCACCAATTCCACAAAATAAAATAAAAAAAAGAGTCAGTGAGTGACACGTGCAGATGCCTACAAACAGCGGTGGATGCAGAGCAAACTGCAGCGTCACCTGCACTCTCACACACACCTTGCACAGAGCTGTTAAAACAACACTGGCAAAAGGAAGCTTTACACAGCGGTTGGTAAACTAGCCTGCCTAAAGCACAGTACACAAAATCGCAATGTCTAACTGTCCCTCAAAGTCAGCAGAACAGCGTTCTGTCCCTAACTGAGTTCACAGCACAGTGACGCTAAAATGGCGGCGGCGCCTTTTATAGTGCATTCTGACATCATTTCAGCAGCCAATCACAGCCATGCCATTAGTTAAGATGACCGCAGCATTACAGGATGTGCCCACACTTCATAAGATTCCTCATTGGCTGACTAAAATCACATTGCCTCTCAAAGAATTATGGGAACTTCCGATTCCGGTATACGATATTGGAAAAATATCGGAACTAAGTATCGGAATTCCGATACAGCGAATATCGGCCGATACCTGATACTTGCGGTATCGGAATGCTCAACACTAGTCACCAATTTTTTATTTTTCCAAGAGTATCAGGAGAAATTGGACCATATAAGTTGTTGTCCAATTTGTCCTGAGTATGATGATACCCCATATGTGGGGGGAACCACTGTTTGGGCACACGGCAGAGCTCGGAAGGGAAGGAGTGCAATTTGACTTTTTCAAACCATAATTGGCTGGAATCGAGATTGGACGCCATGTCGCATTTGTATAGCCCCTGATGTGCCTAAACAGTGGGAACCCCACACAAGTGACCACATTTTAGAAACTAGACCCTTAAGGAACTTATCTAGATCTGTGGTGAGCACTTTGAACCCCCAAGTGCTTCACACAAGTTTATAATGTAGAGCCGTAAAATTAAAAAATCATATTTTATCCACAAAAATGATCTTTCACCCCAATTTTTGTTTTCCCAGGGGTAACAAGACCTCAAACGTTATTGTGCAATTTGTCCTGAGTATGCTGATACCAAATATGTGAGGGTAAACTACTGTTTGGGTGCATGGCAGAGCTCGGAAGGGAAGGAGCGCAGTTTGACTTTTTCAACACAAAATTGGCTATACGCCATGTCGCGTTTGGAGAGCACCTGATGTGCCTAAACAATGGAAACCCCCCACAAGTGACACCATTTTGGAAAATAGACAACCTAAGAAACTTATCTAGATCTGTTGTGAGCATGTTCGACCCCCAAGTGTTTCACTAAAGTTTATAATGACTGGGTGTAAAAAAAAAAAAATTCCACAAAAATAATTTTTTAGTCCCCAATTTTTGATTTTTCCCAAGAAAATTGGACTGTAAAAGTTGTCCAATTTGTCCTGAGTACGCTGATACCCTATGTGTGGGGGAAATACTATTTGGGCACACGGCAGGGCTCGGTAAAGGAAGTAATGACATTTTGGAATGCAGAGTTTGATGGGTGTCATGTTTAGTTTGCAGAGCCCCTGATGTGCCTAAGCAGTGTAAACCCCACACATGTGACTCGATTTTGGAAACTAGACCCCCTATGGAACTTATCTAGATCTGTGGTGAACACTTTGATACCCCAATTGCTTCACACATGTTTATAATACCTGGGCATGAAAATAAAAAATCCTATTTTTTTCCCAAAAAAATGATCTGTTAGTCACCAATTTTTTATTTTCCCAAGGGTAACTTGAGAAATTGGAACCCAAAAGTTGTTGTTCAACTTGTCCTGAGTACGCTGATACCCTATATGTGAGAGAAAATTACTGTGTGGGCACACGTCAGGGGCTCGGAATAGAAGTAGTGATGTTTAGTAATGCAGACTTTGATGGAATGGTCTGCGGTTGTCATGTAGCGTTTGGAGAGCCCATGATGTGCCTAAACAGTGGAAACCCCCACAAGTGAACCCATTTTGGAAACTATACCCTCAAAGGAACTTATCTATATGTGTGGGGAGCACTTTGAACCCCCAAGTGCTTCACAGAAGTTTATAACGTACGGGCGTGAAAATAAAAAAATCATATTTTTTCCACAAACATGATTTTTAGTCCCCAGTTTTTATTTTCCCAAGGATAACAGGAAAAATTGGACACCAAAAGTTGTTGTTAAATTTGTCCTGAGTATGCTGATACCCTATATGTGGGAGAAAACTACTGTATGGGCACACGTCGGGGCTCGGAATGTAAGTAGTGACGTTTTGCATTGCAGATTTTGATGGAATAGTCTGCGAGCGTCATGTCGCGTTTGGAGAGCCCCTGATGTGCCTAAACAGTGGAAACCCCCCACAAGTGACACCATTTTGGAAACTAAACCCCCAAAGGAACTTATCTAGATATGTGGTGAGAACTTTGAACCCCAAGTGCTTCACAGAAGTTTATAACTTTGAGCCATAAAAATAAAAAATCATATTTTTTTCCACAAAAATGATATTTTAGCTCCCAATTTTTTATTTTCCCAATGGTAACAGAAGAAATTGGACCCCAAGTTTTATTGTGCAATTTGTCTTGAGTACGATAATAGCCCATATGTTGGGGTAAGCTACTGTTTGTGCGCATGACAGAGCTCAGAAGGGAAAGAGCACAGTTTGACTTTTTCAACGTCAAATTGGCTGGAATTGAGATCAGACACAATGTCATGTTTGGAGAGCCTCTGATGTGCCTAAACAGTGGAAACCCCCAATTCTAACTCCAACCATAACCCTAACACACCCCTAACCCTAATCCCAACCCCAACCCTAACTTTAGCCCCAACTCTAACCCTAACTTTAGCCCCAACCCTAAACCTAATGTGAAAATGGAAATAAAGACATTTTTTTAATTTTATTATTTTTCCCCAACTAAGGGGGTGATAAAGGGGGTTTGATTTACTATTCATAGCAGGCTTTAATGTTTGGCAGCTGTCACACGCTAAAAGACGTGTTTTTATTGCAAAAAATAGTTTTTGCATCATCACATTTTGACAGCTTTAATTTTTTCTTATTTTTGCCCACAGAGTCATGTGGGGTCTTATTTTTTGCGGGACGAGTTGACATTTTTATTGGTACCATTTTCGGGCACATGACATTTGTTGATGTATTTTTATTACGATTTTTGGGAGGCAGAATGAACAAAAACCAGCAATTCATGAATTTCTTTTGGGGGGGCAATTATACCATACCGCATGTGGTAAAATTGATAAAGCAGTTTTATTCTTCGGGTTAGTACAATTACAGCAATACCTCATTTATATCTTTTTTTATGTTTTGGCGCTTTTATACAATAAAAACAAATACTGTATATATAAAAAAGAATTATTTTTGCGTCTCTTTATTCTGCAAGCGATAACTTTTTTATTTTTCGCTGATGATGCTGTATGGCAGTTTGTTTTTCGCGGAACAAGATGACATTTTCAGCGGTACACTGCTTATTTATATCCGTCTTTTGATCGCGTGTTATTCCACTTTATGTTCGTCGGTATGATGATAAAGCATTGTTTTTTTGCCTCTTTTTTTTAAGGGGTTCACTAAAGCGGTTAGCGGTTAGTTAATGGGACAGTTTTAAAGGGCGGGTCGTTACGGACACGGCAATACTAAATATGTGTACTTTTATTGTTTTTTTAATTTACATGAAGAAATGAATTTATTGGGGAATATGTTTTTTCTTTATTTAGGAATTTTTTTATTTACACATGTTATTTTTATTTTTTCTACTTTTTTACTTTGTCCCAGGGTGGGACATCACTGTATAGAGTTAGATCGCTGATCTGACACGGTGCACAGCACCGTGTCAGATCGGCGATCTCACAGGCAGTGCAACAGGCTTTCTCAGCGCCTGCTCTCAGCAGGCACTTAAGAAGCCGCCTCCCTGCAGGACCCCGAAGGACCCCGTGGCCATCTTGGATCCGGGGTCCTGCAGGGAGGAGGCCGTCAGAACAGCGCAGTCACATCGCGCTGCTCTGAGGGTCTCAGGGAAGCACGCAGGGAGCCCTCCTCCCTGCGCGATGCTTCCTTATACCACCGGAACACTGCGATCATCTTTGATCGCAGTGTGCAGGGGATTAATGTGCCGAGATCGCATATGACGTACTATTCCGTCCATGGGAATTAAGTCCCAGGACACATGGATGGAATAGTACGTCTGATGGCAGAAAGGGGTTAAAGATGGGTAATACTTGCAATACAACGCTATTTTATTTAAAAGTACAAAATTAAAGGAATAGTATGATTGAATAGTATGAGTGTGTACACTTTGGTATATTTTATTATACAAAGGTTAAGTACACATAGGGATTAAATGCATATAATGATTAAGTATATAAAGATTAGCTACATACAGGATACTTACATCATCACCAAGAGGCTTTTCAACATCATCCGTATGGAATATC
This sequence comes from Oophaga sylvatica, assembly GCA_033576555.1. Lineage (NCBI taxonomy): Eukaryota > Metazoa > Chordata > Amphibia > Anura > Dendrobatidae > Oophaga > Oophaga sylvatica. The sequence continues at coordinate 750,937,033 of JARQOD010000001.1, read as the reverse complement.
AGAGAAGCAACACGAAGACAAAGAACCTCTGGGAACTTCACTACACTGCATGGGCATCCCCAATTATGCAGGTATGAACACACTGTACATGAACAGGTACCCCAGTATTTGCATCTGTCTTAGTCATGTTTCTCTGGTCTTATATAGTGATTTACACTATGTAGTAACTTAAGTTTCACCCAGCACTTCAAGTGGCAAGCTTTCAAGTCGGATGAAACTGAGATATTATGGAGTCGTCAGACGAGGGGCCATAATCCCTTAGAATATAAAAGCCATAATGATTTAGATAAAACCACCACAGACAGAGGTTAAGTAAACCATAAAGTTTTACAATCACAAACAACAAACATATGGAGGCTTAGAACTGTTTTTGAAGTCAATAAACAAACAGTTCTCCAGATTGGGCCAGGATGAGCATTTTCTTTTACATCTGTAAATCTTTTACCTGAAATGCAGCTATGTAATTGTCTGAATGCATTCTGTATATTTCAATATGGATTCAAAATAGCCATTGTATATCACACTACACTATTAACAGCAATCATATCTATATTCAGTCGTGCTTTGAAAACTTAAGCTTAACCCATAGACTACTCTGAATAATCATGACAATCTTCTTGACCAGTATCTATAGGTAAGTAATGTTAAAACTAACTGCTACTATGTATTCCGGAAATAAAAGCTAGAACTGCAAGAATGTGAAGATGTTCTAAAACATAACTGTGACCATGCTCAATATTCCATAACTGTTCTGTTCTGCTGTGTAGTAACTATTGGAGACACAATAGATGATCTGACATCCTTTCCAAAAATTTCTTTACAGATAAAAGGAGCATATATTATTATTCCTGTTTATTATCCTAGAAAGAAAGAAGGAACATGCAGTCTCCCTCATACAAGTTATCTCAGCCAAAAATGATTACATTACATACTCTGCATCTACAAGAATTCAGCTATCACTTTTTGCTATTGAACACTTCCCATTTGATGCAGCCAAAGTAATGGCTTTCAATACGAGAAAACATATTGTGTCAAAAGATATATTACTATTGAGCTACTGAGCCAAATTAACATCATTGCTTTATCAAAGTTATATGCAGTATATTGTGTCCAATGTGATCAACCAGTCAACAAAAAACGGAGCATTACTAGTGAGGTCTTTAAAGCACGCAAATTTTATGAAGTATTTGCAAACCAGGATGTGGTTTACACATTCGGGAGTACCTTGGTAACAAATATACTCTTGTCATCAAAAACACACTTGCTGTAAATTGTACTGCCTACAACAGCACAGAAGACCTTCCCCCTGGTCATCTTTTGGCTGTTCAGGAGGAGACAGTGATAAAAGCCTCAGTGACAAGTATACCAAATGTAAAGGACCGGGTCTCCTACACTAGTAATGCCCATACACGCAGTGCATTGGCTGACAAACATTTCCCCATGGTGGGGAACTTTGTTAAAAAATTTTTAGTGCAATCATAGACATATTTGCCCAAAATTGTACTTCCATAAACAGCACAGACCACGTTTACCCTGGTCATGTCGTCGCAGAAAAGAGGTAGACATTGAAAAGGGTTCAGTACCAAATGTGCTCAAGTTAAAGGACCGGGTCTCTTAGAGTTATAATGCCCATACATGCAGTGAATGGGCTGTCAACCAGTTCCAAATGTGGGGTACACACTTTTAAATACTATACTCTTGGCATCATAGACACCTTTGTCAAAAATTGGACTGCCTGTTAGGAAAAAGAAACAAAGAATCTGCATCTGTTCCATCCAAATGTGATAACACTTCAGAACTTTTGCCGAAATAAGACACCTAAATTGGTCAAAAAACTAGTGATACAGATTTCTTTAAATCGTACTAAATCTGTAAAGTAATGTGGCAGAAAATTATAGATGCTTTCATTAAAGCTCATGACAAGAAGCAACAATGCAGTCTGAATAACGTGCTTGTGGACTGGAGACAGTTAGTTAAAAAAAATCTAAAAACATTTTTAAAGTGTACCCTGAAACCTCAATCTGTCAAAGCCTTTTTGAAATTGCAAATGGGTATGGTAACTCGACAATATGTTGAGAGCTGTATGCAATATATTCTTGGATGATAAACATTTTGTAATTTTTTATGGTATGATGGGACCCTCTATGAAGAATTATTTCAGGGAATATGACTATCAACAGCAATCATATGTTTATTCAGCCTTTTCAGAAAAACAGAAGCTTAATCCATTGAGTACTGGGGAGAATCATTACAATCAACTTTCCCAGGATATACAGGCAAATAATGTACAAAACAGCTGCTACTATGTATTCCTGATATACTAGAGAGAAGTGCACTAATGTGAAGATATTCGGAAAAAGAACTGTGACCATGCCAAATTTTCCCTAACTGTTCAATTCAGCTGAGGCATAAATATTGGAGATACCCTAGATGATCACAGAGGGTTTCAACAAAGTAATTTAGAAATAATAAGATAATTTTTTTTATCTTCCTATTTATAATCAAGTAAAGAAGGAACATGCAGTCTCACTCATAAAAGTTATCGGTTCAAAAATTGATTAAGTCCTCAGGATCTACAAATATTCAGCCATCACTGTTTTATATTGAACTCTTACCATTTCATGCAGCCAAAGTTATGGCCCTCAAGTAGATAAACAAATATAGTGGACAAAGAAATATTTGTAATGAAATACTGAGCCTACATAACAGCATTGCTTTTAAAATTTATCAAATTTATATGAAGTGTAGTGTGTCCAATGTGAACAACCAGGCAACAAAAAAGGAGCTTTTCAAGTGAGTTCTTTAAGGTACATAAATGTTATGAAGTCTTTGCAAAATGGATGTGGTTTCACCAATGGGGGGTACCTTTTTAAATAGATTAAGTATTGCCATCACAGCCCCCTTGGCCAAAATTCAACGGCCTATAATAGTACAGAACACGTTCACCCTGGTCATCTAGTGGCAGGTAAGGAAGAGACATTGCAGGAAACCATGTTAAGAAGTAGGCCAAAATGTAGGGGTGTGGGTCTCTGAGACTTGTAATGGAGTGCATAGGATGACAAGCATTTCACCGATGAGGGGTACCTATTTTAATAAATAAACCATTGCCATCACAGCCCCCCTTGCCCAAAATTCACCGGCCTATAACAGTACAGAACACGTTAACCCTGGTCATGTAGCCGTGGACAATGAGGAGGCATAATAAGAAATCATACTTAAATTAAACAACTAAATTACAAATGTGAAGTCATGTATGAAAGAAAATAACAAAAGGGAGGGGTGAACACAGGTTCATACATATGAAGCCAGAATGTGTTTGACGATATATGTTTGGCCCTAGCAACAGCTCAGACAGTGATATAAGTAGAAATATTATATAATTGTAAGGTTCTGTGTACATGTTCCTGAAACTCAGTTTGTTCGTCAGCCATTTTACTTTCTGTCTTGCTGCAGCTATCTTGCCCTCAGTCAAAATGGATTTCCAGCTTGCATGTTCCCCCCTGATTCTCTCCTTTTGCTTCTTAAGCAGCCACAGCTGAGCAATCAGTGCTTCAGAATCTAGCCTGCAGTGAACCTGTGACCTGACTCCTAAAGCCTTGGACCTTGTACTCCAGCTATTCCTACTGAGGAACTCTGAAGCACTTGTGGACTCTGAACCCTGCTCTTTGAAAGACCCACATTTGCATGGACTTACGGTAACAGAGAAGAAGATCCTGAACCTGTTGTGGAGAGTGATTGCAGAGCTTAATTACTCTGGCCTGCTGTGTCTCCTGCTTCTGTGTCTGCAAACTGTGTGACTATTTTTGCCAACTTGTATGAAGTAATACAAGACTTTCTATATCAAACCTGTGTCTCATGTATTTTCATCGCACCCAAGCACAAGGCGCTATATGAACTGTACTACATACATTACAATAATACTCTTGCCTGGTGTTCTACTGGTTCTGGATGATGAGGATAAGGAGGAGGCTAACAGCAAACAGACCAACTCAGGAAGCCGATACCCATGTGTGGTTGTAAAGAAGTGCCTGAGAATATACCTCCCCAAAAAAGACAGTGCATACAGGATTGTATTTTATGTGGCAGTCATGAATATAGGACAGGATAAAATTCTTTTGTGAAAAACATTATTTATAAAGGATATTTTTTGTACTTTTTAGGCCAGTTAATTGCTATTTAACAGTATGCACACATCTTAATTGTGATGACAGAGGATTTGAGTTTTTTTAAGCAACTATACTGGCTGTTTTACTATTGCTCAACCACCAAGGGCTGTGACTCCCATCCCTCCCTGCATTTCCCCTGGCTCACTTTCCACATTTGATCCCATCACAGAAGAAGAAGTCTCCAGACTAGAGTTGAGCGATACTTTCCGATATCCAAAAGTATCGGAATCGGAATGGTATCGCCGATACACAAAAAATATCGGCGATACCCGATACCGATACCGGAAATACAATGTAAGTCTATGGGAACAAAATATCGGAATTAAAAAAAACCCATTCTTGCCTTGTTGGTTAATTGTACATGAAGGAAAACAACAAAGAGTAATGTAGAATTTATTGGGGAGGTTGAGGAGACATTAAAGGCATAGATGTTTAACACAATGCAATGGAATAGCATTAATATTTCTTTTTTTGAAATACGTTTGGATTGACGAAGAAATTGACAATGTTGTTAACCTTTTTTCTATTTTGTCAAATATGTCTGTTTCACAACTTCCATGCTCTTCACCTTTTTAACTTTTCACACACTTTCTCCTTCATAATCTTCAGCAGCATCATCTTTCTCATCAAATTATTCTTCATCTTCACCTTCTTAATCTTCTAAAACTTCTTGCTATTCATCTTTTTGTTTACATTACTTATATTGTTCTTATTAAACAGTTATTATTCTTCATATTCTACTTCTTCATCTTCTTCCTATTCATCCTTTTCATCATATTCTTTTTTGTGACAGACATTCCTGTACTTGTAATCTGTAAAACTCTGAATTTTCATCCTTCCGTTCTTGCTGTCACAAAAGATTTTAATTACAACAGTATTTGTCCGCGTTCAGTTTAGCCTGCAGCAGCATCAGGCATTTTCCAGGGGCACCACGAGGAGGAACGGACTCACCCCCATACACTGCTTAGTCTTCTTCTGCTTAGAATTTAGAGCATATATTTTGCTCTTCATTTTGGTCTTATACTTAATGTTCTTCTGCTTTTTGATCTTCTGCTTATTGTTCTTCTGTCTCTTGTTCTGTATCTTGTAGTTTGTCTTAACCTCTTTGTCCTGTTGGTGATGGTACAAAAGCCAATGGAAGTAACGAGGACCAGCTGACTGTGCTGGAACCCGGAGGGTCAGCAGAAGGAAAAGAGCCAATGGCACAACCGAGGACCAGCTGACGTTACTGGGACACGGTTACTAAGCAGGAGGTACCTGTGCTCCAAAGCACTACCAAGGACCAGCAGACGTTGCTGGAACTCGGATACCGACATGGAGGCACCTAGGCCAAAGGCACTGCGGAGAACCAGCTGACGGTACTGGAACCCGGATGGGTAGCAGAAGGTACAAGAGCCAATGAAAGTAACGAGGACCAGCTGACTGTGCTGGAACCCGGAGGGTCAGCAGAAGGAAAAGAGCCAATGGCACAACCGAGGACCAGCTGACGTTACTGGGACACGGTTACTAAGCAGGAGGTACCTGTGCTCCAAAGCACTACCAAGGACCAGCAGACGTTGCTGGAACTCGGATACCGACATGGAGGCACCTAGGCCAAAGGCACTGCGGAGAACCAGCTGACGGTACTGGAACCCGGATGGGTAGCAGAAGGTACAAGAGCCAATGAAAGTAACGAGGACCAGCTGACTGTGCTGGAACCCGGAGGGTCAGCAGAAGGAAAAGAGCCAATGGCACAACCGAGGACCAGCTGACGTTACTGGGACACGGTTACTAAGCAGGAGGTACCTGTGCTCCAAAGCACTACCAAGGACCAGCAGACGTTGCTGGAACTCGGATACCGACATGGAGGCACCTAGGCCAAAGGCACTGCGGAGAACCAGCTGACGGTACTGGAACCCGGATGGGTAGCAGAAGGTACAAGGCCAATGAAAGTAACGAGGACCAGCTGACTGTGCTGGAACCCGGAGGGTCAGCAGAAGGAAAGAGTCAATGGCACAACCGAGGACCAGCTGACGTTACTGGGACAAGTGTTAACTGTGCTAACAGCACTTCCGAGAAACAACTGGCGGTGTTGTAGCCCAGGGATGAGAAGAGAACATGGTGGAGGCAGCAGGACTTTTTGCCATTCACACAGCAGGGGAACAGCTGACATTACTGAACCCCAGTAACACAGGAGCAAGTGTTAACTGTGCTAACAGCACTTCCGAGAAACAACTGGCGGTGTGGTAACCCAGGGATGAGAAGAGAACATGGTGGAGGCAGCAGGACTGTTTGCCGTTCACACAGCAGGGGAACAGCTGACATTACTGAACCCCAGAAAACACGGGAGCAAGTGTTAACTGTGCTAACAGCACTTCCGAGAAACAACTGGCGGTGTTGTAGCCCAGGGATGAGAAGAGAACAGGGTGGAGGCAGCAGGACATTTTGCCGTTCACACAGCAGGGAACAGCTGACATTACTGAACCCCAGTAACACAGGAGCAAGTGTTAACTGTGCTAACAGCACTTCCGAGAAACAACTGGCGGTGTTGTAACCCAGGGATGAGAAGAGAACATGGTGGAGGCAGCAGGACTGTTTGCCGTTCACACAGCAGGGGAACAGGACATTACTGAACCCCAGTAAACACGGGAGCAAGTGTTAACTGTGCTAACCGCACTTCCGAGAAAAACTGGCGGTGTTGTAGCCCAGGGATGAGAAGAGAACAGGGTGGAGGCAGCAGGACTTTTTGCCGTTCACACAGCAGGGGAACAGCTGACTCATTACTGAACCCCAGTAACACGGGAGCAAGTGTTAACTGTGCAAACAGCACTTCCGAGAACAACACTGGCGTGTTGTAGCCCAGGGTATGAGAAGAGAACATGTGGAAGCAGGACCAGGACTTGTTTGCCATTCACACAGCAGGGGAACACTGACATTACTGAACCCCATAACACAGGAGCAAGTAGTTAGCTGTGCTAACAGCACTTCCGAGAAACAACTGGCGGTGTTGTAACCCAGGGATGAGAGAGAACAGTGGATGGAGGCAAAGCAGGACTGTTTGCCGTTCACACAGCAGGGAACAGCTGACATTACTGAACCCCAGTAACACGGGAGCAAGTGTTAACTGTGCTAACAGCACTTCCGAGAAACAACTGGCGGTGTTGTACCCAGGGATGAGAAGAGAACAGGTGGAGGCAGCAGGACTTTTGCCGTTCACACAGCAGGAACAGCTGACAGTTACTGAACCCAGGTAAAGACAGGAGCAAAGTGGTTAACGTGTAACAGCACTTCCTGAGAAACCAACTGGCGGTGTTGTAACCCAGGGATGAGAAGAGAACATGGTGGAGGCAGCAGGACTGTTTGCCGTTCACACAGCAGGGGAACAGCTGACATTACTGAACCCCAGTAACACGGGAGCAAGTGTTAACTGTGCTAACAGCACTTCCGAGAAACAACTGGCGGTGTTGTAGCCCAGGGATGAGAAGAGAACAGGGTGGAGGCAGCAGGACTTTTTGCCGTTCACACAGCAGGGGAACAGCTGACATTACTGAACCCCAGTAACACGGGAGCAACTGTTAACTGTGCTAACAGCACTTCCGAGAAACAACTGGCGGTGTTGTAACCCAGGGATGAGAAGAGAACATGGTGGAGGCAGCAGGACTTTTTGCCGTTCACACAGCAGGGGAACAGCTGACATTACTGAACCCCAGTAACACAGGAGCAAGTGTTAACTGTGCTAACAGCACTTCCGAGAAACAACTGGCGGTGTTGTAGCCCAGGGATGAGAAGAGAACAGGGTGGAGGCAGCAGGACTTTTTGCCATTCACACAGCAGGGGAACAGCTGACATTACTGAACCCAGTAACACAGGAGCAAGTGTTAACTGTGCTAACAGCACTTCCGAGAAACAACTGGCGGTGTTGTAGCCCAGGGATGAGAAGAGAACATGGTGGAGGCAGCAGGACTTTTTGCCGTTCACACAGCAGGGGAACAGCTGACATTACTGAACCCCAGTAACACAGGAGCAAGTGTTAACTGTGCTAACAGCACTTCCGAGAAACAACTGGCGGTGTTGTAGCCCAGGGATGAGAAGAGAACATGGTGGAGGCAGCAGGACTTTTTTGCCATTCACACAGCAGGGGAACAGCTGACATTACTGAACCCCAGTAACACAGGAGCAAGTGTTAACTGTGCTAACAGCACTTCCGAGAAACAACTGGCGGTGTTGTAGCCCAGGGATGAGAAGAGAACAGGGTGGAGGCAGCAGGACTTTTTGCCATTCACACAGCAGGGGAACAGCTGACATTACTGAACCCCAGTAACACAGGAGCAAGTGTTAACTGTGCTAACAGCACTTCCGAGAAACAACTGGCGGTGTTGTAGCCCAGGGATGAGAAGAGAACATGGTGGAGGCAGCAGGACTTTTTGCCGTTCACACAGCAGGGGAACAGCTGACATTACTGAACCCCAGTAACACAGGAGCAAGTGTTAACTGTGCTAACAGCACTTCCGAGAAACAACTGGCGGTGTTGTAGCCCAGGGATGAGAAGAGAACATGGTGGAGGCAGCAGGACTTTTTGCCGTTCACACAGCAGGGGAACAGCTGACATTACTGAACCCCAGTAACACAGGAGCAAGTGTTAACTGTGCTAACAGCACTTCCGAGAAACAACTGGCGGTGTTGTAGCCCAGGGATGAGAAGAGAACATGGTGGAGGCAGCAGGACTTTTTGCCATTCACACAGCAGGGGAACAGCTGACATTACTGAACCCCAGTAACACAGGAGCAAGTGTTAACTGTGCTAACAGCACTTCCGAGAAACAACTGGCGGTGTTGTAACCCAGGGATGAGAAGAGAACAGGGTGGAGGCAGCAGGACTTTTTGCCATTCACACAGCAGGGGAACAACTGACATTACTGAACCCCAGTAACACAGGAGCAAGTGTTAACTGTGCTAACAGCACTTCCGAGCAACAACTGGCGGTGTTGGAGCCCAGGGTCAAGGAGGATGTTTAAATACTAGATCAAGTATTTTCCTTGTTACGTGTCAATTAAAAATGTCTATACTCCAAACAAGAGAAATATAACCTTTAGTACCATAAGATGATGATTTTACTTTAAAAAATATATGTAAATTAATAATTGACAAACATAAACGCATACATTAACATGTTGAAAATGCAATGCAAACCACAATAAAAATCGGTTAAATAATCTGCTATACGGTTTTAAATAAAAGCATACAAGTACATATCAGAATCCATTAATGATGGATAAGTAACAGTATGTACACCATTTTCATTTGCTGAATAATATCACTAAAAAGTTTTTAAAAATATCTAAAATTTCCATCATGTAATACTGATAATATGTGCCAATCATTTATATTAACAAAAAAAACCTTTAAAAAGTGCATAGTGAAAACAGCTATTTATGCCTGACTGTGGACTTGCAAGCATGACAACGGATAGATAAGGTATATATAGATGAGACTGCATAGCCACAGATGGTGAATGGCGATGTAATACTGTACCTCAATAAAGTGTGCGTTACTACTACATCCTTTTTTTTATATAGCTTTATAAAAGGGTACGTGCATGTATGCTTGCGCCTTTGTTTGGACGCACAGACTGGCTTCCTGCTGTGACGCGTTGGGTATTGGAGCGTCTGTGCGTCTTATGACGCAGACTAACATTCACGGTGCGCATCGTTCATCATCGCAAGCGTACCGACAACACAAAGGCGTTGTCATGACTGCTTTACTCAGTAAACATGCACCTATGATGAAACATACACGCATGTGCCCTATTACATAACAAGCTACAAGAAAAATGCGTGTGAGGTGTGACACAGCTGTTTTGTTAAGGTACAGTATTATATCGACATTGTACAGGTGTCGCTATTCAGTCTGATAAATAGATATCATTCACCTATTCTATCAGTTGTCGTTCTTTCAGCACCACTTACAGGTATATATTTTGCTATTGTGACTATGCACTATTGACTTTACCAAGGTAATGCATGATTTTTGTTAGCGATTATCATGTTTACATGAAGGACCTTTATGATATGGGCTGTTAACTTTCTAATCAAATATGTATTTTTTAAAATGACACAAATATAAGTAATGTTGAAGAGGACTATTCCTACATGCATTGTTTGCACAATATTACAGGTGTACATCACGTCCCTTAATCAACATTGGATATTATATTTACTTGTATGCTTTTATTTCAAAGGCAAGAACACTGAAGTATAACCTTCGCACTGCAGCAGTTGTCAAAGTTCAACCCACATTATGCACTTCCAACATTGCAGTATTTGAGTCATCATGATGTGAGTTGGATTTGTCTAAGCTATGGAGTGACAAGGTTGACCATCAGTATCCTATAGCATAAGTAGGCTTTTGTGTTTGCATTTGTTTTCGACATGTGCATATCTGTAATAATATGTCACAATTATTTTGTTACAGATTTACTGAGACAAAGACAATCATTTTATGGTTTGAAAGTTGACGTTTCAAATGTTTACAGCTTAGAAATCATGGTGTAGCCTCATATTATGTGTAGCACTAGACACTTTGAGATGTCATGTTTTTTTCACCATGATTAGGTAGCTAGCAGTAATTTTTGCCGGACACACAGCAGGGGAACAGCTGACATTACTGAACCCCAGTAACACAGGAGCAAGTGTTAACTGTGCTAACAGCACTTCCGAGAAACAACTGGCGGTGTTGTAACCCAGGGATGAGAAGAGAACATGGTGGAGGCAGCAGGACTGTTTGCCGTTCACACAGCAGGGGAACAGCTGACATTACTGAACCCAGTAACACGGAGCAAGTGTTAACTGTGCTAACAGCACTTCCGAGAAACAACTGGCGGTGTTGTAGCCCAGGGATGAGAAGAGAACAGGGTGGAGGCAGCGGACTTTTTGCCGTTCACACAGCAGGGAACAGCTGACATTACTGAACCCCAGTAACACGGGAGCAAGTGTTAACTGTGCTAACAGCACTTCCGAGAAACAACTGGCGGTGTTGTAGCCCAGGGATGAGAAGAGAACATGGTGGAGGCAGCAGGACTTTTTGCCGTTCACACAGCAGGGGAACAGCTGACATTACTGAACCCCAGTAACACAGGAGCAAGTGTTAACTGTGCTAACAGCACTTCCGAGAAACAACTGGCGGTGTTGTAGCCCAGGGATGAGAAGAGAACATGGTGGAGGCAGCAGGACTTTTTGCCGTTCACACAGCAGGGGAACAGCTGACATTACTGAACCCCAGTAACACAGGAGCAAGTGTTAACTGTGCTAACAGCACTTCCGAGAAACAACTGGCGGTGTTGTAGCCCAGGGATGAGAAGAGAACATGGTGGAGGCAGCAGGACTTTTTGCCATTCACACAGCAGGGGAACAGCTGACATTACTGAACCCCAGTAACACAGGAGCAAGTGTTAACTGTGCTAACAGCACTTCCGAGAAACAACTGGCGGTGTTGTAGCCCAGGGATGAGAAGAGAACAGGGTGGAGGCAGCAGGACTTTTGCCATTCACACAGCAGGGAACAGCTGACATTTACTGACCCCAGTAACACAGGAGCAGTGTTAACTGCTAACAGCACTCGAGCAACAACTGGCGGTGTTGGAGCCAGGGTCAAGGAGGATGTTTTAAATACTAGATCAAGTATTTTCCTTGTACGTGTCAATTAAAATGTCTATACTCCAAACAAGAGAAATATAACTTTAGTACCATAAGATGATGATTTTACTTTAAAAAATATATGTAATTAATAATTGACAAACATAAACGCATACATTAACATGTTGAAAAGCAATGCAAACACAATAAAAATCGGTTAAATAATTGCTATACGGTTTTAAATAAAGCATACAAGTACATATCAGAATCCATTAATGATGGATAGTAACAGTATGTACACATTTTCATTTGCTGAATAATATCACTAAAAGTTTTTAAAATATCTAAAATTTCCATCATGTAATATGTAATATGTGCCAATCATTTATATTAACAAAAAAAACCTTTAAAAAGTGCATAGTGAAAACAGCTATTTATGCCTGACTGTGGACTTGCAAGCATGACAACGGATAGATAAGTATTATAGATGAGACTGCATAGCCACAGATGGTGAATGGCGATGTAATACTGTACCTCAATAAAGTGTGCGTTACTACTACATCCTTTTTTTTATATAGCTTTATAAAAGGGTACGTGCATGTATGCTTGCGCCTTTGTTTGGACGCACAGACTGGCTTCCTGCTGTGACGCGTTGGGTATTGGAGCGTCTGTGCGTCTTATGACGCAGACTAACATTCACGGTGCGCATCGTTCATCATCGCAAGCGTACCGACAACACAAAGGCGTTGTCATGACTGCTTTACTCAGTAAACATGCACCTATGATGAAACATACACGCATGTGCCCTATTACATAACAAGCTACAAGAAAAATGCGTGTGAGGTGTGACACAGCTGTTTTGTTAAGGTACAGTATTATATCGACATTGTACAGGTGTCGCTATTCAGTCTGATAAATAGATATCATTCACCTATTCTATCAGTTGTCGTTCTTTCAGCACCACTTACAGGTATATATTTTGCTATTGTGACTATGCACTATTGACTTTACCAAGGTAATGCATGATTTTTGTTAGCGATTATCATGTTTACATGAAGGACCTTTATGATATGGGCTGTTAACTTTCTAATCAAATATGTATTTTTTAAAATGACACAAATATAAGTAATGTTGAAGAGGACTATTCCTACATGCATTGTTTGCACAATATTACAGGTGTACATCACGTCCCTTAATCAACATTGGATATTATATTTACTTGTATGCTTTTATTTCAAAGGCAAGAACACTGAAGTATAACCTTCGCACTGCAGCAGTTGTCAAAGTTCAACCCACATTATGCACTTCCAACATTGCAGTATTTGAGTCATCATGATGTGAGTTGGATTTGTCTAAGCTATGGAGTGACAAGGTTGACCATCAGTATCCTATAGCATAAGTAGGCTTTTGTGTTTGCATTTGTTTTCGACATGTGCATATCTGTAATAATATGTCACAATTATTTTGTTACAGATTTGTGACAAAGACAAATCATTTTATGGTTTGAAAGTTGACGTTTCAAATGTTTACAGCTTAGAAATCATGGTGTAGCCTCATATCTATGTGTAGCACTAGACACTTTGAGATGTCATGTTTTTTTCACCATGATTAGGTAGCTAGCAGTAATTTTTGCCGGACACACAGCAGGGGAACAGCTGACATTACTGAACCCCAGTAACACAGGAGCAAGTGTTAACTGTGCTAACAGCACTTCCGAGAAACAACTGGCGGTGTTGTAACCCAGGGATGAGAAGAGAACATGGTGGAGGCAGCAGGACTGTTTGCCGTTCACACAGCAGGGGAACAGCTGACATTACTGAACCCCAGTAACACGGGAGCAAGTGTTAACTGTGCTAACAGCACTTCCGACAAACAACTGGCGGTGTTATAGCCCAGGGATGAGAAGAGAACAGGGTGGAGGCAGCAGGACTTTTTGCCGTTCACACAGCAGGGGAACAGCTGACATTACTGAACCCCAGTAACACGGGAGCAAGTGTTAACTGTGCTAACAGCACTTCCGAGAAACAACTGGCGGTGTTGTAACCCAGGGATGAGAAGAGAACATGGTGGAGGCAGCAGGACTGTTTGCCGTTCACACAGCAGGGGAACAGCTGACATTACTGAACCCCAGTAACACGGGAGCAAGTGTTAACTGTGCTAACAGCACTTCCGAGAAACAACTGGCGGTGTTGTAGCCCAGGGATGAGAAGAGAACAGGGTGGAGGCAGCAGGACTTTTTGCCGTTCACACAGCAGGGGAACAGCTGACATTACTGAACCCCAGTAACACGGGAGCAACTGTTAACTGTGCTAACAGCACTTCCGAGAAACAACTGGCGGTGTTGTAACCCAGGGATGAGAAGAGAACATGGTGGAGGCAGCAGGACTTTTTGCCGTTCACACAGCAGGGGAACAGCTGACATTACTGAACCCCAGTAACACAGGAGCAAGTGTTAACTGTGCTAACAGCACTTCCGAGAAACAACTGGCGGTGTTGTAGCCCAGGGATGAGAAGAGAACAGGGTGGAGGCAGCAGGACTTTTTGCCATTCACACAGCAGGGGAACAGCTGACATTACTGAACCCCAGTAACACAGGAGCAAGTGTTAACTGTGCTAACAGCACTTCCGAGAAACAACTGGCGGTGTTGTAGCCCAGGGATGAGAAGAGAACATGGTGGAGGCAGCAGGACTTTTTGCCATTCACACAGCAGGGGAACAGCTGACATTACTGAACCCCAGTAACACAGGAGCAAGTGTTAACTGTGCTAACAGCACTTCCGAGAAACAACTGGCGGTGTTGTAGCCCAGGGATGAGAAGAGAACATGGTGGAGGCAGCAGGACTTTTTGCCATTCACACAGCAGGGGAACAGCTGACATTACTGAACCCCAGTAACACAGGAGCAAGTGTTAACTGTGCTAACAGCACTTCCGAGAAACAACTGGCGGTGTTGTAGCCCAGGGATGAGAAGAGAACAGGGTGGAGGCAGCAGGACTTTTTGCCATTCACACAGCAGGGGAACAGCTGACATTACTGAACCCCAGTAACACAGGAGCAAGTGTTAACTGTGCTAACAGCACTTCCGAGAAACAACTGGCGGTGTTGTAGCCCAGGGATGAGAAGAGAACATGGTGGAGGCAGCAGGACTTTTTGCCATTCACACAGCAGGGGAACAGCTGACATTACTGAACCCCAGTAACACAGGAGCAAGTGTTAACTGTGCTAACAGCACTTCCGAGAAACAACTGGCGGTGTTGTAGCCCAGGGATGAGAAGAGAACAGGGTGGAGGCAGCAGGACTTTTTGCCATTCACACAGCAGGGGAACAGCTGACATTACTGAACCCCAGTAACACAGGAGCAAGTGTTAACTGTGCTAACAGCACTTCCGAGAAACAACTGGCGGTGTTGTAGCCCAGGGATGAGAAGAGAACATGGTGGAGGCAGCAGGACTTTTTGCCGTTCACACAGCAGGGGAACAGCTGACATTACTGAACCCCAGTAACACAGGAGCAAGTGTTAACTGTGCTAACAGCACTTCCGAGAAACAACTGGCGGTGTTGTAGCCCAGGGATGAGAAGAGAACATGGTGGAGGCAGCAGGACTTTTTGCCGTTCACACAGCAGGGGAACAGCTGACATTACTGAACCCCAGTAACACAGGAGCAAGTGTTAACTGTGCTAACAGCACTTCCGAGAAACAACTGGCGGTGTTGTAGCCCAGGGATGAGAAGAGAACATGGTGGAGGCAGCAGGACTTTTTGCCATTCACACAGCAGGGGAACAGCTGACATTACTGAACCCCAGTAACACAGGAGCAAGTGTTAACTGTGCTAACAGCACTTCCGAGAAACAACTGGCGGTGTTGTAACCCAGGGATGAGAAGAGAACAGGGTGGAGGCAGCAGGACTTTTTGCCATTCACACAGCAGGGGAACAGCTGACATTACTGAACCCCAGTAACACAGGAGCAAGTGTTAACTGTGCTAACAGCACTTCCGAGCAACAACTGGCGGTGTTGGAGCCCAGGGTCAAGGAGGATGTTTAAATACTAGATCAAGTATTTTCCTTGTTACGTGTCAATTAAAAATGTCTATACTCCAAACAAGAGAAATATAACCTTTAGTACCATAAGATGATGATTTTACTTTAAAAAATATATGTAAATTAATAATTGACAAACATAAACGCATACATTAACATGTTGAAAAGCAATGCAAACCACAATAAAAATCGGTTAAATAATCTGCTATACGGTTTTAAATAAAAGCATACAAGTACATATCAGAATCCATTAATGATGGATAAGTAACAGTATGTACACCATTTTCATTTGCTGAATAATATCACTAAAAAGTTTTTAAAAATATCTAAAATTTCCATCATGTAATACTGATAATATGTGCCAATCATTTATATTAACAAAAAAAACCTTTAAAAAGTGCATAGTGAAAACAGCTATTTATGCCTGACTGTGGACTTGCAAGCATGACAACGGATAGATAAGGTATATATAGATGAGACTGCATAGCCACAGATGGTGAATGGCGATGTAATACTGTACCTCAATAAAGTGTGCGTTACTACTACATCCTTTTTTTTATATAGCTTTATAAAAGGGTACGTGCATGTATGCTTGCGCCTTTGTTTGGACGCACAGACTGGCTTCCTGCTGTGACGCGTTGGGTATTGGAGCGTCTGTGCGTCTTATGACGCAGACTAACATTCACGGTGCGCATCGTTCATCATCGCAAGCGTACCGACAACACAAAGGCGTTGTCATGACTGCTTTACTCAGTAAACATGCACCTATGATGAAACATACACGCATGTGCCCTATTACATAACAAGCTACAAGAAAAATGCGTGTGAGGTGTGACACAGCTGTTTTGTTAAGGTACAGTATTATATCGACATTGTACAGGTGTCGCTATTCAGTCTGATAAATAGATATCATTCACCTATTCTATCAGTTGTCGTTCTTTCAGCACCACTTACAGGTATATATTTTGCTATTGTGACTATGCACTATTGACTTTACCAAGGTAATGCATGATTTTTGTTAGCGATTATCATGTTTACATGAAGGACCTTTATGATATGGGCTGTTAACTTTCTAATCAAATATGTATTTTTTAAAATGACACAAATATAAGTAATGTTGAAGAGGACTATTCCTACATGCATTGTTTGCACAATATTACAGGTGTACATCACGTCCCTTAATCAACATTGGATACTTATATTTACTTGTATGCTTTTATTTCAAAGGCAAGAACACTGAAGTATAACCTTCGCACTGCAGCAGTTGTCAAAGTTCAACCCACATTATGCACTTCCAACATTGCAGTATTTGAGTCATCATGATGTGAGTTGGATTTGTCTAAGCTATGGAGTGACAAGGTTGACCATCAGTATCCTATAGCATAAGTAGGCTTTTGTGTTTGCATTTGTTTTCGACATGTGCATATCTGTAATAATATGTCACAATTATTTTGTTACAGATTTGTGACAAAGACAAATCATTTTATGGTTTGAAAGTTGACGTTTCAAATGTTTACAGCTTAGAAATCATGGTGTAGCCTCATATCTATGTGTAGCACTAGACACTTTGAGATGTCATGTTTTTTTCACCATGATTAGGTAGCTAGCAGTAATTTTTGCCGGACACACAGCAGGGGAACAGCAGGCGTTACTGAACCCCACAAACACATCAGCGATTGTTTTCATCTGTGCATCTAACACTTCTGAGCAGCAACTGGCGCTGTTGAAGCCCAGGGTCAAGGAGGGTGTAGGCAGAGGCCTAGTATGAGACGTTTGAAGTTGAAGTTGTAGTTAGCAGCAGTAATTTTTGCCAGACACACAGCAGGGGAACAGCAGGCGTTACTGAACCCCACAAACACATCAGCGATTGTTTTATCTGTGCATCTAACACTTCTGAGCAGCAACTGGCGCTGTTGAAGCCCAGGGTCAAGGAGGGTGTAGGCAGAGGCCTAGTATGAGAAGTTTGAAGTTGAAGTTGTAGTTAGCAGCAGTAATTTTTGCCAGACACACAGCAGGGGAACAGCAGGCGTTACTGAACCCCACAAACACATCAGCGATTGTTTTCATCTGTGCATCTAACACTTCTGAGCAGCAACTGGCGCTGTTGAAGCCCAGGGTCAAGGAGGGTGTAGGCAGAGGCCTAGTATGAGACGTTTGAAGTTGAAGTTGTAGTTAGCAGCAGTAATTTTTGCCAGACACACAGCAGGGGAACAGCAGGCGTTACTGAACCCCACAAACACATCAGCGATTGTTTTCATCTGTGCATCTAACACTTCTGAGCAGCAACTGGCGCTGTTGAAGCCCAGGGTCAAGGAGGGTGTAGGCACAAAATATTGAGTTATTGCCTTGTTACGTGGCCATTGCAAATGTATGTACTTCAAACAAGAATAAATGAAGTTTTACTACGACAATAAAATGATGAATTTCAATTGCAAGAATAGAAAAATATTTATACTTGACAGTCCTCTGTGGTTGATAACGTTTAATGGCTAACTGAAAATATGGTAAAATTCAAAGCTTTCGAGACTACTCAGGTGTCTTCATCAGGCTAAGAGTAAAGCCAAAAATGAAGAATCACATATTTCTACACACAACAGGACACAGGAATAGCTAAGACAAGTGAGGGAGGGACAAGTGAGGGGAGACCGGCAACAAAAAGGAGAACAAGGATGAATTATCAGCGCCACACAATCACAGATAAATTAATGAATTTACCTGTGGCAAAAGACTTTTGTATGCCCGGTCATAGCATCATGGATATGGAATTACTGGTATTAAAATATAACTTCAAATATGAGAAACGTACAAAGGTTTCAGAATATAAGCTCATCATGACCTTTGATACTGTTAGTGATGGAATGAATAGATCACATGGATTTATGTCATTCTATATCAATTAAGGAATCTGCGTCTATGCCCTTCCAGGGTCATGAAAACCCAAAAAAAGACGCCAATGAGAGGGCAATCAAACTTTCTATCCTTATCTAGGAACTGTTCCAATATTTATGTTCATCCCTGTGAGATAATGACAGTTCTGATACACGTCACTTACTTGTCTTACCTATTGCACTATTCCTGTGTCCTGTTGTGTATAGAAATATGTGATGCTTAATTTTTTTATTTAGTCTTTGCCTGATGAAGAGACGTGAGTAGCCTTGAAAGCTTGCAATTTGTTTCCATCTTTTCAGTTATCCATTAAAAGGTATCAACCACTGCTGACTCTGAAGTCTAAATATTTTTCTATCTACTGGCTAAAACGGTACAAAGATACACATGTTTTCTAATTTCAAGAAGGAAAAATAAAGAAAATACAAATATAAACGCATATATGCACATGCCAAAAATAAATGGAACAAAACAACACCCAAAAAATTGGTAACAAAATATAGTGTTGTAAATTTATGAATAAAAGTCCTTTTTTTTTTATGAATAATGCTTAAGGAACGCTATGTTAAACCATAACATAGTGAAGACAATGGATTTTGTAATAGTCACTCATCATCATCATCGCAAATTTTATGTGACAGTCACAGACATTTCAATTATTTAAGTTCATAAAATCGTAACTTTCTATAGCATGTATGACATGTCCAGCATGGACTCATCAATGTGATTGATGACACAATAATGTACGATAAAAAATAACCATTTAAAAAAACATTAGGCATTGTTTGTCACAATTTAAGTGTGTGCCTGCAAGTGTAGGTGAAACAAAGGCTACGGATAGCAAAGGTATATTCTATGTCTGTATCAGACAGTGGACAGCCTCTGATGGGTAATGCCGATGTTATACTGTACGTCAATAAAGTCTGCGGCTGAAATCATGCATTTTTTGCTTGTAGAGTGTTGAAGAGGGTAAAAGAATGTCTGGTTGCGCAAAGCTTTATCCGTCAACACTACCTTCCTACTGTCACGCGTAGGGTAGGGTAGCATGTGGCAATTAGCTGACTATCAAATGTGAGGTTAGGCTGCGTTATTGCGCACTAGGGACGCAAAAAAAAATACAGCAGTAATAATTTAATGTGTAATACTCCACCTATGACAAACAAAAAAATTACGTTCCCTCTTTAACAATGTACAAGACTAACAAGCCTAATGGTTGACGCTGACTTAATTGAGATACAGTATTACATCAACATTGTCCATGAGTAACTATGCACTGTGATACCTATATACCAGTATTAATTTATATCTCTTGTGGTTGTTTCAACAGCACTTGCAGGTATAACTACCTATTGTCAGTATGCATGATGCACTTTCTAGATGTAATAATTTATTATTGGACATTATTACCATGTTTACATGCTGGCCATTTCATATATGGTGTTTGAAGTTACAGTTGGCATCAGTATGTGTATTTTATAATGTCTGTCATAAATAAAACTCGTGATGATGATGATGAGGATTTAATGATTCGTACATCCATTGACTGCATTATCTTACAGGTACAGATAAAGTTCCTTAAAAAGCATTAATTCATAAGTCTGAAATGTACTTTTATGCATTAATTTCAAAATGTGAAGAGTAGACTATGTTTTATTTTTTGTTACCATTTCTAATAGACATGTGCAGATATGCGCTGTGATGACAAATTATTATTTGTCCATATTTGTCATAAAAATTTATCATTCTAGGCCTGCAAAACTTCACAATTTCATGTTTTCAGCATAACAAGCAGGGTGACGGCTCTTCCCTATTTGGAGCATGTTGGTCATGTGTTTTTCTGTCCATGTGTCGGGAACAGGAGACTTCTTGCCGTTCACACAGCAGGGGAACAGCTGGCGTTACTGAACCCCATAACACGACAGTGTTAACTGTGCTAACAGCACTTCCGAGAAAAACTGCGTGTTGTACCCCAGGATGAGAAGAGAACAGGGTGAGCAGCAGGACTTTGCCATTCACACAGCAGGACAGCTGACTTTATGACCCAGTAACACGGAGCAAGTGTAACTGTCTAACAGCACTTCCGAAAAAATTTGGCGTGTTGTAGCCCAGGGATGAGAAGAGCCCATGGTGGAGGCAGCAGGACTTTTGCGTTCACACAGCAGGGGAACAGCTGACATTACTGAACCCCATAACAAGGAGAAAGTGTTAACTGTGCTAACAGCACTTCCGAGAAACAACTGGCGGTGTTGTAGCCCAGGGATGAGAAGAGAACATGGTGGAGGCAGCAGGACTTTTTGCCATTCACACAGCAGGGGAACAGCTGACATTACTGAACCCCAGTAACACAGGAGCAAGTGTTAACTGTGCTAACAGCACTTCCGAGAAACAACTGGCGGTGTTGTAGCCCAGGGATGAGAAGAGAACAGGGTGGAGGCAGCAGGACTTTTTGCCACCCCACTAGCAGTAGAGCTTGTGTTTTGTTCTGTGGACACGACACTTCTGAGCAGCAACTGGCAGTGTTGGAGCCCAGGGAGTAGAGTTCAGGTGGTAGAAAGATGAACATAACAGGAGACATGGATAACGTTGCGAACCAGTTATTTAATCTGAAAACGGACAGACAAATTCTGGCGAGATCCATGCCTTGTTCATTTTCAGAAAAGTAAGCCGGTCTACATTATCGGAGGATAGTCGCATGCGACGGTCTGTTAGTACACCACCTGCAGCACTAAAGACGCGCTCCGATAATACACTGGCAGCAGGGCAAGCCAGCACCTCCAATGCATACTGGCTAAGCTCTGGCCATGTATCCAGCTTAGAGACCCAAAACTTGAATGGGGAAGAGCCATCTGGGAGTACACTGAGAGGCAAAGCCAAGTAGTCTGTCACCATCTGACGGATACGTTGCCTCCCGCTGACTGGAGCCCTCTCGGATGGTGTAGACATTTGTGGCGCTGCCACAAAACTTTGCCACATTTTTAACATACTGGTCTTTCCCTGTGCAGAGGCACTGCGTGTGCTCCCTCTTGTTGCAGAGCTCTCTACACTGCCTCGACGCACAGAGCTGCTTTGTAAAGCAGTAGCAGCAGCAGTGCTCTCGGCAGTAAGGTAGAACATTAGGGATTGCACCAGTGTGTCTTGGTACTCCCGCATTTTACGCTCCCGGTTCAACGGTGTGATGAGGCTTTTGACGTTGTCCCGGTAGCGAGGGTCTAGGAGGGTGTACACCCAATAATCAGACGTCGTGAGAATGTGGGCGATGCGGCGGTCGTTTCTTAGGCACTGCAGCATGAAATCAACCATGTGCTGCAGACTCCCAACTGGCAAAGAAACGCTGTCCTCTGCAAGAGGCGTTATCTCTGCCTGCTCTGCATCACCCCACCCTCGCTCTACATACTGACTAGAGCGTTGTGTACCTCCCTCTGGAGCGATGTCTTCCTCCTCCATTGACTCCTCCTCCTCATCCTCCTCACAAAGTGAGCCCTGCCCAGCCCTTTGTGAGGAACCACGTTGCGCTGACTTTCCAGAAGGTGATGGAATTTGTGACTCCTCATCCTCCACCTCTTCCAAAACCTCATCCCTTATTGCTTGCAGTGTTTTTTGAAGCAGGCAGATAAGGGGGACAGTCAGGCTGACTAGTGCATCATCTGCACTCGCCATCCGCGTTGACTCATCAAACGCACGCAAAACGTGGCACATGTCCTTCATAGTGGCCCACTCATTAATGGTGAAGTGTGGAGGGCGCAATTGCGTGTTGATTGCGCCTGATCAGCTGATACTCATAACGCTGGCTGCTGCTCACACAACCGCTCCACATATGTAAGTTGAATTCCACCTGGTGGATACGTCACATATGATGCGATGTTCAGGAAGGCGCATCTGCGTTGCAGAGCTGCAATGCGCGATCTGGCCATGCTGGAACGTCGCAAGTGAGCGCACTCTAGGGGACCTTGTGCAGCAGTGCATCAAGATCCGGATAGTAACATATTAGTTATTTTATTAAGGTTGAAGGACTTTAATCATCTAGTTCAACCATACCTACCAACCTGCCTAATGTTGATCCAGAGGAGCAAAAACCCAATGCAACATAAGCTTCACATTGGAAAAAATTCTTCCGACCCCACACGGCAATCAGTAGCTCCCTGGATCAACCTGTATCTAGGAAACTAGTGAATAGCCTTAATATTTACTTAGAAGCACCCAGTCCCTCTAAATTTTAGTAGGAATCACTAGTCCCTCAAAAAACTCTGCACGACCAAGTTGAGCACATGTGCCAGACATGGTATGTGAGTGAGTTTGCCAAGGCCCAGAGCTGCCACCAGATTTCGGCCATTGTCACACACTACCAAGCCTGGCTGGAGATTCGCTGGCAAAAACCACACGTCGCTCTCCTGCTTGATGGCATTCCAGACCTCCTGCGCTGTGTGGCTTCGATTCCCCATGGGAATTAATTTCAGAACGGCCTGTTGCCGTTTGGCCACGGCTGTGCTCATATCGGTCGCATCAGGTAAGCGTCCACGGGTCCATGTGGAGGTAGACCGTGACGGCTCCTGCAGCGATGATTCTGAGGAACTGGAGTAGGAGGAGGAGTCAATGTGGACAGACTTTATTCCGGCAATCCTTGGAGTTGGCAGAACACGTACAGCGCCACTCGCAAGATGTGTACCCGGCTCCACAACATTCACCCAATGGGCAGTGAGTGAAAGGTATCGTCCCTGGCCATGGGTACTGGTCCACGCATCGGTGGTCAGGTGGACCTTGCTACTGACGGCGTTTAGTAGCGCATGTTTAATTTTTGCCTCAACTTGCTTTTGCAGACCAGGGACGGCTTGCCTGCTGAAATAAAATCGGCTGGGCACATTGTATTGTGGGACTGCCAATGCCATTAATTCACGGAAACTGTCAGTCTCCACCAGCCTGAATGACAGCATTTCAAGGGACAGGAGTTTTGCAATGCCAGCATTCAGAGCCTGTGCTCGTGGATGGTTTGCCGAGTATGGCCGTCTTTTATCCCATGCCTGTGCTACCGATGGCTGTTTTGTGGCCTGGGTGTGTGAGGATGACAGGGAACTTGCAGCTGTGGGTGGAATAACACTGTGTCTCTGGACAACAGTGACAGAGGTTCTTCCATGGCGATCCTGTGAGGAAGCCGAACCAGCTGTGTGTGAACTGGAGGAAGAGGCTCCAACACGAGCTGAAGATGTAGGTGCTGCTGTAGGTTGGCCTACATCTCCAGTGTGTCTTTGTAACTCAACAAAGTGCTTTGACCTCACATGTTTCCACATATTTGTTGTATTAAGGTTACTGACACTTTTACCTCTTTTAATTTTTTGATTACACAGCTTGCATTTGACATAGCAAATATGATCTGCAACTGTATCAAAAAAGGACCACGCAGAGCAAGTCCTGGGAGCGCCCGGTTTGGCTGTTGAAGAGAACTGCTCCGAACGGGTGCCAAACTGGAGGCTACAGGCAAGCGAGTCTGCAGCCTACCTCTCCCTACTGTTTGGACCGTTGGGGCAATCTCTTCCTCAGAGCTGCTCCCACCACCTTCCTGTTCCTCACGCCATGTTGGGTCTTGGACCTCATCATCTCCACCACTACCCTCTTCCAACACCTGCTGTTGTTGGGTGGTCTGGCCAGCACCATGCTCAACAGAAACTGGCAACTGAGTCTCATCATCATCAGATGCGTTCTGCGGTGTGCTGACCATCGGCACTGGCTCACCCGCCTCTTCAGATTCAGAGAGACACAGCTGTTGCGCATCACTGCATACTGCCTCTTCTTCACATTCCAGAATGCTGCTTGGCTGGGCCCCTGTTTGCAAGCCAACAGATTCTGAGAACAGAAGCAGAGACTCAGCTGGCTCCTGTACAGAGCTCTCTGACTGCCTGGGCAATTTGGCAGGCGGTGAAGAGACTGATGGTTGTTCAACAGTGCTGTGGTCCTGAGAGGAGGTGGAAGCTATTGAAGTTGATGCATTGGCTGCCATCCAACCAACAACGGCTTCAATTTGTTCTTCACGCAGCAGGGGGGTACGCTGAGCTCCTACAAAAGTGCGCATAAAGGAACGCTCACGGGGAAAACTGGTGGATGCTGTGTCACTGGGTGCGGCAGCAGCCACAGAATCCCCACGTCATCTCCCTGCTGCAAATCCACGGCCTCGACCACGACCACGTGCCTTACTCACTGACTTCTTCATCTTGGTAGATTGATAAAGAAAGTCAGAAAAGTTATAAGGCCTAAGTGTGGTTATTCCTCACAGACTACAGTGAACCCTGCAGACAACTGTTCAGTATCTGTGAAAGGCCCCTTTGTGTACTTCTATAGTGTTTGCAACCAATGTATTGTATACGGATGGAAGCGCGTCACACTAATAGATTAGATTTTTTTCCACTAAAATGGAGCAGCACCAATTAGAGAAAAATGTGAGAGATGAGGCAGTGACACACGCTCAGCAGACTACAACCGGCAGTGGTTGAAGAACAAACTGGAGCGTAATCTGCACTCACAAAATGAAAAGCTCACAGACTACAGTGAACACTGAAACACAACTGTTCAGTAGCTGTTAAAGGCCCCTTTGTGTACTTCTATAGTGTTTGCAACCAATGTATTGTATACGGATGGAAGCGCGTCACACTAATAGATTAGATTTTTTTCCACTAAAATGGAGCAGCACCAATTAGAGAAAAATGTGAAGGATGAGGCAGTGACACACGCTCAGCAGACTACAACCGGCAGTGGTTGAAGAACAAACTGGAGCGTAATCTGCACTCACAAAATGAAAAGCTCACAGACTACAGTGAACACTGAAACACAACTGTTCAGTAGCTGTTAAAGGCCCCTTTGTCTACTTCTATAGTGTTTGCAACCAATGTATTGTATACGGATGGAAGCGCGTCACACTAATAGATTAGATTTTTTTCCACTAAAATGGAGCAGCACCAATTAGAGAAAAATGTGAAGGATGAGGCAGTGACACACGCTCAGCAGACTACAACCGGCAGTGGTTGAAGAACAAACTGGAGCGTAATCTGCACTCAAAAAATGAAAAGCTCACAGACTACAGTGAACACTGAAACACAACTGTTCAGAAGCTGTTAAAGGCCCTTTGTGTACTTCTATAGTGTTTGCAACCAATGTATTGTATACAGATGGAAGCGCGTCACACTAATAGATTAGATTTTTTTCCACTAAAATGGAGCAGCACCAATTAGAGAAAAATGTGAAGGATGAGGCAGTGACACACGCTCAGCAGACTACAACCGGCAGTGGTTGAAGAACAAACTGGAGCGTAATCTGCACTCACAAAATGAAAAGCTCACAGACTACAGTGAACACTGAAACACAACTGTTCAGTAGCTGTTAAAGGCCCCTTTGTGTACTTCTATAGTGTTTGCAACCAATGTATTGTATATGGATGGAAGCGCGTCACACTAATAGATTAGATTTTTTTCCACTAAAATGGAGCAGCACCAATTAGAGAAAAATGTGAAGGATGAGGCAGTGACACACGCTCAGCAGACTACAACCGGCAGTGGTTGAAGAACAAACTGGAGCGTAATCTGCACTCACAAAATTAAAAGCTCACAGACTACAGTGAACACTGAAACACAACTGTTCAGTAGCTGTGAAAGGCTCCTTTCTGTACTTCTATAGTGTTTGCAACCAATGTATTGTATACGGATGGAAGCACGTCACACTAATAGATTTGATTTTTTTCTAATATAATGGAGCTGCACCAATTCCACAAAATAAAATAAAAAAAAAAAAGAGTCAGTGACACGTGCAGATGCCTACAAACAGCGGTGGATGCAGAGCAAACTGCAGCGTCACCTGCACTGTCACACACACACCTTGCACAGAGCTGTTAAAACAACACTGGCAAAATGAAGCTTTACACAGCGGTTGGTAAACTAGCCTGCCTCAAGCACAGTAGTACACAAAATCGCAATATCTAACTGTCCCTCAGAGTGAGCAGAGTAGCGTTCTGTCCCTAACTGAGTTCACAGCACAGTGACGCTAAAATGGCTGCGGCGCCTTTTATAGTGCATTCTGACATCATTTCAGCAGCCAATCACAGCCATGCCATTAGTTAAGATGACCGCAGCATTACAGGATGTGCCCACACTTAATAAGATTCATCATTGGCTGACTAACATCACATTGCCTCTCAAAGAATTATGGGAACTTCCGATTCCGGTGTACGATATTGAAAAAGTATCGGAATTAAGTATCGGAATTCCGATAACGCGAATATCGGCCGATACCCGATACTTGCGGTATCGAATGCTCAACACTACTCCAGACTCCTCTCTTCCTCTCGTCCGACTACATGCACTACCGATCCCATCCCCTCACATCTCCTCCAGTCTCTCTCTCCAGTTGTCACAACTCACCTAACTACAATCTTTAATCTCTCACTCTCCTCTGGCATTTTCCCATCCTCCTTCAAACACTCCATCATTACTCCGCTACTAAAGAAACCCGCTCTCGACCCTTCCTGCACAAACAACTACAGACCGGTCTCCAATCTCCCCTTCATCTCTAAACTTTTGGAGCGCCTGGTCTACTCCCGCCTTACCCGTTACCTCTCCACTCACTCCCTCCTAGACCCTTCACAGTCCGGCTTCCGCCCCCTACATTCGACCGAAACTGCACTCATTAAAGTGACCAATGACCTTCTTACAGCAAAAAGTAACGGTGACCACTCTCTGCTCATTCTTCTCGACCTTTCTGCAGCTTTCGACACTGTTGACCACCGTCTCCTACTGTCTAGGCTCCAGTCACTAGGTATTAAGGACAATGTTCTCTCCTGGTTCTCCTCCTATCTTTCTGACCGCTCCTTCAGTGTTTCGTTCTCTGGCTCCACGTCATCTCCTCTTCCTCTCGCTGTCGGTGTACCCCAGGGCTCAGTCCTTGGCCCCCTTCTCTTCTCTCTTTACACGGCCCCAAGTGGACAGACCATCAGCAGATTTGGCTTTCAGTACCATCTTTATGCTGATGACACACAACTATACACGTCATCCCCCGACCTTACCCCCGCTGTTCTACAGAACGCCACCGACTGTCTGTCCGCAGTCTCCAACATCATGTCCGCTCTCTATCTGAAACTCAACCTCTCCAAAACTGAACTTCTTCTGCTCCCGCCGTCTACTAACCTCCCTAAATTTGACATATCCCTCTCCGTGGGCGGCACCATAATAACACCCCGGCAGCAGGCTCGCTGTCTGGGTGTTATGTTTGACACCAATCTCTCCTTCACCTCCCATATACAATCTCTTGCCCGCTCTTGCCGCCTACACCTAAAGAACATCTCTAAAATCCGCCCTTTTCTCACCTTGGAAACAACAAAAACCCTCACTGTAGCATTGATCCACTACCGCCTGGACTACTGCAACGCTCTATTACTTGGCCTCCCCATTACTCGACTATCCCCTCTCCAGTCCATCCTTAATGCAGCAGCCAGGGTCATCCATCTGGCTAATCGGTACTCGGACGCGTCCGCTCTTCGCCAGTCCTTACATTGGCTGCCCATTCATTATAGGATACAATTCAAAGTACTTGTTCTCACCCACAAAGCTCTCCACAGTGCAGCACCCCCCTACATCTCCTCCCTCATTTCTATCTATCGGCCTAACCGACTGCTGCGCTCTGCAAACGACTTTCGACTAACATCTGCACTAATCCGTACCTCCCACTCCCGACTCCAAGACTTCTCCCGCGCTGCGCCAGTCCTCTGGAATGCTCTACTCCAAGAAATTAGGACTATCCACAATTTACATGGTTTCAGGCGCTCCCTCAAAACACATTTGTTCAGAGCGGCCTATCACATTCACTAATCAAAGTCATTCTATGTGTAAGTGTGTGTGTGTGTAGCCCATTCACTATCTCCATCCATCCCTCACTCCCTCAAGATGGCTGGACCATCATTGTAAATGCACCATTGTATATACACCCCTGTACTTTGTATCTCCCCACCTCATTGTAGATTGTAAACTCTCACGAGCAGGGGCGGCTTATTTTGCTTTAATTATTGTATTAACGTTGTTACTTATGACTTGTGTTCTGAAACTGTTAATCTGTAAAGCGCTGCGGAATATGATGGCGCTATATAAATAAAGATTATTATTATTTATTATTATTATTGTTTTTTGCAGTGCCTTTTGCCTATACTTCCAACTATTTCAAATTTTTCCTATGCTTCCAAAGTCACCCAAAGAATTAACATGCTACTTCTTTTAACTGCTTCATGGTTTATGAACTCTAATGTGATTAAAAGAAGTTATAAAAGCCTAAACAAGTGCATATCAATGTAACTTCACATGTTCATTGATTCTTTGCAGTGGTTTTGGGGAACTGTTTTTAGGTAGGTTCCAGGCAGAATCTGTGTGAAAAAGACTTTATGTGCAAATACACTAACATCTTCTTCGATAACCTCTTTAACCCCTTTCTGACATCAGACGTAATAATCTGTCCATGTGCCTGGACCTGTTTGACCATGGACAGATTATTACATCTGAGTGATCGCCCGATCACACGGGGTGATTGCCGCAGGGAGTCAGAAGATTCTGACAGCTGACTCTCGGCACTAGATTCCAGGAGCGGTCACAGACTGCTCCCAAAACTTTAACCCCCAATATGCTGTGATCGAACATGATCACAGCATTCCCTAAGCCGGCAGAGAGCTGACAGCCCCTTTGCCTTTGGATCAGAGATGCCGCTGCATGACGCGGGGTCCCGATCGTTGCCAAGGTAAGCCGATGTTGTCATTAGATCTAGCAAACTTGCTGATCTTGCCCACTGCATGATGAGCAAGTTTGTCTGTCAATGCAGAGCTGACAGTTTCTGCAGCATGGTGATTCTGCTGCATCTCCATTCTGCAGAAGTGATCAGCTTGCAAAAAATGATAGTCACATAGTGGGACAAAGTAAAAAAGTTAGAAAAAGGTAAAAAAAAAAGTGTTTAAATAATTTTAAAACCATTTAAAAAAAAATCAAAAATTATAAAATCAAATTGCATCTTAAAGGGAATCTGTCACCCCATTTTTGCCCTATGAGATACGGCCACTGCCATCAGGGGCTTATCCTACAGCATTCTGTAATGCTGTAGATAAGCACCTGATGTCACCTGAAAGTGAAGAAAAACGAGTTATATTATACTCACCCAGGGGCGGTTCGGTTCGGCGCCCCTCATCTTGTAGCGAAGCTGGCCTCTTCTTTCCGTCCCATCGCGGCTCCTGCGCAGGTGCACTGATCTGCCCTGGTGAGGGCAGAGCAGAGTACTGCAGTGCTCAGGTGCCGGGAAAGGTCAGAGAGGTCCGGCGCCTGCGCACTGCAGTACTCTGCTCTGCCCTCACCAGGGCAGATCAGTGCGCCTGTGCAGGGGCCGCGATGGGACGGAAAGAAGAGGCCGGCTTTGCTACAAGATGGGAGACGCCGAAGCAGACCGCGATGCCCATCGGACCGGATGCTGTAGATAAGCCCCAGATGGCGTTGGCCACATCTCATAGGGCAAAAATGCGGTGACAGATTCCCTTTAAAAATAATATTTGAATGAAAAAAATATATAAACAACAAAAGTACACATATTTGGTATCACCGCGTCCGTAACAACTCAACCTATAAAACTGTCCCACTACTTAATTGCTTTAGTGAACACCATAAAAAAAATAAAAAACAAGGCAAAAAACAATGCTTTATCATCATACCGCCGAACAAAATGTGGAATACCAAGCGATCAAAAAGACAGATATAAATAAACATGTCATCTTGTCCCCCAAAAAACAAGCTGCCATAGAGATCCATCAATGGAAAAATAAAGTTATAGCTCTCAGAATAAAGCGATGCAAAAATAATTAATTTTTCTATAAAATAATTTTTATTATATAAAAGCGCCAAAACATTAAAAAAGTATGAGGTATCGTTGTAATCGTACTGACCCGAAGAATAAAACTGCCTTACCAATTTTACCACACACAGAATGGCATAAACCCCCAAAAGAAATTCCTGAATTGCTGTTTTTTGTTAGCTCTGCCTCAAAAAAATCGGAATAGAAAGCGATCAAAAAATGTAATGTGCCCAAAAATGGAACCAATAAAAATGTCAATTCGCCCTGCAAAAAACAAACCCTCAGACGACTCTGTGGGCAAATGTATGGAAAAATTATAGCTCTCAAAATGTGGTGATGCAAAAACTATTTTTTGCAATAAAAGGCATCTTTTAGTGTGTGACAGCCACCAAACATAAAAACCCGATATAAATCTGCTGTCGCTGTAATCGCACCAACCCAATGAATAAAGTCGCCTAATCACTTATGCCACACGAGGAACAGCATAAAAAATAAATAAAACCAGTTCTTCACATGCTGTTGATATGCATTCTTCCTCCCAAAGATTGCAGTAGGGCTCGGCACACATTTATCCTGCGCTCTGTGCTGAGCACTTGCACCGCAGTATCTGTGTAAATCCCTGAAATACGTAATTCAGACAAAACTTCTGGCAGAAGATTCCCTCAGATGGAGGCACTGTGGACTCCGGCAGTGTCCGTCTTTTTAGGATGGCATAAAAGGGCCATCGGCCACAGTTGTATGCATTTCTGAAAAGAAGGACACTGCTTAAAAGAAGGCCAGTCTAGAGTAACTCTGCTGCCTCATTATAGCGAATGGCTCCCTTAGGTGTTTCATCTGAATCAAGTTACTAGAGAATAAGATGGAAGCCCCAAAGTAAGTGCTCAGCATAGAGTGCCCGATATATGTGATCCCAAACGTTAAGTAAATTGTTCCCTATGAAAGCTTCAACTCAGTCCACAAAAAAAGCAAGTCCTCACTCAGGTCTATAATCTGTTAATGGAAATATAGGGGGTTTCCATGTTACTGGTAGCACAAAGGCTCTGGAAAAGTGAAATGGCTCCTCAAACGCCAAAAGAAATTCAGCAAATTCTCCACTCCCAAATCCAAATGCCCCCTCTCCCTTCTGAGCCCCACAGTGTAACCACATATTGCATCCACGTTTGGCATTTCTTAAGCAATGAGAGTCCACCTAACTTACGGGTGCATGACTCCAGAAGCAAGTATTGGGCATAAGATACTGGTTACTGCAACGTTCTGTTCACTACAGCGTTTTGTTCACTATAATTGCAGTTTGCAATATTCACTTGGCAAAATTCATTGCTTCTTGTTTCTGGAAAATAACCATAGTGTCAAAATCATCACTACACCT
This sequence comes from Oophaga sylvatica, assembly GCA_033576555.1. NCBI lineage: Eukaryota > Metazoa > Chordata > Amphibia > Anura > Dendrobatidae > Oophaga > Oophaga sylvatica. The sequence continues at coordinate 750,905,118 of JARQOD010000001.1, read as the reverse complement.
GTAGATAAATTCCCCAAGGGGTATAGTTTCCCAAATGGGGTCACTTTAGGAGGGATTCTGCTCTTCTAGCAATTATATGGAGTCCGCAAACTGTTCTAGAAAAATCTGCGCTCCGGGAGTCAAATAGCGCTCCGTTTCTCCCGAGTCTCTCCGTATTTCAAAGCAGTACTGTACAGCCACATATGGGGTATTGCTACGTTCAGTAGAGATTGTGGCATAAATTTTAGTGTTATTTTTACCCACTTCTTTTGTGAAAACGTAAAATCTGGGGATAAAACTAAATTTTGGTGGTAAAAATGTAGTTATTTTGTCTTCACTACCCAATGGTATAAAATTATATTACACACCCATGGTGTCAATATGATCACTGCACACCAAGAAGAATTAATTGAAAGGTGTAGTTTGCAAAATAGGGTCACTTATTGGGGGTTCTGCTGTTCTGACACCTCATGTGCTCTCCCAGTGGGTCATGGCACTTGCAAACCATAACAGTAAAATCTGGCACTCCTTGCCTTCTGAGCTTTGCACTGTGCCTGAAAAATATTTTCCCATTACATGTAGGGTTTTGGCGCACTCAGGTAAAAATGGACCTCAGTTTTTTGTAAAAAAAATGTTCTACTAACCCATAGAAATATTAAGTTGAGGCTAAAACAACATTTTAGTGGCAAAAATGTAATTTATTTTTCTTCAGCGCTCAGTGGTGTAAAACTCTGGGAGGCACACATGGTGTCAATATGATCACTGCACCCCTAAATTAATTCATTGTGGAGTGTAGTTTGTAAAATGTGTTCACATATAGGGGGTTTCTGTTGTTCTGGCACCTCAGGGGCTCTGTCAATGTGACGTGACACCCTCAAACCATTCCAGCAAAATATGAACTCCAATATGGCATCTCTTCTCTTCTGAGCTTTGCACTGTGCCTCAAAACTAGTATTCCCACATAAGAGGTATCTGCGTACTCAGGAGAAATTGCACAACAAATTGTATGATGTAATTTCTCCTGTTACCTTTATGAAAATTTAATATTTTGTGCTAAAAACATATTTGTGTGGAAAATTAGATTTTTTTATTTTTACGTCTCAACGTTATAAACTTCTGTGAAGGACCTTAGGGTTCAATGTGCTCACCACACATCTAGATCAGTTCCCTGATGGGTCTAGTTTCCAAAATGGTGTCACTTTTGGGGGATTTTTACTGTCTGGCACATCAGAGGCTCTCCAAACGTGACATGGCGTCCGTCAATTGTTGCAGCAAATTTTGGATTCAAAAAGCCAAATGGTGCTCCCTTCCTTCCGAGCTCTGCCGTGCACTCAAACAGTGGTTTTCTCCCTCACATAGGGTATCAGCAAGCTCAGGAGAAAGTACACAACAAATTTTGGGGTTCATTTTTTCCTGTTACACTTGTCAAAGTAAAAAAAAATGGATCTGATTTAAATTTTTTGGGAAAAAAGTTAAATGTTCAATTTTTTTTCCACATTACAAAAATCATGTGAAGCACCTGAAAAGTTAATAAACTTCTTGAAGTGGTTTGAGGCCCCTTGAGGGGTTCAGTTTATAGAATTGTTTTACTTTTGGGTATTTTCTTTAGATAGACCCCTCAAAGTGAGTTCAAATGGGATGTGGTCCCTAAAAAAAATGGTGTTGTAAAAATGCGAAATCGCTGGTCAATTTTTAACTTATAACTTCCTAACAACAAAAAAAATTTGGTTCTAAAATTGTGCTGATGTTAAGTAGACATGTAGGAAATGTTGCTTATTAAGTATTTTCCTGACGTATTGCTGTGATTTAAGGGCATGAAAATTCTAAATTGGAAAATTGCAAATTTTTGACAAATTTCCATTTTTTTTCACAAATAAACAAAAGTCATATCAAAAAATTTTACCACTGTCATGAATTACAATATGTCACGAAAAAACATTCTCAGAATCACTGGGATCCATTGAAGAGTTCCAGAGTTATTACCTCATAAAAGGACAGTGGTCAGAATTGTAAAAATTGGCCTAGTCATTAATGTGCAAACTACCCTCGGGGTAAAGGGGTTACCTTGAAATTTAGGAGCCACATTCATGGTATCAACTATAGTATCCATGAAAACATTCAGCCCCCAAAATATAGTGATAGCTTAAATATAGATTTATAAATAAAACCACGCGCTATACCCAAAAACACTAGACAATATAAATAAAATGAAAAAATATTGAATACAAAATACAGGACTCACTGTAGTTGCTGAGTTTACAGAAGAAAAAAATTCAAAGATAATGTTCTTTCCCAAATTCATGTGGTGATGATGGAAAAAGTATATATAAAAATGTGCACGGGATCTAAATAAATAAAGGATATATAAATGTAAATAATGGACTGAGAATATGCATGATTATATAGCCAAGTACATGAATGCGGTTAAGCTGGTACTTACAAAAATATAAAGATGTTGTATTAAATTGGTGACCAAATACCAGATGGTACTGAGATAGATATATTCTAGATCCAAAATGGGTTCACGGTGAGCTTCTGCTCAAATCCTTTTACTAGAAAGGGTTATTGAATAATAGTAAATAAATATTGATATAAATATTGCACATAAAAATTTTTTTTCATGTGATTGCTATACTTACAATACACATAAATGATGTAGTATGTCCGTAAGAGGAGCCGAAAATGCTGAGTGTCGGTGAGCATTGAATAGAATTGAGTTGCAATTAGCAATATTACCGTAGCTTCCAGATTTGCTGCAATGAGCAATAGTGGTAATGTCTGCCCAAAAGATCACTAAAAAAAGCTTTGTACATTTACTCTAATATAGTACTCACTGTGTGTAATAAGTCTGGATGGGCTGCGGGAAATGCCGTTTGACAGATGGATAGGTGAGTATATAGCTCACCGTAATACTCACTACGAAGAAGCGTGGTTTAGGAGAAAAAGTCGACACACACTCGGCGTGCTCCGGCTGGAAGCAGCGCCTGAGGTAGCGACGATGAGGGGCGGATCAATGTAGTGACGTCACAGATCTGCTTCGCCTGTGTGGAAATGCAGGTGTGCAGGGGGCTTGAATGTACTGACGCGTTTCAAGGGAACACTGTCCCTCTTCCTCAGAGTAAAAGCTCGCTGCATGTCACGCGGTCTTATGATATGTGTACGATGTCAGTAAACTATTCTTAAAAGAACCACACTCTATACAACATATAGATTAGCAACATCAGCATGTAAATATAGAATAGTTTTACCTGACATGATATCCGTTGAACTCAGGGTTAATCTTGAGGACTTGATACACTGTCACAGGAAAGAGGAGGACCGGGGGTCTAACCTGACCCTAAACTGGGGTCCTAACTAATCCCTCACCTTGGAGGTACTGATAATGGTTCAGAGGTCCAAGTCTCCAGCCTAACCCTGTCTCCTATCAGTCCCTGAACCCTGTAATCAGTCCTAAGAAGGATTCTGATTAACACCAGAGGGATATGGGCTGATCTCTGCTAAATACACAGATTAGACATAAGACAGACTGGAGAAAACACAGACTTGCATACACACTCAAACACAGAAGGAACATAAATGATCTGGGATATTAAACTCTAAGCAAGGTGAGCTTAAAAACAACTAAGGAGCTCTTTAACTTAAGTCTATACAGATACAATCCTATCTGTGGTCTGCATGAAGAATTTCACTGGCAACTCCCAACACAGACAACCAGAGATTTAAAGGAAACCAATCAACAAATAATTAATTGCAGCCGGGAGAAAACTGCACCCAGTCCCAGAACTGAGCACAGACAGAATTAACTCCCTAACTGCCAAACACAAAGAAACAGCAACTCAGCTGTGAGAAGTCAGACTGTGCAACCGCGACGATCTTCGTGGCGATGCACACATGACAGTACCCCCCCTTCTACGAGGGGCCTCCGGACCCTCAGGGCCAGGTTTGCCCGGGTGAGTTCTGTGGAAGGTCCGCACCAAACGATCTGCGTTAATGTCAGACGCAGGAACCCACGTCCTCTCCTCTGGACCATACCCCTTCCAATGCACCAAGTACTGAAGGGACCGGCGATTCAGACGTGAGTCAATGATCTTTGACACTTGAAACTCCAAGTTACCATTGACCACCACTGGAGGAGGAGGTAGAGGTGATGGTATGACTGGTGCCACGTACCTCTTAAGTAATGACTTGTGGAACACATTATGAATTTTAAACGTAGGAGGGAGGTCCAGACGAAATGCCACAGGATTAATTATGGAACTGATCCTGTACGGCCCGATGAATCTGGGACCCAGTTTCCAGGAGGGCACTTTAAGTTTTATATTCCTGGTAGACAACCATACCAGATCGTTCACATTAAGATCTGGACCAGAAACTCTCCTCCTATCAGCCATACGTTTATAACGGTTCCCCATAGCACTCAGATTATTCAATACACCTCTCCACACTGAAGCAAGTGACGACGAGAAACGCTCCTCCTCAGGAACCCCAGAAGGACCCCCCCATTGAAAGTACAAAACTGGGGATGAAAACCATATGCCCCAAAAAACGGGGACTTACCAGTGGACTCGCTCCGCCTGTTGTTAAGAGCGAACTCTGCCAGAGGCAAGAAAGAAGACCAGTCCTCCTGGTTCTCTGAGACAAAACACCGAAGATAAGTCTCTAGGCTTTGATTCAGACGCTCTGTCTGACCATTGGTCTGCGGATGAAAAGCCGAGGAAAATGACAATTGCATCCCCCGACGTAAACAAAATGCCCTCCAAAACTTGGACACAAACTGAGACCCCCTATCTGACACCACATCAGAAGGCAACCCATGAAGTCTCACAATCTCCCCAATGAACACCTGCGCCAGAGTTTTAGCATTAGGGAGGGCAGGAAGAGCAATGAAATGTGCCATCTTACTGAACCTGTCAACAACCACCAGTATGACAGTCTTCCCTGACGACTGAGGAAGGTCCGTGATGAAGTCCATAGACAAATGAGTCCATGGACGCTCCGGAAGTTTCAAGGGTAAGAGGGTCCCAGACGGACGGGTATGAGGGGTCTTAGAGCGAGCACAAACCCCACAGGACGCGACAAAAGTTAAAACATCTTTATTAACGTTAGGCCACCAAAACCGGCGAGAAAGGAGATCTAAAGTAGCCTTACTCCCTGGATGTCCTGCTAAAGCAGAATTATGATGTGCCTCAATAACCTTTTGTCTCAACTGATTTGGGACAAACAGTCTCCCTGGAGGTCCTGCAGGGGCGTCCCCCTGAGCCTCTAACACCTCCTCCTCAAGCTCAGAACATACAGCCGACACTACCACCCCCTCCTGAAGGATAGGAATCGGGTCATCCATTTTCCCGGCCCCTGGGAAACTGCGAGACAAGGCATCCGCCTTAACATTCTTAGATCCAGGGCGATAAGTGACAACAAAATTAAACCTGGTAAAAAACAACGACCATCGAGCTTGTCTGGAATTCAGACGCTTAGCAGATTCCAAATACAGCAGGTTCTTGTGATCAGTAATGACGGTGACCGGGTGGACTGCCCCCTCCAAAAAGTGACGCCATTCTTCAAAAGCCAACTTAATGGCCAAAAGTTCCCTATTGCCGATATCATAATTCCTTTCGGCGGACGACAATTTTTTAGAAAAGAAAGCGCACGGATGCCATTTACCAGGGGACGGACCCTGGGACAATATTGCACCCACCCCTACGTCAGACGCGTCCACCTCCACAACGAACGGCTGTGATGCATCTGGTTGGATGAGAACGGGTGCCGAAGCAAAACATTTTTTCAAAGAGGAAAAAGCTTGGCAAGCTTTGTCCGACCATTTAGAAAAATCCGTCCCTTTTCTTGTCATGTCAGTGAGAGGTTTGACAACAGATGAGAAATTACAAATAAATTTCCGGTAGTAGTTAGCAAACCCCAGAAAACGCTGCAGAGCCTTAAGATCCTCTGGCTGATCCCATTCAAGCACTGCTCTCACCTTTTCAGGGTCCATACGGAAACCGGAGGCTGACACCAAGAAACCCAAAAACTGAAGTTCCTGTACGGCGAATACACACTTTTCCAGTTTGGCGTATAGTTTATTGTCTCGCAAGATCTGCAACACCTGTCTCACATGCTCCTGGTGAGACACAAGATCTGGTGAATAAATTAAAATGTCATCCAAATATACGACCACAAACAGCCCCACCAGATGACGAAAAATGTCATTAACAAAATGTTGGAATACTGCTGGTGCAGTAGTCAGACCAAAAGGCATGACAAGGTTCTCATAATGTCCCTCCGGCGTGTTAAACGCCGTTTTCCACTCATCCCCCTCTTTTATCCTAATCAGATTATACGCCCCCCTGAGATCCAATTTAGAGAACCATTTGGCGCCAACAATTTGATTGAAGAGATCAGGAATCAGAGGGAGTGGATACGGATCTCGAACAGTAATCCGATTAAGTTCGCGGAAATCCAAGCAAGGGCGTAGGCCTCCATCTTTTTTCTTCACAAAGAAGAACCCCGCGGCCACTGGGGAAGATGAAGGTCTAATATGCCCTTTGGCCAGACTTTCCGAAATATAATCTTTCATAGCCTGCCTCTCAGGACCAGAAAGGTTATATAACCTAGCTTTAGGTAACTTAGCATCAGGAAGTAAATTAATAGAGCAGTCATATACGCGATGAGGAGGCAACTCCTGACACCCCTCCTCAGAGAACACATCCCCAAAGTCCTCCAAAAAAGGAGGCAAAGTACTAGGCACGACCGCACTGATGACTGTGTTCATGCAGTTACTTTTGCAAAAATCCCCCATTGGCTTATATCTCTGGACTGCCAATTAATCACAGGGTTATGTTTAACCAACCAAGGAAGTCCCAACACAATAGGAGTAGGTAGACCCTCCAACACATAACAAGATAATAGTTCCCTATGAATTGTCCCTACCCGAAGGTCAATGTTATGAACCTCATGAACAAAGCTACCCTTGCCGAGAGGCCTGGCGTCAATGGAGAATATAGGGATCGGTTTGACCAATACACTCAGATGCATACCTTGAGCCTGAGCAAACTGAGCGTCAACCAGATTAGCCCCGGACCCACTATCCAGAAGAACAGAAAATCTCTCCACTCTCGTACCAACCACCACCTCCACTGGTACAAGGAACTGAGAAGAACTAGCGGACGAAATACATACTCCCAGGTTGTCGTCCACCACACAACCTGGGATTAACAGTTTTCCGGCGACTTTTTGCTCAACAAGGCACGGGATGGACATCCCCCAACAAAATGTCCCTCTTTCCCGCAGAAGAAACACCTTCTAGTCCTGCGGCGTACAGCCAATCCCCTCCTACGAAATGATGTCCCTCCCAACTGCATAGGCTCCTCCGAACAGACAAGGGGAACCTCAACATAAGGGACTTTAGTAGTAGGTGGAGTAACAACAGGGGGCGGAGTTACCTCGCACCTCTCCCGGAGCCGTCTATCAGTACGGATAGCTAGGGCCATAGCAGCCTCCAGTGATGGAGGAGAATCATACTGAGCCAAAACGTCCTTTAATTTGTCAGAAAGCCCATGACAAAACTGGCTCCTAAGAGCTGGGTCATTCCACTGAGTATCTGTGGCCCATCTACGGAACTCAGAAGCAAATTCCTCCGCCGGACGATCTCCCTGCTGTATCTTACGTAATTTTGTCTCAGCAAGAGAGACCCGATCTGGGTCATCATATACCAAACCCAGGGCAGTAAAAAATCGATCTACTGACTGTAGAGCCGGTGATCCCGGAGGAAGGGAGAAGGCCCAGGATTGAGGGTCCCCTTGTAGGAGCGAGATAACAATTCCCACTCTCTGCTCTTCACTCCCTGATGATCGAGGCCGAAGCCGAAAATACAATTTACATGCTTCCCTGAAGGTAAAAAATTTGTCTCGCCCACCAGTGAACCTGTCCGGGAGAGCTACTTTAGGTTCAAATCTGGTTTGCTCCGAGGGAGACAAAACTTTGGACTTAATGTCCGTCAGCTCCATGGATAATCCCTGCAACTGCAGAGCCAGCTGGGCTACTGGATCCATGGCAACTGGGAATAATTTTCGGGCCAGTGAAAATGTCACGCGGTCTTATGATATGTGTACGATGTCAGTAAACTATTCTTAAAAGAACCACACTCTATACAACATATAGATTAGCAACATCAGCATGTAAATATAGAATAGTTTTACCTGACATGATATCCGTTGAACTCAGGGTTAATCTTGAGGACTTGATACACTGTCACAGGAAAGAGGAGGACCGGGGGTCTAACCTGACCCTAAACTGGGGTCCTAACTAATCCCTCACCTTGGAGGTACTGATAATGGTTCAGAGGTCCAAGTCTCCAGCCTAACCCTGTCTCCTATCAGTCCCTGAACCCTGTAATCAGTCCTAAGAAGGATTCTGATTAACACCAGAGGGATATGGGCTGATCTCTGCTAAATACACAGATTAGACATAAGACAGACTGGAGAAAACACAGACTTGCATACACACTCAAACACAGAAGGAACATAAATGATCTGGGATATTAAACTCTAAGCAAGGTGAGCTTAAAAACAACTAAGGAGCTCTTTAACTTAAGTCTATACAGATACAATCCTATCTGTGGTCTGCATGAAGAATTTCACTGGCAACTCCCAACACAGACAACCAGAGATTTAAAGGAAACCAATCAACAAATAATTAATTGCAGCCGGGAGAAAACTGCACCCAGTCCCAGAACTGAGCACAGACAGAATTAACTCCCTAACTGCCAAACACAAAGAAACAGCAACTCAGCTGTGAGAAGTCAGACTGTGCAACCGCGACGATCTTCGTGGCGATGCACACATGACACTGCACTACCTGACTCCTATATATAGAAGAATGTAAATTAGGCTCCTTAATTTAATTAATTTTTTATTTTTAATCTTCCATGTTTTTGCACAAACAACAAACATTCTCATACATTTAAGTATATATATTTTATAGTTTTTATTGCCATATGGATGCACATATAATAGCAAAACCATTGTGGGTTCAACTATTTTCTCAATATCAACATTTATTTATTCACATCTAATTTGTAATATGCAAAGGAGCCTAATTTACATTCTTCTATATATAGGAGTCAGGTAGTGCAGCGAGCTTTTGCTCTGAGGAAGAGGGACAGTGTTCCCTTGAAACGCGTCAGTACATTCAAGCCCCCTGCACACCTGCATTTCCACACAGGCGAAGCAGATATGTGACGTCACTACATTGATCCGCCCCTCATCGTCGCTACCTCAGGCGCTGCTTCCGGCCGGAGCACGCCGAGTGTGTGTCGACTTTTTCTCCTAAACCACGCTTCTTCGTAGTGAGTATTACGGTGAGCTATATACTCACCTATCCATCTGTCAAACGGCATTTCCCGCAGCCCATCCAGACATATTACACACAGTGAGTACTATATTAGAGTAAATGTACAAAGCTTTTTTTAGTGATCTTTTGGGCAGACATTACCACTATTGCTCATTGCAGCAAATCTGGAAGCTACGGTAATATTGCTAATTGCAACTCAATTCTATTCAATGCTCACCGACACTCAGCATTTTCGGCTCCTCTTACGGAGATACTACATCATTTATGTGTATTGTAAGTATAGCAATCACATGTAAAAAAAAATTTTATGTGCAATATTTATATCAATATTTATTTACTATTATTCAATAACCCTTTCTAGTAAAAGGATTTGAGCAGAAGCTACAGTGAACCCATTTTGGATCTAGAATATATCTATCTCAGTACCATCTGGTATTTGGTCACCAATTTAATACAACATCTTTATATTTTTGTAAGTACCAGCTTAACCGCATTCATGTACTTGGCTATATAATCATGCATATTCTCAGTCCATTATTTACATTTATATATCCTTTATTTATTTAGATCCCGTGCACATTTTTATATATACTTTTTCCATCATCACCACATGAATTTGGGAAAGAACATTATCTTTGAATTTTTTTCTTCTGTAAACTCAGCAACTACAGTGAGTCCAGTATTTTGTATTCAATATTTTTTCATTTTATTTATATTGTCTAGTGTTTTTGGGTATAGCGCGTGGTTTTATTTATTTATCTATTCATTATTCAGCGGGATTTTTTGGTGGGTCAGCACAGAGCCCACCTTGTAACCACCTGCAGCTTCCCAGGTAGCAGTGCAATTAATACACCACTTAGCTGTTCATATTCATCTTGTATTTTGTATAGCGCCAGTGTTTATAGAGTATTTTAAATATAGATTTGTCTGTGTCATTGTAACTGACAAACAAAATTACCTAAAATATTGTGTCTATAAATACATAGCAGTGCCCCTACGTTTTTCAGCTACTAAAGTGCATGTGCAACAATATCAGCTTTAATATACCTAAAAATTTCCTAAAGCACTAACTCAATCCTATTCTTATGGTATTCTGAATGTTTTATGAAACATAAACCCGACACTCAACTTAATCATGCTAGGATGAACTTTAATGCAGTCCAGAATGGTAGTACAAAAAAAAACATTTTGGTCGTTATGACTTTCATCAGTTACAGACTGTTGTTGAATAATATATTGTGACAAGCGGTGGTTGCCACGTCATACGTGGGTATATGCTTCTGCAACACATAAGATTCACTCTTTTTTACTTTTGGCATCACGGATGTCTTCTAATCTACCTTCATTTATTAGCTGATACATACATCAGTTTTGGTGAGCAGTGACCACTATATATTATCTTCACAACAGTCTGTAACTGATGAAGGTCATAATGACCGAAACTTTTTTTGTACTACTATTCTGGACTGCATTATAGTTCTTCCTTGCATGATTAAGTTGAGCCCGGGTTTATATTTCATATTGCTTTATGGTGTGGGAATCTACCTTGGCATCTCTTCCAGTAGTGCTCACTGTGTTTTTTCTTATTCTAAATGTTTTGGCTTTAAGAAAAAAATAAGTATAATTATCAGAATTTGAACTGGTTCCTAACTTGAAAGCAATTTATGTAAACACGGTACACTGAATGCATAGCAATTTTGCTATAGAGATTACAGATCTTGTACCTTTACTAATCCTATTTTTGACAAAGTGGATTACCTTCGATAAACTGAAATTCTTCTTTAATCCTCATGTTGGATCCTTTTCTGAAATTTTCACAGGAAGAAAACTCTGTGTAATAACATTTTGTTCTTAGTAACTAGAAACATCCAACACACTGCCGTAATTTAGATTTATATGTATACAACGTCTCCAGTCATAGATTATGACATAGGAAATAAGACTTAAGTGAATGTTTAATATCTTTGTTTCGGAATGTATATACAATAGGGTTTAGCATTGGTGTCACCAGAGTGTAGCAAACAGACACAACTTCATTATGTTCTGCTGAATTTGTGTAATTTGGTCTTACATACATAATAATTAAACTTCCAAAAAAGATACCAACAACTATGAGATGGGAAGCACAAGTTGAAAAAGTTTTCTTCTTTCCCTTTGTTGTGGGAATTAAAATAATGGCTCTTATTATCATGATATAGGACAACATGATCAAGGAAAAGGAGCTCATGATCATACTGGCAGCAACCACAAAGTTTATAAACTCTACCCTCTCAGCTCCTGTACAAGAGGTTTCCAGTAATGGTGGGGCATCACAAAAGAAATGATTGATAGTGTTGCGACCACAGAATTGTAATTGGCAAACAGAAAACAATGGAGGCAGGTTCGCCGTTATTGCTATAACCCACATTCCGGCAATTAAATAGATGCGAACAGTGTAGTTCATGATTGAAAGGTAATGCAATGGATGGCATATTGCAACATAACGGTCAACTGCCATTATGGCCAAAATGAGGCATTCTGATGACCCGAGGCAGATATGAATAAAAAATTGAGAAATGCATCCAATGTAAGAGACACAAACAAAGTCAATGAGAAAAGTGGCAAGCATTTGAGGAACAATATTAGTGGTATAGAAAATATCAATCATAGAGATATTTGCAAGAAAGAAGTACATAGGCCGATGAAGGCGACTCTCTTTCTGAACCATAAGAACTATTAGGACATTTGCAATTAATGTTATTATGTAAATAAATAATCCAAGAATGAAAATTAAGATTCCCAGATGGTGCAAGTTTGGAAATCCCAGTAGTATAAATGATGTGACGTCTGTTTTGTTAACCCTTTCCATTGTACAGTTTTTATAACGATCTGCATATAATACAGAAATGTTAGCAAGTTTTTAATATATACAGCATATTTGGGCAATGGACAGTCATTAAAAATACCTTTTGTAATTCAGATCACAGTGAAACTGAACATTTAGGAAACATCCATGACTGCTTTCACATCTTTTGAGACTAAATCTAAAAACAGGAAGAAAAGGTAGCACACTGTAGCGCTATAGCTTGCAAACACGAAATATGAAAAATATGAAAAATGAATTACATCATTACCTTAGAAATATGAAAAATTGAGAAGTCTTAGCGCATAAGATGGCCAAATTATGTGAGCCTGATAGCCACGTCAAGGCTCTTCTCGTATATCTAGATTTTAGTCTGAAAAGAGATTCATAGTATTCCATGCAGACAGACTTTCTAAAGCGAGGATAGGCATTAGTTAGGGACCTGATATACGAGAAGAGCCTTGACGTGGCTATCAGGCTCACATAATTTGGCCATCTTATGCGCTAAGACTTCTCAATTTTTCATATTTCTAAGGTAATGATGTAATTCATTTTTCATATTTTTCATATTTCGTGTTTGCAAGCTATAGCGCTACAGTGTGCTACCTTTTCTTCTTGTATGTATATGAGTTGGTGACTCTAGGTTTAGCACCTGTTCACACTGAATCTAAGTTTGGATGTGCCGGTCAGTTTTTGATATAAATCTAAAAACAGTTGATGATTTTCTAGCTTGTAAAAATATTGCCTATTGGTTTAAATTATAGACATCCCAGTCAACTAATCACAGCCTCGCTCCCTCAAAAAAAGCAAAATGCTGCAAAAAGCATAAATAACCCAAAACTGTATTTCAAAAACTGGTTCACTTCTTTAACCACTTTCCAACATTGGGTGTAATAGTACGCCGATGTAGGACTCCCTCCCTTTATATGGGCTCCTGCGGAGATCCCACAGCTCTCTTGGCACATGTCAGCTATTTTGAACCTGGAACTGGAACAGCCGTGGTTAGAATTGCGATCCACCTGCGGCTTATAACCTGTTAAATGCCACTGTCAAACTACAACAGTGGCATTTAACATGCGCTTCCAGCAATCGTGCCGGAAATCGTGCCATCTGATGGTCGGCACTCATAGCAAGTCAGCAATTCTGCAACATACGGGTGATCTGATCAGGGTTATGGTAGCTTCTAGTCTCACATGGAGGCTATTGAAACGTGCCAAAATTGAAAAATCATGTTTTAAAAATATAAAAAAATAAAAAAGTATAAAAGTTCAAATCACCCCCCTTTCGCCCCATTGAAAATAAAACATAAAAGAAATCCGAGCATACACATATTTGGTATCACTGCATTCAGTATCGCCTGATCTATCAATAAAAAAGGATTAACCTGAACGCTAAACGGCGTAGCGTGAAAAAAAGTCAAAATGCCAGAATTACTTTTTTTGGTCTCTGCGACATTTCATTGAAATGCAATAACATGCTATCAAAAGATCGTATCTGCACCAACATTGTAACATTAAAAACATCTGCTCAGCATGCAAAAAATAAGCCCTCAACTAACCCAAGATCCCGAAAAATAGAGACGCTATGGTTATCAGAATATGGCGCATTTTTTTTTTTAAAAAAAGTTTTACATTTTTTTTCACCACTCAGATAAAAAAGAACCTATACATGTTTGGTGTCTATGAACTCATAATGATCTGAAGAATCATACTGGCAGGTCAGCTTTAGCATTTAGTGAACCTAGTGAAAAAAACACAAAGTAGAAAATGTAATTATTCGAATTAAATAAATAAGCAAATGTTACAAGATATTACTTTCCATTGTTTCAATGTACTATAGATTCATGGTGACGCCATATAATTATTTTTGTTAATAGTAACATTTTCAAAAATATCCAACATGGCAGATCTTAATGTCAGCAGAAGTGTTGTAACCATTTGACATTATAATACAATTTAATAGAATACATTAAAATGATGATTACTATATTTGTTCTAAATTTAGAAATGAGTAAAAGGAATGGAAAAAGACAGTATTAAACGATATTCACAACTAAAAACTAATAGCAGATCTTAATGTAAGATTAAATATATTCAGTTATTTTATTTACCTGAAAGAGAAAGAAAAACAAATTAGATATCTATATTTTATTAAAAAAATGTGAGTGCATATTGAGATTAATATGGTTGTTATACTTATATTGTACATATTTCCCCTCTAAAGCTAAAAATGCTTTTACAATAACTTGGTGTAAAAGCACAGCATGAGTATCTATTGAATATTGACGTGCTGAAAATGATTTATTATGATCAAATTTTGTGCATAGATTTATTATCATCAGTTGATGACAATGTTTCTGAGTGAAATATTTCTTATATATATGTTCCGCACATCTGAGAATTATAATTGAGGATCTATTGAGACATTGCCTCATTATCTTTTGCTCTCTTTTTAATTACCCATATTTTAAAGCGATTTAATCAAATCTATTGAGAACAATGTAGCAGTTGTTAATAAGTTATATTGTATCACATGAATACAATACGTTTTAACTATCTCCTTGACTGTAAATTGTACTTTGATGTATTAAACCCCTCATTGCTATTTTTGCTGCAAAAATAAAATGCTGATACCAAAGCTTGTGTGTGTCATATAAAGTGTGATTCCTGCATTGTAAGATGGGAAAATCATACTTTTTGCCACATCCTAAAGAATTTCCAAAATATAAACATTTAAGCGCAGCTGTCTACCTCACAAAGTGTGAACAGCTTAAAAAATATTTTGTTATTGTGTGTTATTCCAATATGAAACCTGTATACTCGCCACCCGAATACAGTGAACTGTTGTAGGTGCTTGATTTTGAGATGTGAAGATACCTAGCTTTTCATGACCCATCTGTTTTGAAAAAGTATGTAGCCATGTTTTTTTTAATCTTTTCAAGAAAGGTTTATGAAAGGTGTGATAGCACTGCAGTGGTGAATATGTTACATATGTGCCCGTACCTCAGCAAGACCCCCAGCGAGGCCCTCTTCCTCAGTCTGTGTCCTGTGGTCCGCGCCTTTCCCTGCTTCCTGGCGTGCTGCCAGCATGTCCCCTGGTATGAGATTAAGGCCACGCTCGCACGTTCTCTAGGTCTCTCAAAGAGACAGTGTGCATTTTTCAAAAAGTAATTAACCAATGAATTCTATGTGTGTACTATTTCTGATCCCTCTGCAATAGAGAGGGTGCCAGAGCAACAAGTATCTTCTGTTTGCTAGCTTCCAGTTCTGCTGTGCTTGTTCCTGTTTGTTGCAGTGTTCTGCCTTCTGCTTTGCTTACACTATTTGACTCCGCAGACTATGAGTATTCGGTTACCCGGCTGTCCAGGACAACGTATGTACGGACGACTCCATACCTGAGTACCTTGGAATCGCCAGTCAGCTCTAACATATCTGTTATATCTGTTAACCCGTTGGTCCCACTTGGACAGCTGCCACGTGTCCGGGGTCTAACTGGAGGTAGCACCTTGTGTCCCCCAGACATTCCATTCTGACCATGTTTGAGGGGACATGCTACGGGTGTCTGGGGCTCACTTAGTCATGCCCCTTCGGAGCCCCCTGGACCGTGGTCCCGAGGTTCCACTCTAAAATAAAAACAAATGTGAGCTTCACCACCTTTGCCTCCACTTCCATTCGTTACAGGATATCTCTGTTTTAGGCCAACTATTCAGGTGTTTATGTGTGTGAGCTGGAAGATTTAGCTCAGGCCGTTTCAAGCACAGAGACAACTGTCAGCCGAATCAGGAATGACAATAAAAAGACAGGGGTGTTGAGGAGTTGAGGTAACCATAGGGCAAATACAGCTTTTTCTACTGTCAGCTCTGGAGCAGAGGATGCTACATGTGCTGTGAAGGAGGCTCAAAAGCAGCTGAAAGGTCTGGTTGCATTTTTGGCGAGTCACATTTGTGGACCATTTGTGTGTGGGGATTCTTTTTCATGTTGCCAACTGATGATTGTTT
The DNA here is from genome assembly GCA_033576555.1 of Oophaga sylvatica. Lineage (NCBI taxonomy): Eukaryota > Metazoa > Chordata > Amphibia > Anura > Dendrobatidae > Oophaga > Oophaga sylvatica. The sequence goes on along the minus strand of JARQOD010000001.1, from coordinate 750,888,955 downwards.
AGCAGTTTT
>JARQOD010000001.1:750858789-750888846 GCA_033576555.1 Oophaga sylvatica | reverse complement strand
GGAAAAAAAGGGGGAAAACCCAGAGGGGGAAGAAAAATTTTTTTATATTTATTTTTATTTTTAAAATTTATATATACACATACGGGGTTTAAAAATTGTTGGTACCCCTTTTTAAACCCCCTTAAACCCCCCAAAGGGGGGGTTTTTGACTTTAAGGGCCCGGGCCCCAATTTTTAAAATTTTGACCCTGTCTTTTTATGATTTTTAAAACCTGGAAACCCTTAAACGGATTTTGCGATTCTGAGAATGTTCTCTCGAAAAATATTGTACTTCATGTAGGGGGTAAAATTTCTTTGATATTACTTGCGTTATTTAGGGAAAAAAATGGAAAAAGGGGAAAAAAAATTTTGAAAATTTTGAATTTTCAAACTTTAAATTTGTTATTCCCTTAAAATGAGAAATTTGTCCCCCCAAAATAGTTGTTTTAAAAAAAAAGTTTTTATAATGCCCTATTTAATCAGCAAAATTTTTTGGAAACCCAATTTTTTTTTTTGTTGGGAAATTTTTTATAAGGGTTAAAAATTTGGGATAGCGTATTTCTTTTTTACAACAAAATGTACAAAACCTTTTTTTTTTAGGGACCACGTCCATTTGAAGTCATTTTGAGGCATTTATATGGCAGAAAATACCCAAAAGTTACAACATTCTAAAAACTTCCCCCCTCAAGGTCTCAAAACCACATGCAAGAATTTTTTTAAAACCCTTCAGGGTTCACAGGAGCAAAAGCAACGGGAAAGGAAAAAATGAACATTTAATTTTTTAGTCAAAAAAATGATCTTTTCAAAAATTTTTTTTTTATTTTAACAAGGGTAAAAAAAAAAATGGACAAATAAATTTGTTGTGCAATTTTTTCCTGAGTGCGCCGATCCCCTATATTTTTGGGGGAAAACCACTGTCTGGGCCCCGGTAGGGGTCGGAAGGGAAGGGCGCCGTTTGACTTTTTAAAACCCAAAAATTGGGGGAATTGAGTTTTTATGCCATTCAGTTTGGGGAGCCCCCAATGTGCCTAAAAAATTTTGGGAAAACCCCCCCCAAGTGACACCATTTTAGAAAATAGGGCCCCTAAGGAACTTATCTAGATCTGTTTTTGAGCACTTTGAACCCCAAGTGTTTCCTAAAGTTTTTTAAAGCCTGGGTGTTAAAAAAAAAAAAGTTTTTAGTTCCCAATTTTTGATTATTTCCCAAGGGAAAAATTGGGGGCCCCAAAAATTGTTGTCCAATTTTTTCCTGAGTACGCTGATCCCCCCTATGTGGGGGGGAAATGTTTGGGCGACGGGAGGGCTCGGAAAGGAATTTATGAGTTTTGGAATGCAGACTTTGATGGGTGTCATGTTCAGTTGGCAGAGCCCCTGATATGCCTAAACAGTGGAAACCCCCCTCAAGTGACCCCATTTTGGAAACTAGACCCCCTAAGGAACTAATCTATATCTGTGATGAGCACGTTGAACCCCCAAGTGCTTCACACAAGTTTATAATGCCTGGGCATGAAAATAAAAAATCCTATTTTTTTCCCACAAAAAAATTTTTAGTCACCAATTTTTTATTTTCCCAAGGGTAACAGGAGAAATTTGACTGCAAAAGTTGTTGTCCAATTTGCCCTAAGTACGCAGATACTCCATATATGGGGGGAACCACTGTTTGGGCACACGGCAGAGCTCGGAAGCGAAGAAGCTCCGTTTGAATTTTTCAAGCCAAAATTGGCTGGAATCGAGATTAGACGCCATGTCGCGTTTGGATAGCCCCTGATGTGCCTAAACAGTGAAAACCCTCCACAAGTGACCCCATTTTAGAAACTAGACCCCATAAGGAACTTATCTAAATCTGTGGTGAGCACTTTGAACCCCCAAGTGCTTCATACAAGTTGATAACGTAGAGCTGTAAAATTAAAAAAAATCATATTTTTTCCATAAAAATGATCTTTCAACCCAATTTTTATTTTCCCAAGGGTAACAAGACCTTCAAAGTTATTGTGCAATTTGTCCTGAGTACGCTGATACCCCATATGTGGGGGAGAGACTGTTTGGGCGCATGGCAGGCTCGGAAAGGAAGTAATGACTTTTTGGAATGCAGACTTTGATGGGTGTCATGTTAAGTTTGCAGAGCCCCTGATGTGCCTGAACAGTGGAAACCCCCCACAAGTGACCCATTTTGGAAACTAGACTCCCTTAGGAACTAATTTATATCTGTGATGAGCACTTTGAACCCCAAGTGCTTCACAAAAGTTTATAGTGCCTGGGCATGAAAATAAAAAATCCTATTTTTTTTCCCACAAAAAAAAAATTTTAGTCACCAATTATTTATTTTCCCAAGGGTAGCAGGTGAAATTGGACTGCAAAAGTTGTTTTCCAATTTGCTCTAAGTACGCTGATACCCCATATGTGGGGGAGAACCACTGTTTGGGCGCACGGCAGAGCTCGGAAGCGAAGGAGCTCCGTTTGAGTTTTTAAAATCAAAATTGGCTGGAATCGAGATTAGACGCCATGTCGCATTTGGATAGCCCCTAATGTGCCTTAACAGTGGAAATCCCCCACAAGTGACCTCATTTTAGAAACTAGACTCCATAAGAAACTTATCTAGATGTGTGGTGAGCACTTTGAACCCCTAAGTGCTTCATACAAGTTTATAACATAAAGCCATAAAATAAAAAAATCATATTTTTTCCATAAAAATGATCTTTTCAACCCAATTTTTATTTTCCCAAGGGTAACAAGACCTCAAAAGTTATTGTGCAATTTGTCCTGAGTACGCCAACACCCCATATGTGGGGTTAAAACAATATTTGGGTGCATGGCAGAGCTCGGAAGGGAAGGAGCACCATTTGACTTTTCAATGCAGAATTGGCTGGACTCCATGTCGCGTTTGGAGAGCCCCTGATCTGCCTAAACAGTGGAAACCCCCACAAGTGACAGCATTTTGGAAACTAGACCCCCTAAGGAACTTATCTTGATTTGTTGTGAGCACTTTGAACCCCCAAGTGTTTCACTAAAGTTTATAATGCCTGAGTGTTAAAAAAAAATTCCACAAAAATGGTTTTTAGTCCCCAATTTTTGATTTTTGCCAAGAAAATTGGACCCCAATAGTTGTTGTCCAATTTGTCCAGAGTACGCTGATATCCCATATGTGGGGGATAAATACTGTTTGGGCGCACGGCAGGGCTTGGAAAGGAAGTATTAAATACGTTTTGTAATGCAGACTTTGATGGGTGTCATGTTCAGTTTGCAGAGCCCCTGATGTGCTTAAAAAGTGGAAACTCCCCACAAGTGACCCCATTTTGGAAACTAGACCCCTAAGGAACTTTTCTAGACCTGTGGTGAACACTTTGAACCCCCAAGTGCTTCACCCAAGTTTATAATGCCTGGGCATGAAAATTAAAAATTTTATTTTTTTTCCACAAAAATGATCTTTTAGTCACCAATTTTTTCCCAAGGGTACCAGGAGAAATTGGACCCCAAAGTTGTTGTCCAATTTGTCCTGAGTATGCTGATACCCCATATGTGGGAGAAAAGTACTGTGTGGGCATACGTCAGGGCTCGGAATAGAAGTAGTGACGTTTCGTAATGCAGACTTTGATGGAATGATCTGCGGGTGTCATGTCGCGTTTGGTGAGCCCCTGATGTGCCTAAACAGTGTAAACCCCCCACAAGTGACCCTATTTTGGAAACTAGACCCCAAAATGAACTTATCTAGATATGTGGTGAGCACTTTGAAACCCCAAGTGCTTCACAGAAGCTTATAACGCCCTGGTGTGAAAATACAAAAATCATATTTTTTCCACAGACATGATATTTTAGTCCCCAGTTTTTTATTTTCCCAAGGGTAACAGGAGAAATTGGACCCCAAAAGTTGTACAATTTGTCCTGAGTACACTGATACCCCATATGTGAGAGAAAACTACTGTGTGGGCACACGTTGGGGCTCGGAATAGAAGTAGTGACGTTTCGTAATGCAGACTTTGATGGAATGATCTGCGAGTGTCATGTCACGTTTGGTAAGTCCCTGATGTGCCTAAACAGTGTAAACCCCCCACAAGTAACCCTATTTTGGAAACTAGACCACCAAATGAACTTATCTAGATATGGTGTGAGCACTTTGAACCCCCAAGTGCTTTACAGAAGCTTATAACGCCCGGGTGTGAAAATACAAAAATCATATTTTTTCCACAAACATGAATTTCAGTCCCCAGTTTTTTATTTTTCCAAGGGTAACAGGAGAAATTGGACCCCAAAAGTTGTTGTTCAATTTGTCCTGAGTATGCTGATACCCCATACATGGGAGAAAACTACTGTATGGGCACACGTTGGGGCTCGGAAGGGAAGTAGTAACATTTTGCATTGCAGAGTTTGATGGAATAGTCTGCTGGTGTCACGTCCATTTGGAGAGCCCCTGATGTGCCTAAGCAGTGGAAATCCCCACAAGTGAACCCATTTTGGAAACTAGACCCCCGATGGAACTTATCTAGATGTGTGGTGAGAACTTGAACCCCCAAGTGCTTCACACAAGTTTATAATGTAGAGCCATAAAAGTAAAAAGTCATATTTTTTTCCAAAAAAATGATATTTTCGCCCCCAATTTTTTATTTTCCCAAGGGTAACAGAAGAAATTATACCCAAGAGTTATTGTGCAATTTGTCCTGAGTACGCTGATACCCCATATGTGGGAGTAAACTACTGTTGGGCGCACGGCAGAGCTCAGAAGGGAAGGAGTACTGTTTGACTTTTTCAATGCAGAATTGGCTGGAATTGGGATCAGACGCCATATCATGTTTGGAGAGCCCCTGATGTGCTTAGTGGAAACCCCCCCCCAATTCTAACTCCAACTCCAACCCCAAAACATCCTTAACCCTAGTCCCAACCCTAACTATAACCCTAACCACAAACCTAACCCTAACACACCCCTAACCCTAATCCCAACCATAACCCTACTCCTAACTTGAGCCCCAACTCCAACACTAACTTTAGCCCAACCCTAACCCTAACGGGAAAATGGAAATAAATACATTTTTTAAATTGTATTATTTTTCCCTAACTAAGGGGGTGATAAAGGGTGGTTTGATTCACTATTTATAGCGGGTTTTTATGTTTGCCAGCTGGCACACCCTAAAAGACGCTTTTTATTGCAAAAAATAGTTTTTGTATCATCACATTTTGAGAGCTATAATTTTTCCATATTTTGGCCCACAGAGTCATGTGAGGTTTTTATTTTTTGAGGGATGAGTTGACGTTTTTATTGGTACCATTTTTGGGCACATGACATTTTTGATCGCTTTTTATTACGATTTTTGAGAGGCAGAATTTCTTTTGGGGGAGGCATTTATACTGTTCCGCGCGTGATAAAATTGATAAAGTGGTTTTATTCTTTGGGTTAGTACAATTACGGCGATACCTTATTTATATAATTTTTTTTATGTTTTGGCGCTTTTATACAATAAAAACAATTATAAATAAAAAATAATTGTTTTTGCATTTCTATATTCTGCGAGCTATAACTTTTTTATTTTTTCGCTGATGATGCTGTATTGTAGCTTGTTTTTTGCGGGACTAGATTACGTTTTCAGCGGTACCATGCTTATTTATATCCGTCTTTTTGATCGCATAATATTCCACTTTTTGTTCGGTGGTATGATGATAAAGCATTTTTTTCCCTTGTTTTTTTTTTTCTTTAAAGAGGTTCGCTAAAGGGGTTAACTAGTGGGACAGTTTTATAGGGCGGGTCGTTACGGATGCGGAGATAGTAAATATGTGTGCTTTTATTATTGAGGGTTTTTTACATTAAAGAAATGAATTTATTGGGGATTATTATATTTTTTTCATTATTTAGGATTTTTTTTTTCACATGTTTATTTTTATTTTTTTTACATTTTTACTTTGTCCCATGGTGGGACATCACTGTATAACATCAGATCGCTGGTCTGACAATGTACACAGCACTCTGTCACACCAGCGATCTCACTGTTACTGCTGCAGGCTTTCTCAGTGCCTGCTCTTAGCAGGCACTGAGAAGCCACCTCCCTGTAGGACCCGAAAGGACCCCCGCGGCCATCTTGGATCCGGGGTCCTGCAGGGAGGAGGCTCCCCAGAACAGCGAGATACATCTCGCTGTTCTGAGGGTCTCAGGGGAGCATGCAGGGAGCCCGCTCCCTGCGTAATGCTTCTCTGTACCGCTGAAACACTGCGATCATCTTTGATCGCAGTGTGCCATGGGTTAATGTGCCTGGAGCGGTCCGTGACCACACCTGGCACATAGTGCCAGGTGTCAGATGTGATAATCAGCTGACACCCGACAGCGATCAACTGCGCTCCCCCGGGAGCGCAGCTGATCGGCTATGACGTACTATAACGTCTCTGGGAATTAAGTCCCAGGGCACATGGACTTGATAGTACATCCGATGACAGAAAGGGGTAAATGACAGAAAAACCCACAATGGTCACAGAAAGAATCTGACAAAAGTAATAATAAATAAAAAATCTACGAAAATGAACAAATGAAAGTCAGACATTGCTTTTCAACCATGCTTCCACAGATTAAAAAAAAAATAAAACTCATGAAATAGGCCTGCCTCTGAAAACAATGTGACAAAAGGGACATGGTAAATCAAGGTGTGTCCACTAGTTAGCATCACAGGTGTCTACAAACTTGGAATCAGTGAGTGGGCCTGTATAGAGGGCTACAGATACTCATTGTGCTGTTTGGTGAAATGGTGTGTATCACACTCAACATGGACCATAGGAAGCAAAGGAAAGAGTTGTCTCAGGAGATTATAAAGAAAATTATAGACAAACATGTTAAAGGTCAAAGTTATGAGACAATCTCCAAGCAGCTTGATGTTCCTGTGACTACATTTGCACATATTATTTAGAATTTAAGATCCATGGGACTGTAGCCCATCTCCCTGGACATGGCTGCAGGAGGAAAATTGATGACAAATCAAAGAGACGGATAATACGAATGGTAACAAAATAGCCCAGAAAAACTTCTAAACAGGTTAAAGATGAACTTCAATTTCAAGGAACATCAGTCTCAGATTGCACCATCCATCATTGTATGAGCCAAAGCAGACTTCATGGTAGATGACCAAGGAGGACACCATTGTTGAAAAAAAAAATCATAAAAAAAGCCAGACTGGAATTTGCCAAACTTCATGTTGACAAGCCACAAAGCTTCTGGGAGAATATCCTATTGAAATATGAGACAAAAATGGAACTTTTTGGCAAGGCACATCAGCTCTATGTTCACAGACGGAAAAATGAAGAATATCAAGAAAAGAACACTGTCCCTACTGTGAAACATGCAGGAGGCTCTGTTATGTTTTGGGGCTGCTTTGCTGCATCTGGTACAGAGTGTCTAGAATCTGTGCACGGTACAATGAAATCTCAAGACTATAAAGGGATTCTAGAGAGAAATGTGCTGCCCAGTGTCAGAAAGATTGGTCTCAGTTGCAGGTTATGGGTCTTGCAACAGTATAATGACCCAAAACACAAAGCTAAAAACACCCAAGAATGGCTAAGAGGAAAACATTGGACTATTCTGAAGTGGCCTTCTATGAGCACTGACCTAAATCCTATTGAGCATCTTTGGAAAGAGCTGAAACATGCTGTCTGGAAATGGCAACTTTCAAACACGAGACTACTGGAGCAGTTTGCGCTTGAGGAGTGGGCCAAAATACCTGTCGAGAGGTGCAGAAGTCTAAATGACATTAACAGGAATCGTTTGATTGCAGTGATTGCCTCAAAAGGTTGTGCAACAAAATATTAAGTTAAGGGTACCATCCTTTCAGGCCTATTTCATGAGTTTTATTTGTTTAAAAGTTCTGTGGAAGCATGGTTGAAAAGCAATGTCTGACTTTCATTTGTTCATTTTCATAGATTTTTGATTTATTATTACTTTTGTCAGATTCAAGTTATTTCTGTCACCATTGTTGTTTTTTCTGTCATTAAATGAGGGGTACCAACAATTTTGACCATGTGTATATATTGACACAGTACACAGTGTATACTGTATAGTGACACAGATTAGAAATTAGAAAAAACTTTTTGACAGTGAGGGTGATCAATGAGTGTAACAGGCTGTCACGAGAGGTGGTGCTTTCTCCTTCAATGGAAGTCTTCAAACAGAGGTTGGACTGACATCAGTCTGGGATGATTTAGTGAATCCTGCTTTGAGCAGGGGTTGAACCAGGATGTCCCTTACAACTCTACCATTCTATGATTCTATGACATATTTATGTATTCTATGTTTCTATGTGTATATATGTATTCTATCTATTCTATTCTAACCTGTCAGTGTTATTTTCCTGTACTTGCACATGAATAGCTGGCTTTTCTTCTAGCTATCAATTATATATATATACACCGTATACACTCGAGTATAAGCCGACCCCCTAATGTTGCCACAAAAATCTGGGAAAACTTACTGACTCGAGTATAAGCCTAGGGTGGAAAATTAGATTATGCCCTATATGCTGCCCATGTATTATGCCCCCATGGATGCTCCATAGATTGTGCCCCCATAGATGCTCCATAGATTGTGCCCCCATATATGATCCATAGATTATGACTAGTGTTGAGCGATATTGCTCGATATCTAAAAATATCGTATCGAAATTGTATCGCCGATAGCACTAAATATCGTCGATATCCGATTTCGATACCGGAAGTCCCATGTAAGTCTATGGGAAAAAAATATCGAAATTAAAAAAACCATTCTTGCCTTGTTGGTTAATTGTACATGAAGGAAAACAACAAAGACTAATGTAGAATGTATTGGGGGAGGTTGAGGAGACAATAAAGGCATACATGTTTAACCCAATGCATTGGAATAGCATTAATATATATTTTTTTGGAAATACGTTTGGATTGACTAACAAATTGACAATGTTGTTAACCTTTTTTCTATTTTGGCAAATATGTATGTTTCACAACTTCCATGCTCTTCACCTTTTTAACTTTTGCCAGTGCCACACTTTCTCCTTCATAATCTTCAGCAGCAGCATCATCTTTCTCATCAAATTATTCTTCATCTTCACCTTCTTAATCTTCTTCTTAAACTTCTTGCTATTCATGTTTTTGTTTACATTACTCATATTGTTATTATTAAACTAATTAATCTTCTTCATATTCAAATTCTTCATCTTCTTCCTCTTCATCTTCTTCATCATATTCTTATTTGTGACAGAGATTCCTGTACTTGTAATCTGTAAAAGTATGAATTGTTCATCCTTCCGTTCTTGCTGTCACAAAAGATTTAAATTACAACAGTATTTGTCCGTGTTCAGTTTAGCCTGCAGCAGCAGGCATTTTCCAGGGGCACCACGAGGAGGAACGGACTCACCCCCATACACTGCTTAGTCTTCTTCTGCTTATAATTTAGAGCATATATTTTGCTCTTCATTTTGGTCTTATACTTCATGTTCTTCTGCTTTTTGATCTTCTGCTTATTGTTCTTAAGTCTCTTGTTCTGTATCTTGTAGTTTGTCTTAACCTTCTTAGTCCTGTTTGGTAATCTTTTATTTCTTCTTTGTGATGGTGTTTAGGCTGGTTGGCTTGATGCTCGTCGTCCTTGTGGTCGTCATCTTCTTCGGGTGGTCATCAGGGTCGTCATCTTCATTGTTGGAGATCCAGAGTGATTACCCAAAAGCATTGAAAAAATCTTCAATTTGTAAATGTAGCAGAAGGTACAAGAGCCAATGCAAGTAACGAGGACCAGCTGACTGCGCTGGAACCCGGAGGGGCAATGTCACAACCGAGTACCAGCTGACGTTACTGTGACACGGTTACTAAGCAGGAGGTACCTGTGCTCCAAAGCACTACCAAGGACCAGCAGACGTTGCTGGAACTCGGATACGGAGATGGAGGCACCTAGGCCAAAGGCACTGGGGAGAACCACTTGACGGTACTGGACCCCGGACGGGTAGCAGAAGGAAAAGAGGCATGTCACAACCAAGTACCAGCTGACGTTACTGTGACACGGTTACTAAGCAGGAGGTACCTGTGCTCCAAAGCACTACCAAGGACCAGCAGACATTGCTGGAACTCGGATACGGAGATGGAGGCACCTAGGCCAAAGGCACTGGGGAGAACCACTTGACGGTACTGGACCCGGACGGGTAGCAGAAGGAAAAGAGGCAATGTCACAACCGAGTACCAGCTGACGTTACTGTGACACGGTTACTAAGCAGGAGGTACCTGTGCTCCAAAGCACTACCAAGGACCAGCAGACGTTGCTGGAACTCGGATACGGAGATGGAGGCACCTAGGCCAAAGGCACTGGGGAGAACCACTTGACGGTACTGGACCCCGGACGGGTAGCAGAAGGAAAAGAGGCAATGTCACAACCGAGTACCAGCTGACGTTACTGTGACACGGTTACTAAGCAGGAGGTACCTGTGCTCCAAAGCACTACCAAGGACCAGCAGACGTTGCTGGAACTCGGATACGGAGATGGAGGCACCTAGGCCAAAGGCACTGAGGAGAACCACTTGACGGTACTGGACCCCGGACGGGTAGAAGAACGCACCCATGAAAATGTAAGTTGACAGGACGCAAGCCGTCCACAGTTACCGAATCACACAGTCCTACAGTGGGTGCTTATCCTATTGTCACAATGGAAACCGCCTTTATTTACATATCCCACAGCACACACAGGAATCACCTAAACTGCAGGCACCATAGAGTCGGCTAACCCGAATGCAACACGACAGCACAACTTATTGGAGGATAATTGACGTTCACACTGCCAGGAAACAGCTGTCGTGCTGTAACCAGGCTGGCCAGGAGTCAGTACCCCTGCCAATTACTTACGAGCAACAAATGGCGGTGTTGTAGCCCAGGGAGTAGAGTTCAGGTGGTAGAAAGATGAACATAACAGGAGACATGGAAAACGTTGCCAAACAGTTATTTAATCTGAAAACGGACAGGCAAATTCAGGTGAGATCCATGCCTTGTTCATTTTCAGAAAAGTAAGCCGGTCTACATTCTCTGAGGATAGTCGCATGCGACGGTCTGTTACTACACCACCTGCAGCACTAAAGACACGCTCAGATAATACACTGGCAGCAGGGCAAGCCAGCACCTCCAATGCATACTGGCTAAGCTCTGGCCATGTATCCAGCTTAGAGACCCAAAATTTGAAAGGGGAAGAGGCATCTGGGAGTACAATTAGAGGGAAAGCCAAGTAGTCTGTCACCATCTTACGGAAACGTTTCTTCCTGGTGACTGGAGCCGTCTCGGATGGTGTAGACCTTGCTGGCGCTGTCACAAAACTTTGCCACATTTGTAACATACAGTTCTTGCCCTGTGCAGAGGCGCTGCTTCTGATCCCTCTTGTTGTAGAGGTGTCTACACTGCCTCGACGCACAGAGCTGCTTTGTAAAGCAGTATCAGCAGCAGCAGCAGCTCTCTCGGCTGGAATGTACAACAGTATGGATTGCACCAGTGTGTCTTGGTACTCCTGCATTTTACAGTCCCGGTTCACCGGTGTGATGAGGGTTTGTAAGTTGTCCCGGTAGCGAGGGTCTAGGAGGGTGTACACCCAATAATCTGACGTGCTGAGAATGTGGGCGATGCGGAGGTCGTTTCTCAGGCACTGAAGCTTGAAATCAACCATGTGCTGCAGACTCCCAACTGGCCAACAAAGGCTGTCCTCTGGAAGAGGCGTCATCTCTGTCTCCTCTGCATCACCCCACCCTCGCTCTACATACTGACTAGAGCGTTGTGTACCTCCCTCTGTAGGGATTTCTTCCTCCTCCATTGACTCCTCCTCCTCCTCATCCTCCTCACAAAGTGAGCCCTGCCCAGCCCTTTGTGAGGAACCACGTTGCAATGACTGTCCTGAAGGTAATTGAATTTGTGACTCCTCATCCTCCACCTCTTTCAAAACCTCTTCCTTTAGTGCTTTCAGTGATTTCTGAAGCAGGCAGATAAGGGGGACAGTCATGCTGACTAGTGCATCATCTGCACTCGCCATCCGCGTTGAGACATCAAACGCACGCAAAACGTCGCAGATGTCCTTCATAGAGGCCCACTCAGTAGTGGTGAAGTGTGAACGGCGCAAATTGCGAGTTGATTGCGCCTGTTGCAGCTGATACTCCATTACTGTTGGCTGCTGCTCACACAACCGCTCCAACATATGTAACGTGGAATTCCACCTGGTGGGTACGTCACATATGATGCGATGTTCAGGAAGGCGAAATCTGACTTGCAGAGCTGCAATGCGCGATCTGGCCATGCTGGAACGTCGCAAGTGAGCGCACTCTAGGCGGACCTTGTGCAGCAGTGCATCAAGATCCGGATAGTCCCTCAAAAAACTCTGCACAACCAAGTTGAGCACATGTGCCAGACATGGTATGTGAGTGAGGTTGCCAAGGCCCAGAGCTGCCACCAGATTTCGGCCATTGTCACACACTACCAAGCCTGGCTGGAGATTAGCTGACAAAAACCACACGTCGCTTTCCTGCTTGATGGCATCCCAGAGCTCCTGCGCTGTGTGGCTTCGATTCCCCATGGGAATTAATTTCAGTACGGCCTGTTGACGTTTGGCCACGGCTGTGCTCATATCGGTCGCAACAGGTAAGCGTTCACGGGTCCATGTGGAGGTATACCGTGACGGCTCGTGCAGCGATGATTCTGAGGAACTGGAGTAGGAGGAGGAATCAATGTGCACAGACTGGATTCCTGCAATCCTTGGAGTTGGCAGAACACGTACAGCGCCACTGGCAAGATCTGTACCCGGCTCCACAACATTGACCCAATGGGCAGTGAGGGAAAGGTATCGTCCCTGGCCATGGGTACTGGTCCACTCATCGGTGGTCAGGTGGACCCTGCTACTGACGGCGTTTAGTAGCGCATGTTTAATGTTTCCCTCGACATGTTTTTGCAGAGCAGGGACAGCTTGCCTGCTGAAATAAAATCGGCTTGGCACATTATATTGTGGGACTGCCAATGCCATAAAGTTCCTGAAACTGTCAGTCTCCACCAGCCTGAATGACAGCATTTCAAGGGACAGGAGTTTTGCAAGGCCAGCATTCAGAGCCTGTGCTCGTGGATGGTTTGCCGAGTATGGCCGTCTTTTATCCCATGCCTGTGTTACCGATGGCTGTTTTTTGTACTGGGAGTGTGACGATGACTGTGAACTTGCTGCAGTGGGTGGAATAACAGTTTCTCTATGGACAACAGTGACCGAGGTTCTTCCATGGAGATCCTGTGAGGAAGCCGAAACAGGTGTGTGAGAGCTGGAGGTAGAGGCTCGAACATGACCTAAAGATGTAGGTGCTGCTGTAGGTTGGCCTACATCTCCAGTGTGTCTTTGGAACTCAGCTACGTGCTTTGTCCGTACATGTGTCCACATATTTGTGGTATTCAGGTTCCTGATATTTTTACCTCTTTTAACTTTTTGCTTACACAGCTTGCATTGAACATAGCAAATATCATGTACAAGTCTGTCAAAAAAGGACCACGCAGTGCAAGTCATGGGAGCGCCAATTTTGACAGTTCTAAGAGAACTGCTCCCAACAGGTGCCAAACTGGAGGCTACAGGCAAGCGAGTCTGCAGCCTACCTCTCCCTCCTCTTTGTACCGTTGGGACAATCTCTTCCTCAGAGCTGCTCCCACCACCTTCCTGTTGCTCACGCCATGTTGGGTCTCGGACTTCATCATCTCCACTACCCTCTTCCAACACCTGCTGCTGTTGGATGTTCTGGGCAGCACCATGCTCCACAAAACCTGGCACCTGAGTCTCATCATCATCATAAGATGCGTTCTGCGGTGTGCTGTCCATCGGCACTGGCTCACCCGCCTCTTCAGATTGAGAGAGACACAGCTGTTGCGCATCACTGCATACTCCCTCTTCTTCAAATTGCAGAATGCTGCTTGCCTGTGCCCGTGTTTGCGAGCCAACAGATTCTGAGAACAGAAGCAGAGACTCAGCTGGCTCCTGTACAGAACTCTCTGACTGCCTGGGCAATTTGACAGGCGGTGAACAGACAGATGGTTGCTCAACAGTGTTGTGTTCCTGAGAGGAGGTGGAAGGAATTGAAGTCGATGCATTGGCTGCCATCCAACCAACAACGGCTTCAATTTGTTCTTCCCGCAGCAGGGGGGCACGCTGAGCTCCTACCAAAGTGCGCATAAAGGAACGCTCACGGGGATAAATGGTGGATGCTGTGTCACTGAGGGCGGCAGCAGACACAGAATCCCCACGTCCTCTCCCTGCTGAAACTCCACGGCCACGACCACGTGCCTTACTCACTGACTTCTTCATCTTGGTAGATTGATAAAGAAAGTCAGAAAAGTTATAAGGCCTAAGTGTGGTTATTACGCAGAGACTGAAGTGAACACTGAAACACAACTGTTCACAATCTGTGAAAGGCTACTCCTTTGTCTACTTCTATAGTGTTTGCAACCAATGTATTGTATACGTATGGAAGCACGTCACACTAATAGATTAGATTTTTTTCAAATATAATGGAGCAGCACCAATTGGAGAAAAATGAAAAGGATGAGGCACTGAGACACGCTCAGCAGAGTACAAGCAGCAGTGCTTGAACAAGTAACTGGAGCGTGATGTGCACTCAAAAAATAAAAAACACAGACTGAAGTGAACACTGAAACACAACTGTTCACAAATCACAATCTGTGAAAGGCTACTCCTTTGTCTACTTCTATAGTGTTTGCAACCAATGTATTGGATACGGATGGAAGCGCGTCACACTAATAGTTAAATTGCATGGAGCTGCAAGAATTACACTGAAGGAAAAAAAAAAATAGTCTGTGAGTGACATGTGCAGATGCCTACAGACAGCGTTGCATGCAGAGCAAACTGCAGCGTCACCTGCACTCACACACACCTTGCAGAGCTGTTAAAACAGCACTGCAGGCAAAAGGAAGCTTTACACAGCGGTTGGTGCTAGCCTGCCTACAGCACAGTACACTAAATCGCAATCTCTAACTGTCCCTCAGAGTCAGCACAGCAGCGTTCTGTCCCTTACTGAATTCACAGCACAGTGACGCTAAAATGGCGGCGGCGCCTTTTATAGTGCATTCTGACATCATTTCAGCATCCAATCACAGCCATGCCATTAGTTAACATGACCGCAGCAGTACAGGATGTGCCCACACTTCTTAGGATTCCTTATTGGCTGAATAAAATCACATTGCCTCGCAAAGAATTATGTGAACTTCCGATTCCGGTATTCGATAAGATGAAAATATCGAAACGAATTATCGAAAGGCCGATAGAGCTAATATCGGCCGATAGCCGATATTTGCATTATCGTATCGCTCAACACTAATTATGACCCCATAGATGCTCCATAGATTGTGGCCCCATATATGATCCATAGATTATGCCCCATAGATGGTCCATAGATTGTGCACCCATATATGATCCATAGATTATGCCCCCATAGATGCTCCACAGATTGTGCCCCCATATATGATCCATAGATTATGCCCCATAGACGCTCCATAAGATAGTGCCCCCATAGATTATCCCCCATAGATGCTCCATAGATTGTGCCCCATATATGATCCATAGATTATGCCCCCATAGATGCTCCACAGATTGTGCCCCCATATATGATCCATAGATTATGCCCCCATAGATGCTCCATAGATTGTGCCCCCATATATGATCCATAGATTATGCCCCATAGATGCTCCACAGATTGTGCCCCCATATATGATCCATAGATTATGCCCCCATAGATGCTCCATAGATTGTGCCCCCATATATGATCCATAGATTATGCCCCCATAGATGCTCCACAGATTGTGCCCCCATATATGATCCATAGATTATGCCCCCATAGATGCTCCACAGATTGTGCCCCCATATATGATCCATAGAGTATGCCCCCATAGATGCTCGTAGATTGTGCCCCCATATATGATCCATAGATTATGCCCCCATAGATGCTCCACAGATTGTGCCCCCATATATGATCCATAGATTATGCCCCATAGATGCTCCATAGATTGTGCCCCCATATATGATCCATAGATTATGCCCCATAGATGCTCCATAAGATAGTGCCCCCATAGATTATTCCCCCATAGATGCTCCATAGATTGTGCCCCCATATATGATCCATAGATTATGCCCCCATAGATGCTCCACAGATTGTGCCCCCATATATGATCCATAGATTATGCCCCCATAGATGCTCCATAGATTGTGCCCCCATATATGATCCATAGATTATGCCCCCATAGATGCTCCATAAGATAGTGCCCCCATAGATTATTCCCCCATAGATGCTCCATAGATTATGCCCCCATAGATTATTCCCCCATACATTATGCCCCCGTAGATTATTCCCCCATAGATGCTCCATAGTATAGGCCTCAATTGCTGCTGCAACCGAAAAAAAAAAAAGACATACTCACCTCTCGTCGCTGAGGGCCAGGTGCCGGTGTCCTGAGCAGGCGGGGACACCGGCGTGCTATGGGGGACAGGTGCCAGTGTCACCGCTCGCTCAGGGCCCCAGCACCTGTGATATTTACCTGCCACCGGGTAAACCGCTGCTCGCCGCTGTCTTCCGGGTCCTCCAGCAGTCAATGATCAGGCAGAGGGCGCTGCGCACAGTAACTACGTCATCGCGCCCTCTGCCTGAACATCGCAGCAAGAGGACCCGAGGACACAGCGGAACGGGACAGGTAAATATCGCTTATACTTACCCTTCCGCCGGCGCGTCTCTGCTCTTCTCCCACGGTCCCGGCGCCTGTGTTCAGCGGTCACGTGTTACAGCTCATTAAAGTCATGAATATGTGCATATTCATGACTTTAGTGAGCGGTACCACTGTTGGCTGAATTCTGGCGCCGGGACCGTGGGAGAAAAGCAGGGGCTGCAGAGACCGGGCCGGCGGAGGGGTGAGTATACAGGACAGCTCCTCCGCCGACCCCCTGGTATATGACTCGAATATAAGCCGAGAGGGGGACTTTCAGCCCTAAAAAATGGGCTGAAAATCTCGGCTTATATTCGAGTATATACGGTATAATATATATATATATATATATATATATACATATATAAACTGTATATATATATATGTATATGTGTGTGTTTTGATGGATATTTCCTTTGAAAATGATGTGTAATTGACATAGAGAACTGCTGTATGTAAAAGCTCATGTTAATATCCCACTGCACTCGGTTGTAAATCGGATGTTACATGTGAAAATCGCATTGGACTCGCATGACACTTGCATGGCACTCATCCGTTTCTTCGGTCGTGATATCGGAACGTTTTTTTTCTCACATACGAGTATGAGCCTTTAGGGTATATTCTCACTCACAGCTGATGATTTTGCAGATATTTATTGGACTGTTTAATTAAGCCGAATGTGAGTTTCAGAAATCCATGTGTGTTGCAGTTGAAGCAAACCTACATTTCAGTTTCAGAAATTTCTATCTCTAGTGCAAGTGAAGATCCCCTGATTGTACTTTTCCCACACAATTTTTTAAATGTTTGCAATTTTATTCCAGTTTTTTACAACCAGCTCAATTATTGTTTGTGTTTGAAATTGCATAGTATTCCCTCTTTGTGTTAAATATGTTTCATTAATATAAACCCAAAGGTGTGCCACTCTTGAGATTTTATTATACAGAAATATCCCAGGGCATGGGCAAAAAAGTACTATATCTGCAGTCACAATTTGCATTACATCTTCTTATTTAAAAAAAAGGAACAAAGTATTATTCTGTAAGTATATAAAATAAACTCGTCACCAAATTATTTTTTTAGCCATATTTCAAAAAGCATTGCCCTATTGCAGTTATTAAAATGCTTGAACCTGCAGTGTGTCACGAGGTATTTCTGAATGTGTAATTAACATGTCAGTATTTTATGTGCTCTTTGTCAGCTTTAATAATGTTATGGTTTGTTTATGGATTTGCTAAAATTGCATGTTTCCATATTTTGAATCATGCAATACTGCATCAGTGGTGTGGTGACCTACCTCATCATTTATATACTGTACGTAATTGAATTCTATAGTAATATTACCTCTGATTGACTCAATGATAATTATAACCTCAGAGTTGCAGAAATCTGCACTTACGTTTTTCAGTGCAAAAAAAGATACCGATTTTACATTCATGAAGTATTCTGACCCAGGTATTTCATTTCAAACCACAAAGAAGTAGTGTCCTATACCAACTCAAAAAGTTAATCATTCCTGTGACTCTCTAGATCACGGCACTCTCCTGATTGGATGTATGATCATGTGAAGAATTCTATCAATACACATAGCTAAGGTACATGTAAGGTGAAAGGGTTTATACTAAGTTGAGTATTTTTCATCCACTCATGGTTTTGGCTTACAAATACTGATGCAAAATACTGACCAAACACTGAATGTGTGATCGTTGCCTAACTCAGTGTGATCGTTGCCTAACTCAATGTTTGCAGAAGTTTTCAGAGTGATCTTTTTGCCTAATATAGCTATGCTCTCATGAAGAGTATTTGGTGAGCTTTTGATGTAGTATATTTTCTGCAACATTTCTGCACCAATACGGCCACTTTCACACTTTCAGTATTTGGTCAGTATTTTACCTCAGTATTTGTAAACCAAAACCAGGAGTGGGTAAAAAATGCAAACGTGGTGATCGTGTTCCTATTAAACTTTTCCTCTGTTCCACTTCTGGTTTTGCCTGACAAAGGGTACGCTCACATCTATGTATATAAAACTGCTGAAATTCTCAGCCAGAAAGGAGCGTGTTAGGTGAGTTTTATGCATCTTTTTCTACCTAGCATCCGTAAGTTATGCAAATTATATGCTAGTGTGTATTTTTTTCTTCGCATAGTATCTGTATGAAGTGCATATTTAGCATTAGCTTTTACAATCAGTAATTCTCTAGGTCATTTCAAGTTAGTTTTCCAACTAATGAAACAATCTTATATACATACATAGATAGATATAATCAGTGCTTTGCATGTATAGTTTTCTGTACTTGCATTTATCTAGAATAATAAAAGATAAAAATGGCGGGGTGCCCTCTTATTTTTATTAACCAGCTGAGGTAATGCAGACAGCTGAGATCTGGTCTTAATAGTCTTGGAATAGGGCAATAAACATGGATCTTCCTGGCTATTAATATCAGCTCACAGCTGTCTACTTGACCTTTATTGATTACTGAAAAGAAGGGACCCCAAAAAAATTATATAGGGTCCCCCTATTTCTAATAACCAGTAAAGACTAAGCAGACAGATGTGGGCTGATCTTAATAGGCTGGGAAGGGGCTATTGATATTGGTATTCTCCCAGACTAATAACACCAGCCTTCAGCTGCCCCGACAAATCACATTGTATGATTTTTGAATAATTAAATTACATTTTATTTCATGAAATAAATATTTGATCACCTAAAAACCAGCAAGAATTCGGGCTCTCACAGACCTGTTAGTTTTTCTTTAAGAAGCCCTCCTACTCTGCACTCACTATCTGTATTAATTGCACCAGTTTGAACTTGTTACCTGTATAAAAGACACCTGTCCACACACTCAGTCACACTCCAACCTCTCCACCATGTACAAGACCAAAGAGCTGTCTAAGGACACATGGGACAAAACTGTAAACCTGCACAAAGGTGAGATGGGCTGCAGGATAACAGGCAAGAACCTTGGTGGGAAGGCAACAACGTTTGGGACAATTATTACAAAATGGAAGAAACACAATCTTCAATCTGTCAATCTTCTTTGGTCTGAGGTTCCAATGCAATGTCTCACTTCATGAGGTAAGGATTAGGGATGGGCAAACCCCATAATGTTCAGGTCTGGCAGGTTTGGCCAAACAGTTAAAAAAGTTTGGTTTGTGTACCAGAACAGTACTAGAACCTGAACCTGGACCTCATTCATATGAATGAGGGCCAGAACATCCAGTGTTTGCCATTCTGTCATGTGTATGACAGCTCGGCAAACACTGCCTCTGTTCAGGAATATTCATCAGTCGGCACCTGTGCTATAAATAAATTAAAAAATGGGATGGTTTCCCTATATTTTTCAACTGCAACTTTCAGCTGTCAGCTTTAGCAAAGCTAGTTATCAAGAGTACAGCGTAACCCACATAATTAAAAAAAAAATATATTTATAAATGCCCATTTCAAGCCACCATCTCCTGTAAAAAAAACAGAAAATGGTAAAAAACAGTAATACTCCTCTTCCTGGTGAAGTCTGTGTTTGGGGGTGCGTGCCCGAACAGTACGTGTTTAGTACAAACCCCGAACTTTACTGTTCGGGTTCGCTCATCTCTAGTTAGGATGATTCTGAGAAAGGTCAAGAATTAGCACAGAACTATATGGGATGATCTAGTCATTGACCTAAAGAGAGCTGGGACCACAGTCTCAAACATTATCGTTGGTAGCACACTACGCTGTCATGGATAAAAATCCTGCAGGGCATGCATGGTCGCCGTGCTCATGCCAGAATATGTCCATATCCACTTGAAGTTCGCCAATTACTATCTGAATGATCCAGAAACGGCATGGGAGAAGGTCAAATGAGACCAAAATAGAACTTTTTGGCATCAGCTCTACTTGCCGTGTTACAGCCCCAACAACACCAACAGAGAAGCATGGTGGGGGAAACATCATACTTTAGGGGGGGGTTTCTGCAAAGAGGACAGGATAACTGGACCATATTGAAGGAAGGATGGTGGGGATCTTCTATCGCAAGATTTTGGCCAACAACTTCCTTCCCTCAATAAGAGCAATGAAGATGGGTTAAAAACACATAGCTAGGAAAATTAAGGAGTGGCTCCGTAAGAAGCATTTCAAGGTCTTGGAGTGGCCTAGCCAGTCTCCAGACCTAAACCCAATAGAAAATCATTGGAAGGAGATGAAACTCAATGTTGCCCAGCAACAGACCAGAAACCTAAACCTAAATCCCTGCGGCAATGTGTGCAATCTTAATCAAGAACTACAGGAAACGTCAAACCTCTGTAATTGCAAACAAAGGTTTCTGTGCCAAATAGTAAGTTGTTATGTTTTGGTAGCTGAGGAGAGCAGGCAAAAACGGGAATACACCAGAGATGTTGGAATCTATTGGATTGCAGTACCCTGACTAACCACCACAACTAAAGGCAGCCGTGGAGCGTTCCTCCGTTGGTCCTAGACGCCTCGTCACAGCCTGAGAGATTAACTACACCTAAAGATAGAAAGAGAAAGCTATCTGCCCCGGAGCAGATCCCCAAAGAACATAGGAAGCCCCCAAACATGTAATGGCGGTTAGACAAGAGGAAATACAGACACAGACAGAAAATAGTATGAGCAAACGCTGGGGCCCAATCTGCCTAGACAGAAAAGGATAGAAATGATACTCACTGCAATCCAAAAAAACCCTAAACAATGCCAACGCTACTGATTGCAAAAACACCTGAGATCACACGACCTCTACCACCTAAATCAGTTCTCTGGTGTAACAAAACTAAGCCGCAGCCACTGAAAAAATTGGAAAAGGCAAATGAACAAATAGCAATGGCTCCAGGGGAACTGAGAGGAGCCCAAGCCCCCCAAGGGGGAACCTGGCTAACCTCACAGAAATGCAGAGAAATATGCAGATGGTAAGCACAAAAAAAAAACAGAAAATATCTTATCTGAAAGCAGAAGAGGCAAGACTCAGCAAGCTTCCAAGTGAACCAGGAACCACAGTTGAGACAAGAACAATTGATCACGGGCAACCATGATGGGAGGGAACCTCCCTTATATCAAGCCAGTCTGTGACTCCTGATTGCCAATCCTCATTGAATGCTTCAGTACTGTTTGTAACCACCAGAGGGAGCTTCTGCTCGGAATTCATTTTCAAAACATTCACAACAGTAAGTTCTGTTTTTCTACTGAATCAAATACTTATTTCATGCAATATAATACAAATTAATAAAGTAAAAATCATACAATGTGATTCTCTGGATTGTTTATTTAGATTCTGTCTCTCACAGTTTAAATATACCCTTGCTAAAAATTACAGACCTCTGCATTCTTTGTAGGTGGGAAAACTTGCAAAATCATCAGTGTATCACATACTTATTTCCCCCACTGTATACATCTATTCTATTCGGACAGTTCGTGTTTTGAATTTACTATACTGTCTGATGAAAAGTCTGGCTTCCTGTGAGACGGGTGTATAAAAATCGCACCGCACATGCACAATCTGAGTGCCGTGCAGTTTTTTTTGCAGTGAGTCTCGGCCATTTTAAGAGGTCATGCGCAGTATGCTGTGATTTTTTCTTCACCACAATTCCAGGTGAGGAAAAACTCACAGATGAACACTGCTTATACAAGTCTATGGAATACCTCTATACATAAAAGTCAACATAGCCATAAGACAAATTGACATGTTACAGATTTAAAACATGCAGCGCACGTCAGTTAACAATGAGTGAAAAATGCACAGTGGGCATGAGATTTCTATATATCCCATCCATTTTGCTGGAATTGTAAGATCTTGTCTTTTGACGTAGCAGAAATGCTCAGTCAAAAACTCACCAAAAACGTATCACTTAGCAAGAGTTTTCACACGACGCTTTCTTAACAGTTATTATTGAGAGTGTAGTTATTTGTAACCTGTTATACAGTAGCTGACATAAATAGCCTTTTTGCAAATTATTTTTTTTTGCACAAAGCAGAACCATTGCAAAATGTGAACTATGTTGCTTAATAATCACCATTTCTTTTAACGTCAATTATTCTTAGGACAGGTTGATGTATGATTTGCAATGGTCTTACTTTTTTAGCTACTATATTATAGAAAGAGAATTAAGTGACTGCTGAAATTGCTAGAGAAAAATAGCTCATTATTATTTATACAAGCAAGGATCATAGGAGGATGACTTTTTGCCTGGCTCTGGAGCATTGCCTATTCAAGAAAACAAAGCTGAATAAGGGCAGGTTCACGCGTTCAGTATTTGGTCAGTATTTTACATCAGGATTTATAAGCCAAATACCAGTAGTGGAACAATTAGAGGCAAAGCATAATAGAAACACATCACCACTTCTGCATTCTTCATCCACTCATGATTTTGGCTTACAAATCCTAATGTAAAATACTGACCAAATACTGAACTTGTGAACATGTCCTAAGGTTGGGTGACAACAACAAGCAGAACCACTCTTATTAGCTTATAGGGAACACTGAAATCCCTGGAGTTTGACCATTGTTGATCATATATTGATTACTTTTCATAAGAATTAGATTACAAATCCTGGAAAACAGAACAAATTATGAAAAAATGTCTATGTTTTGAGATAAATAAACAATATCAGTTTGTAAAATATTTAAAAATCATTGTATTTTATTTACAAAGAACATCTACTGCAGGAAGTAACTGTTTACACAATTTTCGAATGAATCACAATTAACCAGCATGAAAGTTAAAAATTATACATTTCAAGAATTTCATCTGCTTGGCTTCAACTTTGATCAAAATCTACAACTGTTTTTCTTTCTCCTCTTTTTTATGATGTACTTATCAACAGTTACTGGGAATACAATAATCATTACTGTCATTTGGAAAAGCTCCAAGCTTAATAGTCCTATGTACTTCTTCCTTGGAAATTTTGCTTTTATGGAAATCGGTTACACGTCAGTTACTATGCCAAAAATGCTGACAGATATGGTATATGGCGACAAAAGAATAACAGTATTTGCTTGTATTACACAACTATATTTCTTTTTTGTTTTAGGGGGTATTGAAAATTACTTATTGGCAGTCATGGCTTATGATAGATATATGGCAATTTGTAACCCTTTGAGATACTCAACAATAATGAGTAAAAGATTTTGCCATCAGTTGGCAGTGATGTCATGGCTTTCTAGCTTTATAAGTTCATTAATTCCAATATATTTTTTAAGTCAACTGTCCTTTTGCGGTAGAAATGAGATTGACAATTTTTTCTGTGATGCTTCCCCAATTTTTAATCTTTCTTGCACTAACACATCACTTCTAAAAGTCTATTTTTTCAGTCTTGTGTGGATCGTTGTGTTCAGTTGTTTATTTTTTATCATTTTATCTTATTTACAGATCATTTTAGTTATATTAAAGATGCCTTCTCATAGTGGTCGTAAAAAGGTTTTCTCTACATGCGGATTTCACTTCACTGTAGTTATTCTCTATTATGGCTCTGTTATATCAATGTATGTGAGGCCAAACCATAGACACACTTTTGTATTTGATAAATGTCTTTCAGTATTTTATGCCATTGTGACCCCATTTTTAAATCCAATCATTTATAGTCTTAGAAACAAAAATGTTAGAGAAGCCTTGAAGTCATTAAAATGTATGTATTTTATTTGTCATAGTGCCTGAGCAAAATGTCAGATCACAGCTGAGACTAAAGGACCCCAAAACAAAATAGATTAAATTAGACAACAGTAAAGAACTTTGGCAGAATCAGCTGACCATTTAGTATGTACGAGTGCCTTTCAAATCTTACCTGATGAGTCTCGTACCTCAATACCAGGCACTGAGGCCGGCACTCGAGACTGGAGTGTGCGGCTGCATGTATTTCTATACAGCTGAACGCTCCGGTCCTAGCGCCGGGTATTGAGGTGCGAGACTCATGTGATTGTCTCGCAAGTGTGACCCCGGCCTAATAGTAACTTTATCAAAGGTGTATGAGCACTTTAATCCCTTCACACCATGGCCGTTTTCTGTTTTTTTTGGGTTAACATTGCTGTACGAGGGCTTGTTTTTTGCGGGACGAGTTGTACTTTTGAATTTTACCATTCCAGTGCACTGGAACACAGGAAAAAAATTCCTAGTGCGTTGAAATTTTTAAAAAAGTGCAATTTCCCAAATTTTTTTTTTTTACCATGTTCACTGTATGGCAAAACTAACCTGGCAATAGGATTCTCCAGGTCAATACGAGTACATAGATATGAAACATGTATAGTTTTTTTTATTAAACCCCTTTCTTCCATCTGACGTACTATTCCGTCCATGTGAACTGGGACTTAATTCCCAAGTACGGAACAGTACGTCATATGCGATCAGCCGTGCTCACGGGGGAAGCGCAGCTGATCGCGGCCAGGTGTCAGCTGATTATCACAGCTGACACCCGGCACTAAGTGCCAGGAGTGGACATGGACTGCTCCTGGCACTTTAACCCCCGACATACTGTGATGAAACATGATCGCAGTGTTCCGGCGGCATAAGGAAGCATCTCGCAGGGAGGGTGCTCCCTGCGTGCTTCTGTGAGACCCTCAGAGCAGCGTGATGTGATTGCGTTGTTCCGAGGGCCTCCTCCCTGCAGGACCCGGATCCAAGATGGCCGCGGGGTCCTTACAGGTCCTACAGGGAGGTGGCTTGTCAGTGCCTGCTAAGATCAGGCACTGGCAAGCCTCCTGCTCTGCCTGTCAGATCGCTGATCTGACAGAGTACTCTGTAAACTGTCAGATTAGCGATCTGACACTATACAGTGATGTCCCACCCTGGGACAAAGTAAAAAAAGTAAAAAAAAAATAAAAATTAACATGTGTAAAGAATATTTCTAAATAAAGAAAAAAATTCCCAATAAATTCATTTCTTTATGTAAAAAAAAAAAAAAAACAATAAAATACACATATTTAATATCACCGCGTCCGTAATGACCCTACCTATAAAACTGTCCCACTAGTTAACCCCTTTAGTGAACCCCTTAAAAAAAAAACAAGCCAAAAAAACAATGCTTTATCATCATACCACCTAACAAAAAGTGGAATAACACGCCATCAAAAAGATGGATATAAATAAACATGGTACCACTGAAAACGTCATGTTGTCCCGCAAAAAATGAGCTGTCATATAGCATCAACAGCAAAAAACTAAAAAATTATAACTTGCAGAGTAAAGCGATGCAAAAAAAATTATTTTTTTATATAAATTGTTATTATTGTATAAAAGCGCCAAAACATAGAAAAGGATATAAATGAGGTATAGATGTAATCATACTAACCCGATGAATAAAACTGCTTTATCAATTTTACCACACGCGGAACGGTATAAACGTTCCCCCAAAAGAAATTTATGAATTGCTGGTTTTTATTCATTCTGCCTTCCCAAAATTGTAATAAAAAGCGATCAAAAAATTTCATGTACCCAAAATGGTACCAGTAAAAATGTCAAATCGACCCACAAAAAATAAGACCTCACATGACTCTGTGATCCAAAATATGGAAAAATTATAGCTCTCAATATGTGCTGATGCAAAAACTATTTTTTGCAATAAAAAGCGTCTTGTAGCATGTGACAGCTGCAATCATAAAATCCCACTATAAATAGTAAATCAAACCCCCTTTATCACCTCTTAATT
Source organism: Oophaga sylvatica (assembly GCA_033576555.1). Lineage (NCBI taxonomy): Eukaryota > Metazoa > Chordata > Amphibia > Anura > Dendrobatidae > Oophaga > Oophaga sylvatica. The sequence goes on along the minus strand of JARQOD010000001.1, from coordinate 750,862,569 downwards.
AAGGAAAAATAATAAAATTGTAAAATATATTTATTTCCATGTTTCCATTAGGGCTAGGGTTAGGGTTGGGGCTACAGTTAGGGTTAGGGTTGGGACTAAAGTTAGGATTAGGGTTGGGTTGGGATTAGGGTTAGGGATGTGTTAGGTTAGGTTTGTGGTTAGGGTTATGGTTAGGGTTTGGATTAGGGTTAGGGGTGTGTTGGGGTTATGGTTGGAGTTAGAATTGGTGGGTTTTTACTGTTTAGGCATATCAAGGGCTCTCCAAATGTGACATGGCATCTGATCTCAATTCCAGCCAATTCTGCTTTGAAAAAGTTAAACGGTGCTCCTTCCCTTCTAAGCTCTGCCATGCGCCCAAACAGTAGTTTACCCCACATTATGGGGTATCAGCGTACTCAGGAAAGATTGCACAATAACTCTTTGGGTCAATTTCTTCTGTTACCCTTGGGAAAATAAAAAATTGGGTGAAAATGTCATTTTTGTGGAAAAAAATACAATTTATTTTATGGTCTACATTATAAACTTCGTGAACCACTTTGGGGGTTCAAAGTTCTCACCACATCTAGATAGTTCCTTGGGGGGTCTAGTATTCAAAAAAGGGTCACTTGGGGTTTCCACTGTTTAGGCACATCAAGGGCTCTCCAAAAGCGACATGATGCCCACAGACTATTCCATCAAATTCGGCAATGCTAAATGTCACTACTTCCATCTCGAGCCCGACATTTTGCCCACAAAATAGTTTTCTCCACATAGGGGGTTTATCAGCGTGCTCGGGACAAATTGGACAACTTTTGGGGTCCAATTTCTCCTGTTACCCTTGGAAAATAAAAAATTAGTGACTCAAGATCATTTTTGTGGAAAAAAAATGGGAAATTTTTTAATTTCATGCCTGGGCATTATAAACTTGTGTGAAGCACTTGAGGGTTCAAAGTGCTCACCATGATCTAGATAAGTTCCTTAGGTGGTCTAGTTTCCAAAATGGGGTCAATTGTGTGGGGTTTTCCACTGTTTATGAACATCATGGGCTTCCAAACCAACATGGCGTCCATCCAATTCTGCGTTGAAAAAATCAAGCGGCGCACCTACCTTTCCGAGCTCTGCCATGCACCCAAACAGTGGTTTTACCCCACATATCGAGTGTCAGCAAACTCAGGACAAATTGCACAATAGCTTTTGAGGTCTAGTAACCCTTGGGTATATAAAAATTGGGGGTAAAAAAGTTCATTTTTTGTGGAATTAATATGAATTTTTAATTTTACTGCTCTACGTTATAAACTTGTGTGAAGCACTTGGGGGCTCAAAGTACTATCACAGATCTAGATAAGTTCCTTAGGGGGTCTAGTTTCTAAAATGGGGTCACTTGTGGGGGTTTCCACTTTTTTAAGGCACATTAGGACTATCCAAACGCGACATGGCGCCCAATCTCGAACCCCAGCCAATTTTGGTTTGAAAAAGTCAAATGGCGCTCCTTCCTTCTGAGCTCTGCCGTGTGCCAAAACAGTGGTTCCCCTCATATATGGGGTTTCAACTTTTGTCATCCAATTTTTCTGTTACCCTTGGTAAAATAAAAATTGGTGACTTAAAAGATCATTTTTTTGGGAAAAATAGGATTTTTTATTTTCATGCCCAAACATCAAAACTTGTGTGAAGCACTTGGGGTTTCAAAGTGCTCACCCAGATATAGATAAGTTCCTTGGGAGTCTAGTTTCCAAAATGGGGTACTTGTGGGGGGTTTCCACTGTTTAGGACATCAGGGGCTCTGCAAACTGAACATGACACCCATCAAAGTCTGCATTCCAAAACGTCATTACTTCCTTTTGAGCCCATTCCTTGCACCCAAACAGTTCCTCCCCACATATGGGTATCAGCATACTCAGGACAAATTGGATAACAACATTTGGAGTTCAATTTCCCTGGAAAACTGAAAAATTTGGGACTAAAAAATCATTTTTGTGAATTTTTTTTTCTTTTTCACACCCAGGCATTATAAACTTTGTGAAACACTTGAGGGATCAAAGTGCTCACAACAGATTAGATAAGTTCCTTAGGGGTCTAGTTTCCAAAATGGTGTCACTTGTGAGGGGTTTCCTCTATTTTGACACAGCAGGAGCTCTCCAAACGTGACATGGCGTCCAATCTCAATTCCAGCCAATTTTGGTTTGAAAAAAATCAAACGGCGCTCCTTACCTTCCGAGCCCTGCCGTGCGCCAGACAGTGGTTTTTCCCTACATATAGGGTATTATCGTACTCAGAAGAAATTGCACAACAACTTTATCTGTCCATTTTCTCCTTTTACCCTTGTGAAAATAAAAAAATTTTTTTTAAAAATAATTTTTGTGACTAAAAAATTAAATGTTCATTTTTTCCTTCCACATTGCTTCAGTCCTCTGAAGCACCGGAAGGGTTAATAAACTTCTTGAATGTGGTTTGAATACTTGAGGGGTGGAGTTTTTAGAATGGGGTCTCTTTTGGGTATTTTCTGCCACATAGATTCCTCAAAGTGACTTCAAATGTGAGGTGGTCCCTAAAAAAATGATTTTGTACATTTTGTTGTAAAAATGAGAAATCGCTGATCAACTTTTAACCCTTATAATTCCTGACAAAAAATTTTGGTTTCACAATTGCACTGATGTAAAGTAGACATGTGGAAAATGTTATTTAGTAACTATTTTGTGTGACATATTTCACTGTTTTAACAGATAAAAAAAAAAATTGGAAAATTGGAAAATTTTCAAATTTTTGCCATATTTCCATTTTTTCATAAATAAACGCAAGTTATATAGAAGAAATTTTACCACTATCATGAAGTACAATAAGTCACAAGAAAACATTATCAGAATCGTGAAGATCCGTTGAAGCGTTCCAGATTATAACCTCATAAATAGTGTTGAGCGATACTGCTCGATATCTAAAAAAATATCGGATCGGGAATGGTATCGCCGATATCACTAAAATTTTCGGCGATCCCGATACGATACCGGAAGTACCATGTAAGTCCCATGGGAACCAAATATCGACATTAAAAAAAAACCCATTCTTGCCTTGTTGGTTAATTGTACATGAAGGAAAAAAACAAAGAGTAATGTAGAAGTATTGGGGGAGGTTGAGGAGAAAATAAAGGCATACATGTTTAACCCCAAAGCATGGAATAGCATTAATATATATTTTTTTGGAAATACGTTTGGATTGACGAACAATTGACAATGTTGTTAACCTTTTTTCTATTTTGGCAAATATGTATGTTTCACAATCCATGCTCTTCAACCTTTTTAACTTTTGCCGTGCCACACTTTCTCCTTCATAATCTTCAGCAGCATCATCTTTCTCATCAAATTATTCTTCATCTTCACCTTCTTAATCTTCCTCTTAAATTTCTTGCTATTCATGTTTTTGTTTACATTACTCATATTGTTATTATTAAACTATTAATCTTTTCATATTCAAATTCTTCATTTCTTCCTCTTCATCTTCTTCATATATTTTTATTTGTGACAGAGATTCCTGTACTTGTAATCTGTAAAAGTATGAATTGTACATCCTTCCGTTCTTGCTGTCACAAAAGATTTAAATTACAACAGTATTTGTCCGTGTTCAGTTTAGCCTGCAGCGCAGGCATTTCCAGGGGCACCCGAGGAGGAACGGATACCCCCATACACTGTTAGTCTTCTTCTGCTTAGTATTTAGAGCATATATTTTGCTCTTCATTTTGGTCTTATACTTCATGTTTTTTCTGCTTTTTGATCTTCTGCTTATTGTTCTTCTGTCTTTGTTCTGTATCTT
>JARQOD010000001.1:750709101-750858689 GCA_033576555.1 Oophaga sylvatica | reverse complement strand
CCTTGGAGTTGGCAGAACACGTACAGCGCCACTGGCAAGATCTGTACCCGGCTCCACAACATTGACCCAATGGACAGTGAGGGAAAGGTATCGTCCCTGGCCATGGGTACTGGTCCACGCATCGGTGGTCAGGTGGACCCTGCTACTGACGGCATTTAGTAGCGCATGTTTAATGTTTCCCTCGACATGTTTTTGCAGAGCAGGGACAGCTTGCCTGCTGAAATAAAATCGGCTTGGCACATTATATTGTGGGACTGCCAATGCCATTAAGTTCCTGAAACTGTCAGTTTCCACCAGCCTGAATGACAGCATTTTAAGGGACAGGAGTTTTGCAATGCCAGCATTCAGAGCCTGTGCTCGTGGATGGTTTGCCGAGTATGGCCGTCTTTTATCCCATGCCTGTGGTACCGATGGCTGTTTTGTGGTCTGGGAGTGTGACGATGACTGTGAACTTGCTGCTGTGGGTGGAATAACAGTTTGTCTATTATTATTATTATTATTATTATTATTTATTTCTATAGCACCATTGATTCCATGGTGCTGTACATGAGAAGGGGTTACATACAAATTACAGGTATCACTTACAGTAAACAAACTAACAATGACAGACTGATACAGAGGGGAGAGGACCCTGCCCTTTCGGGCTTACATTCTACAGGATTGTGAGGCAGGAGACAGTAGGTCGGGGGGTTGCAGCAGTTCCGGTGTTGGTTGAGGCAATAACTCCGGTAGTGGTGAGGAGGCAGCAGGGTCATTGCAGGCTGTAGGCTTTCCTGAAGAGATGGGTTTTCAGGTTCCGTCTGAAGGATCTGAATGAGTTTGATAGTCGGATGTGTTGGGCAAAGAATTCCAGAGGATGGGGGATATTCGGGAGAAGTCTTGGAGGCGGTTGGGTGAGGAGCGAATAAGTGTGGAGGAGAGAAGGATGTCTTGGGATGATCGGAGATTACGTGAGGGAAGATATCGGGAGATTAGTTCAGAGATATATGGAGGAGACAGATTATAGATGGCCTTGTAGGTCAGTATTAGTAATTTGAACTGGATACGCTGAGGGAATGGGAGCCAGTGAAGAGATTTGCAGAGGGGAGAAGCGGAGGAGTAGCGAGGAGAGAGGTGAATTAGTCGTGCAGCAGAGTTAAGGATGGACTGGAGAGGTGCAAGGGTGTTAGCAGGGAGGCCAGAGAAAAGGGTGTTGCAGTAGTCGAGGCGGGAGATGATGAGGGCGTGCACAATCATTTTAGTAGATTGAGGGTTGAGGAAAGGACGGATTCTTGAAATATTTTTGAGCTAAAGGCGACAGGAGGTAGAAAGAGCTTGGATGTGCGGTTTGAAGGACAGGGCAGAGTCAAGGGTTACTCCGAGGCAGCGGACTTCTGGTACGGGGGAAAGCGTGATGTCGTTAATTGTGGTAGATAGGTCAGGTAAGGAAGATCTGTGGGATGGGGGAAAGATTATGAGTTCAGATTTGTCCACATTGAGTTTGAGGAAGCGGGAGGAGAAGAAGGAGGATATGGCTGATAGACACTCCGGGATTCTGGATAGCAGAGAAGTGATGTCTGGGCCAGAGAGGTAGATCTGAGTGTCATCAGCGTAAAGGTGGTACTGGAATCCGTGGGACTTTATGAGTTGCCCCAGGCCAAGTGTATAGATTGAGAAGAGTAGGGGTCCTAGAACAGAGCCTTGGGGAACTCCAACAGAGAGAGGGTGGGACGAGGAGGTAGTGTGGGAGTGGGAGACGCTGAATGTGCGGTTGGAAAGGTATGAGGAGATCCAAGATAGGGCGAGGTCTTTGACGCCAAAGGAGGAAAGAATCTGTAGTAGAAGGCAGTGGTCAACTGTGTCAAAAGCAGAGGACAGGTCAAGAAGCAGGAGTATAGAGTATTGTCCGTTTGCTTTGGCTGTAAGTAGGTCATTAGTAATTTTGGTCAGGGCTGTCTCAGTGGAGTGATGGGGGCGGAAACCAGATTGTAGAGTGTCAAAGAGCAAGTTAGAAGAGAAGTGGTAGGAAAGCTCAGCGTGGACATGCAGCTCCAGGAGTTTGGAAGCGAATGGGAGCAGCGATATTGGGCGATAGCTGGACATAGCGGTTGGGTCGAGGGTTGGCTTTTTAAGGATAGGCGTGATTGTGGCATGCTTGAAAGCAGAAGGGAAGGTACTGGAAGTTAGTGATAGGTTGAAGAGGTGGGTTAGGGATGGAATAATAGTGGTGGTGAGGTTGGGGAGGAGGTGGGTTGGGATGGGGTCAAGTGCACAGGTTGTGAGGTGCGATTTGGAGAGAAGACAATTAAGCTCCCCTTCAGTTATATTGGAGAGGGAGGTTATGGGGTTAGGGCATTGGTCTGGTCTATGGACAACAGTGACCGAGGTTCTTCCATGGAGATCCTGTGAGGAAGCCGAACCAGGTGTGTGTGAGCTGGAGGTAGAGGCTCCAACACGACCTGAAGATGTAGGTGCTGCTGTAGGTTGGCCTACATCTCCAGTGTGTCTTTGTAACTCAGCTACGTGCTTTGTCCGTACATGTTTACACATATTTGTGGTATTCAGGTTACTGATATTTTTACCTCTTTTAACTTTTTGCTTACACAGCTTGCATTGAACATAGCAAGTATCATCTACAAGTCTGTCAAAAAAGGACCACGCAGTGCAAGTCATGGGAGCGCCAATTTTGACATTTGTAAGAGAAATGCTCCCAACAGGTGCCAAACTGGAGGCTACAGGCAAGCGAGTCTGCAGCCTACCTCTCCCTCCTCTTTGTACCGTTGGGCCAATCTCTTCCTCAGAGCTGCTCCCACCACCTTCCTGTTGCTCAAGCCATGTTGGGTCTCGGACTTCATCATCTCCACTACCCTCTTCCAACACCTGCTGCTGTTGGATGGTCTGGGCAGCACCATTCTCCACAAAACCTGGCACCTGAGTCTCATCATCATCATGAGATGCGTTCTGCGGTGTGCTGTCCATCGGCACTGGCTCACCCGCCTCTTCAGATTGAGAGAGACACAGCTGTTGCGCATCACTGCATACTCCCTCTTCTTCAAATTGCAGAATGCTGCTTGCCTGTGCCCGTGTTTGCAAGCCAACAGATTCTGAGAACACAAGCAGAGACTCAGCTGACTCCTGTACAGAACTCTCTGACTGCCTGGCCAATTTGACAGGCGGTGAACAGAAAGATGGTTGCTCAACAGTGTTGTGTTCCTGAGAGGAGGTGGAAGGAATTGAAGTCGATGCATTGGCTGCCATCCAACCAACAACGGCTTCAATTTGTTCTTCCCGCAGCAGGGGGGCACGCCGAGCTCCTACCAAAGTGCGCATAAAGGAACGCTCACGGGGATAAATGGTGGATGCTGTGTCACTGAGGGCGGCAGCAGCCACAGAATCCCCACGTCCTCTCCCTGCTGAAACTCCACGGCCACGACCACGTGCCTTACTCACTGACTTCTTCATCTTGGTAGATTGATAAAGAAAGTCAGAAAAGTTATAAGGCCTAAGTGTGGTTATTACGCAGAGACTGAAGTGAACACTGAAACACAACTGTTCACAATCTGTGAAAGGCTACTCCTTTGTCTACTTCTATAGTGTTTGCAACCAATGTATTGGATACGGATGGAAGCGCGTCACACTAATAGATTATATTTATTTTAAATGGAATGGAGCAGAACCAATTGGAGAGAAATGACAAGGATGAGGAACTGAGACACGCTCAGCAGAGTACAAGCAGCAGTGCTTGAACAAGTAACTGGAGCGTGATGTGCACTCAAAAAATAAAAAACACAGACTGAAGTGAACACTGAAACACAACTGTTCACAATCTGTGAAAGGCTACTCCTTTGTCTACTTCTATAGTGTTTGCAACCAATGTATTGGATACGGATGGAAGCGCGTCACACTAATAGATTATATTTATTTTAAATGGAATGGAGCAGAACCAATTGGAGAGAAATGACAAGGATGAGGAACTGAGACACGCTCAGCAGAGTACAAGCAGCAGTGCTTGAACAAGTAACTGGAGCGTGATGTGCACTCAAAAAATAAAAAACACAGACTGAAGTGAACACTGAAACACAACTGTTCACAATCTGTGAAAGGCTACTCCTTTGTCTACTTCTATAGTGTTTGCAACCAATGTATTGGATACGGATGGAAGCGCGTCACACTAATAGATTATATTTATTTTAAATGGAATGGAGCATAACCAATTGGAGAGAAATGACAAGGATGAGGAACTGAGACACGCTCAGCAGAGTACAAGCAGCAGTGCTTGAACAAGTAACTGGAGCGTGATGTGCACTCAAAAATAAAAAACACAGACTGAAGTAAACACTGAAACACAACTGTTCACAATCTGTGAAAGGCTACTCCTTTGTCTACTTCTATAGTGTTTGCAACCAATGTATTGGATATGGATGGAAGCGCATCACACTAATAGTTAAATTGCATGGAGCAGCAAGAATTACACTGAAGAAAAAAAAAAGAGTCTGTGAGTGACACGTGCAGATGCCTACAGACAGCGTTGCATGCAGAACAAACTACAGCGTCACCTGCACTCACACACACCTTGCAGAGCTGTTAAAACAACACTGCAGGCAAAAGGAAGCTTTACACAGCGGTTGGTGCTAGCCTGCCTAAAGCACAGTACACTAAATCGCAATCTCTAACTATCCCTCAGAGTCAGCACAGCAACGTTCTGTCCCTTACTGAATTCACAGCACAGTGACGCTAAAATGGCGGCGGCGCCTTTTATAGTGCATTCTGACATCATTTCAGCATCCAATCACAGCCATGCCATTAGTTAACATGACCGCAGCAGTACAGGATGTGCCCACACTTCTTAGGATTCCTCATTGGCTGACTAAAATCACATTGCCTCTCAAAGAATTATGGGAACTTCCGATTCCGGTATACGATATATGGAAAATATCGGAACTAAGTATCGAAAGGCCGATACAGCTAATATCGGCCGATACCCGATACTTGCGGTATCGTATCGCTCAACACTACTCATAAATAGACAGTGGTCAGAATTGAAAAATTGGCCCGGTCATTAACGTGCAAACCACCCTTGGAGGTTAAGGGGTTAAATCCCATAAAAAATTGTCAGAAAAATAATTTTGCTTTTGTCACCATTTTCCAAGACCTATAGCATTTAAATTTTTTGCGATATAGTGTGTGTGATGGTTTATTTTCTGAGCTCTAAGGTGACATTTTTAAGAATACCATTTGGAGGTAGATACGACACAAAGGTATGGAACCAATCATGAAATAAAAATATGTAACATATAAAGTAAAGACCAATGTAAACAAAACTAAGGCTACTTTCACACATCAGTTTTTTGACGTCAGGCGTGATCCAGCATCGCGCCGGAGCGCCGGATGCGGCTATTTTATGAAAAACCTGATGCTCCGGATCCGGTTTTCTGCCTGATCCGTCTAGCGGATCAGGCAGAAAACCGGATCCGTCACATCAGTTTCATCCGTTTTTTATCCGTTTTTTGACTGATTACGACGGATCCGGTTTTCAAAACGCCCCTTTTGTTTCCAAATCTGATTGGCTACTGGAAATCTATATATGCAGTGTTCCTCCAGCCTATCTTTGACAGGTTGTAGAGGAGCAAAGTGCAGGTTGGAGAGAAGAGCAAGTGACTGGCGAAGATAGATGTGATTATTGGCAATATGTTCAAGAATCTTGTGGATTTTACTGCGGAGGCGAATCGCTTGAAGATTATCGTTATGGAGAAGGAGAGAAAGATAGAGCAGGGCATTATGCGTCAGCGATGACGCTGTATGTGGATACACCCCATCACAGCACAGAGATTAACCCGTGGTGTGTATTCAACACTCAACATGGAGCTGCGTCAAAATCCGGATAAATTTTTTTCACATCTTCGGATGAAGAAAGAAACTTTTGATATCTTGGTGGAGCGGATTGAAGACCAGATCAGGTGATGTGACACCTACTGCCGCTATATGTATTGGATCTGCTTGCTTGAACACACTTGTATTGTTGTTATTATTTTTTATTACAGGAGAAAAAGGGAATCGAAGTAATACAAGTGCAATAAAAAATGGTCAAAAACTGTGTGTTTATTTCATTCAAATTTTTTGTGTATCTCCAATTGTTATACCTGAGTTCTGCTATGTAATGCTGTGATTGTGAGCTAATTTTTTTTTTCTTTTGTTTACAGATTCCTTGCAAGTGGAGAATCGCTATCCTCACTACATTTTCAGTTTAGACTTGGAATATCTACAATATCGGGAATAATCAAGCACACCTGCCGTGCACTGTGGGACTGTTTGGTCAGTGAATTTCTGCCTGAGCCGACTACAGAGAGGTGGATGCAAATTGCGGAGAAGTTTCAACAGATCTGCCAGTTTCCTAATTGCCTTGGAGCTGTTGATGGGAAACACGTTCAGATTGTCAAGCCAGCGGGAACAGGATCTGAATATTTCAATTACAAAAAATATTTTTCTGTTGTCCTGATAGCCATGGCTGACGCAGAATATAAGTTCATAGCTGTGAACATTGGGGCATATGGACGGTCGAATGATTCACAGGTCTTCAATCTCTCTGCGATGAATCGTCGACTGTATGGGAACACCTTCCATTGTCCAGCCCCTAGGCCGCTGCCTCAAACCTCGGGGCCACCTATGCCTTTCTTGTGTGTTGGTGATGAGGCATTCCAGCTCTCTGAATACCTCTTAAAGCCTTATGCCAGCAGAAGATTGACCCATAGCAAACGCATTTTTAATTACCGGCTCACAAGAGCAAGAAGAATGGTTGAGTGCACTTTTGGAATCCTGACAGCAAAATGGCATGTACTATTGACAGCGATAAATCTAAAGACTGACACTGTGGACGAAGTAATTAAAGCGTGCGTGGTCCTGCATAATTTTTTTATATGCAAAGAACAGATTTCCATTGAGGACCACTCTCAAGAAACCACATTACATGATTACCAGAACAATACCAATCGCAGTTCACTGGCTGTTTCAAGGATGAGGGACAGATTTGCAGAATATTTTAGGTCACCAGAAGGACTAGTAGACTGGCAGAATGACCGAGTTTGAGCAATTGCTGATTACTGGAACCAAAGTCATGTACTGTAAAAATAAGTCAACCTTTTTTTTTTTTTTTTTCTCTATGTTATGCTTGTGTTTTTTATACACTAAATATATGTAATGTTGTTACTGTGTTTTACCTTTTTACTGTATGTTACCTTTATTTTTACAGATGTAACCTTACATATGGTACCTTAGAAATAAACGACAGACAGAATTGTAATCAACCAATTCCAATTTTATTGATCATATTTTTTAAACCATTTTGTTAAATGTGAATTGAAAAATTTTTTAATAAAATTTTGATTTTTTCATGAAAAGACTGTTTTTTTTTTTTTTGTTATTTAAAATATATTACAATGTAGTGTAGTGTGGGGTGGACATACTACTGGAGGGCTGCGGGACACTTCGACTGTGGAAGTGTGTAGAGAGGACAGGGATGGTGGTGGGGAAGGAACAGTAAGCGGTGAAGGCGTGGAAAGAGTTAAAGAATGGGAGGACAAGTTGGAGGCAGAACAGGTGATGGGTGGTGGAGTGGAGGGAGGGCAGGGACTGGAGGAGCAGGTGATATGGTAGGGAATTGGAAGGGGCATGGAGATTGGTAAGAGGTCAGAGTGTGGTACGGGGAGGTTGCTGGTACTGGGGAGGTGACTGGAGTTGGAGAGGGGACTGGAGTTGGTGAGGTGGCTGGAGTTGGGGAGGTGGCTGGTACTGGGAGGTTGCTGATACTGGGGAGGTTGCTGGAACTGGGGAGGTGGCTGATATTGAATAGGGGGGAGGAGGGACGGTGGCTGGAGGGGGGAGGTGTGAGGAACGACTGGGGTGGATTGAGGAGGATAGGAGATAGCCTGCACTAGACCAGCGTGGCACGTATGCATTACATACATCTGCTGGTCAGCAGATAGCGTATCTATGCGCTCCGCCACAGACCTAAAAAAGCTGTGATTTGGAGATGATCTTGCTTCCGAATGCATGTTTTGCAGAAGTGTCTTCACCTCCAAAATGTTGGTGTTTATCTGATTAATGCCTGTTCAGATAATACTTTCAGACAGTTCTGGCAAAAGATGCATTCAAATGCAAGAACTCGGGCGCATAACTCCTTTCCTGACCCCTCTGCCGCTGCCACCCAGTAGCCGCAGGTGTACTAGAGGTGGCAGTGGCAGAAGGGTGGGGTAAAGGGAATGCTATCTCCTCACCAGCAGATTCATGTAATGCAGGTGGCCATGATGCTCCAGTGCTGGTGAAGGGGAAAGAGGGCTCACGGGTCGGTGCGGATGGGTCGGGGCGGTCAAAGTGTCCCTCGGTGCCGGTCTCCTCAGGGATCACCCCAGAAGGGCCAACTCTGGGGGCACCTGAGTGCTGGTCACCGTGCTGTGGAATAAAGAGAAAAAAATACAATTAATATAGAGATATGGAATGGCCCTGGCTGTAAAAAAAATGTAGTTAGACATGTTAACATTTCTTTTTGAATATTTACCTTCTGGTGACCATTGTTGCCCGCAGGAAACCAGGGCTCTTGCATACTTATATTTGCTCTGGCGTCCTGCAGATCCACTCGGGGCCCGCATCTCTTTGTTGAACTCCTTTTTGAAGCGATCCCTGATAGACCGCCATCGCTTCACAATTCTCTCCCCTGAAACGAGATAGTACAAATTGGTTATTATACAACATCATTGTTTCCCAAACTACAGTCCTCATGTCCCCACGGGTCATGTTTTCAGGATTTCCATAGTGTTGTACCAAAGGAAATCCTGAAAACATGACCCCTTGGGGTTCACGAGGACTGGAGTTGGGGAAACACTGCTTTAAATCCAGCAGACCAACTGAACTGTATATACTTATGCATTTTAGACTGGGACCGAGCTTCAAGGTCCTCCAGTAGCCCAAAAGTTGGGAACAGACTTCTCCCAGAGCCGACGGGTCACTATCTGATCAGAATAGCGGCGGTCCCCCATGTTCCACAGCGGTTCCCGCTCTCCGATCAGATCAATGAGGAGGTCCACATCAATTCCCCTGTCCTCACCATCTGAGTCGGGAGCACGCTGTGAAGCCTAAAATAAAATGAGAAAAAAAAAAATTAAGAGGAAACAAAAACCTTGCAAATTTAATTAAAAAAAAAAAAAGCCTTACAGGATGTAGACCGCCGCGTTGCTCATGTCGACTCTGGGAGACACTGCGAGGACCTCTTGAAGCCACAGATGCGGAAGACTAAAAAAAAAAAAAATTGTTGCTTTGATGTAGGTTTGTGTTGTGTGCAGTGTTATTTTTTTTTGGGGGGGGATGTGTTGTGTGTAGTGTGATGTGTTTCAGTGATGGATGCAGGAAACTTACGAATTGTGAGCCCACTCCTGGTATCTGTCCACCCCTTCCTTCTTCTGGGAGCTCCTCTGCTTCAGATTCCTGTACTGTTAAAAAAAAAAAGTTAATAGATATACCAGAGATGGATTGTGAAAGAAAAAAAAATATATATATATATCACAAGAGATGGAGTGTGAAAGAAAAAAACAAACAAAAAAAAATATCACAGAGATGGATTGTGAAAAAATATATAAAAAAAAATACCGCTATACGCTGCCGACGAGAGGTAGGGCTCCCAGAAGAAGAACTACTGTCCTGCTGCTGCCAGCCGTACTCCATTGCTGCCTGTGCTGTGCGTCTGCTGTGCAGTAAACAGAAAAAAGGGCAATGAATACATGGAGACAATCATGCCCCTGGCTGAAACACAAAACTGGTTTAAAGTTTTGGGTAATGGGGTGTGTAATATTTCAGAAAAGCAAATAGAAAAAGCAACATATCCAAATAATTGGGAACACCACAGCATATGAAAAAAAATTATAACGTTTTATTATTACTCCAAAAACACAGACAAATAGCGAAAAAGCAATAAAAACAGTATAAAAACACACATTAAGACATAATCATATCATGCAATAGTGATATGAAAAAACTCCCACATCAAGAAACTGACCCACACAGCAACTAACTCTGCGGTAAGTATAGACCAAAAACACAGTAAACTCCACTAATGGTGGAATACAATGGTAAGAATGCACATTTAAATACGGGAGTCCTATGCAGAAGATAAATGGCAATATTGAACAATGGCACCAAAAGAGAACTGTATGTAGCACACAATAGAATTTATGATAACCTGTGAGAACACAATAAGGACTATTCACAGCACCATGTAAGGATGTATGCTAATAAGACCCCAATACTCACAATAAAATCTTTGAAGTTGGTGTAAAGAGTATTGCACACACCATGTCTGGTGAGCAGTGGATGGAAGCCAGACAGGAGAAAAAAAAATGTAATGATCTGGACCTATAGGTCCATATGATCAAAGAAGGTGTGACATGGATTGAAGGTGCCAATGGTGGCTGTGTGATGAAAAAAGAGTGTGGGGAGCAAGGCCTCACGCGTATCGCCACCGATAGTGTGGCTTCTTCAGAGGAGAATGAAACGCTCGGGGAGTGTAATATTTACCATCTGGCGTCTGCTGCCGTCTCATGCTGCTCTCCTGACTCACTGGCTTCTTGGGGTGCTGCTGCACCCTCATGTCTGCGTTGATGTCCTCTGCTGTGGAATAAATAGAAAAAATTGCAATGAATACATGTATACAATCATGGCCCGTGCTGAAAGACAAAAGTTACGTTTTGGGTTATGGGGTGTGAGATATTTACCGTCTGCCATATGCTGCCATCTCACGCTGCTCTCCTGATTCACTGGCTTCTTGGGGTGCTGTTGCAGCCTTCTGTCTCCGATGATGTCCTCTCTTTGTGGAATAAATAGAAAAAATTGCATTGAATACATGTATACAATCATGGCCCGTGCTGAAAGACAAAAGTTACGTTTTGGGTTATGGGTGTGAGATATTTACCGTCTGCCATATGCTGCTATCTCATGCTGCTCTCCTGATTCACTGGCTTCTTGGGGTGCTGCTGCAGCCTCCTGTCTGTGTTGATGTCCTCTGCTGTGGAATAAATATAAATAAATTGCAATGAATACATGTATACAATCATGGCCCATGCTGAAAGACAAAAGTTAAGTTTTGGGTTATGGGGTGTGAGATATTTACCGTCTGCCATATGCTGCTATCTCATGCTGCTCTCCTGATTCACTGGCTTCTTGGGGTGCTGCTGCAGCCTCCTGTCTGCGTTGATGTCCTCTGCTGTGGAATAAATGTAAATAAATTGCAATGAATACATGTATACAATCATGGCCCGTGCTGAAAGACAAAAGTTAAGTTTTAAATAATATTTTTGCAGAATTGAGGATGAAGTATGGTATTTTTCCTGGCATCACAGAACACGATATTTTCACAGTATAATACATTCCTCATAGTGCTCCATATAGTATAATGCACCGCAATAGTCATCCATGTAGAAAAATTCAGTTCCCATACTATAATGCATATTAAACAGCAGGACCCACACAATATAGAGCACTACCCTCATAGCATACAGCACTACCCACATAATATACAACAATGCCAACAGTCTATAGCAATACACGCATAGTATACATCAATGCCAACACAGTATATAGCAATACATGCATAGTATACATCAATGACAACACAGTATATAGCAATTACCCACATAGTATACAACCAATGCCAACACAGTATATAGCAATACACGCATGGTATACAACAATGCCAACACAGTATATAGCAATACCCACATAGTATTAAGCACTACCCACATAGTATACAACAATGCCAACACAGTATATAGCAATACCCACATAGTATACAACAATGCCAACACAGTATATAGCAATACCCACATAGTATACATCAATTCCAACAAAGTGTAAAGCACTACCCATAGTATACAACAATGCCAACACAGTATATAACACTACCCACATAGTATACAACAATGCCAACACAGTATATAGCAATACACGCATAGTATAATGGGGTGTGTGATATTTACTGTCTGACGTCTGCTCCCGTCTCCTCCGCTCCAACGTCACGGTGGTCCCCTATGGATGGTGGTGGTGGTGCTGGCTCCAAATCCTCTGCAATTCGTTGCTGGCTTGGTCTTGATGGTTGCATGGCATATGGCAGAGTGTCCCACTGGCATGGTATATATAGGTTTGCTTCTGGCTGGGCTAATTAACATTCTCAGACTAAAAAACCGGATCAGGCCACAGGATCAGGTTTTTGCCGGATGCGGCGCATTGCGGCGCTCATAGACTTTCATTGGGAACATTTTGGCCGGAGACAAAAAACGTTACAGTAGCCGTTTTTCCTAGATGCCGGAATGAGACCAGACACCGGATCCGGCAGAAAACGGATGAAACACAGGTACATGCAGCGCGATCCGGCGCTATATTTAGTCAATGTTAAAAAACCGGATACGGCATTTCAGTTCACCGCATCCGGTGTTTAAAAAAAAGGCCGTATCGCGCCTGACATCAAAAAACTGATGTGTGAAAGAAGCCTAAGCAATCAAGCCTTATGTATTACTTAAGATTTTGCTGATCATTCATGAAACAAGTGACAGATCAAGACAAAACAAAAACTGAAGACCTTTTAAAAGTTTTCAGTTTCAGTTTTTTTTTGTTTTGATCTGTTTTGATTGTGTATTTATATCAGTTTACAATATTTTAATGGTCTCCTATTGGATTTAACTGCAATGTTACGGCTGCCAAAAAAATCTAATACTGGAGTTTTGATTTCTTTTTTTCATTACATCTTTTACCGATTGGATTAATTTATATTATATTTTGTTAGATCGGATCATGGAAAGACACTCACCTTTGTCGGCGCATGTTAAATGCCGCTATAAGAGATTGACAATAGGACTTAATAACTTATCAGACACAGGCGTAGCTACAATACACACACAGCTGTTAGGCCGGGATCACACATGCGAGAAACACGGCCAAGTCTCGCATGTGAAATCCCAGTTTTGGCGCTGGCACTCGGGAGTGGAGCGAGCGGCTGCATAGAAATACATGCAGCCGTACATTCCGCTCCCGAGTGCCAACGCCAGAGCTGGGATTTCACATGCGAGACTCGGCCGTGTTTCTCGCATGTGTGATCCCGGCCTTAGAGAAACATGATGACTGATTAAATCAGATGTCATGCACGGAGAATGATGCGACTCCACGTGCGAGAATTTCCATGTCCTAAAATGATAGGGCACCACCTGACGAGTTCAAGTGGGGTCTAAAGTGGCTCAATCTCTCCCATTATAGTGAGTGGTGTCAGAATGAACATACAAACAGCAATAAAAGAATAGTTTTTATGGTTTTACACCATTAATATAAGTGATAAGATGGCATGATTCTTTAGGTCACTACATAGTTATTTTTTGTCACCATACAGAGTTAATGTTTTATTATATAACAGAGATGTATGAAAGCTTATTTTTGCATGACAATTTAAAGATTTTTTTGATACTATCTCTTGGTGCATAGCAGTTTTTTTTTACTGCTTTTAATCCAGATTTTTCAGAGGCAGAATGGAAAAAAACAGCAATTCAGTTATTGCATTTATATATTTTTTGCACGTTTCAACATTCATTAAAAAGTCATAACATCAATTTATTCTTTGGGTCAGTACAAATATAGTGATACCAGATTTATATAATTTTTTAATGCTTTGGTACTTTTGCACACCATAAACAATATTTATAAAAAATAAATTTGTTTTTGCATTGCTATATTCTTCGAGCTGTAACTTTTTATTTTTCTTTGGCGAAACAGCCTTAATAGGTCTCATTGGACAATTTGGCATTTTTATTTCTACAATTATTTTTTTTTACATATGACTTTTTGATTGCTTTTTATAAAATTTCTTTGGGTGTTAATGTTATGACAAAAATACATTTTTTATTTTTACTATTTTTACGTTGCCGCATGGAAAAAAAATAACATGACAGATTTATAGTACCTGATGCAACGATACCAATTTTGTCTATTTTTTTCTTGATTGTTTTTGCACAAAAGCTGGGTTTGTATTGGCAAAACAACTTTTAGTGATTTGATGTTTTTTGTGTATTTTTTAACTTTTTTACACATTTTAATTACTAGTTGTTAACTTTTTTACTTATTTCCACTGTGAGACATAAATATTTTTTACTTTGATCGTTGGTCTCATACACTACATTACTCGTGTTCTACAGTTTATGAGACCTGTCAGTTCTTCTCTGGTTCAGCCTGCTAGACTCTGCTTATGGCTGGAGTCACATTACAGAGAAATATGGACGAGTGCTATGAGATAAAACATAGCATAAAATGCATAGCACTACGACCGCTGTAAATCTATGGGGCAGCTCCTATCACCGTTTTCTTTCTCGGCCGTATTATACGTGCGAGTGAAATTGCAGCATGCTGCGATTTGCAGCGTATATCGGTCGAGTTCATGTCAACAGGCAAAAAGCTCACCAACTTAGCCATTTCAGGTAACCCTTTAGATGACCCACATATGGACAATATGCCAGACTTTTTGGTGGACTCCACAAGGGGAACAGGGGTAACAGATGATCCATTGGTTGAGAAGCTTGGTCCATGTGTAAGGAGGAAGACCGGGCCGCAGATGCCTGTACTGAGCCAGATCCGGAACTGTTGAGGCTGCCTCTTATGTTGCTTGGGGGAAAGAATGAGGGACCGGACCAACCTCATGACCCGGGTAGGAGGGGCGTTATAAATGAAATGCGCGCACTGGCAGCAGTTTTGGTGTGAACAGGCATTGCACAGCAGAGTGAGCAGCGTGCTCTGTCCGGCGCTGCAGCAGGCTCCATTTGTTGGCTCCCGTGGCCACCAGCGAGGCCAAGAGAGAGAGAGAGGCACCGTGCACCCAGAGGAGGCTGGGTACCAGACAATCGTTTGTGGCTTTCCCTGCCATTTGCTGGACGCCAGTCCACGTTCAACTCCCAGAGTGCTGCGGCCTGACTAGCTTCGGTAGCACAATTTCATGGACTAGGGGTTCAGCGGAAGGTACCGGAGACTGACCGCTGCCACCAGAAGACGGATCATCGCTCAAAGGACCAGCTCTGTGGACATCTTTTCGGCCGTTGCTGGTGCTACAGCCCCTGCAAGATCATCTGCAGTGGAGGAGCATAAAAGACTTAATAAATTTAATAACTGGAGTGCTATTGTTCAGTACTTGTTGTTCCTGCTATATACTCTTTAACCATCTTTTTTCCTGTGAGGAGTTAATAACCTGTTTGATTAAACTGTTACATTTGTTAACCCTTGCTCTGCCTTCTGTCTGTCACTGCATCCCGCAACCTGCTTTCACTTGCAGGGATGCAGGTTGCAGTCCACAAGCACAGAGGTGACAGACTAAATGGCCATGGGTGTCCCAAGGGCCAGCTTGCCGAGCGGGGCCATGCTCAACAATCTCCAAAAGTTTACAGGGAGCAATTCACAGCTATGGGACTGGTCCAAGCGGGTTATAGGCATGCCAAGAATGCACCCCATGACCCTCGCTATGCAGGCAGAGATTGCTGTGATGGACCTGGACGGGGAAGCTAGATGCGCTGTCATGTTCTGGCCCCTGCATGAGCGGAACACTTTCACCAAGGTATTGCAGATCTTGGAGGAGACGCATGGGGACCCCACGAATGTCAGAGAATTGTGGATGCGCTTTTTTTGCCGCATCTAAAGGGACTGGAGTCTGTGGCCCAATATATGAATGAACTGCAGGAGATCCACGCCGCGATCGCTGTGTGTGATGCTGTGGGTGTGGGGCCTCTTGATGTAATTTTGAGAGACCACATAGTGGCAGGCCTCAGGGATGCGCTGCTTAAAGGGAATCTGTCATCCCATTTTTGTGATATCAGTGAATTGTGTGTCCCATAAGTAATCTATTGGTACCTATCATATCCCCTGACACCCCAGTTTTGATGTCAAAATACCTTTGTAAACTCAGTATGCAAATACATGCGGTCCGGTCCGATAGGTGGCGTTTATTCTCATTCTCCAACCGCCTCCTGTCTTGCCCTACGCACTACTTTTCTTCTTCTTAGTGCGTTCACGTCGGGTATCCGCTTTGAAAAAGCCCCTTGCGCGTGCGCAGTGTGCTTTGCCCAACAGTGGACAAAGCATAAAATCATTACTGCGCATGCGCCACTATTTTGCCTGACTTTACTTGCCGGAAATACTGTCGCATGCGCAGAACCGATTTTCTACTTTGCCCACTGTTGGGCAAAGCACACTGGGCACGCGCGAGGGCACTTTTCAACGCGCAAGTTCGGAAACAGTACGCCGTCTTTGATATTCACACAGATGAAGACACGTGCAACAAGCCGAGGAGCGGGGGGGAATGAGAATAAACGCCGCCCATCAGACCGGACAGCATTTATTTGCATACTGAGAAACGAAGTTTACAAAGGTATTTTGACATCAAAACTGGGATGTCAGGGGATATGATAGGTACCAATAGATTACTTATGGGATGCACAATTCAGTGATATCTTTAACTGATATCACAAAAGTGGGGTGACAGATTCCCTTTAAACAGACCTTGCGGGAACGCTTGAGGGTCGATCCACCCATGTCTTTCCTGGAAATTGGGGTGGAAGTGTGTGCGCGCGAGCAAGAGAAGGGGTTGTCAGCCTCGACAGGAAAGGTCCGGAGCAGGGAGGTATCCGTCCCGCCCGCAATCGGAACCAGGTTGGGTTAGATAAATCCAGAAATAAATCCAGGACATGCGAGAAGAGTGGTCAGACTTAAGAAAAAAACCCTGTTGGTCCCGAACTCCTCCAGAGGCAGAACTGACCCCGAGTCCCTTCAGGAAGTGGCGCAATCTTTGGCAAAGAGACATCCCATTTGTTTTAAAGCTAACTGTCACCTCGTTTTTGGACTTCCAGCTAAAAATCCACAACTACTTCTGAAAGCCCCTGACTCCCCATGTAACAACCATATAAACCTTTTTATTTGTCCTGCTGCATGTTAATGTTTTCGGTCTGGTCTGATGGGCATGGCTTATGTTCCCTCACTCCACCCCTTTATCAAAAGCTCTGCTGCAGACTTACAGCAGGAGTCTGTGTACGTGTTACAGAAGGACAGAGAGTGTGTAAGGAGAACTGCATTGAGCTTACCTGCAGCAGCGAAGGACCTGAAGCACATGACCACTGGGAAAGTAGCCGGGGAGGAGTCAGGCACCCAGTAGCGGCGGTGATCAGTGATGCCGGAGAGAAGTCAGACGTGCCAAAGTCAAGCCAGAAAGTCAGAGAGATGCCGAAGGGTGAGACATAAAGAGTGGTCAGGACGTAGCAGAAGGTCAGGAAGCTGGAGATAGCGGTACAGTGCAAACGGGGTAGACATGTGCAGAGTAAGAGTAATCAAGCCAAACCGTCAGAGCCAGAAAAGAGCAGTAATAACAGAGTCACAAGGCAAAACACAGAACGAGAAAATGGACCGGGTCATACACAGAGAAGCAAACAGAACACAGTATGCAAGCACACCAGGGGGTCAGACACACAGCCAGGAATGCATCACTGACAAGGATCCCTAGATGAAGGAGGGTAAATATAGCCCTCCCCAAACCAAAAGGAGGCAATACAAATTAACCCCGAGAGGACAGGGAAGGATCGGCATGCACTGAACCGGCCGAGACCCACGACCGATCCTCCGTACCATACCCCTTCCAGTGCATCAAATACTGCAGATTCCAATGCACCCACCAAGAATCAATGATGCGCCCCACCCCATACTCCCAGTGGCCTTCCATCAACACAGGAGGAGTGACAGACAAGGAGTCCTCCTCGACCGCTCGCAATGATTTCAAAAGGGATCTGTGAAAAACGTTGAATATTTTGAAGGAGGCGGGAAGCTTTAACCTGTAGGCCACCAGGTTGACAACCTCAATAATTTTATGTGGGAGAATGAATGTAGGACCCAGTTTGGCCGAGGGGACCTTCAGCTTAATATTGCAGGTGGATAACCACTCCTTCTTGCCCATTAGGAATGAAGAACCCGACCCCCTCTTCTTGTCCGCAAAAAATTTATATCTTCCCTGGGCCTTGGTGATATTTCGCTGAACTTCCACCCACAAGGCCTTTAAGCGTTGCACTGTAACCCAAAAATGGAAGTTAAACCCATAGTTGACCAGGAAGGGAGACATTCCCGTGGACTGACTCACACAACCGTTGAAAGCAAACTCTGCCACGGGTAGCGCATCACATCAGTCATCCTGTCAGAAGATGCCAAACATCTTAGAATTTGCTCCAAGGACTGGTTAGTGCATTCGGTTTGCCCATTAGACTCCAGATGATAGGCAGAGGAAAAAGACAGAGTGATTCCCAACTTCTTACAAAAAGCCCTCCAAAACTTGGCCACAAACTGCACACCTCTGTCAGACACCACATTTAGAGGCACACCATGCAGACGGACCACATGCAGCACAAACAACCTGGCCAAGGTTTCAGCAGATGGTAAAACGGGCAGAGGTACAAAATGAGCCTGTTTGGAAAATCTATCCACCACCACCCACATAACGGTGTTACCCTGGGTGGAGTGAGATTAGTGATGAAATCCATGGACAAATGTGTCCGTGTTCTATCCGTAATTGGTAAAGGCAATCCCTTCTTGTATGAGACGATTCCTGAACCTGAAACCAATCCAACTATACATGAACCCAAAATTGTTCCTGCAAGATCACTCTCGCAGTAAATGAACCTGAAACCGCTGAGGCGGTACTTGAACCTAAAACTTCTCCGGCGGAACCTGAATCTGAAAGCTCTCCGGCAGTACGTGATCCTGAAACCACTCCAGCAGTACCTGAACCTGAAACAGCTCTGATGGTAAGTGAACCAGAAACCGCTCCAGTGGTACCTGATCCTGAAACCACACTGGCAGTACATGAATCTAAACCTCTCCGGCGGTACGTGATCCTAAAACCGCTCCAGCAGTGACTGTGTCTGAAACAGCTCTGGCGGTACGTGATTTTGAAACTGCTACAGCGGTACCTGAATCCTAAAATCGCTCCTGTGGTTCCAGTGCCTGTAACTGCACCCACGGTACCTGAACCTGTAACTGTTCCAGCCATACCTGTGCCTAAAACCCATGCTGTCAGTACAAGTTCCAGTATCTTTCCCATCTGAACCTGCGGCTATATTTAATCCATCGGTATCTCATCCTGCCTTGGACTCCCCCTCCATTGCTGCTGTCCTGACCTTTGCAGTCAGCTGCCATGGTACCAGGATATGTCCTGGGATGACACCTGGCATCGACCTGGGCTCAAATCTAACCCCACCATGAGATTCTCTAATGAAAACTCAGGTGGTCAATTAGTCAAGCTTCTCCAGTCTCTCCCCGGTCCATGATCTACAAGTGTGACATTTTGCTCAGGCCATGGAGCCCACTGATCCCAAGACCTCTCGACTTTTGAAGTTGTTCCAAAAGATATCCCAGCAACGTGATCAGCAGGATAATATCCTGTCCTACCTGCAGACAGCGAATACTCATTTGGACACCATAACTTCAATCGCCCCAGTCCAAGTTGCAGCAGCAATGGCAGTGACTACTCAGTCTGCAATTCATGCATCTGAATCTGCACCTCGTCTGTCTACACCATCGCATTTTGACGGGATCCCAAGTAGTGCCATGGGTTTATTAAATAAGTGCACCCTGCACTATGAACTGCTGGGCCACCAGTTCTCTTCAGATCAGGCTAAAGTTATGATCAGGCTAAAGTTATGTTTCTGAAGTCTCACCTGGTATGAGAGGCCCTGGCATGGCTCAATCCTCTATGGGAGAGAAGAGATCCTGTGATTTCAGATCTGCATGCCTTCCAAAAGGTGTTCTGCAAGATCTATGATGAGCTAGGGCGTGTCACCTCTGCAGCATCATCCGTCGTCAGGGAGGTCTGACTGTATGCCAATATGCAATTCCGCTTTGCACACTGTCTTCTGATCTAGGTTGAAGTAACGAGGCGCTGGTGGTGGCATTCTGGGAAGGATTGTATGTAAGAATATAAGATGAACTTGGTGGTCGAGACATCTTTACCACATTGGATGACCTAATTCCCCTGACCATTAATATTGAACTCAGGCTCATTCTAGAGAGTTGGTGCAAGAAAATAAACCTCTTCGTCTATCTGACTGTCTTTTCAAAGGCCACCTATTACTCCATCATTTATGCAATCTATAACCGCTGTACTTATGGAACTCGACCTTCTAAAGTTGGCTGAACAATAGCAGCAACACAGTCGCTCCAAGCAACTGTGCTACTATTTTGGTAGAACGGAACTTCTCATCCATATGTGTCCCAAGAAGTCGGGAAACTTAAAACTTAGGGTCAGTAAGGGAGGCCTCCTTAAGCAAAAGTGATTCCTTTCTACCATTGAATCTGACCATATCAATATCTTGTGGAGGTTCATGGTTTGTTGAAACACCTTACCTAGATTCCTGAGTGGCTGGAAATTTCATTGAGCAAGAATGGATAGATTGGTACGAAGTTTCCACTCAACGCCTCGAGAATCCTTTGTTGGTGTCATCCATCGATGAGAGACTCCTGTTTGAATCCGTCTATGCCACCGAGGAATTACAACTCCATATAGGAATGCTATATAAGGAGAAGATTGTCTTCTATGTGCTTCCTGGGCTGTTGAACCCCCTTCTCCTGGGCCTTCTGTGGCTATGTGTTCATGAACCCATCCTTGACTGGAGATCTGGAAAGGTACTCTGATGGGGACAGTCTTACTATGAAAAGTTTCTAGTTTCTGTACATCCATCTAACCTCCTTGGTCTGCCTTACTGGTTTACTGGTCCTATGCAGATGTCATGCTAAAGAATGTTGCAGGCAGCAGGTTTATGCTCAGCACATGTGACAGACATCTGGAGACGCCGTTGGTCTATATATATAGTATAGACCAAATGTTTGGACACACCTTCTCATTTAAAGATTTTTCTGTTTTTTCATGACTATGAAAATTGTAAATTCACACTGAAGGCATCAAAACTATGAAGTAACACATGTGGAATTATATACTTAACAAAAAAGTGTGTAACAACTGAAATTATGTCTAATATTCTAGCTTCTTCAAAGCAGCCACCTTTTGCTTTGATGACTGCTTTGCACACTCTTGGCATCCTCTTGATGAGCTTCAAGAGGTAGTCACCAGAAATGGTTTTCATTTCACAGGTGTGCTCTGTCAGGTTTAATAAGTGGGATTTCTGGCCTTATAAATTGGGTTGGGACCATCAGTTGTGTTGTGCAGAATCTGGTGGATACACAGCTGATAGTCCTACTGAATAGACTGTTAGAATTTGTATTATGGCAAGAAAAAAGCAGCTAAGTAAAGAAAAACGAGTGGCCATCATTACTTTAAGAAATGAAGGTCAGTCAGTCTGAAAAATTGGAAAAACTTTGAAAGTGTCCCCAAGTGCAGTTGCAAAAACCATCAAGCGCTATAAAGAAACTGGCTCACATGAGGACCGCCCCAGGAAAGGAAGACCAAGAGTCACCTCTGCTTCTGAGGATAAGTTTATCCGAGTCACTAGCCTCAGGTTTACAGCAGCTCAGATTAGAGACCAGGTCAATGCCACACAGAGTTCTAGCAGCAGACACATCTCTACAACAACTGTTAAGAGGAGACTTTGTGCAGCAGGCCTTCATGGTAAAATAGCTGCTAGGAAACCACTGCTAAGGACAGGCAACAAGCAGAATAGACTTGTTTGGGCTAAAAGAACACAAGGAATGGACATTAGACCAGTGGAAATCTGTGCTTAGGTGTGATGAATCCAAATTTGAGATCTTTGGTTCCAACCACTGTGTCTTTGTGCTACGCAGAAAAGGTGAACGGATGGACTCTACATGCATGGTTCCCACCGTGAAGCATGGAGGAGGAGGTGTGATGGTGTGGGGGTGTTTTTCTGGTGACACTGTTGGGGATTTATTCAAAATTGAAGGCATACTGAACCAGCATGGCTGCCACAGCATCTTGCAGCAGCATGCTATTCCATCCGGTTTGCGTTTAGTTGGACCATCATTTATTTTTCAACAGGACAATGACCCCAAACACACCTCCAGGCTGTGTAAGGGCTATTTGACAAAGAAGGAGCGTGATGCTGTGCTATGCCAGATGACCTGGCCTCCACAGTCACTAGACCTAAACCCAATCGAGATGGTTTGGGGTGAGCTGGACCGCAGAGTGAAGGCAAAAGGGCCAACAAGTGCTAAGCATCTCTGGGAACTCCTTCAAGATTGTTGGAAGACCATTTCCAGTGACTACCTCTTGAAGCTCATCAAGAGAATGCCAAGAGTGTGCAAAGCAGTCATCAAAGCAAAAGGTGGCTACTATGAAGTACCTAGAATATAAGACATAATTTCAGTTGTCACGCACTTTTTTGTTAAGTATATAATTCCACATGTGTTAATTCATAGTTTCGATGCCTTCAGTGTGATTTACAATTTTCATAGTCATGAAAATACAGAAAAATCTTTAAATGAGAGGTGTGTCCAAACTTTTGGTCTGTACTGTATATATATATAAATATATTCACATTCACCTCTCTAGCCCATCTGTTCTTTACTGTAACCCACGATGTCCTCGCCACATCTTTAGATCTGTCTTGCTCATGCTGAAATCTCTTTGTCTCTCACGCTGGGCCACCACTTCCAGCTTTTTTGGGGCCCAGGAGAGTTTTACGCATGTGTGTGCAAGGTTAGGCAGTCGCACTATAATGTCATGACCATTTGCTTGTGCAAAACTCTTTTGGGCCCTCATCAAAGCCAACAGTCAGCCCAGTATGAGAGGGAACTTTATCGCATGCAGAGTCGATCTGACAATTCGAGAATATACCATTGAAAAAAATTGAGGTCACCAGCTGCCATTTTGCTGAATCCACATGGAAGCAAGCTACAAAATATCAGCAGTATAATTTCTATATTGTTAAAAGGATGTAATGCACAAAAAGCAGTGATTGTTTCTCAGGTTGTCTTGGGAAGTATCTTTATTGGAGAAATGTCTAGTAATCTACAACTTAAGACGAACTGTTTATTCTCTGCTAGTGTCTATCCCATTATTACGTCTTTTCTTGTCTCCAAATGTACAGCAACTATTCAGCTTTGCTCTACTACTTTGACTTATGGCTCTGGCCAGTCCGAAAGCTTTGGGGTTACATCCTAGCTTGTGTATCCCTCTTCCTCCCTGTAGCAACAGCGCCTGCACTCGTGATTTTGTCTCCTTCCTCCCCCCTGCAAGGATGCTGGCAAATTTACTTACCCTTCCATGCTCCCTTCACATCTATCTACTCCCAGGACCTGTGCAGGTCTCATGGGAGAGTGCTTAGGGTGCGCGTGCTCTTGTTATTCTGAAAGGGTTCAAGAATGCGCTTCTGAAAATTTCCCCAGCCAGTGGCTGAGAAAAAGTTTTTTGAGGCACCTTCTCCAAAGGGGAGATGCCTTAGCAACTCCAGTTATCAATATAGTTTCTACTACATAGTTGCAAGATCCCAGTACCTGTGCTCTCTGCATCTGCTCCTGTCCATCTGATTTGCCTTATTGTGTCTGCTCTGTCTGTACCTGTTCCAGTCTGTAATGCTGTATCTATATCTGAATCTGCCCTGCCTGTGCCTAGCTCTGTTCCTGCCCAGCTTAACTTTCTCTTGGGGGTCACCTGCCACAGCTCAGGGCTTCATCCTGAATTAGCACCTGCCGCCCATTTGGGTTCAAGTCTAACCACACTCCAAGGGGCTCTAGTGAAGAACCAGGCATTGGCTTAGTTATGCCCCTCCAGGCTCTCTCTGGACGGCAGAAGAGTGCTTCCACAACCATGAACTTAACAGTTTGCTAAGGCCATGGAACCTGCTGACTCTCGTACCCCTCAAGTCTCGAACCTTTACCTTGAGATGGCCCATCAGAGAGATCAGAAAGACAAGATCTCATCTTACCTATGGACTGTTAACATCCGTCTGGATGTTTGACATCAGCCGCCGCATCCGTTTTTGTTCAAGCTGCGGCAACCTAGACAGTCACCATTCAGTCTGCAAATCATACTTCAAGTCCTAGACCCTGTCTGTTTGCACCACCACATTTTGACAGGGATCAATAGCAATGCTAAGGTTTTATCAACCAGTGCTCGCTGCACTTTGAACAGTTTCCCTCCAATCGGGCAAAAGTAGCCTTTCTAATGTTCCATCTTGGAGGAGAAACACTGGCGTGGCTCAACCCCTTGTGGGAAAGAAGAGATAAGATATTCTGAGACCTGCAGACCCTCCTTGAGGCATTCTGCAAGGTATTTGATGGACTGGGACGAGTTACTTCTGCTGCCTCATACCTCCTCAGACTACACCACACAAGTCTGACAGTAAGCCAATATGCACCCTAACTTCTGAACTCATTCAGAACAATGAGGCACTGGTAGCCGTCTTCAAAGAGAGATTGTCCGGAAGGATCAAGAATGAGTTAGTAGGTCAATACATTTCTACTACACTGGACGATCTAGTTTCCCTCACCATCCAAATCGACCTCCGGTTCCAGAAGCGCTCCCGACAAAAAGGTGTGTGAAAGAAAGCCGCTTCTCTGGCCCCGGCCTTCCAAAGGCCACTCAATCCTCAGCCTACTGCACCCGCAGCATCACTTGAACCTATACAAGTCGACAATGTGGAGCTGGCTGAGCATCGGCATGAGAACTGTTAAGTAAAGGCTTTGTGCATCTATTGTGGACAAACTGGTCATCTCATTCACTCTTTTCCCAAGAAGCCGGGAAACTCTCAAACCTAGGGCCGTTAGGAGAGGCGACTCTGGGAAAGAGGACTTCCTCTCCACAATTGATCATGACTGTATCTGTGAGTAGTGGAGCCTCTTGGTTCAATAAGACAGCGTTTCTGGATTCCGCTGTAGAAGGGAACTTTATACATCAATCAGTGGAAGATCGCTACCAGATCCCCGTTCAACTACTTTAAAATCCATTGTTGGAGTCATGTGTCTATTGGAAGCACCTATCTGAAGCCATTCGGTTGGTAAGCAAGTAGAACTTCGGATTGGAATGTTGCATGCTGAAAAGATTGTCTTCTATGTGCTTCCTAGCCTGTCTCATCACCTTCTTCTGGGTCTTCCGTGGCTCCACATACATGAACCTGTCCTTGACTGGAGATCTGGAGAGGTTCTTTGTTGGGGTCAGTCTTGTTATGAGAAGTGTTTTGCACTTGAAAAACCAGTCTGTCCACTGGTGACACCATTTTCTCTGTCAGGATTAAGAGAATAAGGATTAAAAGAAGTAGAGATATTACCTCCACATAGGCCATATGACTGCCTTATAGACCTGCGTCTGGGATCCTTAGCTCCACAAGGCTGTATTTACCCTCTCCCCCAGACGGAGACGCTAGCCATGTACGAGTGTGTTGAGGAGAATTTGCCTAGGGTTTCATTCAGAAGTCCTCTTCTCCAGCTGGAGCAGGCTTCTTTTTCGTAAATTTATTATACATTTATTATAGAGACTCAATCAGATCACGGTTAATAACAAGTATCCATTGCCATTGATTCCAGAGTTGTTCGACTGCCTCAGAGCTGCCTTGATTTTCACCAAACTGGATCGGTGAGGAGCATGCAATCTAATCTGGATATGTTTGAGGAGATGAATGGAAGATGGCTTTCAACACCTGGTTCTGTCATTTTGAATTTCAAGTTATGCCGTTCGGTCTCAGCAATGCCTCAGTTGTCCTTCAAGAATTTGTGAATTACATCTTTCGAGGCCACCTCTATACTTGTGTCATGGTTTACCTGGGCGATATCTTGGTCTTCTCTTCAGACCTGACCTGTCATAGGCGGAATAATTGCCAAGTCGAGCAGCGACTCTGATTGAATCGCCTGTACTCTAAATTTGAGAAATAAATTTGTGTTTAAACAATCTTCTCTACGTTTTCTAAGTTATTTAATCTTGGACACAAGCCTGGAGATGAATCCAGAGACCATGTCTTCCATCTCAAGTGGCTGTGCTCTGACAGCATTAAAGCTATCCAGCGATTCCTTGAATTCACAATCTACTGCAGACAATTAATTCCGCATTTTTCATCCTGGACCACTCCCATCACCGCCATGATCTGTAAGAATGATGATCTCAAGGTATGGCCTCCTGAGGCTGAGAATGCTTTTCTCTCCATGAAACAGGCCTTCCTCTGCTTCAGTATTACATTGACCAGAAGTGAACAAACAATTCTTTCTGGAGGTACCCACTTCATCTTCTGGAGCTGGGGCAGTTCTTACCCGGAAGACTCCTTCTGGCTGTGTGGTGACCTGTGGTTTCTTCTCAAAGGTTTACTCTGCCCTGGAGTGCAACTTGATTGGGGACAGAGAGTTATTAGCAGTCAAGATGGCTCTAGAGGAGTGGCAGTACCTACTCGAAGGTGCAGTCCATTCAGTCATTTATACCAATCACAAGAACCTGGCCTATCTGCAGTCTGTGCAAAGACTGAACTCGCATCAATCTAGGTGGTTGCTATTTTTTGACCATTTTGATTTTGTTATGCATTTTCGACCAGCAGACAAAACATCCAAGCCATTGCACTTTCCCGCTTCTTCCTGCTCACCTACATAGAGGAATAACCTCAATCCATCATCAAGCCATCCAAGATGGTTACTATGGCTCTGATTAACCTGTCTCAAATTCCACCAGTTAATACCTTAGTGTCATAGTCAGACAAGAGATAAAGTCTTCAATGGGGATGCGGCCCATATTTTCTGCAATGAGTTGCTAGCACTCTGCACCTCAAAGGAAATCCACCACTTTGGGTTCTTTATTCATTTTTGTTTTTGTTATTTACCTTTAGACACTTTTTGCACTTTATAGACACTGAGGCACTTTATGCTCCAAAGATTTGGAGCATTTTTTAAACCTCATTCTTATCTTCTTTACAAGAACACGCCTCTGATGACATCTCATCAGTGGGCTGCTTTACCATCTGAGAAAATGAAGAACCTCATTCACAACTACCACAAAAGACTTCAAGCTGTTATTGATGTTAGAGGGGGCAATACACGGTATTAAGAAATGGGGTATCTGAACTTTTGATCACGATCATTTGGCTTTCTTCTGGTGACTCAACCATGTAGCCCATTTTTCTTCAAGTGTCTCCTTATTGTGCATCTTGAAACAGTCACACTGGTAGTTTTCAGAGAGTCTAGTATTTCAGCTTATTTCATGTTATTTGTAGG
The DNA here is from genome assembly GCA_033576555.1 of Oophaga sylvatica. Classification (NCBI taxonomy): domain Eukaryota; kingdom Metazoa; phylum Chordata; class Amphibia; order Anura; family Dendrobatidae; genus Oophaga; species Oophaga sylvatica. The sequence goes on along the minus strand of JARQOD010000001.1, from coordinate 750,831,515 downwards.
TTTTTCTCTGCATCCCGAACAATTTTCCTAGCATTTGTCACAGGAGACAGGTGAGGATGTTACCTCTAGTAGCCATTCAAACCTATTTGTGTCAACTTCTCTGCATGTAATCATTCCAAAATCACCAGGGTATGTAAATTTTTAATCAGAGTCATTTGGATGTTTTGGGTTGTCATTATGATTTAAAAAGAGAAAACACAGTAGTTTGACAATAAATGGCTTCACCTAACCACTAACCATAAGTGTGGAAAAAGTTTTTGTGTTAACTTATCATTCATATTCTCTGAAAAAAGGCCAAGAAAGCAAAACTTCTTCTGGGGTGTGTAAACTTTTACGCACAACTGTATATCTAAAGGTATCTTTCTATGCTGTTTTGAACTGCAGTGGGGACACTCCTCCAAGGTGGCTGGCTATGGTAGACAGAAAATGACATTGCAGCTCCTGTCACGTCACTGCTGGTGGCCTACCATGTGTGAAGAAGTTATTTCCACCTGCCCTTCCTGTGCCCACAACAAAACTCCTAGACATCTCTGGTACGGGTGACTCCTACCACTACCTGTGCCCTCGGTGCCTTTGTAGCATATTGCTATGAACTTTATTACAGATCTTCCTGTGACCTCAGGCTGTCATCTATGTAGTGGTGGATCACTTCTAGAAGATGGAACATTTCACCTGATTACCATGCCTTCCTTCTGCTCCCGAACTTGCGTAGAAATTCATCCAGCACATCTTTCGTCTTCACAGATTCCCTCATAACATTGTGTCCTACCGAAGTGTCCAGTTCATATCCAGATTCTGACAAGCTTTGTGCAAGCTTTCGAACGTTGTCCTAGATTTCTAGTCCACAAACCACCCTCAATCCAACCAACACGTAGAGAGAATCAACCAGATTTTGGCCAACTTCCTGAGGCACGTCACTAACACACATCATGACTAGGGTTGAGCATTCCGATACTGCAAATATAGGGTATCGGCCGATATTCGCGGTATCGGCATTCGGATTCTGAGTTCCGATACTTTTTGCATATCAGATACCGGAATCGGAAGTTTGCAGTAAAGTATATGGGGAGTTCCTGTGTCACAGAAGGAAGTACGTGACACAGGAACTTCCCGAAAGAGTCAGTGACAGTGTCGGTCGGGCTGTCAGGAGTCAGTCAGCACTTCACTTACACAGGATCCCCGGGGGTCACGTCGTGGATGGATTTCTCTCTGCCGGCCATTACCCTCTCCCTGGCGGTAACGTGCAGCTTCTCGCGATAAGTGCACGTGACTGCCGGGTACTGGGTAATCTCGGCCAGCTGTACTCTCGCGACAGCTGGCCGTGAGAAATCCAGTCGATGTCACATGACCGCCGGGGAATCTCCACCGGTAAGCTGCTCTGCTGTGTCTGGATGTCAGGCTGAGCCTGGCATCCAGATGTAGCAGAGCTGGACTCGTCGTGGGACCCTCGTTATCTTGGACTACGTTGGACAGGGAGTATTTGTGTTGGTTTGTTATTTTTGTTTTTTTACAGGAAATCGATGGTGTCGCAGGATGAGCGTTAAATAAAAAATATGGAAAACTGTGTTGTGTATTATTTCATTAAAAGACTTTATTCTGGCTGTGTCTTTTATTAAACATTTTCAAACTTTATGATTAATAATGGATCTGTGTCTTATTGACACCTCTCCATTATTAACCGGGCTTATTGTCACCATTCAATCAAAGGTGACATTAACCCCTTATTACCCCATATCCCACCGCTACAGGGGAGTGGGAAGAGCCAGGTAAAGTGCCACAATTGGCGCATCTTTGGATGCGCCAAATGTGGGGCTGCTGCAGGCTGGTATTTTTAGGTTGTTGAGGGCCAAAATCTATGGGCCTTGACAGTCTTTTAATACCAGGCCGCAGCAGTCTGCTTTTTACTTGGCTGGTTAACAAAAATAGGGGGACCCCACGCCATTTTTTTTTTCGAGGGGATCCCCTATTTTTGTTAACCAATCAAGATAAGCAGACTGCTGTGGCCTGGTATTATCAGGCTTGCAAGGTTCATGGATATTGGATCCTTAACAGCCTGAAATACCAGGCCTCAGTAGTCTGCTTCATCTGGCTGGTTAACAAAAATAAGGGGGACCCCACGCCATTTTTTTTTTTTCGAGTGGATCCCCTATTTTTGTTAATCAGTTCACTTCAGGTCAGTCGGGATTCCCTCTGATGTCACTGATGCTGTGCGGTGTCCCAAGCTGACCTGAAGTGATATTGGGAAGCAATCAATTAAGCTTCCCACACTAATCACTTCCTCTCCTGTCAGCTGGGAGAAGAGATGATTCATTCGGGAGTTTACTGTGAGGCTGGCAGCATTAGCTGCTGTCCCTGCAGTAAACGTTAGCCCTTTCACAAGGATTACATCGGGGACCTGACTGAACACCGGATAGGTAAGAATAATGTTGCTTTATTATTTTATTTTTATTACAGGAGAACAAGGGAATCGAGGATTAACTGTACAATAAAAGATGGTCAAAAACTGTGTATTTATTTCATTAAAATGATTTTTCATTAATGTGTGTGTGTTTTTTTTTTTCATTTCATACAATAGGATTAATAATTGAGAGTTGTCTAATTGACAACTCTCAATTATTAACCTGGCTTAAAGTCACCTTCCAATAGCAAGGTGGCTTTAACCCATTATTAACCTATTCGCCACCGCTACAGGGCAATGGGAATAGACTGGCAAAGTGAAAGAAAGGGCGCATCTAATTATAGATTTGCCTTTTCTGGGGTGGCTGGGGGCAGATGTTAGTAGCCGGGGGGGCACTAAATAAATGCACCCTCCCTCGACTATTATTATCTGCCCCCACTCGCTCGCTTTGTCTGTCTGGTTCAGAAAATAGCGCGGAAGCCCACACATTTTTTTCACCGAATTTACACCTTTAATTAACCCCTACATGTATGAAATTTTGCACACATACACTCATGTAATTGTTAGTGAAAACCATATATCAAACTACATGAAATGACATGGTTAACTGTATGTAAACCATGTGTCATTTCATGTTGGGTGGTTCTGTAATTTCACAAAAGCCGGCAATTGAATTAGCGGCTATTTTACTATGTAGAAGTGTATGAACTATAAATATATATACAGTACAGACCAAAAGTTTGGACACACCTTCTCATTCAAAGATTAATCTGTATTTTCATGACTATGAAAATTGTAGAATCACACTGAAGGCAGCAAAACTATGAATTAACACATATGGAATTATACATTACACTTTACAAAAAAGTGTGAAACAACTGAAAATATGTCTTATATTCTGGGTTTTTTCAAAGTAGCCACCTTTTGCTTTGATTACTGCTTTGCAAGCAGAAAAGGTGAACGGATGGACTCTACATGCCTGGTTCCCACCGTGAAGCATGGAGGAGGTGGTGTGATGGTGTGGGGGTGGTTTGCTGGTGACACTGTTGGGGATTTATTCAAATTGAAGCGGTGAGCGGTCCAGCTCACCCCAAACCATCTCAATTGGGTTCAGGTCTGGTGACTGTGGAGGCCAGGTCATCTGGCATAGCACCCCAACACTCTCCTTATTGGTCAAATAGCCCTTATACAGCCTGGAGGTGTGTTTGGGGATATTGCCCTGTTGAAAAATAAATGATTGTCCAACTAAACGCAAACCGGATGGAATAGCATGCTGCTGCACGTTGCTGTGGTAGCCATGCTGGTTCACTATGCCTTCAATTTTGAATAAATCCCCAACAGTGTCACGAGCAAAGCACCCCCACACCATCACACCACCTCCTCGATGCTTCACGGTGGGAACCAGGCATGTAGAGTCCATCTGTTCACCTTTTCTGCGTGCAAAGCAGTAATCAAAGCAAAAGGTGGCTACTTTGAAGAACCTAGAATATAAGACATATTTTCAGTTGTTTCACACTTTTTTGTAAAGTGTAATGTATAATCCACATGTGTTACTTCATAGTTTTGATGCCTTCAGTGTGATTCTACAATTTTCATAGTAATGAAAATACAGAAAAATCGTTGAATGAGAAGGTGTGTCCAAACTTTTGGTCTGTACTGTATATGTCACAATGACATGTATATATATATATATATATATATATATATATATATATGTGTGTATTCTATGTTGATACTTTTACAAGGAAAGAAAGGGTTTATTTTAATTCCGATATTTCTGTCCCATTGACTTGTATTGGTTTCCGGTATCGGAATCGGCGATACCCGATACTTTTTGGGTATCAGTGCGATCCAATCCGATCTGATATTTCATGATATCGGAAAGTATCGCTCAACACTAATCATGACGATTGAGTCAAGCTCTTACCATGGGCGGAGTTCTCTTATAACAACCATGTAAGTGAGTCTTCTGCAAGTTCTCATTCTTTATTGTATTGGGTATCCCCCCTTCAGGTGTCGGACGCTTCTGGCGTACCAGCAGCCCATGATTTCTCGTAGATATGGGAGGACACTAAAATTATTCTGGAGAGATCGCCTGAGCATATGAAGAGGCATGCGGTCAAGAGACGCTTGGATCCACCTTGTTATCATCCAGAAGATAAGGCTTGATTTTCTTCTAATGGCATCTGTCTTAAGATTCAGTTGCCATATTAATAACTGTCTATAGGTAGTGAAGCTCAACTCATTCAAGGACCAAAAATTATGACTGGATGAACAATTATTATTTAATTTTGCGGTTATCTTTCCTTTAGCACTATGGCTATTCACTCTGATATCAAAGGGTGATGGATCCTCATCAAATAGATATGTATGCTCTGTTAAAAGGGAAGGATGTTATTATTAATATTATTATTATAGTATAAGAAAAAAAACTTTTAAACATGACTAATTTAAATTTACATATACATATTCTTTTCCCCATGATATTAAAACCGTAATTGTTAATCTCAGAACAGTGCTTAGAATCACTCTTGGGAATTTGAAACACATTAAAATAATGTAGCAAGGATATAAAATATAATTTATGGAAATGCATAACATTTTACAATGACTAAAATGATGTAAGTATTATGTATGCTTTGACTAAACTAATTCTAAAAAGGTAAATATTGCCGTAAAATTTTAGATAAATCACTGTTTCTTTAACTATAAAGCATTGCTTTACAAATGTATTCTGATAGTTTAAATATGTATTTTGGAAAAAGTTTGCAAAAAAAATGTAGATGAAATGGACGTCTTAGTCTTTTTTTTACCTTGCTCCACTTTCACACGGTGTACATTTGGTCAATGTTTTGCAAGACAATCAGTGGACACTAAATAGTTTAAGTAAAAGTATAATGTTGTACAATATTATTTCTTGGATTATTTGTAATTTGTTGTAATATAATGGATGATATTATTTGATAGGCAATTCATTTTTATTGCGGTCATGAAAAATTAGAAGAAAAAAACACTACTATTATTTTTTATTTATTTATGAAATACTGTAAGATGATTTTATTAATGATAGTTATAATGTATTATATAATAAAAATGTGGTTAGATAATGTCTTGTGACCACTACAATCTTTTTATAATGCTGTATTAAACTTTTTTGTTATCAACAAAGAAGACTAAAAACTGAAAATTCTACAGTAAAAGAATTTTACCTTCTTGGATTCCACGTTAACCAGAAGCTACAACTATGTCTGTTTTTCCTATTTTTCTTGATGTATCTGTCAACAATTACTGGAAACACAATCATCATTACTGTTATCTGGCAATGCCACAAGCTTCACAGTCCTATGTACTTGTTCCTAGGCAATTTTGCTTTCATGGAAATTTGTTACTCTTCAGTTACTATGCCAAAAATGTTGGCAGATTTGTCATCTGGCAAAAAACAAATATCAATTCATGGCTGTATTACACAACTGTATTTCTTCTTTGTTCTGGGCGCAATTGAAAATTATTTTCTGGCATTAATGGCTTATGATCGGTATGTGGCAATTTGTATTCCATTGAGGTATACAGTAATTATGAGTAACAAATTTTGCCATCAATTAACATTGATGACTTGGCTTGTAAGTTTTGCAGGATCATTGCTTCCTATTTATCTTTTAAGTAAATTGTCCTTTTGTAGTAGAAATGAGATTGACAATTTTTTCTGTGATGCATCCCCCATTTTTAATCTCTCTTGCACTGACACGTCAATACTAAAACGTTACTTTTTTATCCTAGTTTGGATTATTGTGTTCAGTTGTTTGTTTTTTATTATTTTATCCTACTTACAAATCATTTTAGTTGTTTTAAAAATACCTTCTAATACTGGTCGTAAAAAAGTGTTTTCTACATGCGGATCTCACTTCACTGTGGTTATTCTCTATTATGGGTCCGTTATTTCGATGTATGTAAGGCCAAATCATGGATATTCCTTTGTATTTGATAAGTGTCTTTCAGTATTTTATGCCATTGTAACCCCGTTTTTAAATCCCATAATTTATAGTCTTAGAAACAAAAATATTAGAAAAGCCATACAATTATTCAAATGTAATTCTTTTAAATTGAGATAAAAAAAAAATCTGGAAAACGCGACTAGAAAAGATTATCCAAAATCCAAAAATGCTCCAAAATAATGCAAAATATAAATAGCTAAATAAAGTGTGAAAAAAAAGATTCTTCAAGTATTAACATATAATTTTGAAGGGTCTTCCTACTGAAAATCTCTTGGGGGCTATCAGCTACTGAAAAAAAACCTTTTTTTACAACACATTTTTGGTACTTTATGGTAGAAGATGTAATTTAACTCATAAGTCTATTTAAACAAGTTATCTTTAAATCAATTAAGTCAATTTCTAAATATTATTGATGCAATAAATGTAATAAACTGTAATAAATAATGGATGCGTGGCTTTTGGGTTCATGAATCATAAACTGTACAAAACTCATAAATTGTTGTATGCTCTCAATAGAAACCTGTCACATGAAAAAAATCTATTATCTTGCATGTACGGGGTTAATCTGCAGGTTAATAGCATTCTGAACCTGCCCAGTGCTGGCACTCGTACACCCTCTGTAGGGAGGAAATTAACTTTATTTCATCCAATAGCGTTCGGGTTTCATTTGGGGGATATCACTGGTATGGGTTCAGACATCCCTCAATGTGTAGAGAGCAGCACCTGCAACCGCGCCCCAGCACTGACTGATTACCAGCTCTAATGCTGAGCCACTGACTGTCAGTGTGTTGGTCATGGTTACAACCTCTGCTCTCTATACACTTAGTGGTGACTGAACCCACAACAGCACCACTCCCGTGACTAAAATCCGAATGCTACCTGGGAGAATAAAGTTAATTTCCTCCCAAAAGCATTGGTCCAAGTGCAGACACCGGTCAAGATCAGAATGCTATTAATCTGCAGATTAACCCCATACCTGCAGGTTAATAGCATTTTTTCACAAGAGAGGTTCCTTTAAAATGGAACCAAGTCACAATAAAAAATTGTTTTTTTTAACATATATGGAACTTGAATATCAATATAATCCTGATTGTCAATATTTTGTTTTTATATAATTGCTTTCAATGCAGTAATATTTAAATTATGCTAGTAATTTTAATATACTGTTTATTTAGTTATATATTTTGATCTTTAGCCCCTTAACCCCAGAGGTATTTTTGTTTTTGTGTTTTTGCTTTTTTGCTCCCCTTCTTGAAAGAGCCATAACTTTTTATTTTTCCATCAATATGGCCATGTGAGAGTTTGTTTTTTGCGGGACGAGTTGTAATTTTGAACAACGCCATTGGTTTTACTGAAAATGGGAAAAAAGTGCGGTAAAACTGAAACAAAAGTGCAATCCCACACTTGTTTTTTGTTTGGCTTTCTTGCTAGGTTCAACAAATGCTAAAACTGACCTGTCATTATGATTCTCCAGGTCATTACAAGTTCATAGCCACCAAACATGTCTAGGTTCCTTTTTATCTAACTGGTGAAAAAAATTCCAAACTTTGTTAAAAAAAAAAGTGCCATTTTCCGATACCCATAGTGTGTCCATTTTTCGTGATCTCGGGTTGGGTGAAGGCTTATTTTTTGTGTGCCGAGCTGATATTTTTAATAATACCTTTTTGGTGCAGATATGATCTTTTGATCGCTCGTTATTGCATTTTAATGCAATTTCGTGGCGGCCAAAAAACGTAATTCCGGCATTTTGACTTTTTCTTGCTACATTGCTTAGCAATCAGGTTATTCCTTTTTTATTGATATATCGGGCGATTCTTAATACAGTGATACCAAATATGTGTATGTTTGATATTTTTTTATTGTTTTATTTTGAATAGGGCAAAAAGGGGGTGATTTGAACATTTATATTTTTTTATTTTTTTATCTTTAAAAAAGTTTTTTTTTTCATCTGGCATGCTTCAATAGTCTCCATGGGAGACTAGAAGCTGCTATAACCCCATTGGCTCAGCTACATATAGGTAATAATCAGATCGCCTATGTGTAGCTGAATTATTCACTTGCTATGAGCTCACATCAAGCCGGCAGTGACAACCATAGAGGTCTCCAGGAGACCTCTTGTAGTCATGGTTGTCATGCCAACCCACCGTTGACCTGCAATCACGTGATGGGGGTCACAGGTGGGTGGATTTCTGGCGCAATTTCCAAAAGCACTTGTTAAATGCCGCTGTCAGCATTTGACAGCGGCATTTAACGAGTTAATAGCCGCAGGTGGATCGCGATTCCACCTGCGGCTGTCCCCGGCACATGTCTGTTGTTCAAAACAATTGACAAGTCCCGGGAAAGATGTGGGCTCACCGTCAGAGCCCTCATCAAAGGGAGGGAGTCCAACATCGGCGTACTATTATGCCTGATGTTGGAAAAGGGGTTAATAAGGAATCCTAATGTTCTGCAATAGCCCTGTTGACAGGAATGCTTCCTCTATCATCTTGAAACCCTTCCCAATCTGTGCTATAATAGTACATAGTGTAAAGCAAGACATAATTGTTTAAAATTTTAGTATAATAAAGTATGTGCATATCAGGGGATTGGCCGAGTAGCAAAATTATCTGAAGGCATTTTCTTGAACTTTAAAGTTGACTAGCTGAAGAGCCCGGTGCTGCCCGGGCATAGTATATAACTATGGTTAGTTATAACAAATTATAATGATTACCGTATATACTCGAGTATAAGCCGATCAGAGTATAAGCCGACCCCCTAATTTTGCCACAAAAACTGGGAAAACTTATCGACTCGAGTATAAGCCTAGGGTGGAAAATGAGGCGGCTACTGGTAAATTTCAAAAATAACAATAGATACCAATAAAAGTAAAATTAAAGTAGGTTAAATGCTTTTGAATAGCCATATTGAATCAGGAGCCCCATATGCTGCTCTATAGATTATGCCCCATATGCTGCCCCATAGATTATACCCCATATGCTGCCCCATGTATTATGCCTCACAAGATGCTCCATAGATTATGCCCCATATGCTGCCCATGTATTATGCCACACAAGATGCTCCATAGATTATGCCCCATATGCTGCCCATGTATTATGCCCCATATACTGCCCTATGTATTATGCCCCACAAGATTCTCCATAGATTATGCCCCATATGCTGCCCAAGTATTGTGCCGCATATGCTGCCTCATGTATTATGCCCCACAAGATGTTCCATAGATTGTGCCCCATATGCTGCACCATGTATTATGCCCCACAAGATGCTCCATAGATTGTGCCCCATATGCTGCCCCATGTATTATGCCCCACAAGATGCTCCATAGATTGTGCCCCATATGCTGCCCCATGTATTATGCCCCACAAGATGCTCATAGATTGTGCCCCATATGCTGCCCCATGCATTCTGCCCCACAAGTTGCTCCATAGATTATGCCCCCATATGATAGTATAGATCCCTAATGCTGCCGCTGCAAATGAAAAAAAAAGAAAAGGACGAACTCACCTCTCGTCGCTGTGGGTCAGGTGCCGGTGTCCTGAGCAGGCGGGGACACCCGCACGCTACTGTGGACAGGTGCCGGTTTCACCACTGGCTCAGGCCCCAGCAATATTCATCTCTACCCGGTCTACCGTTGCACGCCGCTGTCTTCCGGGTCCTCCGGCAGGGAATGCTCAGGCAGAGGGTGCAGCGTGCACTAACCATGTCATCACGTCCTCTGACCTGAACATTCACAGCTAGAGGACGCGAGGACGCAGCGGTGGACCGGGGACAGGTGAATATGGCCTATACTTACCCCTTCCTGGCACGGTCTCTGCAGCCCCTGCTCTTCTCCCACGGTCTCCGCCAGCTATGCCTAACGTCAGCGGTCACGTGGTACCACTCATTAAAGTCATGAATATGCGCATTATTCATGACTTTAATGAGCGGTACCACAGAACCGCTAAACACAGGCGCCGGAGACCGTGTGAGAATAGCAGAGGCTGCAGAGACCGCACCAGGAGGGGGTGAGTGTATAGGACAGCTGCGCTCCTCCTCCCCGCCGACCCCCTGGTATATGACTCGAGTAATGGCCGAGAGGGGGACTTTCAGCCTTAAAAAATGGGCTGAAAATCTCGGCTTATACTCAAGTATATACGGTATATCTATATATATAATGCTGACTGTAGAGCCCCGCCCACTCCGCATAGCCACATTCACTATAATATCCCACACAATCCTGTCAGCCAGAGCTACTGGACTACTACCCCTAATATCCCACATCGTCCCGTCAGCCAGAGCCACCGGACTACTAATATCCCACATCATCCCGTCAGCCAGTGCCACCGGACAACTACCACTAATATCCCACATCATCCCGTCACAGCCGCCAGACTACTCCCCCTAATCAGGTAAAAAAAAGGGGAAGAAGCCAGGGCCGCACATGGTCAGCATATAATACATAAAGTGCATATGCACATATTAGATTCTAACTGTGTTAAAAATGAGACATTTTGCAAATAATTGATCAATTCTTTGAGCCACCCCGCCACGACAAGGCATTCTCATATGGGGCAGTCCTACTCTACGTTTTTTATATTCGCTGTGCCATTACGGCCTCCTGAATGTATAAAAGCAAGACTGCAAAAAATCAAAACAAAAGTACCTGAAGCATTGCTGTATCACTCCCATGGTGCCAGTAAGGCAAGCGCAGGTGAAAGCCGTCCAGGTCCGGAGATGGACATTTAACCCCTCTCTGACATTAGACGTACTATCCCGCCCATAAAACCCGTGACAATCTGACCACGGACGGGATAGTACGTCATAGCGATCAGCTGCGCTCCTGGGGGGAGCGCAGCTGATCGCCGCCGGGTGTCAGCTGATTATCACAGCTGACACCCGGGACTGTGTGCCAGGAGCAGTCACGTACCGCTCCCGGCACATCAAACATGATCGCGGTGCACTGGGGGCACAGGGGGACATCGCGCAGGGAGAGGGCTCCCTGCGCGCCCCCCTGAGACCCTCAGAGCAGCGCGATGTGATCGCCGAGAGCAGGCACTGAGAAGCCTGCAGCGCTGCCTGTGAGATCGCTGGTCTCACAGAGTGCTGTGCACACTGTGAGACCAGCGATCTGACATTTTACAGTGATGTCCCACCCTGGGACAATGTAAAAAAGTAAGAAAAATAAAAATAAACGTGTAAAAAAAAAAATTCCAAAATAAATAAAAAAAAAAAAAATATTCCCCAATAAATTCATTTCTTCCTGTAAATAAAAAAAATAAAACAATAAAAGTACACATATTTGGTATCGCCGCATCCGTAACGACCCCCCCTATAAAACTGTCCCACTAGTTAACCCCTTTAGTGAACCCATTAAAAAAAATAAATAAAAACAAAGCAAAAAATCAGTGCTTTATCATCAGACCGCTGAACATAAAGTGGAATAACACGCGATCAAAAAGACCGATATAAATAAACATGGTACCGCTGAAAACGTCATCTTGTTCCGCAAAAAACGAGCCATAACACAGCATCATGAGCGAAAAAATAAAAAAGTTATAGCTCGCAGAATAAAGCGATGCAAAAATAATTATTTTTTATATAAAATTGTTTTTATTCTATAAAAGCGCCAAAACATAAAAAAATGATATAAATGAGGTATCGCCGTAATCGTACTGACCCGAAGAATAAAACTGCTTTATCAATTTTACCACACGCGGAACGGTATAAACGCCTCCCCCAAAAGAAATTCATGAATTGCTGATTTTTGTTCATTCTAACCTCCCAAAAATCGAAATAAAAAGCGATCAAAAAATGTCACATGCTCAAAAATGGCACTAATAAAAACGTCAACTCGTACCGCAAAAAATAAGACCTCACATGACTCTGTGGGCCAAAATATGCAAAAATTATAGCTCTCAAAATGTGGTGATGCAAAAACTATTTTTTGCAATAAAAAGCGTCTTTTAGCGTGACAGCTGCCAATCATAAAAACCCACTATAAATAGTAAATCAAACCCCCCTTTATCACCCCCTTAGTTAGGGAAAAATAATAAAATTACAAAAATGTATTTATTTCCATTTTCCCATTAGGGTTATGGTTAAGATTAGGGTTGCGGCTAAAGTTAGGGTTAGGGTTGGCGCTAAAGTTAGTATTAGGGTTATGGTTGGGATTAGGGATAGGGGTGTGTTAGGGTTAGGTTTGTGGTTAGGGTTGGGACTAGGGTTAGGGGTGTGTTGGGGTTAGGGTTGGAGTTAGAATTGGGGGGTTTCCGCTGTTTAGGCACATCAGGGGCTCTCCAAATGTGACATGACGTCTGATCTCAATTCCAGCCAATTCTGCGTTGAAAAAGTCAAACAGTGCTCCTTCCCTTCTGATCTCTGCCATGCGCCCAAACAGTAGTTTACTCCCACATGGGGTATCAGCGTACTCTGGACCCTAAGAGTTATTGTGCAATTTGTCCTATTTCTTCTGTTACCCTTGGGAAAATAAAAAACTGGGGGCAAAAATATCATTTTTTTAAAAAAATGATTTTTTTTGTTTTTACTGCTGTACGTTATAAACTTCTCTGAAGCACTTGGGTCTTCATAGCGCTCACCACACATCTAGATAAGTTCCTTGTGGGGTCTATTTTCCAAAATGGGGTCACTTGTGGGGGGTTTCCACTGTTTAGGCGCATCAGGGGCTCTCCAAATGCGACATGACGCCCCCAGACCATTCCATCAAAGTCTACAATCCAAAACGTCACTACTTCCCTTTCGAGCCCCATTGTGTACCCATACAGTAGTTTTCTCCCACATATTGGGTATCAGCGTACTCAGGACAAATTGGACAACAACTTTTGGGGTCCAATTTCTCCTGTTACCCTTGGAAAAATAAAATATTGGGGGCGAAAAAAATAATTTTTGTAAAAAAAAAAATTTTTTGTTTTTACGGCTGTACGTTATAAACTTCTGTGAAGCACTTGGGGCTTCATAGCGCTCACCACACATCTAGATACGTTCCTTGTGGGGTCTATTTTCCAAAATGTGGTCACTTGTGGGGGTTTCCACTGTTTAGGCGCATCAGGGGCTCTCCAAATGCGACATGACGCCCCCAGGCCATTCCATCAAAGTCTACAATCCAAAACGTCACTACTTCCCTTCCGAGCCCCAACGTGTACCCATACGGTAGTTTTCTCCCACATATTGGGTATCAGCGTACTCAGGACAAATTGGACAACAACTTTTGGGGTCCAATTTCTCCTGTTACCCTTGTGAAAATAAAATATTGGGGACGAAAAAATCATTTTTGTAAAAAAAAAATATATATTTTACGGCTGTACGTTATAAACTTCTGTGAAGCACTTGGGGGTTCAAAGTGCTCACCACACATCTAGATAAGTTCCTTGAGGGGTCTAGTTTCCAAAATGGTGTCATTTGTGGGGGGTTCCACTGTTTAGGCAGATCAGGAGCTCTCCAAACACGACATGGCATCCAGCCAATTCTGCGTTGAAAAAGTCAAACGGCACTCCTTCCCTTCCAAACTCTGCCATGCACCCAAACAGTGGTTTACCACCACATATGGGGTATCAGCGTACTCAGGACAAATTGCACAATAACTTTTGGAGTCTTGTTACCCTTGGGAAAATAAAAATTGGGGTGAAAAGATCATTTTTGTGGAAAAAAATATGATTTTTTAATTTTACGGCTCTATGTTATAAACTTGTGTGAAGCACTTGGGGTTCAAATTGCTCACCAAAGATCTAGATAAGTTCCTTAGGGGGTCTAGTTTCCCAAAAGGGGTCACTTGTGGGGGGTTTCCACTGTTTAGGCACATCAGGGGCTCTCCAAATGCAACATGGCGTCCAATCTCAATTCCAGCCAATTTTGGTTGGAAAAAGTCAAATGGTGCTCCTTCCATTCCGAGCTCTGCCGTGCGCCCAAACAGTGGTTCCCCCCCACATATTGGGTATCAGCGTACTCAGGACAAATTGGACAACAACTTTTGTGGTCCAATTTCTCCTGTTACCCTTGGGAAAATAAAAAATTAGTGACTAAAAATAATTTTTGTGGGAAAAAAAATAGGATTTTTTATTTTCATGCCCAGGTATTATAAACTTGTGTGGAGCACTTGGGGGTTCAAAGTGTTCACCAAAGCTATAAATAAGTTCCTTAGGGGGTCTAGTTTCCAAAATGTGGTCACTTGTGGGGGGTTTCTACTGTTTAGGCTCATCTGGGGCACTGCAAACGGAACATGACCCCCATCAACGTTTGCATTCCAAAACGTTACTACTTCCTTTCCAAGCCCTGCCATGCGCCCAGTTTCCCCCCCCACATATTGGGTATCAGCGTACTCAGGACAAATTGGCCAACAACTTTTGGGGTCCAATTTCCTTGGGAAAAATCAAAAATTTGGGACTAAAAAATCATTTTTGTGGAAAATTGTTTCTTTTTTTTTCACACCCAGGCATTATAAACTTTTGTGAAACACTTGGGGATTCAAAGTGCTCACAACAGATCTAGATAAGTTCCTTAGGGGGTCTAGTTTCCAAAATGGTGTCACTTGTGGGGGGGTTTCCACTGTTTAGGCGCATCAGGGGCTCTCCAAATGCGACATGGCGTCCGATCTCAATTTCAGCCAATTTTAGTTTGAAAAAGTCAAACGGCGCTACTTCCCTTATGAGCTCTGCTGTGCACACAGACAGTGGTTTTCCCCCACTTATGGGGTATTGGCGTACTCAGGAGAAATTGCACAACAACTTTATCTGTCCATTTTCTTCTTTTACCCTTGTGAAAATAAAAAAAAGTTTGTAAAAGATCATTTTTGTGGCTAAAAAGTTAAATATTCATTTTTTCCTTCCACGTTGCTTCAGCTCCTGTGAAGCACCTGAAGGGTTAATAAACTTTTTGAATGTGGTTTTGAGTACCTTGAGGGGTGCAGTTTTTAGAATAGTGTCACTTTTGGGTATTTTCTGCTATATAGACCCCTCAAAGTGACTTCAAATATGAGGTGGTCCCTAAAAAAATTGGCTTTGTAAATTTTGTTGTAAAAATGAGAAATCGCTGGTCAAATTTTAACCCTTATAATTTCCTATGAAAAAAAAATTTTGATTCCAAAATTGTGCTGATGTAAAGTAGACATTGGGAAATGTTATTTATTAACTATTTTGTGTGACATATTTCTCTTATAGAATAGAAAATGGATCCACCAATCACAGTATAATGTATAAACAGCAAGGCAGATATGTAAAATAATGCAATTAAAAATTAACTTTTAATATTAAAGGTTTAAAAAGAACCTCTTGGTTCAAATAACAGATAATTCAAATACAGTCACCGCTCTCTCAAGGGAGATCACGATTGGTGAAAACCAGAAATAACCCTCTATTTGTTGGATAATTATGTCACAGATGTAAAAATCTTGTCTAATCAGATAATTATAGGGTGTCCATGTATAGACACATGTGACCCCTAGATAATAGACCATATGTCAATCGCTCAAGAGGTATTATAACAAGTGTCAATCTATCAAAAGGTATTATCAGTACCAATTGAAATAGCTATAACAAAAGGATCAGTATCCTATGATTATATATATAGGAATATTTGGAACAATCTCACCAAAATGTTCTCTGATCCTATACATCAACCGATGTCCACATGCATTTCCATCCAGTGGGGGAGGCCTTCAACAATCCATACATTACCCCTAAGGAAACTGCTGACATCTATGATGTAAAATAAATAATGCGCTCCCAACGCGTTTCTCCGGCTAGATCATCAGGGAGACCATGCCAATCAGAATAGCTACAAAAAGTGACATCCGTCATGCTCATCCATATCATCGGGCGGGTGCACATGTAATACCCACGTGGGGGTTTAAATAGGACGCCTGGCGCGTTATTTGATGATGTCATTTCCGGTATGTGCATATATCATACCGGAATATTTACTCATTATTCCCATATAAATACTTGAATACCCGGTATTCTTGCCTTCAAAAAATATACTTCAAGTTCGATCAGCATATGTATTAGGCGTCGCTTCTCTTGCGATCATCCACCGACGTCATTTCCGGTGCGGCGTTACTAGAACGCCACATCCGGTAGCTTCATTTCGTGTTCGGTGGCATCACATAACATGCGACATACCCTGTCATATCCGGTGCGGCTGTCAGCCAGCGTCACATCCGGTGTGACGTTTAGGTGTATCGTTACTATGGTAACACGTAACATCAGCGTCCTTTTAAAATCCAAATGGATCTCCTCAGGAAAACACTAATAATGTAATAGTATTCATGCCAGCTTTTATATATCTATATTTAAAGTATGGTAATATGTCTTTCAAACTGATACAAAATATATAGATTAAAGAGCATTTCTTTCAGGTGCTCGATATATAATTAATGGTGGCAAAAATGTATTGAAAAAATCCCCGTTTTTTTAAAATCCCAAAAATATAGAGATATTTGTATTTCAAACGGGGTAAGCCTTTCACATTTAAACGCATGATTTAAGGCGTTTTTCTTTTATTATCATGATAAGATGCGTAATCTCAGTATGAAGTACATTAATTCAAATAAGATTACAATAAGGATGTTTAAGAAAGGCATATGAATACTATATAGTGGAGAGATAGATGACTATATTCAATAAATTAATTCAATTATTTCTTACTTCAGGGATATGAATCATATATTAATTTCAAACAGTCATTCCACATTAACGATAGCTCTGGTGATAAATTAGCCAAGGAAAAATGTGTACCATAAATCATTAAATATGGGCCAAAACAATTGTTAAATAGAGACATTAATTCTTACTGCTTTAGATGAGGGCAGAGGAGACCCAGTGTGAGGGGATAAACAAGACTATAATGCCCTAAAAAAGACTAGTGTGCCCTACCTAACCGTGGAGGTTGGCACCCTAAAAAGGTTGCTCACTTATAATTGTTTTTTGTAGGATTCTTCCCCTTAATTTAAACCTTCCCTCTTTAAAATCTCTTCTTGTGTTTTACGTTCCTATCTTTGTAAACTCTTTTTCCCCACTTATTCTAGGCTAACTAGGGCCATCCAGGATAAAAACAGGGCTAGCCGCCGTTGAGTGGGGGCGCCAATGTCGTTCTTTTTAGGGTGCCAACCTCCACGGTTAGGTAGGGCATACTAGTCTTTTTTAGGGCATTATAGTCTTGTTTATCCCCCTCACACTGGGTCTCCTCTGCCCTCATCTAAAGCAGTAAGAATTAATGTCTCTATTTAACAATTGTTTTGGCCCATATTTAATGATCTATGGTACACATTTTTCCTTGGCTAATTTATCACCAGAGCTATCGTTAGTGTGGAATGACTGTTTGAAATTAATATATGATTCATATCCCTGTAGTAAGAAATAATTGAATTAATTTATTGAATATAGTCATCTATCTCTCCACTATATAGTATTCATATGCCTTTCTTAAACATCCTTATTGTAATCTTATTTGAATTAATGTACTTCATACTGAGATTACGCATCTTATCATGATAATAAAAGAAAAACGCCTTAAATCATGCGTTTAAATGTGAAAGGCTTACCCCCGTTTGAAATACAAATATCTCTATATTTTTGGGATTTTAAAAAAACGGGGATTTTTTCAATACATTTTTGCCACCATTAATTATATATCGAGCGCCTGAAAGAAATGCTATTTAATCTATATATTTTGTATCAGTTTGAAAGACATATTACCATTAGTGTTGAGCATTCCGATACCGCAAGTATCGGGTATCGGCCGATATTCGCTGTATCGGAATTCCGATACTTAGTTCCGATATTTTTTCAATATCGTATACCGGAATCGGAAGTTCCCATAATTCTTTGAGAGGCAATGTGATTTTAGTCAGCCAATGAGGAATCTTATGAAGTGTGGGCACATCCTGTAATGCTGCGGTCATCTTAACTAATGGCATGGCTGTGATTGGCTGCTGAAATGATGTCAGAATGCACTATAAAAGGCGCCGCCGCCATTTTAGCGTCACTGTGCTGTGAACTCAGTTAGGGACAGAACGCTGCTCTGCTGACTCTGAGGGACAGTTAGAGATTGTGATTTAGTGTACTGTGCTTTAGGCAGGCTAGTTTACCAACCGCTGTGTAAAGCTTCCTTTTGCCTTGCAGTGTTGTTTTAACAGCTCTGTGCAAGGTGTGTGTGTGAGAGTGCAGGTGACGCTGCAGTGTGCTCTGCATCCAACGCTGTCTGTAGCATCTGCACGTGTCACTCACAGACTTTTTTTTTCTTTAGTGTAATTCTAGCTGCTCCATTCAATAGAAATTATAGTGTGACGCGCTTCCATCCGTATACAATACATTGGTTGCAAACACTATAGAAGTACAGAAAGGAGCTTTTCACAGATAGTGAATAGTTGTGTTTCAGTGTTCACTGCAGTCTGTGAGGTTTTGATTTTTTGAGTGCAGATCACGCTTCAGTTAGTTCTTCAACCACTGCTGGTTGTAGTCTGCTGAGCGTGTGTCACTGCCTCATCCTTCACATTTTTCTCTAATTGGTGCTGCTCCATTATATTTGAAAAAAATCTAATCTATTAGTGTGACGCGCTTCCATCCGTATACAATACATTGGTTGCAAACACTATAGAAGTACAGAAAGGAGCCTTTCACAGATAGTGAACAGTTGTGTTTCAGTGTTCACTGCAGTCTGTGAGGTTTTGATTTTTTGAGTGCAGATCACGCTCCAGTTAGTTCTTCAACCACTGCTGGTTGTAGTCTGCTGAGCGTGTGTCACTGCCTCATCCTTCACATTTTTCTCTAATTGGTGCTGCTCCATTATATTTGAAAAAAATCTAATCTATTAGTGTGACGCGCTTCGATCCGTATACAATATATTGGTTGCAAACACTATAGAAGTACAGAAAGGAGCCTTTCACAGATAGTGAACAGTTGTGTTTCAGTGTTCACTGCAGTCTGTGAGGTTTTGATTTTTTGCGTGCAGATCACGCTCCAGTTAGTTCTTCAACCACTGCTGGTTGTAGTCTGCTGAGCGTGTGTCACTGCCTCATCCTTCACATTTTTCTCTAATTGGTGCTGCTCCATTATATTTGAAAAAAATCTAATCTATTAGTGTGACGCGCTTCCATCCGTATACAATACATTGGTTGCAAACACTATAGAAGTACAGAAAGGAGCCTTTCACAGATAGTGAACAGTTGTGTTTCAGTGTTCACTGCAGTCTGTGAGGTTTTGATTTTTTGCGTGCAGATCACGCTCCAGTTAGTTCTTCAACCACTGCTGGTTGTAGTCTGCTGAGCGTGTGTCACTGCCTCATCCTTCACATTTTTCTCTAATTGGTGCTGCTCCATTATATTTGAAAAAAATCAAATCCATTAGTGTGACGCGCTTCCATCCGTATACAATACAATGGTTGCAAACACTATAGAAGTACACAAAGGGGCCTTTCACAGCTACTGAACAGTTGTCTGCAGTGTTCACTGTAGTCTGTGAGCTTTTCATTTTTTGAGTGCAGATTACGCTCCAGTTAGTTCTTCAACCACTGCTGGTTGTAGTCTGCTGAGCGTGTGTCACTGCCTCATCCTTCACATTTTTCTCTAATTGGTGCTGCTCCATTATATTTGAAAAAAATCTAATCCATTAGTGTGACGCGCTTCCATCCGTATACAATACATTGGTTGCAAACACTATAGAAGTACACAAAGGGGCCATTCACAGCTACTGAACAGTTGTCTGCAGTGTTCACTGCAGTCTCTGAGGAATAACCACACTTAGGCCTTATAACTTTTCTGACTTTCTTTATCAATCTACCAAGATGAAGAAGGCAGGGAGTAAGGCACGTGGTCGTGGCCGTGGAGTTTCAGCAGGGAGAGGACGTGGGGATTCTGTGGCTGCTGCCGCACCCAGTGACACAGCATCCACCAGTTTTCCCCGTGAGCGTTCCTTTATGCGCACTTTTGTAGGAGCTCAGCGTACCCCCCTGCTGCGGGAAGAACAAATTGAAGCTATTGTTGGTTGGATGGCAGCCAATGCATCGACTTCAATTGATTCCACCTCCTCTCAGGACCACAGCACTGTTGAACAACCATCTGTCTCTTCACCGCCTGCCAAATTGCCCAGGCAGTCAGAGAGTTATGAACTGGAGCCAGCTGAGTCTCTGCTTCTTTTCTCAGAATCTGTTGGCTTGCAAACAGGGGTCCAGCCAAGCAGCATTCTGGAATGTGAAGAAGAGGCAGTATGCAGTGATGCGCAACAGCTGTGTCTCTCTGAATGTGAAGAGGCGGGTGAGCCAGTGCCGATGGTCAGCACACCGCAGAACGCATCTGATGATGATGAGACTCAGTTGCCAGTTTCTGTTGAGCATCGTGCTGGCCAGACCACCCAACAGCAGCAGGTGTTGGAAGAGGGTAGTGGAGATGATGATGTCCAAGACCCAACATGGCGTGAGGAACAGGAAGGTGGTGGTAGCAGCTCTGAGGAAGAGATTGCCCCAACGGTCCAAACAATAGGGAGAGGTAGGCTGCAGACTCGGTTGCCTGTAGCCTCCAGTTTGGCACCCGTTCGTAGCAGTTCTCTTCCAACAGCCAAAACGGGCGCTCCCAGGACTTGCACTGCGTAGTCCTTTTTTGACACACTTGCAGATGATATTTGCTATGTCAAATGCAAGCTGTGTAATCAAAAAGTAAAAAGAGGTAAAAGTGTCAGTAACCTTAATACCACAAATATGTGGAAACATGTGCGGTCAAAGCACGTGGTTGAGTTACAAAGACACACTGGAGATGTAGGCCAACCTACAGCAGCACCTACATCTTCAGCTCGTGTTGGAGCCTCTTCCTCCAGCTCACACACAGCTGGTTCGGCTTCCTCACAGGATCGCCATGGAAGAACCTCTGTCACTGTTGTCCAGAGACCCAGTGTTATTCCACCCACAGCTGCAAGTTCCCTGTCATCCTCACACTCCCAGGCCACAAAACAGCCATCGGTAGCACAGGCATGGGATAAAAGACGGCCATACTCGGCAAACCATCCACGAGCACAGGCTCTGAATGCTGGCATTGCAAAACTCCTGTCCCTTGAAATGCTGTCATTCAGGCTGGTGGAGACTGACAGTTTCCGTAACTTAATGGCATTGGCAGTCACACAATACAATGTGCCCAGCCAATTTTATTTCAGCAGGCAAGCCGTCCCTGCTCTGCAAAAGCATGTTGAGGGAAAAATTAAACATGCGCTACTAAGCGCCGTCAGTAGCAAGGTCCACCTGACCACCGATGCGTGGACCAGTACCCATGGCCAGGGACGATACCTTTCCCTCACTGCCCATTGGGTCAATGTTGTGGAGCCGGGTACAGATCTTGCGAGTGGCGCTGTACGTGTTCTGCCAACTCCAAGGATTGCAGGAATCAAGTCTGTCCACATTGACTCCTCCTCCTACTCCAGTTCCTCAGAATCATCGCTGCAGGAGCCGTCACGGTCTACCTCCACATGGACCAGTGAACGCTTACCTGATGCGACCGATATGAGCACAGCCGTGGCCAAACGTCAACAGGCCGTCCTGAAATTAATTTCCATGGGGAATCGAAGCCACACAGCGCAGGAGCTCTGGAATGCCATCAAGCA
The DNA here is from genome assembly GCA_033576555.1 of Oophaga sylvatica. Classification (NCBI taxonomy): domain Eukaryota; kingdom Metazoa; phylum Chordata; class Amphibia; order Anura; family Dendrobatidae; genus Oophaga; species Oophaga sylvatica. Next base: position 750,809,556 of record JARQOD010000001.1, on the reverse strand, counting down.
GGAGAGCGACGTGTGGTTTTTGCCAGCGAATCTCCAGTCAGGCTTGGTAGTGTGTGACAATGGCCGAAATCTGGTGGCAGCTCTGGGCCTTGGCAACCTCACTCACATACCATGTCTGGCACATGTGCTCAACTTGGTCGTGCAGAGTTTTTTGAGGGACTATCCGGATCTTGATGCACTGCTGCACAAGGTCCGCCTAGAGTGCGCTCACTTGCGACGTTCCAGCATGGCCAGATCGCGCATTGCAGATCTGCAACGCAGATTTCGCCTTCCTGAACATCGCATCATATGTGACGTACCCACCAGGTGGAATTCCACGTTACATATGTTGGAGCGGTTGTGTGAGCAGCAGCCAGCAGTAATGGAGTATCAGCTGCATCAGGCGCAATCAACTCGCAATTTGCGCCGTTCACACTTCACCACTACTGAGTGGGCCTCTATGAAGGACATCTGCCACGTTTTGCGTGCGTTTGATGAGTCAACGCGGATGGCGAGTGCAGATGATGCACTAGTCAGCCTGACTGTCCCCCTTATCTGCCTGCTTCAAAAAACACTTCAAGCAATAAGGGATGAGGTTTTGGAAGAGGTGGAGGATGAGGAGTCACAAATTCCATCACCTTCTGGACAGTCAGCGCAACGTGGTTCCTCACAAAGGGCTGGGCAGGGTTCACTTTGTGAGGAGGATGAGGAGGAGTCAATGGAGGAGGAAGACATCGCTCCAGAGGGAGGTACACAACGCTCTAGTCAGTATGTAGAGCGAGGGTGGGGTGATGCAGAGCAGGCAGAGATGACGCCTCTTGCAGGGGACAGCGTTTCTTGGCCAGTTGGGAGTCTGCAGCACATGGTTGATTTCATGCTGCAGTGCCTGAGAAACGACCGCCGCATCGCCCACATTCTCACCACGTCTGATTATTGGGTGTACACCCTCCTAGACCCTCACTACCAGGACAACTTACAAAGCCTCATCACACCGTTGAACCGGGAGCGTAAAATGCGGGAGTACCAAGACACACTGGTGCAATCCATAATGTTCTCCATTCCAGCCGAGAGCACTGCTGCTGCTACTGCTTTACAAAGCAGCTCTGTGCGTCGAGGCAGTGGAGACAGCTCTGCAACAAGAGGGAGCACAAGCAGCGCCTCTGCACAGGGCAAGACCAGTATGTTCCAAATGTGGCGAAGTTTTGTGGCAGCGCCACCAATGTCTACACCATCCGAGACGGCTCCAGTCAGCAGGAGGCAACGTTTCCGTAAGATGGTGACAGACTATATGTCTTTCCCTCTCAGTGTACTCCCAGATGGCTCTTCCCCATTCAAGTTTTGGGTCTCTAAGCTGGATACATGGCCAGAGCTTAGCCAGTATGCATTGGAGGTGCTGGCTTGCCCTGCTGCCAGTGTATTATCGGAGCGCGTCTTTAGTGCTGCAGGTGGTGTACTAACAGACCGTCGCATGCGACTATCCTCCGATAATGTAGACCGGCTTACTTTTCTGAAAATGAACAAGGCATGGATCTCGCCAGAATTTGTCTGTCCGTTTTCAGATTAAATAACTGGTTCGCAACGTTATCCATGTCTCCTGTTATGTTCATCTTTCTACCACCTGAACTCTACTCCCTGGGCTACAACACTGCCAGTTGCTGCTCAGAAGTGTCGTGTCCACAGACCAATACACAAGCTATAGTGTTAGTGGGGTTCAGTAACGCCAGCTGTTCCCCTGCTGTGTGTCCGGCAAGAAGTCTCCTGTTCCCTACACATGCACACAAAAACCCATGTCGAACATGCTCTAAATAGGGAAGAGCCGTCACCCTGATTGTTATGCTTAAAACAGGAAATTGTGAAGTTTTCCAGGCCTAGAATGATACATTTTTATTACAAATATGGACAAATAATAATTTGTCATCACAGCGCATATCTGCACATGTCTATTACAAATGGTAACAAAAACTAAAACATAGTCTTCACTTTTTGAAATTAATGAATAAAAGTACATTTCATACTTATCATTTAATGCTTTTTAAGGAACTTTATCTGTACCTGTAAGATAATGCAGTCAATGATTGTACGAATCATAAAATCCTCATCATCATCATCACGAGTTTTATTTATGACAGACATTATAAAATACACATACTGATGCCAACTGTAACTTCACACACCATATATGAAATGGCCAGCATCTAAACCTGGTAATAATGTGCAATAATAAATTATTACATCTAGAAAGTGCTTCATGCATACTGACAATAGGTAGTTATACCTGCAAGTGCTGTTGAAACAACCACAACAGATATAAATTAATAATGGTATATAGGTATCACAGTGCATAGTTACTCATGGACAATGTCAATGTAATGAGCCACGACTAGTGTGTCCGTTCACACCACACTAGTCGTGGCTCATGTATATATTTTTTTGCTATAATAAAATGGAACCAATTTCACTTCAAGATCAATATTGAGTGCGGCTGTTTTTCTCTACTTCACTGTCTGATACAGACATAGAATATACCTTTGCTATCCGTAGCCTTTGTTTCACCTACACTTGCAGGCACACACTTAAATTGTGACAATGCATTATGTTTTTTTAAATGGTTATTTTTTATCGTACATTATTGTGTCATCACATAGATGAGTCCATGCTGGACATGTCATACATGGTGTACAAAGTAACTATTTTATTAGCTTAAATAATTGAAATGTCTGTGACTGTCACATCTAAATTACAATGATGATGATGATGAGTGACTATTACAAAATCCATTGTCTTCACTATGTTATGGTTTAACATAGCGTTCCTTAAGCATTATTCATAAATACAAAAATGGACTTTTATTCTTAAATTTACAACACTATATTTTGTAACCAATTTTTTGGATGGTGTGTTGTTCCATTTCTTGTTGGCATGTGCATATATGCATTTATATTTGCAGTGTCTTTATTTTTATTCTTGAAGTTAGGAAACATGTGTATCTTTGTACCGTGTTAGCCAGTAGATAGATAAATATTTAGACTTGAGAGTCCGCAGTGGTTGATACCTTTGAATGGATAACTGAAAAGATGGTAACAAATTGCAAGCTTTCGAGGCTACTCACGTCTCTTCATCAGGCAAAGACTAAAACAAAAAATGAAGCATCACATATTTCTATACACAACAGGACACAGGAATAGTGCAATAGGTAAGACAAGTAAGTGACGTGTAGCAGAACTGTCATTATCACAGAGGGATGAACATAAATATTGGAACAGTTCCTAGATAAGGATAGAAAGTTTTATTGCCCTCTGATTGGGGTCTGGTTTTGTGTTTTCATGCCCCTGGAAGGGCAGAGACGCAGATTCCTTAATTGATATAGAATGACATAAATCCGTGTGATCTATTAATTCCATCACTAACAGTGTCAAAGGTCATGATGAGCTTATATTCTGAAACCTTTGTATCTTTCTCATATTTGAAGTTATATTTTAATACCACTAATTCCATATCCATCATGCTATGACCGGGCATACAAAAGTGTTTTGCCACAGGTAAATCCATTATTTTTTCTCTTATTGTGTGGCGCTGATAATTCATCCTTGTTCTCATTTTTTGGCCGGTCTCCCCTCACTTGTCCCTCCCTCACTTGTCTTACCTATTCCTGTGTCCTGTTGTGTGTAGAAATATGTGATTCTTCATTTTTTGTTTTAGTCTTAGCCTGATGAAGAGACCTGAGTAGTCTGGAAAGCTTGGAATTTGTTACCATATTTTCAGTTAGCCATTAAACGGTATCAACCACAGCGGACTCTCAAGTATAAATATTTTTCTATTCTTGGAATTGAAATTCATCATTTTATTGTCCTAGTAAAACTTCATTTATTCTTGTTTGAAGTACATACATTTGCAATGGCCACGTAACAAGGCAATAACTCAATATTTTATGCCTACACCCTCCTTGACCCTGGGTTTCAACACCGCCAGTTGCTGCTCAGAAGTGTTAGATGCACAGATGAAAACAATCGCTGATGTGTTTGTGGGGTTCAGTAACGCCTGCTGTTCCCCTGCTGTGTGTCTGGCAAAAATTACTGCTGCTAACTACAACTTCAACTTCAAACATCTCATACTAGGCCTCTGCCTACACCCTCCTTGACCCTGGGCTTCAACACTGCCAGTTGCTGCTCAGAAGTGTTAGATGCACAGATGAAAACAATCGCTGATGTGTTTGTGGGGTTCAGTAACGCCTGCTGTTCCCCTGCTGTGTGTCTGGCAAAAATTACTGCTGCTAACTACAACTTCAACTTCAAACATCTCATACTAGGCCTCTGCCTACACCCTCCTTGACCCTGGGCTTCAACACCGCCAGTTGCTGCTCAGAAGTGTTAGATGCACAGATGAAAACAATTGCTGATGTGTTTGTGGGGTTCAGTAACGCCTGCTGTTCCCCTGCTGTGTGTCAGGCAAAAATTACTGCTAGCTACCTAATCATGGTGAAAAAAACATGACATGTGAAAGTGTCTAGTGCTGCACATAGATATGAGGCTACACCCTGATTTCTAAGCTGTAAACATTTGAAACATCAACTTTAAAACCATAAAATGATTAGTCTTTGTCACAAATCTGTAACAAAATAATTGTGACATATTATTACAGATATGCACATGTCGAAAACAAATGCAAACACAAAAGCCTACTTATGCTATAGGATACTGATGGTCAACCTTGTCACTCCATAGCTTAGACAAATCCAACTCACATCATGACTCAAATGCTGCAATGTTGTAAGTGCATAATGTGGGTTGAACTTTGACAACTGCTGCAGTGCGAAGGTTATACTTCAGTGTTCTTGCCTTTTAAATAAAAGCATACAAGTAAATATAATAATCCAATGTTGATTAAGGGACGTGATGTACACCTGTAATATTGTGCAAACAATGCATGTAGGAATTAGTCATCTTCAACATTACTTATATTTGTGTCATTTTAAAAAATACATATTTAATTAGAAAGTTAACAGCCCATATCATAAAGGTCCTTCATGTAAACATGATAATCGCTAACAAAAATCATGCATTACCTTGGTAAAGTCAATAGTGCATAGTCACAATAGCAAAATATATACCTGTAAGTGGTGCTGAAAGAACGACAACTGATAGAATAGGTGAATGATATCTATTTATCAGACTGAATAGCGACACCTGTACAATGTCGATATAATACTGTACCTTAACAAAACAGCTGTGTCACACCTCACACTCGTTTTTCTTGTAGCTTGTTATGTAATAGGGCACATGCGTGTATGTTTCATCATAGGTGCATGTTTACTGAGTAAAGCAGTCATGACAACGCCTTTGTGTTGTCGGTACGCTTGCGATGATGAACGATGCGCACCGTGAATGTTAGTCTGCGTCATAAGACGTACAGACGCTCCAATACCCAACGATTCACAGCAGGAAGCCAGTCTGTGCGTCCAAACAAAGGCGCAACCATACATGCACGTAACCTTTTATAAAGCTATATAAAAAAAAGTATGTAGTAGTAACGCACACTTTATTGAGGTACAGTATTACATCGCCATTCACCATCTGTGGCTATGCAGTCTCATCTATATATACCTTATCTATCCGTTGTCATGCTTGCAAGTCCACAGTCAGGCATAAATATCTGTTTTCACTCTGCACTATGCACTTTTTAAATTTTTTGTTTGTTAATATAAATGATTGGCACATATCAGTATTACATGATAGAAATTTTAGATATTTTTTAAAAAATTTTAGTGATATTATTCACCAAATGTAAAGTTTTATGAATGTCAAAGATAACTTGTAATGCTGATTATGTTTTTAAGTCAGCCATTCATTGTCTACACAATAAAAATGGTGTACATACTGTTACTTAGCCATCATTAACGGATTCTGAGATGTACTTGTATGCTTTTATTTTAAACCGTATAGCAGATTATTTAACCTATTTTTATTGTTGTTTGCATTGCTTTTCAACATGTTAATGTATGCGTTTATGTTTGTAAATTATTAATTTACATATATTTTTTTAAGTAAAATCATCATCTTATGGTACTAAAGGTTATATTTCTCTTGTTTGGAGTATAGACATTTTTAATTGACACGTAACAAGGAAAATACTTGATATAGTAATTAAACATCCTCCTTGACCCTGGGCTCCAACACCGCCAGTTGTTGCTCGGAAGTGCTGTTAGCACAGTCTACACTTGCTCCTGTGTTACTGGGGTTCAGTAATGTCAGCTGTTCCCCTGCTGTGTGAACGGCAAAAAGTCCTGCTGCCTCCACCATGTTCTCTTCTCATCCCTGGGCTACAACACCGCCAGTTGTTGCTCGGAAGTGCTGTTAGCACAGTCAACACTTGCTCCTGTGTTACTGGGGTTCAGTAATGTCAGCTGTTCCCCTGCTGTGTGTACAGCAAAAAGTCCTGCTGCCTCCACCATGTTCTCTTCTCATCCCTGGGCTACAACACCGCCAGTTGTTGCTCGGAAGTGCTGTTAGCACAGTCTACATTTGCTCCTGTGTTACTGGGTTCAGTAATGTCAGCTGTTCCCCTGCTGTGTGAACGGCAAAAGTCCTGCTGCCTCCACCATGTTCTCTTCTCATCCCTGGGCTACAACACCGCCAGTTGTTGCTCGGAAGTGCTGTTAGCACAGTCTACACTTGCTCCTGTGTTACTGGGGTTCAGTAATGTCAGCTGTTCCCCTGCTGTGTGAACGGCAAAAAGTCCTGCTGCCTCCACCATGTTCTCTTCTCATCCCTGGGCTACAACACCGCCAGTTGTTGCTCGGAAGTGCTGTTAGCACAGTCTACACTTGCTCCTGTGTTACTGGGGTTCAGTAATGTTAGCTGTTCCCCTGCTGTGTGAATGGCAAAAATCCTGCTGCCTCCACCATGTTCTCTTCTCATCCCTGGGCTACATCACCGCCAGTTGTTGCTCGGAAGTGCTGTTAGCACAGTCTACACTTGCTCCTGTGTTACTGGGGTTCAGTAATGTCAGCTGTTCCCCTGCTGTGTGAACGGCAAAAAGTCCTGCTGCCTCCACCATGTTCTCTTCTCATCCCTGGGCTACAACACCGCCAGTTGTTGCTCGGAAGTGCTGTTAGCACAGTCTACACTTGCTCCTGTGTTACTGGGGTTCAGTAATGTCAGCTGTTCCCCTGCTGTGTGAACGGCAAAAAGTCCTGCTGCCTCCACCATGTTCTCTTCTCATCCCTGGGCTACAACACCGCCAGTTGTTGCTCGGAAGTGCTGTTAGCACAGTCTACACTTGCTCCTGTGTTACTGGGGTTCAGTAATGTCAGCTGTTCCCCTGCTGTGTGAACGGCAAAAAGTCCTGCTGCCTCCACCATGTTCTCTTCTCATCCCGGGGCTCAACACCGCCAGTTGTTGCTCGGAAGTGCTGTAAGCACAGTCAACACTTGCTCCTGTGTTACTGGGGTTCAGTAATGTCACTGTTCCCTGCTGTGTGAACGGCAAAAAGTCTGCTGCCTCCACCTGTTGTTTTCTCATCCCTGGGCTTCAACACCGCCAGCTGTTGCTCGGAAGTGTCATTGGCACGGGTACTCACTCCTGCCAAGACTGGTTACAGCACGCCATCTGTTTCCTGTCAGTGTAAACGTCACTTAGCCTCCAATAAGTTGTCCTGTCGTGTTGCGGTCGGGTTAGCCGACTCTATGGTGCTTGGAGTTTAGGTGCTTCCTATGTGTGCTGCGGGATATGCAAATAAAGGCTGTTTCCATTGTGACAATAGGACAATCACCCACTGTAGTACTGTGGGATTCGGTAACTGCGGCCGGCTCGCGGCCTGTCAACTTAAATTTCCATGGGTACCTTCTGCTACCCGTCCGGGTTCCAGTACCGTCAGCTGGTTCTCCGCAGTGCCTTTGGCCTAGGTGCCTCCATCTCGGTATCCGAGTTCCAGCAACGTCTGCTGGTCCTTGGTAGTGCTTTGGAGCACAGGTACCTCCTGCTTAGTAACCGTGTGCCAGTAACGTCAGCTGGTCCTCGGTTGTGCCATTGGCTCTTTTCCTTCTGCTGCCCCTCCGGGTTCCAGCACAGTCAGCTGGTCCTCGTTACTTGCATTGGCTCTTGTAACTTCTGCTACCCGTCCGGGTTCCAGTACCGTCAGCTGGTTCTCCGCAGTGCCTTTGGCCTAGGTGCCTCCATCTCGGTATCCGAGTTCCAGCAACGTCTGCTGGTCCTTGGTAGTGCTTTGGAGCACAGGTACCTCCTGCTTAGTAACCGTGTCCCAGTAACGTCAGCTGGTCCTCGGTTGTGCCATTGGCTCTTTTCTTTCTGCTGCCCCTCCGGGTTCCAGCACAGTCAGCTGGTCCTCGTTACTTGCATTGGCTCTTGTACCTTCTGCTACCCGTCCGGGTTCAAGTACCGTCAGCTGGTTCTCCGCAGTGCCTTTGGCCTAGGTGCCTCCATCTCGGTATCCGAGTTCCAGCAACGTCTGCTGGTCCTTGGTAGTGCTTTGGAGCACAGGTACCTCCTGATTAGTAACCGTGTCCCAGTAACGTCAGCTGGTCCTCGGTTGTGCCATTGCTCTTTTCCTTCTGCTGCCCCTCCGGGTTCCAGCACAGTCAGCTGGTCCTCGTTACTTGCATTGGCTCTTGTACCTTCTGCTACCCGTCCGAGTTCCAGTACCATCAACTGGTTCTCCGCAGTGCCTTTGGCCTAGGTGCCTCCATCTCGGTATCCGAGTTCCTGCAACGTCTGCTGGTCCTTGGTAGTGCTTTGGAGCACAGGTACCTCCTGCTTAGTAACCGTGTCCCAGTAACATAAGCTGGTACAAGGTTGTGCTACAAATACAAGATACAGAACAAGAGACACAAGAACAATAAGCAGAAGATCTAAAAGCAGAAGAACATGAAGTATAAGACCAAAATGAAGAGCAAAATATATGCTCTAAATTATAAGCAGAAGAAGACTAAGCAGTGTTATGGGGGTGAGTCCGTTCCTCCTCGTGGTGCCCCTGGAAAATGCCTGCTGCTGCTGCAGGCGAAACTGAACACGGACAAATACTGTTGTAATTTAAATCTTTTGTGACAGCAAGAACGGAAGAATGAAAAATTCATACTTTGACAGATTACAAGTACAGGATTCTCTGTCACAAATAAGAATATGATGAAGAAGATGAAGTACAATATGAATTAGAATAATAGTTTAATAAGAAGAATATGAGTAATGTTAACAAAAAGATGAATAGCAAGAAGTTTAAGAAGAAGATAAAGAAGGTGAAGATGAAGTATAATTTGATGAAAAAGATGATGCTGCTGAAGATTATGAAGGAGAAAGTGTGTCAAAAGTTAAAAAGGTGAAGAGCATGGAAGTTGTGAAATATACATATTTGCCAAAATAGAAAAAACGTGAACAACATTGTCAATTTCTTCGTCAATCCGAACATCTTTAAAAAAAATATTTATGCTATTCCATTTGATTGGGTTAAACATCTATGCCTTTAATGTCTCCTCAACCTTCCCCAATACATTCTACATTACTCTTTGTTGTTTTCCTTCATGTACAATTAACCAACAAGGCAAGAATGGGGTTTTTTTAATTCCGATATTTTGTTCACATAGACTTACATTGGATTTCCGGTATCGGTATCGGGTATCGCCGATATTTTTTGGGTATCGGCGATACAATTCCGATTCCGATACTTTTGGATATCGGAAAGTATCGCTCAACTCTAAATACCATACTTTAAATATAGATATATAAAAGCTGGCATGAATACTATTACATTATTAGTGTTTTCCTGAGGAGATCCATTTGGATTTTAAAAGGACGCTGATGTTACGTGTTACCATAGTAACGATACACCTAAACGTCACACCGGATGTGACGCTGGCTGACAGCCGCACCGGATATGACAGGGTATGTCGCATGTTATGTGATGCCACCGTACACGAAATGAAGCTACCGGATGTGGCGTTCTAGTAACGCCGCACCGGAAATGACGTCGGTGGATGATCGCAAGAGAAGCGACGCCTAATACATATGCTGATCGAACTTGAAGTATATTTTTTGAAGGCAAGAATACCGGATATTCAAGTATTTATATGGGAATAATGAGTAAATATTCCGGTTTGATATAATAATAATAATAATAATCTTTATTTTTATATAGCGCTAACATATTCCGCAGCGCTTTACAGTTTGCACACATTATCGTCGCTATCCCCGATGGGGCTCACAATCTAGATTCCCTATCTGTATGTTTTTGGAGTGTGGGAGGAAACCGTAGTACCCGGAGGAAACCCACGCAAACACGGGGAGAACATACAAACTCCTTGCAGATGTTGTCCTAGGTGGGATTCGAACCCAGGACTCCAGCGCTGCAAGGCTGTAGTGCTATCCACTGAGCCACCGTGCCGCCCTATATTTATATGCACATACCGGAAATGACGTCATCAAATAACGCGCCAGGCGTCCTATTTAAACCCCCACGTGGGTATTACATGTGCACCCGCCCGATGATATGGATGAGCATGACGGATGTCACTTTTTGTAGCTATTCTGATTGGCATGGTCTCCCCTGATGATCTAGCCGGAGAAACGCGTTGGGAGCGCATTATTTATTTTACATCATAGATGTCAGCAGTTTCCTTAGGGGTAATGTATGGATTGTTGAAGGCCTCCCCCACTGGATGGAAATGCATGTGGACATCGGTTGGTGTATAGGATCAGAGAACATTTGGTGAGATTGTTCCAAATATTCCTATATATATAATCATAGGATACTGATCCTTTTGTTATAGCTATTTCAATTGGTACTGATAATACCTTTTGATAGATTGACACTTGTTATAATACCTCTTGAGCGATTGACATATGGTCTATTATCTAGGGGTCACATGTGTCTATACATGGACACCCTATAATTATCTGATTAGACAAGATTTTTACATCTGTGACATAATTATCCAACAAATAGAGGGTTATTTCTGGTTTTCACCAATCGTGATCTCCCTTGAGAGAGCGGTGACTGTATTTGAATTATCTGTTATTTGAACCAAGAGGTTCTTTTTAAACCTTTAATATTAAAAGTTAATTTTTAATTGCATTATTTTACATATCTGCCTTGCTGTTTTGACATATTTCTCTGTTTTAAGGGAATAAAAATTCAAAGTTTGAAAATTGCAAAATTTTCAAAATTTTCGCCATATTTGCATTTTTTTCAAAAATAAACGCAAGTTATATCGAAGAAATTTTACCAATAACGTGAAGTACAATATGTCACGAGAAAACAATCTCAGAATCGCGCAGATCCGTTGAAGCGTTCCAGAGTTATAACCTCATAAAGAGACAGTGGTCAGAATTGTAAAAAGTGGCCTGGTCATTAACGTGCAAACCACCCTTGGGGTGTAACGGATTAAGATCTGACTTCTGCACTGCCAGACCAGCAACCACAGATGAAGGGTGAAACAGGCGCAGACACAGGTGTAAAATCAAGCAGAGCCCAGGCAGGGCAGGGCTGCTGTGTGTGTGCACAGAAGCCTAGGTCAATCACCAAAAAAACACAGATAGAACTAGGTGCATGACCCAGAGCGCACGGCAACATGTGGTGGTCAGCCACATACCAATATCAGGTAAAAAAAGGGGGAAGAAGCCAGCGCCGCACATGGTCAGCATATAATACATAAAGTGCATATGCACATATTAGATTCTAACTGTGTTAAAAATGAGACATTTGGCAAATAATTGATCAATTCTTTGAGCCACCCCGCCACGACAAGGCATTCTCATATGGGGCAGTCCTACTCTACGTTTTTTATATTCACTGTGCCATTACGGCCTCCTGAATGTATAAAAGCAAGACTGCAAAAAATCAAAACAAAAGTACCTGAAGCATTGCTGTATCACTCCCATGGTGCCAGTAAGCAAAAAAAAAACCCTGTTTGGGAGAGAAGAATAGACAAATCGCGGCGCCCTAAGTGCGTAAAAACAATATTATAGTCTTTAGAGTGTGCACAATTTTATGCACTCACCTGATAGAAGACTAATATGGCTTTAGATTGTGTATCCTCAAAAATCCTTCTGGGATACTTTTCAATAGACAGGGCTTGCAGCTTGCCTCGGGTGGATCCAAGTGAAAGAGCCAGATTCAGGCTCACACAGGATGAGTAAATCAAGAAAGGCACATCCAGCCCATGAATGGCAGCGCTTCCCAGGACTCCTGGGAAGCGCTGCCATTCATGGGCTGGATGTGCCTTTCTTGATGGTGCCAGTAAGGCAAGCGCAGGTGAAAGCCGACCAGGTCCGGAGGTGGACATTTCAGATCTGACTTCTGCACTGCCAGACCAGCAACCACAGATGAAGGGTGAAACAGGCCCAGACACAGGTGTAAAATCAAGCAGAGCCCAGGCAGGGCAGGGCTGCTGTGTGTGTGCACAGAAGCCTAGGTCAATCACCAAAAAAACACAGATAGAACTGCGTGCATGACCCAGAGCGCACGGCAACATGTGGTGGTCAGCCACATACCAATATCAGGTAAAAAAAAGGTACATATTAGATTCTAACTGTGTTAAAAATTAGACATTTGGCAAATAATGCCCCATATGAGAATGCCTTGTCGTGGCGGGGTGGCTCAAAGAATTGATCAATTATTTGCCAAATGTCTCATTTTTAATACAGATTAGAATCCAATATGTGCATATGCACTTTATATATTGCATGCTGACCATGTGCGGCGCTGGCTTCTCCCCTTTTTTTACTCCCCCTAATATCCAACATCATCCCATCAGCCAGAGCTACCGGACTAATACCACTAATATCCCACATCGTCCCGTCAGCCAGAGCCACCGGACTACTAATATCCCACATCATCCCATCAGCCAGAGCCACCGGACTACTACCCTTAATATCCCACATCATCCCATCAACCAGAGCCACCGGACTACTCCCCCTAATATCCAGATCATCCTGTCCCAGAACCACCAGATACTACTCCCTAATATCCTACATCTTCCATCAGCAAGAGCCACAGGACTACTACCACTAATATCCGACATCATCCCGTCACAGCCGCCAGACTACTACCCCTAATATCCCACATCATCCCGTCAGCCAGAGCCACTGGACTACTAACCCTAATATCCCACATCATCCCGTCAGCAAGAGCCACCAGACTACTACCCCTAATATCCCACATCATCCCATCAGCCTGGGGTCAGAACCAGAGCACTGAGTGGAATGGCCCTAAATTCCATACCGGGGATCCCTTTAAGAGAGGCCTGGGGTCAGTACCAAAGTGCAGAGTGGATTTGCCCTCACTTTCATACCAGGGATCCTTTTAAGAGAGGCCTTAGGTCAGAACCAGAGTGCTGAGTGGAATTGCCCTAACTTCCATGCCAATGTTCCCTTTAAGAGGCCCTGGGGTCAGAACCACAGCGCTGAGTGGAAGGGTCCTAACTTTCATACTGGAGATCCCTTTAAGAGAGGCCTGGGGTCAGTACCAGAGCATTTGAAGGCAATTGCCCTGACTTCCATACCGGGAATCACTTTAAGAGGCAAGATGTGCCTATGGGATGGAGGATGTGTAATGGGGATATAGGAACAGGAGCGGGGATTTATTTCTGTCATGTGCTCTCAGCTCCTTTCTGGGGGGCAAACAATTGCTGGGAGCTTATGTTCCCGGGGATGCTAGATTTCTCCCACCCAGTCACTGTCTGCTGAGGTGTTGTCATGGAGTGAGAAAACTGTTGCTCATAGCAACCAATCACTGCTCAGCTTCTTTTCAACAGCTCTGGTGAAATGAAAGATGCTTCGTGATTGGTTGGTGATACACACATACACACATTCAATTTTATATATAGATGGTGAGGTAATTCAGTGAAGTAGCTGGCCAATCGAAATTATGTACTGTTGTGCTCAAAAGTTTACATACCCTGGCAGAATTTTTGCTTTCTTTGCCTTTTTTCAGAGAATATGAACGATACCACCAAAACGTTTTCTCCACTCATGGTTAGTGGTTGGGTGAAGCCATTTATTGTCCAACTACTGTCTTTTCCCTTTTTAAATCATAATGGCAACATAACACATCCAAATGAACCTGATAAAAAGTTTACATACCCTGGTGATTTTGGCCTGATAACATGCACAGAAGTTGACACAAATGGGTTTGAGTGGCTACTAAAGGTAACATCCTCGCCTGTGACCTGTTTGCTTGTAATCATTGTGTGCATAAAAGCTGAGTGAGTTTCTGGGATCCAGACAGATTCTTGTTAGATGACTGACGGACACATAGTGGATTGGAGACATATAGCACATAGGTGGTTGTCCCTCTGTGATATAAACCTGCAGTAATGCTCTAGTATACATACTACTAAGATTAATCAGCAATGACAGGTTGATTTTGAGCAGCTGAAGAGTTGAGCAGGATGGCTGCTCACCAAATGTCCACCCCTGGATGTTGTTACCATTGTAAAATGAGGCCTGTTTGTCTCACACATGTCTGTGTGTGGAGGTGTGTAGACCCCAATGATTGTGTGCCTTTGCTAAAGGACTAAGAAGCTTGACTATAAATAAAGCGTGCCCACCCGTACTATTGTATGAACTACTAGCTGTAGTACCCGGCTTTGCCCGGGTTAATTAATAACTGCTGTTAGCTGTAACAAAATAGACTATGTTAACAAAAAATTATTCTGCACATAAAAATCACACACCAAATAGACAAATTATTAAAAAGCAAAAACTAAAGTAATAGAACCATTTCACAACAGATATTCAACAGCATAGATATTCCACACAGATTAATTAAATAGCCCAAGTGATGTGAAGTCATTTATCTTCTACTCCTTATTCGAGAGCCTTTTGATAAACGACATTCTTAGTTTTTCCTTCAGGTGCAAAGACGAACAGATTTTTGGCATTTCCAACTCTTGAACAGGCCACATAAAGTTGACCATGGAAAAGCATGGAGATTGTAAATCGATTCTAACTACTTTCAAGGACTGTCCTTGAGCCTTGTTGATGGACATAGCAAATGCCAGTCGAACAGGAAACTGGAGGCGTTTAAAATCAAAAGGCAAATCAGATGGAATGAGAGGAATTGTTGGAATGAAAACGTCTTCTCCTTTGGCACATCCTGTCAAAATGTTTGCTTCAATTACATGTTGAAACAGGTTCTTAATCAAGAGTCTTGTGCCATTACACAGCTTTGGTGGATCCAAATTTCTCAGTAGCAGAATAGGTGCGCCAGGTTTTAGAAAGAGGTTGTGAGGAGGAAGTCCTTGTGGCTCCAAGGAATTGAGGAACTCAGTTGGATAAAATAATGCTTGAGCAGGGTCTGTTACTGTATCCAGTGACTTGTAGGTCGTGCACACACCTGGAAGGAGATTTAATATTTGAAGATTGATCTTGTTGACGCTGTCATTTTTTGGAGCTAGAATAGCCCTTTCATACAGCCAGCCAGATTTTCTGAAGTTCAGTTGAATGTTTGGGAAAACCTTTGCTTTCAGCTCCTCAATGGAAGTCACAATGCAGCAAAAGTTGCTTGGAAACGTGATCTGTCCAGTTGTTGAGTTTACTGGTGCCTTGCCATCTCCAATAGTCAACAGCTGGCTCGAGAACAGTCCAACAGAAACATCACCCCTCATGTGGACCCTCATGTTTGTGTTTAGTGACATTTTCTTCACTTGTCTCCAAAGGTACGATACTTTGAGACAGGCATTCAGTTCGTCTGCAGGGGTTGATCTTGGAATAACGGGCAGTGTTTGGAGGAAGTCACCTGCCAAAATAACAACTACTCCTCCCATGATATACTTATTGCTACGCAGATCTTGCAGCATTCTGTCCACTGCTTCCAGAGCCCTTTTGTGTGACATGGTACATTCATCCCAAATGATGGCACTGCACTTTTGAAGCAATTTGGCCAGTCCTGATCCCTTGGCAATATTACACATGGGGCTGTCACTATGAGCCAGGTTAAGTGGTAGTTTGAATGTTGAATGTGCTGTCCTACCACCTTGTAAAAGTGTAGCTGCAATTCCAGAAGATGCCACTGCAAGTGCAATCTTTTTTTGTTGTCGAAATTTTGCCAGGAGCAAGTTGATTACAAATGTCTTTCCTGTTCCACCTGGAGCATCAAGGAAGACAATCCCACCTTTGTTGGTTTTACTGAAACTTAAAATTTGGTTATAGGCATCCCTTTGGTCTGGTACCAATATTGGCTCGTTCTGAGAGACAAATGCTGTCAGTTCATCAATATTGTAGTTTGTTTCTATGAAAATCTCCCTACACATTTGGTTGCATTCATTATTTCTTACTGGAACAGGCAAACCAAGTAGCTTTAAGGCTTTTCCTGACATTGCCATGCACTGGTCTTCTAGGAGCTTTAAGGCTTCATTGAAAATGTCCTCAGTGAAGTTGATGATTTGTTGAGGATTTTCCCTCCTAACCTGCATGAGGATGTCCTCACTGAGATCACTTTTGTACTTTGTCCAAATCTCTAGAGGATTTGAAATGCTACAGGTTGTTAGAAGAATAGCAAAGAGGTTTCTTAGTCGCTTTGGGGTTTGTGTGGCTGCTGCTTCACTGAGGGTGAGTGAGTGTCCATCATTTTCCAGAAGTCCTTGTCTTTGGCAAGCTTCCCTGAAAGTTTCACACACATGACCTCGGACAGTCTTCAGGTCAGAAAATGATGTAGGGCCTTTGACAACATGAAGCAACATGCGCAGGTAGAAGCACTCTGCATTTGAGGGATGAACAGTGTAGACCCGACCAAGAGTATCACTTGCTTTCACCCCTGGATAGCCTTTAATGTCAAGCCCCCGTTTCCTCCGTTCAAATGTTTTACTGGAGCCATGCCAAGTGTAATACTTCGGTAGATCACAGTAGAGAATTGTTTTTGCAAAAGGGTCCTGTTGACACAGTTCAAAAAATGCCAAGAGGGTGGTCTTAGGTGGTGTTAGCAGTTGCTGCCGCAGGTTTCCTGGGTTAAAGTAAATCCTCTGTCCATTTTCCAAGTGCACACTGAGATGCACAACTGGTGGGTAGCGTTCATGAATGGAGAACCCTAGTATTCTCCAAACAGCTTCATTGCTGCTGATGTACCTGCCCATCTGGAATGCCTGCACTTCATCAATTATAGGTCCATTTTTCTGGAGTTCAAAAACTGCTTGATCACTTCCTTTGTGGACATATTTGCAGATGTACTTGATTGATTTCACAGAGTGGCAATATTCAACATTTATGTGGGCCTGGAAAATTTTTGAGAGCAAAGGGTTGTAAGGTACCACCCACTGTTGTCAATTTGTATCTCTTGGAGTGATGGTCCAAGACAAATTTTTAGATTTGCTGTGAAACCACCATCCCTGACCTTCTTCTTCGATAGACTGGATATCCATCTTGTCCTGTTTGGGTTTCTTGGACCAGGGATCGTAGGTAACCTTTTGAACACCTACCATCAATCATGCAGGGAGAATTTTTGTTGAGGTACCCACACGGACCATGGATCATGTTTTTTGTGATGGTTTCAAATAGCAAAGGGTCAATCTGAGGGTCTGGCAATTCGGCACTGATAATATTGTCAATTTCGGTGGCCTGTATTTTTAGCTTTAGCCAGATCAAGATGTGGGCATGAGGAAGGCCTCTTTTTTGCCATTCAACTGAATACATCCAGCACTGTGTCTCACCATAAATATGTGCTTTAGTAATCAGATTAATCATTTTTGAAAGTTTCTGTTTGAAAACTCGAGCAATAATGTCATGGCGATTCACTGTTTTCTGGCCTGGCAACAGATGTCCTCCAATTTCTTCCCAAGCAGGATTGCAAGTAAAGGTGATGAAAAGATCTGGACGGCCATACTTTCTCACGTAAGTCATTGCATCCTGTGTGTATTCATGCATGTGTCGTGGGCTTCCAGTGACAGTTGATGGAAGAATGACCAATTTTCCCCAACTCTTTTGGATCAGCATCATTTGCTACAGCATCTCTAAGGTGAATATATTCCTCTGCCCTAAGTTTCTTTTGATTTAATCGGATATACAAAAGACGTTCACTCTCAATCTTTGCATACATATCAACGATAAATTGGTGGAAGAGGTGTCTGCATTTCAGGATGTGATTTTCCTCTGCAAATCTTGTCATGAGCCTGTAGGCATAGAAGTCCATGGCAGACACTTTTTTTCCTGAAGGGTTGCCTGTTTTAGGATCTGTCTGAGGTATTCCAAAGTGATAGCCATCCTGTCCCTGCCAAAAGATGATTGGATATTGCAGAGGATCATAGGACCTGTGAGTTTCTGCTACTCGTTGCAAACTATTGTTCCTTTTGTGAAGCACGATGTCACGGCTTTGAAACTCATTACCCACAATCAAGATGGCTACCTCATCAAATGTGGGAGCATTGAAACGTCGCTGATTTTCACCTTGTGGTGTTTTGTCAGCTCTAATTACAACCTTGTAATTGTCACTGGGCATGCATTCAAGTGCAGTCTTGAAAAGTTGAACATACGGATTGTTGGAGTGAAGGAACTGCTGCAAATTAATGACAATATCAAGGCGAGTGTTTGGAATTAAGGAGCATCTCCGCTGAGCCTCTGCTTCTGCATTTCCCATGAAGAAGAGTTGAAGAAATTGAGGTTCTTCTCCTTGTAATGGAAGCAGTGATCCAATTGAGTGGTAAACCTGTCCTTGAACTTTGAATGTCGGCATAAATCCTGTTGTAAACATTTCTGTTGTTGTACCAAATGAGGTCATTTGGAAGCATGAGTTGTACTTCCTGATGTTGTCCAAGAAATGTTTTGATGTTGTAGTGGTGCCTGTCATCAGAGACTTTAGGGGATCTGGTGGTGACAGGAGAGGAGGAAGTTTTACCTTGCCATTTGCACAGCATAAACCTGGCGGTTCATCTTTCCATTTCAGGGCATTGCAGTACACGCAGACCACATCCATTTTTCCTATCTGAACTTTAAGATTATCCTGATAGTTTATATCTGAGTGGTAAAAAAAGGCAGCATGTTTCAAATCGCCAACCATTTCCTGTGCCCTGGTGGAAGAAATTCCAATTCTCATGTTGGCAAGTCGGCCTTCTCTCTGCTCTGATGACTCATTGGCCCTTGAGGAAGCAGCTCTTGTTTTCATGTCTGAAAGTCTTGATTCCCTCTCCTCAGAAAGTTCAGTGGCCCTTGAGGAAGCAGCTCTTGTTCTCTTGGCTGCAAGTCTTGATTCCCTCTCCTCAGAAAGTTCATTGGCCCTTGAGGAAGCAGCTCTTCTTTTCATGGCTGAAAGTCTTGATTCCCTCTCCTCAGAAAGTTCATTGGCCCTTGAGGAAGCAGCTCTTGTTTTCATGGCTGAAAGTCTTGATTCCCTCTCCTCAGAAAGTTCATTGGCCCTTGAGGAAGCAGCTTGTGTTCTCTTGTGTGCAAGTCTTGATTCCCTCTCCTCAGAAAGTTCATTGGCCTTTGAGGAAGCAGCTCTTGTTTTCATGTCTGAAAGTCTTATTTCTCTATCTTCAGAAAGTTCGTTGGCCCTTGAGGAAGCAGCTACTGTTCTTATGTGTAACAGTCTTGCTTGTCTTTCTTTATATTGTTCATTGGCCCGTAATGCAGCTTTTCTCTTTGCATCAAATGACCTTTGTGCAATAGAAATCCTTTTCTTATGAGGCATAATTGTTGGAAAAGTAGTCTGTAATTGGAAGTATATATAGTAGTAGTTAGGGTATTAGACCAAATATACAACAACATAGTGCGAAAAATGTACTTAACTGTGCCCTCATCAGGATAGCAACATAGAAGGACAAAGCTGTGGCTGCTACTATATATATATCCTCCCACATACAGGTGATGTGACTTACATCAGTCATTACACCAACATTGGCCAAGCATAGTAACTGAAATCCTATTACCTCACACAAGCTTTCTTATACTGACAATGTCCTCTGTTGCCTATAGTAACCAAACAGAGCTCATATTAATGACCTATGGCAAAATAGAAGCTGAGCTGTGATTGGTTGCTATAGGCAGCCTGATAAATCCCCAGCCAACAGAAAACATTCCCCTCTGGCAGTATATATTACCTCACACATACAAATAATATACAGCTCATGTGACTGACATGTGGCTTATTTCCCTATATGGTCATATTAATGTCCTGTCGCAAAATAGAAGCTGAGCTGTGATTGGTTGCTATAGGCAGCCTGATAATTCTCCAGCCAACAGAAAACATTCCCCTCTGGCAGTATATATTACCTCACACATACAAATAATATCAGCTCATGTGACTGACATGTGGCTTATTTCCGTTTATGGTCATATTAATGTCCTGTCGCAAAATAGAAGCTGAGCTGTGATTGTTTGCTATAGGCAGCCTGATAAATCCCCAGCCAACAGAAAACATTCCCCTCTGGCAGTATATATTACCTCACACATACAAATAATAAACAGCTCATGTGACTGACATGTGGCTTATTTCCCTATATGGTCATATTAATGTCCTGTCGCAAAATAGAAGCTGAGCTGTGATTGGTTGCTATAGGCAGCCTGATAATTCTCCAGCCAACAGAAAACATTCCCTCTGGCATATATATTACCTCACACATACAAATAATAACAGCTCATGTGACTGACATGTGGCTTATTTCCCTATATGGTCATATAATGTCCTGTCGCAAATAGAAGCTGAGCTGTGATTGGTTGCTATAGGCAGCCTGATAATTCTCCAGCCAACAGAAAACATTCCCCTCTGGCAGTATATATTACCTCACACATACAAATATTACAGCTCATGTGACTGACATCTGTCTTATTTCCCTATATGGCAAATTTATAACAAATTGGTCTTGTGGTTTGGCTGGTTATTAATCAGATATTTATTTTTAAAAGATAAAAATACCAGACGTGTGTGTGTTTTTAATGCGTGCAATTTTGAACACGTGGGGTTAAAATGTCGACTCAAAACACAGCCTATGATGCTCCCGGGGTCGAGACGTGCGGGTGTGCAAAATTTCATGCCCGTAAATGCAGATTCCTATGCCGGACATAGACACAAGCATTCAGCTTTCTCCCCATTATGTAGATAGGGCCAAAATTGTTTGGCGATTTGGAACGTGCGGGGGTTAAAATTTCCATTCAACACATAGCCTATGATGCTCCTGGGGTTGAGATGTGCGGGCATGCAAAATTTCATGCCCGTAAGTACAACGGTGCAGATTCCTATCCCGGGCCAAAATTATTTGCCGATTTGGAATGCGCGGGGTTAAAATTTCTACTCCAAACCTAGCCTATGACGCTCCCGGGGTCGAGACGTGCAGGTGTGGCAAAATTTCATGCCCGTAAATGCAGATTCCTATGCCGGACATACACACAAGCATTCAGCTTTCTCCCATTATGTAGATAGGGCCAAAATTGTTTGGCGATTTGGAACGCGCGGGGTTAAAATTTCGATTCAAAACATAGCCTAGGACGCTTTCGGGGTCGAGACGTGCGGGCGTGCAAAATTTCATGCCCGTAAGTGCGACGGTGCGGATTCCAATCCCGGACAAACATACCCACATACATACACACATACATACATTCAGCTTTATATATTAGATTTAATTTATTTTTTACTTTTGCTGGACAAGGGCTGAATTTGAGTTTTCCTGTGATGCAGTTCATGAAGATTGAAATAAATCAGCTGGACTTTTAAATAGAAATGGTTCTTGTGATACCTCATCTCACTCCCAAGTGAGAAGCATTGTTACACATGTAAAACACAGTGAAAACATACTGGTAATATGGGATGTGTAAAAGAAAGGCCATGAAAAAATATGTGGCTAATGAATTCTTTTGAGAACCCTGCTAATAGAAGTGGAAATAAAGAACAATAACAACAAACTCTGAATGTAAATAGAGGAGCAAGAGAAACTAACTACAAACTAAAATGTGTCTATACAAATGCACGGGGCATGGGAAACAAATAAGGAGAATTGGAGCTGCTAACACATGAAGAGAGATTTCATTTCATAGGCATCACTGAAACTTGGTGGGATGATGCACATGATTGTAATACAAGCATTATTGGATCCATTTTCTCCTGTTACACTTGTGAAAATGCAAAATTTGGAGCTAAAAAGATTTTTGCGGGAAAAATGTGATTTGTTTTATTTTCATGGCTTAATGTTATAAACTTCTGTGAAGCACCTGGGGGTTCAAGGTGCTCCATACACATCTAGAGAAGTTTCCAAATAGGTCTTATTGGCGCTCCTTCCCTTCTGAGTCCTGCCGTGCGCCAAAACAGTTTTTTTCTACACATATTGGGTATCTGCATACTCAGGAGAAATTGCCCAAGAAATTCTATGGTCAATTTCTACAGTCACCCTTGCAAAAGTAAAAAAAAATAGGTCTAAAGGAAAATTTTTGTTAAAGAAAAGTTAATGTTTATGTTTTTCTTCCACATTCCAAAAATTCCTGTGAGGTACCTGAAGGGTTATTAAACTTATTGAATGTGGTTTAGAATAACTTGCAGTTTTTAGATCAATGTCACTTTTGGGTATTTTCTGTCATACAGACCCCTCAAGTCAATTCAAATGTGAGGTGGTCTCTAAAATAATAGTTTTGCAAATTTTGTTGTAAAAATGAGAAATCGCTGGTCAACTTTTAGCCCTTAAAACTTCCTATCAAAAAATTATATTTCAAAAATTGTGCTGATGTAAAGTAGACATAGTAACATAGTTAGCGAGGAAGAAAAAAGACATTGTCCATCCAGTTCAGCCTATATTCCATATAACATGTAGGAAATGTTATTTATTACCGTATATACTCATGTATAAGCTGACCCGTGTACAAGCCGACCCCCCTAATTTTGCCACAAAAAACTGGGAAAACTTATTGACTCGTGTATAAGCCTAGGGTGAAAAATGATTATGCCCCCATATGATGCTCCACAGATTATGCCCCCATATGCTGCACAGATTATGCCCAATATGCTCCACAGATTATGTCCCTATATGCTCCAGATTATGCCCCCATATGCTCCAGATTATGCCCAATATGCTTCAGAGATTATGCCCCCATATGCTCCAGATTATGCCCCCATATATTCCACAGATTATGCCCCCGTATGATCCACAGATTATGCCCCCATATGCTCCAGATTATGCCCCCATATGTTCCACAGATTATGCCCCCATATGCTCCAGATTATGCCCCATATGCTCCAGATTATGCCCCATATGTTCCACAGCTTATTCCCCCATATGTTCCACAGCTTTTGCCCCATATGCTCCATATTATTGTCATGTGTGCATCGCCACGAAGATCGTCGCGGTTGCACATTCTGACTTCTCACAGCTGAGTTGCTGTTTCTTTGTGTTTGGCAGTTAGGGAGTTAATTCTGTCTGTGCTCAGTTCTGGGACTGGGTGCAGTTTCTTCCGGCTGCAATTAATTATTTGTTGATTGGTTTCCTTTAAATCTCTGGTTGTCTGTGTTGGGAGTTGCCAGTGAGATTCTTCATGCAGACCACAGATAGGATTGTATCTGTATAGACTTAAGTTAAAGAGCTCCTTAGTTGTTTTAAGCTCACCTTGCTTAGAGTTTAATATCCCAGATCATTTATGTTCCTTCTGTGTTTGAGTGTGTATGCAAGTCTGTGTTTTCTCCAGTCTGTCTTATATGTCTAATCTGTGTATTTAGCAGAGATCAGCCCATATCCCTTTGGTGGTAATCAGAATCCTTCTTAGGACTGATTACAGGGTTCAGGGACTGATAGGAGACAGGGTTAGGCTGGAGACTTGGACCTCTGAACCATTATCAGTACCTCCAAGGTGAGGGATTAGTTAGGACCCCAGTTTAGGGTCAGGTTAGACCCCCGGTCCTCCTCTTTCCTGTGACAGTGTATCAAGTCCTCAAGATTAACCCTGAGTTCAACGGATATCGTGTCAGGTAAATCTATTCTATATTTACATGCTGATGTTGCTAATCTATATGTTGTATAGAGGGTTGTTCTTTTAAGAATAGTGTACTGACATCGTACACATATCATAAGACCGCGTGACATTTTCACTGGCCACTAAAATTATTCCCAGTTGCCATGGATCCAGTAGCCCAGCTGGCTCTGCAGTTGCAGGGATTATCCATGGAGCTGACGGACATTAAGTCCAAAGTTTTGTCTCCCTCGGAGCAAACCAGATTTGAACCTAAAGTAGCTCTCCCGGACAGGTTCACTGGTGGGCGAGACAAATTTTTTACCTTCAGGGAAGCATGTAAATTGTATTTTCGGCTTCGGCCTCGATCATCAGGGAGTGAAGAGCAGAGAGTGGGAATTGTTATCTCGCTCCTACAAGGGGACCCTCAATCCTGGGCCTTCTCCCTTCCTCCGGGATCCCCGGCTCTACAGTCAGTAGATCGATTTTTTACTGCCCTGGGTTTGGTATATGATGACCCAGATCGGGTCTCTCTTGCTGAGACAAAATTACGTAAGATACAGCAGGGAGATCGTCCGGCGGAGGAATTTGCTTCTGAGTTCCGTAGATGGGCCACAGATACTCAGTGGAATGACCCAGCTCTTAGGAGCCAGTTTTGTCATGGGCTTTCTGACAAATTAAAGGACGTTTTGGCTCAGTATGATTCTCCTCCATCACTGGAGGCTGCTATGGCCCTAGCTATCCGTACTGATAGACGGCTCCGGGAGAGGTGCGAGGTAACTCCGCCCCTGTTGTTACTCCACCTACTACTAAAGTCCCTTATGTTGAGGTTCCCCTTGTCTGTTCGGAGGAGCCTATGCAGTTGGGAGGGACATCATTTCATAGGAGGGGATTGGCGGTACGCCGCAGGACTAGAAGGTGTTTCTTCTGCGGGAAAGAGGGACATTTTGTTGGGGGATGTCCATCCCGTGCCTTGTTGAGCAAAAAGTCGCCGGAAAACTGTTAATCCCAGGTTGTGTGGTGGACGACAACCTGGGAGTATGTATTTCGTCCGCTAGTTCTTCTCAGTTCCTTGTACCAGTGGAGGTGGTGGTTGGTACGAGAGTGGAGAGATTTTCTGTTCTTCTTGATAGTGGGTCCGGGGCTAATCTGGTTGACGCTCAGTTTGCTCAGGCTCAAGGTATGCATCTGAGTGTATTGGTCAAACCGATCCCTATATTCTCCATTGACGCCAGGCCTCTCGGCCAAGGTAGCTTTGTTCATGAGGTTCATAACATTGACCTTCGGGTAGGGGCAATACATAGGGAACTATTATCTTGTTATGTGTTGGAGGGTCTACCTACTCCTATTGTGTTGGGACTTCCTTGGTTGGTTAAACATAACCCTGTGATTAATTGGCAGTCCAGAGATATAAGCCAATGGGGGGAGTTTTGCAAAAGTAACTGCATGAACACAGTCATCAGTGCGGTCGTGCCTAGTACTTTGCCTCCTTTTTTGGAGGACTTTGGGTATGTGTTCTCTGAGGAGGGGTGTCAGGAGTTGCCTCCTCATCGCGTGTATGACTGCTCTATTAATTTACTTCCTGATGCTAAGTTACCTAAAGCTAGGTTATATAACCTTTCTGGTCCTGAGAGGCAGGCTATGAAAGATTTTATTTCGGAAAGTCTGGCCAAAGGGCATATTAGACCTTCATCTTCCCCAGTGGCCGCGGGGTTCTTCTTTGTGAAGAAAAAAGATGGAGGCCTACGCCCTTGCTTGGATTTCCGCGAACTTAATCGGATTACTGTTCGAGATCCGTATCCACTCCCTCTGATTCCTGATCTCTTCAATCAAATTGTTGGCGCCAAATGGTTCTCTAAATTGGATCTCAGGGGGGCGTATAATCTGATTAGGATAAAAGAGGGGGATGAGTGGAAAACGGCGTTTAACACGCCGGAGGGACATTATGAGAACCTTGTCATGCCTTTTGGTCTGACTACTGCACCAGCAGTATTCCAACATTTTGTTAATGACATTTTTCGTCATCTGGTGGGGCTGTTTGTGGTCGTATATTTGGATGACATTTTAATTTACTCACCAGATCTTGTGTCTCACCAAGAGCATGTGAGACAGGTGTTGCAGATCTTGCGAGACAATAAACTATACGCCAAACTGGAAAAGTGTGTATTCGCCGTACAGGAACTTCAGTTTTTGGGTTTCTTGGTGTCAGCCTCCGGTTTCCGTATGGACCCTGAAAAGGTGAGAGCAGTGCTTGAATGGGATCAGCCAGAGGATCTTAAGGCTCTGCAGCGTTTTCTGGGGTTTGCTAACTACTACCGGAAATTTATTTGTAATTTCTCATCTGTTGTCAAACCTCTCACTGACATGACAAGAAAAGGGACGGATTTTTCTAAATGGTCGGACAAAGCTTGCCAAGCTTTTTCCTCTTTGAAAAAATGTTTTGCTTCGGCACCCGTTCTCATCCAACCAGATGCATCACAGCCGTTCGTTGTGGAGGTGGACGCGTCTGACGTAGGGGTGGGTGCAATATTGTCCCAGGGTCCGTCCCCTGGTAAATGGCATCCGTGCGCTTTCTTTTCTAAAAAATTGTCGTCCGCCGAAAGGAATTATGATATCGGCAATAGGGAACTTTTGGCCATTAAGTTGGCTTTTGAAGAATGGCGTCACTTTTTGGAGGGGGCAGTCCACCCGGTCACCGTCATTACTGATCACAAGAACCTGCTGTATTTGGAATCTGCTAAGCGTCTGAATTCCAGACAAGCTCGATGGTCGTTGTTTTTTACCAGGTTTTAATTTTGTTGTCACTTATCGCCCTGGATCTAAGAATGTTAAGGCGGATGCCTTGTCTCGCAGTTTCCCAGGGGCCGGGAAAATGGATGACCCGATTCCTATCCTTCAGGAGGGGGTGGTAGTGTCGGCTGTATGTTCTGAGCTTGAGGAGGAGGTGTTAGAGGCTCAGGGGGACGCCCCTGCAGGACCTCCAGGGAGACTGTCCCAAATCAGTTGAGACAAAAGGTTATTGAGGCACATCATAATTCTGCTTTAGCAGGACATCCAGGGAGTAAGGCTACTTTAGATCTCCTTTCTCGCCGGTTTTGGTGGCCTAACGTTAATAAAGATGTTTTAACTTTTGTCGCGTCCTGTGGGGTTTGTGCTCGCTCTAAGACCCCTCATACCCGTCCGTCTGGGACCCTCTTACCCTTGAAACTTCCGGAGCGTCCATGGACTCATTTGTCTATGGACTTCATCACGGACCTTCCTCAGTCGTCAGGGAAGACTGTCATACTGGTGGTTGTTGACAGGTTCAGTAAGATTGCACATTTCATTGCTCTTCCTGCCCTCCCTAATGCTAAAACTCTGGCACAGGTGTTCATTGGGGAGATTGTGAGACTTCATGGGTTGCCTTCTGATGTGGTGTCAGATAGGGGGTCTCAGTTTGTGTCCAAGTTTTGGAGGGCATTTTGTTTACGTCGGGGGATGCAATTGTCATTTTCCTCGGCTTTTCATCCGCAGACCAATGGTCAGACAGAGCGTCTGAATCAAAGCCTAGAGACTTATCTTCGGTGTTTTGTCTCAGAGAACCAGGAGGACTGGTCTTCTTTCTTGCCTCTGGCAGAGTTCGCTCTTAACAACAGGCGGAGCGAGTCCACTGGTAAGTCCCCGTTTTTTGGGGCATATGGTTTTCATCCCCAGTTTTGTACATTCAATGGGGGGGGCCCTTCTGGGGTTCCTGAGGAGGAGCGTTTCTCGTCATCACTTGCTTCAGTGTGGAGAGGTGTATTGAATAATCTGAGTGCTATGGGGAACCGTTATAAACGTATGGCTGATAGGAGGAGAGTTTCTGGTCCAGATCTTAATGTGAACGATCTGGTATGGTTGTCTACCAGGAATATAAAACTTAAGGTTCCCTCCTGGAAGCTGGGCCCCAGATTCATCGGGCCGTACAGGATCAGTTCCATAATTAATCCTGTGGCATTTCGTCTGGACCTCCCTCCTACGTTTAAAATTCATAATGTGTTCCACAAGTCATTACTTAAGAGGTACGTGGCACCAGTCATACCATCACCTCTACCTCCTCCTCCAGTGGTGGTCAATGGTAACTTGGAGTTTCAAGTGTCAAAGATCATTGACTCACGTCTGAATCGCCGGTCCCTTCAGTACTTGGTGCATTGGAAGGGGTATGGTCCAGAGGAGAGGACGTGGGTTCCTGCGTCTGACATTAACGCAGATCGTTTGGTGCGGACCTTCCACAGAACTCACCCGGGCAAACCTGGCCCTGAGGGTCCGGAGGCCCCTCGTAGAAGGGGGGGTACTGTCATGTGTGCATCGCCACGAAGATCGTCGCGGTTGCACATTCTGACTTCTCACAGCTGAGTTGCTGTTTCTTTGTGTTTGGCAGTTAGGGAGTTAATTCTGTCTGTGCTCAGTTCTGGGACTGGGTGCAGTTTCTTCCGGCTGCAATTAATTATTTGTTGATTGGTTTCCTTTAAATCTCTGGTTGTCTGTGTTGGGAGTTGCCAGTGAGATTCTTCATGCAGACCACAGATAGGATTGTATCTGTATAGACTTAAGTTAAAGAGCTCCTTAGTTGTTTTAAGCTCACCTTGCTTAGAGTTTAATATCCCAGATCATTTATGTTCCTTCTGTGTTTGAGTGTGTATGCAAGTCTGTGTTTTCTCCAGTCTGTCTTATATGTCTAATCTGTGTATTTAGCAGAGATCAGCCCATATCCCTTTGGTGGTAATCAGAATCCTTCTTAGGACTGATTACAGGGTTCAGGGACTGATAGGAGACAGGGTTAGGCTGGAGACTTGGACCTCTGAACCATTATCAGTACCTCCAAGGTGAGGGATTAGTTAGGACCCCAGTTTAGGGTCAGGTTAGACCCCCGGTCCTCCTCTTTCCTGTGACAGTGTATCAAGTCCTCAAGATTAACCCTGAGTTCAACGGATATCGTGTCAGGTAAATCTATTCTATATTTACATGCTGATGTTGCTAATCTATATGTTGTATAGAGGGTTGTTCTTTTAAGAATAGTTTACTGACATCGTACACATATCATAAGACCGCGTGACAATTATGCCCCCATATGTTCCACAGCTTATGCCCCCATATGCTCCATATTATGCCCCCATATGTTCCACAGCTTATGACCCTTATGCTCCATATTATGCCCCCATATGCTCCAGATTATGCCTCCATATGCTCCATATTATGCCCCCATATGTTCCAGATTATGCCCCATATGCTGCTGCAAGAAAAAAAAAATGACATACTCACCTCTCGTCGCTGGGACAGGTGCCGGTGTCACTGATCGCTCAGGACCCCGGTACCTGAGATATTTACCTGTCCTTTCTGCACCGCAGCGCTGCTCCCTCTTCCTGGTCCTCGGCAGTGAATGATCAGGCAGGGGGCGCGGCGCTCACTAACGACGTCATCGCGCCCTCTGACTGAACATTCACAGCCAGAGGAGTCAGGGAGCAGCGCTGCAGTGGACCGAGGGACAGGTAAATATCGCTGTACTCACCCTCCACAGCGCGTCCCTGCAGCCTCTCCTCTTCTCCTGGCGCTCTCCACAGCGCTTCCTTCCTACAGCGGTCACATGGTACCGCTCATTAAAGTCATGAATATGTGCATATTCATGACTTTAATGAGCGGTGAAATGTGACCGCTGCAGGAAGGAGCCGGAGATCGTGGGAGAAGCAGGGGGGCTACAGAGACCGCGCCGGCGGAGAGGTGAGTATAATCCGACACCCCCGCTCCCCCGCCGACCCCCGTATATGACCGCGTATAAGCCGAGAGGGGACTTTCAGCCCTAAAAAATGGGCTGAAAATCTCGGCTTATACACGTATATACGGTAACTATTTTGTGCGATATAACTCTCTGATTTAAGGGCACACAAATTAGTAGTTTGAAAATTGTGAAATTTTTTCCAAATTTCAATTTTTTCACTCATAAAAACAAGTCAATTGAAGCGTTCCAAAGTTATCTTCTCATAAAGTGATAATGGTCAGAATTGTAAAAATTGGCTTGGTCACAAAAGTGAAAACAAGCTTCACTGTGAAGGGGTTAAAAATTGTTAGGCCTAATATAGTGGTGCAGCCATGAGGCTTAATTAGCTGCTCCAAATCGTTTCTGCTAAAACTGTGCTTCAGTGGCAAATCAGAAGGCCAGATTTCCACTTAAAAATCGTTAGGCATAACAATGTTTTTCAGGCTCACTATCTAAGATAATAAATAGCGATTGTTCATTTAGTGACAGGCGATAGACAGCAAAGGGCCTTAAGGTACTGCCACACTAAACGTTCCCGTTAACGATCACGATAACGACGCTATCGTTGGTGTGATCGTTTTAAGGTCGCTAGTAGCGGCCAAACTGGACGATCTCATTAACGACGCATCAGCGGTTAGCGATCTCTTTAATGACTTTGGCGGTCGTTGGGACGTGCCAAACTGCATGTACTGTGAAAGATCACGACCTCGATAGGCGTGACTGAGCACAATCTTTTGCACGCCCCTCATCACAGATTGGTGGTCACTACTTATCTAATAAATATTTGTCACAGCTCTCTCGCTTTGTGATTGGATGACCGCGTCATAAAAGACGACGTACCAGCACTCCTTTCCATTGCTCTCGAGCAGAAGCGGTTCTTTCAAATCTCCAGCATCGTTCCAGTTTGTCCTGCTAGCCTTTGTAGCTACTGCGATCCAGTTTCTGCCACTATTGCGGTTGCTGCGTTCCTGTCTACGCCGTTGGTTTTTCTGCGATCCAGTCTGTGTCTATTTCATTTGCTGCGATCCAGTCTGTGCCGTTAAATCCTCTGCGATCCAGTTTGTGACGCTATTTTGTTTCCCTATTTTCTTTTTTTTATTTTTTATTTCAGGATCACTAACACGTTTTGTAAGGTAGGTATTTTTTTGTCACATTTAACTTTTTATTTTTTCTTAAATTTTACAGATCCATTTTTAGATCCCAGCTGTTGTTAACCATTGTCGTCCATCAATTTTTTTTTTTTGCCATTGTTTTGTTCTGCCACCACCACTATTTTATGATCCCAGCTCTACCATTGTTTATTCCAGCTGCGCCCACAACCACCATTTTGTGATCCCTGCTGTTTTGTACCGTAATTGTCCATCTATGATTTTTTTTTTTGGTCTGCGTTTTTTTTGTTCTGGCACGCCCACCACCACCATTTTATGATCCCAGCTGTTAGGGGTCGAGTTCCCACTTCTGCACAAGGGGAATCTCGAGCCATTCCGGCTGCGGTCTCCCATTCATCTCCGGCCGCAGTGGACTCTGCTCAGCTTGGACGTCGGTCCCAGCGTCTCGCCCAGTCTGGCAGTGT
Organism: Oophaga sylvatica; assembly: GCA_033576555.1. Taxonomy (NCBI): domain Eukaryota; kingdom Metazoa; phylum Chordata; class Amphibia; order Anura; family Dendrobatidae; genus Oophaga; species Oophaga sylvatica. The sequence goes on along the minus strand of JARQOD010000001.1, from coordinate 750,778,373 downwards.
GCAGAGGATTACTGTTGCTCCTCCAGACTCTGCTATTGTGGCCAGTACTGGTTAGCGGCGAGCAGACGTCTTTAGGACAAAGTCCTTGTTTTTCCCTTCTGAGCATGCCTAGGGTGAGATCTCTCATTGGAGATCAGGGGTCACATGCTCAGGTACTTCAGCAGCTCCTATTGGTCTGCCAGGAAGATCCTGTGACTACTGGTGTTCTGGAACAAGTTTCATTGGTCCTTGTTTCTGGCAGGTCCTGTAGCTGTTATTATAAAAGGGTGGCAATGCTGAGCCGCCATGCGCTGAGTCATGGTTTCATGCATGTGTGTGGTTAGGGTCCCGGCTGAAATAAGCCCCTAGAATACCGACTTAATCGGTGAGGAGTTTGGTATGCTAGCTGGTCAGGGTCAGTGTCCTAGATGCCCTAGATTACCGGCATAACCTGGTGAGGAGTTTGATTGCCGTATTCAGGGTCTGGCGTTCAGACGCCATAGATTGCGGGTGACTCCGCGAGGACATTAGCGCATGATCACGTTTTATGTTCGCTCAGCACTTAACTGTGTACCTGGGTGCCTGACTGGACACAGAACTTTTTCTCAGCCGCTCTGTGACGTAACAGGGTTTGCTTTCATCGCTAGACAGTGCCCCAGCGTGTTTATTTTGCGACTCAGTTGTGTTCAGTGAGTTCGCACACATCGCCATATTGCGCTGCGCCACTCCTTCTAGCAGCTCTGTGAAATAACAGAGTTTGCACATATTGCCACAGCGCATTGCGGTGTTTATTTTGGCGACTCTGCGGGATAACAGAGTTCGCGTCTTGCGCCATTTTACTAGCAGCAGGATCTGCCTGCACGGTGGACCCCGGGCTGCGAACGCATCTCTCTACCTCATATATTTGGTGCGTTCCGCAGACCCTAACATAATACTAGCGCCAGGGTCTGGCTAGTAAAATGGCGGACGACCAGCGTCTACAGCAGTACATCCAGCTGCTGGAGGGTAGGTTGGCGGCTCTAGAGCGCACAACCTCAGCTGTGGATGTTACCGCAGTCGCTGTTCAGGCTGCTAGCGTGGCTGCAGCCAGTTTGTCCTCTGCCACCTCTGCCCCTACATTATCCCACCTCCTGCTTCCTGACAAGTTTGCCGGTGACAGCAAGCAATGTCGGGGATTCGTGAGTCAGTGCTCTATACAGCTCGAGCTTCTGGCTGCACGTTTCCCCACGGATCGGGCACAAGTGGGTTTTGTACTGTCTCTACTCTCGGGCAGAGCGTTGGAGTGGGCAACGCTGCTGTGGGAGCGCGATGATCGTGTGGTGCGGAGTGCTCCTCGTTTCCTGGAGGCTCTTAAAAAGGTCTTTTTAGGACCTCAGGTCACCCACGATACGGCGCTACAACTGCTGGTATTGGCACAGGGTTCGTCTTTGGTCAGTCAGTTTTACGTCCAGTTTCGGACTCTGGCCTCAGAGCTAGACTGGTCGGATAAAGTTCTTATTCCAGTCTACTGGCGAGGACTGGCTGACCATATTAAAGACGCTTTGGCTACCAGGGAGATTCCCGCCACACTGGAGAAGCTTATCTCCATATCTACCCGTTTTCACGAGCGGAGGTTGGAGCGGGCCCAGTGTAGGCAGAGGATTCGGTTGGCTCCCACCTTTGCCAAACCTCTCGAATCTCCCGATCTGGCATCCGAACCCCAAAAAGCCACAGAGGTTCCTCATGCAGGACCTAAGTCTCAGACGTCCGATTATCCGTGGTCTGTAACCTTTGTCAGCAGACAGGACACTATGCCAGCAAATGTCCACAGCGATCGAGGAAGCGATCGCGTCTAGTGGCCCTGGGAGGAGGTTCACTAGAGACAGCGGCATTTTCCTCCAAGTTGACACTTAAAGGGACAATCACTGTAGGCACTTCCACCCTCACTGCCGACCTTTGCAGTGGACTCAGGAGCAGAGGGGAACTTCATGTCCTCTAACTTTGCTCGCCATCACGCAATACCTCAGGTGGCGCTTGACAAATCAGTGACTGTTCGGGTAGTGAATGGGTCGACATTGCCCTAACAAATTACACACCAGACTGTTCCACTTGCATTGTTTGAATCTCCTTCCCATCAGGAACTTATTTCCCTACTCGTCCTTCCCGAGAGAATAGACGAGATCCTACTAGGTATACCTTGGCTCCGTTTCCACTTTTCACATATAGAGTGGACTTTGGGTAGGATACTGGGTTGGAGTGATGCATGTAGAGGCAGATGTGTCAGGAGTTGCGTTCAGGTTACCACTACTGAGCTACCCGCAGATCTTACTCCACTTCCCAAGTGCTACTGGTCATATGCAGACGTGTTCTCCAAGAAGGCTGCGGAGACTCTTCCGCCTCATCGCCCCTATGACTGTCCTATCGACCTCTTGCCTGGCGCAGAACCTCCTCGGGGAAGGGTCTTTCCCCTCTCTCTTCCTGAGGCAGAGGCCATGTCGCAATATATTCAGGAGAACCTGGCAAGAGGGTTTATTAGGAAGTCGGTGTCACCAGCAGGGGCGGGATTCTTCTTCGTGCAGAAGAACGGAGAATTACGTCCGTGTATTGATTACAGGGGTCTTAACGCCATCACCGTTAAAAACAAGTACCCGTTGCCCCTGATTTCTGAACTCTTTGATAGGCTTCGGGGAGCAAGGGTATTCACTAAACTAGATCTGCGCGGTGCTTATAACCTGATTTGCATCCGTGAGGGGGACGAATGGAAGACGGCTTTTAATACCAGGGATGGGCATTACGAATATCTGGTGATGCCCTTTGGGCTCTGTAATGCTCCAGCCGTTTTCCAAGACTTTGCCAATGACATCTTCCGGGATATGCTCTCCACCTCGGTCGTAGTCTATCTGGATGATGTACTCATCTTCTCTCCAGATATTGACTCCCACCGGAGAGATGTCTGCAGAGTCTTCGACCTCTTACGGGCTAATTCCCTTTATGCTAAGTTAGAGAAATGTATGTTTGAGCTGGAGTCTTTACCTTTCCTTGGTTATATCATCTCAACCCAGGGATTGGCTATGGATCCGGCCAAACTACAGGCTGTGATGGACTGGCAGGAACCCCACTCTCTTAAAGCGGTGCAGCGCTTTATGGGGTTCATTAATTACTATCGCCAGTTCAATCCCCATTTCTCTACCTTGGTAGCTCCCTTGGTAGCCCTCACCAAGAAGGGAGCAAATCCCAAATTGTGGTCGGAAGAGGTTTCCAAGGCTTTCATTTCTATCAAGTCTCATTTTGCTAGCACTCCCATCCTACATCGCCCGATGTTGATAAGTCATTTTTATTGGAGGTGGATGCCTCATCCGTTGGTGCTGGAGCAGTCCTCTTCCAAAAGGATGCTCAAGGTCGGAAGCATCCTTGCTTCTTCTTCTCTAAGACCTTCACATCAGCGGAGAGGAATTATTCCATCGGGGATAGGGAGTTGCTAGCCATGAAGTTGGCCTTCTCTGAGTGGAGACATCTGTTGGAGGGGGCCCGCTTTCCCTTCCAAGTCTTCACCGACCACAAAAATTTGGTGTATCTGCAGACAGCCCAGCGGCTTAACTCTCGCCAGGCCAGATGGTCCTTGTTCTTCTCCCGGTTTAATTTCACACTCCATTTCCTCTCGGGAGAGAAGAACATTCGTGCCGACGCTCTCTCTCGCTCTGTGGTGTCCTCTGAGGAGGAGGTGGAGGAGCCTCGGCTTATTGTCCCCACAGAGAGCCTGATGTTAGGATTTGAACCTGTGATCCATGGCTTGCTGGTCTGTTCCCTTGCTGTGGAGCTATTTCGGAACTTGAATAACTTCTGCCTGAAACCATATGAACTTTGTCTGGGATAGAGATCATCACCTGCCCTGCTGATTGTTCCCGCCCTGATTAAGACTGATTGGACCTGCTATATATACCTGGCCCTGTGCAGCTTCCTGTTGCTGAGTATATTGTGGTGCTCAGTCTAACTGAGTGAAGCAAACTGGAGTGATCCAGGGGCTTTGCTGGCAGTGTAGCTGCTGAATTTCTACTGCGGTATCCGTATCGGCAGTCTGGACTGAGGATGTTCATAAAGAATATGATCCGTGTGGTGGTAGAAGGTGGTGAGAAAAACAACCTGGTGTACGTCGTTCGTGACCTGTTGGAGGGAAAGGCTGGAGCCCATCGTCAGGATATCTACAACGTCAATGAATTCCGGAGTCAAGGTACATATGATGTAACCTTTGTGAATGAGGGATGCTGTTTGACCGTCTTTGAATGGCTCAGAAGTAATGAAGGTGATCCATGCCTGGAGGGAGTGTGGGTGGAGCCCCTGTTTGGGCTCATGGAAAAAGTGGTGACTGTGACTGTGTACAACCCCTATACAGAAGTAGCACTACTGGAGCAGTTCCTGGAGCGGTACTGTGAATACGTGAAGGGAGGGGAGAAGCAGAAAAATGTCTTGGGCATTTTCAACTGCAAGTATGTGTTTCGGGTGAAATTGAAGAAGGACCCAGGTTGTTTGGGAGGTTTTACCCACCCACCAGCGAACTTTTCAGTGGCGGGTCATAGGGGCTTCCTGTCATACCCAGGGTAGCCACTATACTGCAGGAGGTGCTTTCAGTTCGGGCACCTGCTAAACATGTGTAGCAAGGAGTTGGTTTGCCGTAATTGCAAGCAAGAGGGTCATGTGGCGGCTCGGTGTCCGATGCCTCGTGAATGTGACAGGTGTGGCAGTTCAGAGCACCTGTATAGAGACTGCCGTTTGGTGTGCCGAGGAGGTCAACTAGAGAGGAGGAGGAAAGAAAGAGACGTGAGGAGGAGCGGAGGCGGGAGGAAGAAAGGAAGAGAGAGGAGGAGGTTAAGAGGCGGGAGGAGGAGAAGAAGCGGAGGGAAAGCGAAGTCGCCGCGCTGAAAAGCGTTGTGAGGGCGCCACCCACTCCTGCTGAGAGACGGAGGGAGAAGCGGCAGGAGGACAAGGAGGCTGAGAGAAGGAGGGAGAAGCAACAGGAGGAAAAGGAGGACAAGGAATTTTGGAAGGCCATAAGGCGAGAGGAGCGTTCATGGCCAAAAAAAGAAGAAAAAAAAGAAGTCCCAGTCGCTGAATCATGGTCAGAATGCCTGATGGATTTCAATATATCTGTGGCAGAGGAGGAGGCTGAGTTTTTGGTTCATGAGTCTGATCCGAGAAATATTGGTGCCTTCTCCTCGGAAGAGGACTCAGGAGGGTTAAAGTGTCACAGGGAGGGTGGTGTTGAAAACAGAGACATTGAGGTGGTGGAAGAAGGAATGGCCCAGAGGAAGACTGGGCAGAAAAAGGCACGGATGGAGGAGTATATGGAGGCCAGCGGCTCAGAAAGCTGCTCTGCACAAATGGTGGAGGAGGACACTGGCGGTACTGGTTAAGTACGTTTTACTTTTCCAGTAGCCAGGTGGAGTTTTTTTGTGTACATAGCTTTGCTCTTTAAGCAATGGCTATCTGTTTTTTTTGTGTGTTTTATGTAATGTGTGTCAAGTTATATCTGCAGGTTGTTTTTGTATTTTTTTCCTTTTTTGGCTTGTTTGGACAAGTTTTTTTTAAGCTTTTTGTTTTGTGTTTAGTATGGGTGTTACAATTATATCTCAAAATGTGAGGGTTTTTAAAAATAAGTTGCGGCGTGCGGCCATTTTTGAGTTTTTTGCAACGCAAAATGCGGAAATTTTTTGTTTACAGGAGTGTGGGATTGTGGATGGTGTGAAGGAGAGTGAATGGCCTCATGGTGCGTCTGTGTGGTCAGGGAGTGCATGTAATAGAAATGACGGTGTTGGTTTTTTGGTGAAGGGGCGTAATGTGAGTTTGTGTGACTATATGGTGATTGAGGTTGGGAGATGCATGTTAGCAAATTTTGAGGTTAGAAATATTCGTTTTTGTGTTATTAATGTGTATGCTCCTGTGGAAAAACAGGAGCGTAAAGTTTTATTTGAAAAAATTAAGTTTTTTATTCCAGGTAGAGTGTCTGTTGTGATTGTGGGTGATATGAATGTTGATGTGGGAAAGGTGAATGTGGATGTGTCAAGGAAAGAGTTAATGGACATGGTGAGTGATTTTGGTTTGAGGGATATGCAGAGGGAGTGTAAAGTAACTCCATTGTTAAATACGTTTTTTTTCTGAGAGTGGGAGGGTGGCGTCTAGACTGGACTATTGTTTTGTTTCAAAAAACCTGATTGCTGTTAGTTATGCACAGGAGAGTGTGCCGTTTTCAGATCATGTGTGTATGAAGTGTGAAGTGGATGTGCATACTGAGGAGGTAGCTGGGAAAGGTGTATGGAAGCTGAATGTGAGTTTGCTGGAGGTGGTGGAGGTGAGAGAGGAGTATGAGAGACATTATAAGGAGTGGTGTGAGAGCAGAAGTGAATTCAGTAATGTGTGTGAATGGTGGGATTGGGTTAAATGGAAAACCAAGGTTTTTTTAAAAAAAACTTGGTTACAAGTGTGCAGCTGCTAAGAGAGAAAGGTTTGCTGGGTTGAATGCAAGACTTAGTGTGTTATATAAGCTAAGAGAGGGAGGGATGGATGTGAGTGAAGATTTGTTGAGAGTGAAAAAACAAGTGAACGAGTTTTTGAGAGAGAGAGGGAGGAGTATTGTGTATAGGGATAAAATAGAGAATTTGGAAAAGAATGAGAAGTGTTTGCGGTTTTTTTTCAAGAAAGTTTTTGGAAAAAGACAGAGCATGAGTGTTTTGAATGGAGTGGATGGAAATGAAGTGAGTGGTGCGAACTTGTGTGAGGAAGTGGCAACATTTTATGATGATTTGTATGCAGTGAAATGGAGGGATGAAGGTTTGGAGAGTGATGTGCTGAGTGTTTTGGAAAATAGATTGAATGGGACAGAAAGGGAGAGTTTGATGGGGGAGGTGACGAGTGAAGAAATATGGAAGGTGGTGTGTAGCATGGCGCTGAATAAAACGCCGGGGGATGATGGTCTCCCGGTGGAATTTTATCGTGTGATGTGGGATGTGATTGGGAAGGATTTTGTGGATGTATGTAAGTATATATGGGCGAATGCAGAGGTGGCAAATGGTATGCGTGCAGGAGTGGTTGTGCTGTTGCCAAAAAAAGGTGATTTGACAAATCTAAAAAACTGGAGGCCGATCACGTTGCTTAATTGTGATTATAAGATCTATGCGAAGCTTCTGGCAAATAGGATGCGTGATGTGGTAGGGAGTGTGGTAGGTGAGGAGCAGTGTTGTGCGGTGCCTGGAAGGCGGTTACATGAGGGTGTGTGTTTGCTGAGAGATTGTTTGTGGGACTGTATGAACCGTAAGAAGGGGGTGTATGTGTTGAGTTTGGATTTTGAGAAGGCGTATGATAGGTTGGCGCATGGTTTTCTGTTTAGAGTGTTGGTGAAGATGGGTTTTCTGGCTGAGTTTGTTGAGAGAGTGAGAAGTTTGTATAAAAATATTTATAGTTGTGTTTTGTTGAATGGGAATGTAGGGAGGAGAGTGAATGTGTTCTCCGGTGTACGGCAGGGGTGCCCATTGTCCCCTGTCGTGTTCATTTGCGCGATTGAGTCGTTGTTGTGTATGTTGAGGAAAGATAAGGTGATTCGGGGTGTGCAAGTGCCTGTCACGCTGTATAGCAGATATATATATGTGATGACAGTAATCTATATCAAAAGGGCAACATACTATATAACATGCGCATAGATATATGATAACATAGATTTTACCTGACAGAATGTCCAGTGGGTCAAAACGGAATCCGTTATACGCTGTCTCCGGCTAGAGGGTGACCGGGGTCTAAGCTGACCCTAAACTGGGGTCCTAACTAATCCCTCAACCTGGAGGTACTGTTAAAGGTACAGAGGTCCAGGCCACCAGCGTAAACCCTGTCTCCTATCAATCCTGCCAACTGTATTCTAGTCCTAAGAAGGACCCTGAATACCACCAAAGGGAATGACCAGGTAACGGTTAATGAACAGAAAGACATACAAGAAAGATAAGAAATAAAGTAAATAAAGTCTTACATACAACACTCACACACAGTAGGAACACCTTAGGTCTCAGAGATAAACTATAAGCTATAAGAGTAAAACAACTAAGGAGCTCTTAGCTTAAGTATTCCCAGAACCGATCCAGTCTGCTAAACTATATGAATGCTTTCACCGGCATCAAACACCCAGACTGGCAGGAATATAAAGGAAACTAATTAGAACATAATCCAAAGCAGCCGGGCGAGGCTGGACCTAGTCTTAGCAAAGAGCTAGGTAAAATTAACTCTCTCATTACCAAACACAAAGAAACAGCAGCTCAGCTGTGAGAAGTCAGAATGTGCAATCGCGACGATCTTCGTGGCGATGCACCCATGACAGTACCCCCCCTTCTACGAGGGGCCTCCGGACCCTCATGACCAGGTCTGTCCGGGTAAATTGTGTGAAAGGTCCGAACCAATCGATCTGCGTTATCATCAGACGCAGGGACCCACGTCCTCTCCTCAGGACCATACCCCCTCCAATGAACTTCCACGTTATCATTGACTACCACTGAAGGAGGAGGTAGAGGTGATGGTATGACTGGTGCCACATACTTTTTAAGTAATGACTTGTGAAACACATTATGAATTTTAAATGTAGGAGGGAGGTCCAGACGAAATGCCACAGGATTAATTATGGAACTGATCCTGTATGGCCCGATGAATCTGGGACCCAACCTCCAGGAGGGAACTTTAAGTTTTATATTCCTGGTAGACAACCACACCAGATCGTTCACCCTCAGATCTAGACCAGAAACTCTCCTCCTATCAGCCATCCGTTTGTAAGGGTTCTCCGTAACCTTCAGTCTTAAGCGATCTGGAACTATCAGTCTCCCTGGAAGTCCCACAGGGGCGTCCCCTGAGCCCCAATACCTCCCCCTCAAGCTCAGAGCATACAGCTGACACTACAACTCCCTCCTGAGGAATAGGAACCGGATCATCCGTCTTCCCGGCCCCTGGGAAAGTACGAGATAAGGCATCAGGAAGCAACTTTATTGAGAAGTCATATATGCGATGAGGAGGTAACTCTTTACACCCCTCCTCTGAGAACTTCTCCCAAAAGTCCTCCAGAAAAGGAGGCAAAGTCCTAGGCACAACCGCACCGATGACCGTGCTCATGCAGTTATTCTTGCAAAATTCACCCCACTGGCTTATCTTTCTGGATTGCCAATCAATCACTGGGTTATGTTTAGCCAACCAAGGAAGTCCCAACACAATAGGAGCAGGCAGACCCTCCAACACATAACAAGACAATTGCTCTTTATGTATTGCCCCTACTCGAAGATCTATGTTATGAACAGCTTGTACCAAGCTACCTTGACCAAGAGGTCTAGAATCAATAGAGAGTATAGGGACCGGTTTGGCCAATACACTCAGTTGCATACCATGCACCTGGGCAAACCGAGTGTCCACCAAATTAGCCCCGGACCCACTATCAAGAAAAACAGAAATCCTCTCAGTTCTAGTACCAATCACCACCTCCGCAGGCACGAGAAACTGAGAGGGATTTGGGGACGAAATACACACTCCCAGGTTAACTCCTTGGTTCAAAGAGGTCCGGGATGGACACCCCCCAACATAATGTCCCTCTCTCCCGCAAAAGAAACACCTTCTAGTCTTGCGGCGCACCGCTGATTCCCTCCTACAAAATGATGTCCCTCCCAACTGCATGGGTTCCTCAGAACAGACCAGGGGAACCTCAGTATAAGGGACTTTAGTAGTAGGTGGAGTCATCACGGGAGGCGGAGTTACCTCGCGTCTTCCCCGAAGACGTCTATCAATGCGAATAGCGAGGGCCATAGCAGCCTCCAGTGATGGAGGAGAATCATATGAGCTAACACATCCTTTAATTTGTCAGACACCCTTGACAAAACTGGCTCCTAAGAGCTGGGTCATTCCACTGAGTATCTGTTGCCCATCTACGGAACTCAGAAGAATATTCCTCCGCTGGACGATTTCCTTGCCGTATTTTACGTAACCTTGTTTCAGCAAGGGAGACTCGATCCGGATCATCATATACCAGACCCAGGGCAGTAAAAAATCGATCCACTGACTGGAGATCTGGGGAGCCTGGAGGAATAGAGAACGCCCAAGATTGAGGATCCCCTTGTAAGAGCGAGATAACAATTCCCACCCTCTGCTCTTCACTCCCCGATGACCGAGGCCGCAGCCGAAAGTACAATTTACATGCCTCCCGGAAAGTAAAAAATTTGTCCCGCCCACCAGTGAACCTGTCTGGGAGAGCAACCTTAGGTTCAGATCTGGTTTGCTCCGGGGGGGACAAAACCTTGGACTTAATGTCTGCCAACTCCATGGACAATCCCTGCAACTGCCGGGCCAGCTGGGCTACTGGATCCATGACAGCTGGGGAGAATCTTTAGTATGGCCGGTGAAAATGTCACGCTGTATAGCAGATATATATATGTGATGACAGTAATCTATATCAAAAGGGCAACATACTATATAACATGCGCATAGATATATGATAACATAGATTTTACCTGACAGAATGTCCAGTGGGTCAAAACGGAATCCGTTATACGCTGTCTCCGGCTAGAGGGTGACCGGGGTCTAAGCTGACCCTAAACTGGGGTCCTAACTAATCCCTCAACCTGGAGGTACTGTTAAAGGTACAGAGGTCCAGGCCACCAGCGTAAACCCTGTCTCCTATCAATCCCTGCCAACTGTATTCTAGTCCTAAGAAGGACCCTGAATACCACCAAAGGGAATGACCAGGTAACGGTTAATGAACAGAAAGACATACAAGAAAGATAAGAAATAAAGTAAATAAAGTCTTACATACAACACTCACACACAGTAGGAACACCTTAGGTCTCAGAGATAAACTATAAGCTATAAGAGTAAAACAACTAAGGAGCTCTTAGCTTAAGTATTCCCAGAACCGATCCAGTCTGCTAAACTATATGAATGCTTTCACCGGCATCAAACACCCAGACTGGCAGGAATATAAAGGAAACTAATTAGAACATAATCCAAAGCAGCCGGGCGAGGCTGGACCTAGTCTTAGCAAAGAGCTAGGTAAAATTAACTCTCTCATTACCAAACACAAAGAAACAGCAGCTCAGCTGTGAGAAGTCAGAATGTGCAATCGCGACGATCTTCGTGGCGATGCACCCATGACAGTGCCGGGGGCGGGGCGGAGGGAGTGGAAGGTGAATGGCTACATGGATGATGTGTGTGTATTGTGTGATTCAGAGTGTTCGGTGCGTCGTGTGAAGTTGTTGGTATCCGTTTTTTTGTGGAGCGTCTGCGTTTAAAGTGAATTGGGAGAAGACTGAATGTAAGATTTTTGGTGGGAGGACTCTGAGCAATGATATTGGGGTGAATGTGGTGAGTGGACCGATAAAGGTGCTGGGTGTGAAATTTTCAGAGAAGTTGGATGGAGAGGAAAGTTGGGTGGATGTGAGAGAGAGAGTGGAGCGCAAGTTAAATTTTTGGAAGATGAGAGATCTGACGTTTTTTGGTAAAATTTTAGTTATTAAGAGTGTGGTGTTACCAATTTTTTTGCATGTTGCGGTGTTTTTTCCACCAGGTTATATGTGTGTTAGAAGATTAAATAGGGTTTTGTTTGTATTTTTTTGGCGTTCAAGTATGGAGCGTGCAAGGAGAGAGGTTGTGATGAAGAGAATGGATAAGGGGGGGCTGGGATTCCCCAATTTGAATGTATTTTTTGGCGTGAATATTATGGTGTTTGTATTGGGTGTGATTAGGATGGATGGGAAGTGTGCATGTATGTGCAGGTATTTGTTTGGAAGTTTTCGGTTCCGTTTGAAGTGGCGGGAAAGGGATCTAAGGTGCCCAGTGGCTTTTGAGGTGCCTGTGTGGTATGTGTGGGTTTACAAGTTTTTGGTGAAGTATGAACTGTGTGATGTGGATGTGAGGTTGTTAGAGAAGAAGAAAGCGGTATATAGGATGATTGAGTGTAGAGAGATGGAATGTGGTATCAATATGGTGAGAGGAAGTGATGTGCAGAAGGTATGGAAGAAGGTACGTTTGGATGGTATGACAAATAGACAGAGCGAGATTGCATGAGGTGTTACCGGTGAGAGAGTTCCAGAGAAACCGGGGTTTAGTGAGGAGTGAGATGTGTCCGAGGAGGGGATGTGGTGGGAGAGAGTGTGGTGCATTTGTTTTGGAATTGTCAGTATGCTAGAAATGTGATTTCAGGTTTGGGCCCGTTGTGTAAGGAGTTGTGTGGTGTGAATTTTTTGACGTTTGAGTTATTTATGTTTGGGTTGGGTTTGTGTGGAGAAAAGGAGAGAGTGTTGTGGTTGATGCTTGCATGTATAAAAGAGGTGTTGTGGGATGTGAGGAACGTTTATGTGTTTAAGAGGAAGGAGATTGAGGTTAAAAATTGTTTAAAAATTGTTTTGGGAAAATTGTATTTTTGTTTTGTGTGTGATAAGAGAAAGAGGGGGGAGGAGGACGCAGAGGGAATTTGGAAAGTTAAAAAGTGGAAACACCTTGTTAATGTGTCTTAGTTTTGTGTTTTTTTTGTGCTTGTAAATAAAGTTGGTTTTCTGATGATGATGGGAACAGCTGCTGCATTATGTAAGTGTACACGCTGTTTGGGAGTCGAGTTCCTTATAGTTTTGGTTATCTGACTGTTGAACTTCCCATCTGAGGGAGAAAAAAAAAATTATCTGAGCTCCTGATCTGGAAGGTGTTCTGCTGACATCTTTCTGTCTCTTGTGGAAACCCTGCTGTTCCTACCTCCAACTCTATTCACCTAAACGGACTTGGTGCTTGTGTGTGATCTCGGCCGGCCCGTGCTCGGGCGGGCTCCGGCATCTGCCAACATAGTGAACCATCACCGCCATATACGGCACTTCCAGAAGTCCTTCCTTGGTCCGCTCACCTGCACACTTCTGCTCCGGCCACTGACTTCCAGTCCTGTATCGCCAGTAACGTGACAGAATACTCAGCCTCTCAAAAATGGAGGCCGCTGGAGCAGAAACTTTGGAAACATGTGTCAGAAAACTGCAAGGTGCAATGTCCAGTTTGCACACCGAACAGGTGAATGGAAAAGCACGGATGGACGCATTTATTGCACAAAGCGATCATAATGTCCAGAACCACCAACAAGCTATCCAAGATCTGCAGAATGCAGTACAAGTGTTGACTGCTCGAATTACCCAGCAAGAAGGACAAGCTTCCATCTCAGCGTCTGCCACACCCCCAAGCTACCACCTTTTTGTTTTGGCGGTGATCGAGATAAATTTCGTGGATTTTTGAATCAATGTTACCTGTTCTTCGATACACATGCTAATCAGTTTCCGACTGATAGGTCAAAGGTGCTATGCATCATTATGCTGTTAACCCATAAAGCAATCGCTTGGGCTAATCCTCTGATTGAGACTCGGGACGCACGTTTAGACAATCTGAACGAGTTTATTCGAGCGATGCAGCAGATGTTTGATGACCCAAACCGTGCAGCTACTGCTGAATCAACGTTGCTGGCATTACGACAAGGCAAACGCCCAGTCGCAGAGTATGCTATGGAGTTCAGGAGGTGGGCCGTTGACACTGAATGGAATAATGCAGCAAAAGTAACTTTCTTTAAAAGAGGACTTTCTAGTGCAGTAAAGGACGAACTTGCCCGTGGAGAGACCCTTCGGATCTGGATGATTTCATCAAGCATTGCATCCGGGTTGACACACGTCTGTCTGAACGACGACAAGAGAAGTGGACCTCCATGAATCGTTCAACTAACTCTTATAACTCCTCCCTGCCATCGGTCACTAAAGAAGTGCCTAGCCGGAATGTCCGAGATACAGAACTAGAGCCAATGCAAGTGGATGCGATCCAGAGACGAGCTAGTGCAGAACGAAGAGAACAGAGATTTAAAGAGAATCTATGTCTGTACTGCGGGGAAGCGGGACATTTTCTTATTAACTGTCCAAGTCGTCCCACAAACCGTTCAAGAAAAATGGTGGCGGCTATAATGGATCCTGATTCTTCCGACGAGGAGTCTTTCTTCTCAGAGACTGATTTTGCTAAAGATGAGATCCAGTCCATATCATCCATAGTTCCACCTACCAGGAAGGAGAGCCGTGAATCCCACTATTTTGTAACTATCAAACTGAAGGTTAACTCCCAGTGGATCACTGCATCAGCCATGATCGACTCTGGGGCCAGCGGGATGTTCATGGATTCTGCATTTGCTCAAAATCATGGCATAGATATGCAGAAAAGACGTTCACCTATTGTGATGGAGACGGTAGATGGATCTCCACTGAATTCGGGGCCAGTGGATCATGAGACAGGACCTTTGGAGATCTATATTGAGCCGCAGCATCGTGAGATGTTGACATTCCTAATTATTTCTTCTCCACATTTTCCCATCATTTTAGGTTTGCCCTGGTTGCAGAAGCACAATCCTATCATCGATTGGGAGATGAAAAAGATCAGTTTCCCCGAAAAGGAAGTTCAGACGGAGGTTCCAAGCGAATCCACATTAGAAGCAGTTCAGAATCCAGAATTGCCTCAGCTACCAGCAGTGTATGAAGATTTCTTTGATGTCTGTGACAAGAAGGGAGCGGATACACTTCCCCCGCATCGACCATACGACTGCCCAATAGAACTACTCCCGGGGGCGGCTATACCGTTTGGAACTATCTACCCTTTAGCGGGTCCTGAACTGAAGGCTCTTAAAGAATTTATTGATGAAAACCTAAGCAAAAAATTTATTCATCCATCATCCTCGCCCGCTGGAGCCCCTATATTCTTTGTCAAGAAGAAGGATGGAACATTACGCCCAGTAGTGGACTACAGGGAGCTTAATAAAGTCACGGTAAAAAAACGTTATCCTCTACCGTTGATCCCGGAGCTTCTAGAAAGAGTACAAAGTGCGAAGATCTTCACTAAGTTAGATTTACGTGGGGCATACAACTTAGTACGTATAAAGCCTGGAGATGAATGGAAAACGGCCTTTCGTACCCGATACGGACACTTTGAAAGTCTAGTGATGCCCTTCGGACTCGCTAATGCTCCAGCTACCTTCCAGCACCTGGCAAATTATATTTTCCGAGACCTGTTGGATCAGTTCATGGTCGTTTATCTAGATGACATCCTGATCTTTTCAAACTCTATGGAGGAACATCAGACGCACGTAAGACAAGTGCTACAACGGTTAAGGGAGAATTCATTATATATTAAATTAGAAAAATGTGAAGTCCATCGAGAAGAGATTCAGTTCTTGGGATACGTCATTTCACCTTAAGGATTACGGATGGATGCTAAGAAAACGCAAGCTATCACCGAGTGGCCTATCCCTAAAAATGTGAAAGAAGTTCAGCGTTTTGTGGGGTTCGCCAACTTTTACAGACGCTTTATTAAGAATTTTTCAGAAATCGTGCTACCCATCACGCAATTAACAAAAAAAGGAGCAAAATTCATCTGGACACCCCAAGCGCAAGAAGCGTTCTCTCGTTTAAAAACGAAATTCACAACGGCTCCCATATTACGCTATCCTGACCCTGAATTGGCTTTTATCATCGAGGTGGATGCTTCAGACTGTGCGGTCGGCGCTATCCTTTCTCAGAGGACAGGGGAAAAGAAGTTGCTGCATCCATGTGCATTTTTCTCACAACGTATGTCTGTAGCCGAGAAGAACTATGACGTGGGAAATAAAGAATTGCTCGCCATCATATCAGCATTCAAAGAGTGGAGACATCATCTCCAAGGGGCTGCACAACAAATTTTGGTGTTGACCGATCATCGCAATCTAGAGTTTATCAGGTCTGCAAACTGCCTCTCTCCTCGGCAGACTCGTTGGAGTCTGTTTTTGAATCAATTAAATTTTGTAATTTCATATCGACCAGGCTCCCGTAACAAGAAAGCAGACGCATTATCCAGAATGTTTTCAAGCTAAACAAATCTTGTAACAACACCCAAACCCATTGTGGCAGATACTAAGATCTTGGGAGTAATACATGATGGAGATTTGCTGGAAGATTTGAAGGCAGCATATGAAACAGACTTGTTTCTATCACATCCATCAGGGGACGTGCATCTGCTTTTTAAAAATCAAGTATGGACTGATGGTCGACGACTATATGTACCAGAAGCAGCTCGGTTAAGAGTCCTACAACTAGTGTACGATTCTAAAATTGCAGGACACAAAGGGACACAGAAAACGCAGGAGTTTTTGTCACGTTTCTTTTGGTGGCCGAACTTTCAAGAAGACGTGAAGAAGTATGTTAATTCCTGTGACATCTGTGCCAGATATAAGACTCCACGTGCATCCCCTATGGGACTATTGCAGCCTCTCGCCATCCCAACATGACCATGGGGATCAATTTCAATGGACTTTATTGTAGATCTACCAGAGTCCAAGGGAAAGACATCCATTCTGGTAGTAGTGGATCGACTTACGAAAGCAGCGCATTTCATCCCGTGTTCAGGTCTACCTTCAGCAAAAGATACAGCTGATCTTATAATTTGCAATGTTTTTCGCCTCCACGGAGTGCCGGATGAAGTCGTTTCAGATCGAGGTGTGCAATTTACATCTAAATTTTGGCGCAGTTTATGCTCAGCACTAGACATCAAAGTACGATTGTCAACCGCTTACCATCCGCAATCTAACGGCCAGACAGAACGTACAAATCAGACGCTGGAGCAGTATCTTCATTGTTATATTTGCCATCTGCAAGACGACTGGGTGGATCTGCTGCCATTTGCGGAATTCTCATATAATAATTCAGAGAATGCCTCTACGAAACAGACGCCATTTTTTGCAAATCTGGGATATCACCCAAACATCCTTCCCAAAAATCCTGCGGCACCATTAATACCAGCAGTCGCAGAAAGAATCTCTCTGGTACAGCAAAATCTGAATGTTCTGAAAGACACTCTAAAGGAAGCTCAGGAGAAATATAAAAAAGCGGCCGAAAGGTATCGGAGACCCACTCCCACGTTTAGGATTGGAGATCGAGTGTGGTTATCCACTAAGAATTTGAAATTGAAGATTCCTTCTCCTAAATTAGGACAAAAATTTGTGGGACCATACAAGATCAGTAAGATTGTGAGTCAATCTGCCGTACGTCTACAGCTACCAACATCAATGAAGATTCATCCTGTGTTTCATGTGTCGTTGTTGAAAGCCGCCACAGCCAATCCATTTCCAGAACGATCCCCTTCGCCTCCCGATGCAATTGAAGTGGACGGACAGGAGCAGTTTGTGGTGGAAAAGATCTTGGATTCCCGAATACACAGATATCGTTTGCAATATTTAATCAAATGGCAGGGCTACGACACGGAGGAAAATTCATGGGAACCAGTAAGCAACATCAATGCTCCTCGTTTGATTAGACAATTTCACCAGCGGTATCCTGCAAAACCTGGACAAGTTGCGTCCAGAGGCCGCCGTTAAGAGGGGAGTATTGTTAGGATTTGAACCTGTGATCCATGGCTTGCTGGTCTGTTCCTTTGCTGTGGAGCTATTTCGGAACTTGAATAACTTCAGCCTGAAACCATATGAACTTTGTCTGGGATAGAGATCATCACCTGCCCTGCTGATTGTTCCCGCCCTGATTAAGACTGATTGGACCTGCTATATATACCTGGCCCTGTGCAGCTTCCTGTTGCTGAGTATATTGTGGTGCTCAGTCTAACTGAGTGAAGCATTATCTGAGCTCCTGATCTGGAAGGTGTTCTGCTGACATCTTTCTGTCTCTTGTGGAAACCCTGCTGTTCCTACCTCCAACTCTATTCACCTAAACGGACTTGGTGCTTGTGTGTGATCTCGGCCGGCCCGTGCTCGGGCGGGCTCCGGCATCTGTCAACATAGTGAACCATCACCGCCATATACGGCACTTCCAGAAGTCCTTCCTTGTCCGCTCACCTGCACACTTCTGCTCTGGCCACTGACTTCCAGTCCTGTATCGCCAGTAACGTGACACCTGAGAACAGTGGCCCCGGTTTCGCTAGAGTCTGTGCACCCGGGCAAGACTTTTGTGCCTACCAATTTGCGACCGGGGGTACTCTCTTGGGCACATTCGTCCAGGGTGGGTGGACACTTTGGGGCAAAGAGGACATCTGAATTGCTGGCGAGAACATACTAGTGGCCGCATATGGTCCGTGATGTTGGGGACTATGTTTGGGCGTGTGTCTCCTGCGCCAAGAATAAGTCTCCATGACAACGGCCAGCTGGGTTACTTTACCCTTTGCCGGTGGCAGACAGGCCCTGGGAGATGGTTGGGATAGACTTTTTGGTGGGCTTGCCCAAGTCTCGGGGTTGCACCATCATTTGGGTAATCACTGACCATTTCTCCAAAATGGTGCATCTGGTGCCGCTACCACGGTTATCTTCTGCACGGGCTCTGGCAGCGTTGTTCGTTAGGCACATCTTCCATCTACATGGCATGCTGGACAAAATTGTCAGTGACCGAGGTCCCCAGTTTGCGTCTCGGTTCTGGAGAGAGCTTTGTCGTCTACTCAGTATTGAGTTAAATCTCTCTTCAGCGTACCATCCTGAGACGAATGGGTTGGTAGAGAGGGCCAACCAGACCTTGGTCACCTATCTACGACATTTTGTCTTAGCCAGGCAGGATGACTGGGCATCCTTGCTACCATGGGCTGAGTTTGCACTAAACAATGCTGTGGCTGACTCCACCGGACAGACTCCATTCCTCCTGAACTACGGTCAGCATCCGCGGGTTCCGGTGCCCATGCCCGTGTCTTCCGCCGACTCCAGGGTGGCAGACTGGGCTGTGGAGGCACGGGACATTTGGGACCGTACCCAGGATGCCATTCAGGCATACAAGGAGAGGATGAGTTCCTCCGCCGACGCACATTGGCGCCCCGCTCCAACATTTGCTCCTGGGGACTTGGTGTGGCTCTCCGCCCGTAACATTATGCTGCGAGTTGAGTCCACTAAGTTGGCACCCCGCTACATGGGTCCTTTCAAGGTCCTCGAGCAGGTTAACAATGTGGTATACCGTTTGGCTCTTCCACCTCGCCTTGGTATCTCCGACACCTTTCATGTATCCCTCTTGAAACCCGTGCTCATGTCCCGGTTTTCCGAGTCATCTGCTGGGACATCGGGTTTGTCTACGGATGACCATGAGGTGAACGCCATCGTAGGGTGTAAGGTGGTATGGGGCAAAAGATTTTATTTGGTGGATTGGAGGGGTTATGGGCCTGAGGATAGGTCCTGGGAGCCTGCTGAGCACGTTCACGCTCCGCAGCTCATCGCTGCTTTTGAGCGCAGTGAGGCCCAGAGAAGGGGGGGCCCTAGAAGAGGGGGTAATGTTAGGGGTCGAGTTCCCACTTCTGCACAAGGGGAATCTCGAGCCATTCCGGCTGCGGTCTCCCATTCATCTCCGGCCGCAGTGGACTCTGCTCAGCTTGGACATCGGTCCCAGCGTCTCGCCCAGTCTGGCAGTGTGCAGAGGATTGCTGCTGCTCCTCCAGACTCTGCTATTGTGGCCAGTACTGGTTAGCGGCGAGCAGACGTCTTTAGGACAAAGTCCTTGTTTTTCCCTTCTGAGCATGCCCAGGGTGAGATCTCTCATTGGAGATCAGGGGTCACATGCTCAGGTACTTCAGCAGCTCCTATTGGTCTGCCAGGAAGGTCCTGAGACTACTGGTGTTCTGGAACAAGTTTCATTGGTCCTTGTTTCTGGCAGGTCCTGTAGCTGTTATTATAAAAGGGTGGCAATGCTGAGCCGCCATGCGCTAGTATCATCCATTATATGCTTTGCGCCAGTGTGGTCATGCGTGTGTGTGGTTAGGGTCCCGGCTGAAATAAGCCCCTAGAATACCGACTTAATCGGTGAGGAGTTTGGTATGCTAGCTGGTCAGGGTCGGTGTCCTAGATGCCCTAGATTACCGGCATAACCGGTGAGGAGTTTGATTGCCGTATTCAGGGTCTGGCATTCAGACGCCATAGATTGCGGGGGACTCCCGCGAGGACATTAGCGCATGATCACGTTCTATGTTCGCTCAGCACTTAACTGTGTACCTGGGTGCCTGACAGGACACAGAACTTTTTCTCAGCGGCTCTGTGACGTAACAGGGTTTGCTTTCATCGCTAGACAGCGCCCTAGCGTGTTTATTTTGCGACTCAGTTGTGTTCAGTGAGTTCGCACACATCGCCATATTGCGCTGCGGCACTCCTTCTAGCGGCTCTGTGAAATAACAGAGTTTGCACATATTGCCACAGCGCATTGCGGTGTTTATTTTGGCGACTCTGCGGGATAACAGAGTTTGCGTCTTGCGCCATTTTACTAGCAGCAGGTTCTGCCTGCACGGTGGACCCCGGGCTGCGAACGCATCTCTCTACCTCATATATTTGGTGCGTTCCGCAGACCCTAACACCAGCTCTGCTATTGTTTACTCCAGCTGCGCCCACAACCACCATTTTGTGATCCCTTCTGATCATCGGTGAAAAAACGCATTCAGGCCCTATGCACAGTGTACAAAAAAGAGCTAAATAAAGTACTAAATTCAACCAAATCTGGAGCCGGGGCCGAAGATGTTTATGTCCCCAAACTGTGGTACTTTGAGCTGTTCGCTTTCACAAGGGACCAAGAAGTACCCAGACAAGGGACATTCATGTTGGATCTAGACCCGGTGATCCAGCCGGACTCCCCTGTCGTACATGTAAGTACCTTTGTATTACAACACATTTTAATGTACATGCCAAAGTGGACTTGAAATTAAAAAATGTAATTGTGAAATGTAGATAAAATGGCTGAATTTATCCCTTCATGTAGTGATAATTTATGTAGCTCAACGGTTGAGGCCTATCCATTTACAAGTGTCGTTTTCACATTTTTGCTGTATATGGGTGTTATAGTGTGAAGATAAATGTCTTTGTCTTTACAAGTGTCGTTTTCACATTTTTGCTGTATTTGGGTGTGAAGATTAATTTCTTTGTCTTTGTGATTTACCATTTGTTTTTTGTTCATGCAGGACACAGAAGAGGCTGTCTCCACACCTCCAACTGAAGAAGACAGCATGGCGTTGATCCAAGATGAAGAAGTAGTCGAGCCACCATCCTCATCTGTGCGGAGCCGGCTTACATTTTCTGGCAGAAAAAGGAAGGCTCCCACCTCGGCTACTCCTGAATTGGTTGAAATTGCGAGAAAAGTGCTTACGGCAGAAAAAGACCAAACTAAAATAACTGGCTTTGCATACTTCGCTAATGAGAAGCTACCTACACTGGATCCTGTACAGCGGATTCATGCAGAGAGACTCATGTTTGAGGTACTGACTCAAGCTCTTTTGGAAACCTGGATAACAGTTATGTTGTCATGCCAAGACCGCAGTACCTGGACTACTCATGGCCCAACAATCCTGTGCCGAACCCAATTGGGATAAATCCTGCAAACCCAAACGTTGGTGCTCCCCCTTATTTTTATACACCGCAGAGGCAGCGTGGTAATGGCAACGATCCATCTTACCAGCAGTTGTAGTTTTTAAAATTTTTTATGCGCTCAGCCAAGCACAGATATGAGATGCTGTTGCGATCGCAAGATGATGGTTACAAGCTAGGCGATCACAATGGCGTGTCATATCTGTGTATAGCTGGAGCTCCTTGTGAGAATCGTCACCTTGCGATCACAGTGGCGTCGCATATCTGTGAATAGCTGCATATCTGAATAGCTGGGGCTCCATGTGTGAATCGTCACCTTGCGATCACAGTGGCCACGCATATCTGTGAATAGCTGCATATCAATAGCTGGGGCTCCATGTGTGAATCGTCACCTTGCGATCACAGTGGCCTCGCATATCTGTGAATAGCTGGGGCACCATGTCAGAATCGTCACCTTGCGATCACAATGGCGTCGCATATCTGTAAATAGCTGGGATTCCCTGGTGAATGTTGACCTTTACCTCCCAAAATTTTTTTTTATATATGTATAACAATTTTTTAATCTTTAATCTATATGACTAAAAATATATGTTATATATTTAAACTTTATATATGCTGCTGTGGTGTATTATGTGTTATTTTTAATTATAAGGTTTGAATGCTAGTGAGACCATGGGCCTTTGAAATAATTGTAAATTTTTGACATTTTTTTCTTTTTATTTCTTTAACAATGAACACCTATGACTGATGGTACTCCCATGACCCCATGTGTGACAAGTAGATACAATGTAAAAAAAATATAGACAACAAAAAACATTAGAAAAGATTTTAAAAACTACAGCAGCTGGTAACATGTCTCGTTGCCATCCCCATTACTCCCTCCCCACATCTCACCCATCATTATCCCTTCTCCCACATTAATAAAATAATTGAAAAAAAACACGAATGCATTTTTAAAATAAAAAATTTTTATTAGAAAAAGATTGTTAAAAAAAGCCAAAAATCTCAAAATCAAACTATATCTGATGCTGCCAACTCACTGCACCAGGCCCGTTAAAGTAATGGCAGTACTTGTCTCGGCCGGCCTTCGCATCGTCCTTGCTCCTGCCTTGATTGACAGGTTGAAGGCCTGCAATAGCGGGATCATTGTCACGCCATTCTCCGAGCACCACGTCACCATTGCTGTCCGAGTCCATGAAGCCTGGCGGACTGTAAGTTCCAGCATCGCGTTTTCGTAGAAAATTGTGCAGCACACAACAGGCCAACACCACAGAGTCTGTAGATTCCAGCTTCATGTTGATTGGAGTGTGGAAAACCCTGAAGCGGTTGGCCATTATGCCGAAGGCATTCTCCACAACGCGTCGTGCCCTAGACAGTCTGTAGTTAAAAATCCGCCTTTCCCCTGTCAAAGTCTTTTGTGGATATGGTTTCACAAGATGCTCATGAAGGGGGAAGGCTTCATCGCCCACAAACACAAAGTTTCGGTTGGCGGTGGTGTCCATGTTGGTTGGCAAGTTAAGTTTATTATTAAACAACCATTCACCAAAACTTGTGTGCTCCAAAACGCCACCGTCAGAAACCCTTCCATTAATGCCAACATGAACGTTAATAAATTCATAATTGGCATTAACAAGGGCAATGAGGATCACGCTGAAGTAGCCCTTGTAATTATGAAAAAAGGATCCGCTTTTGGCTGGTTGCGTGATCCGCACATGTTTGCCATCCAAGGCACCACCACAGTTTGGGAACTGCCAAATCCTTTCAAAATCAGAGGCAATAATTTGCCATTCCGCCACAGATTTGGGAAAAGGCATGTAGCTCCGTAAACTGCGGACGATGGCGTTGCATGTCTCTGGAATTAGTTCTCCAAGCAGCGACCGAGAAATTGCAGCAGAAAATTGCAAATCCTTCATTGAACGTCCGATTGCCAGAAATCGCAGCGTTACTGCCAAACGTTCCTCTGCTGAAACAGCTGCACGCATCCGGGTATCCTGCCGTTCAATGAGTGGCCTCACAGCTTCCAGTAGGAGCTTGAATGAATCCTCCGACATCCGTAGATAATTCCGGAAATCCTGCGGATTCTTCTCCTGCAACTCCCTCACTAGATGCATGTGGGTGAATCTGGACCTCTGCTCCAGCTATTCTCTGGTCCACATGCGACGCTTTCGCTTGGAGCGCCTCTCTTCCACCCATGCCTCTTCTTGTCGATCTGCCTCCATTGATAGTGCAACTGCCACAATCACACGCTCCGCAGTGGACAGGTTCATTATGTGCAACCTGTACGGTAAAGAAGAGAAAAGTTAATTAGTAATTCATTACTATTACTAAAGTGTTTAAACAAAATAAAATAAAGAATAAAATAAAAAATGTATATAAAAAAAAAAAAATGTTTGTTAACTTTTCAGTTAACATTTAAAATACAGTTTACAAATGTCTAAAATGGTGGGGGTGTAAAAAAAAATAAAGCAGACGAAAAAAAAAAATAAGGTCAAAAAACGTATCAAACAACATCACAAACAATATGTACCTTGAATCAAAATATCCAAATCGAAATGGGGAAGATGAAGTGCTCTAGCGACTCAGACAGGTTCGCAAAACCCACCACTGCGCCACAAACAGGATCGCAAAACTCCGACACTATACTATCCTCGCAACAACGCACAAAGCACCGTTGGAGTCATCCACAAAGTGCTCTGGAAACAATGGATGAGGGCGCAGTTATTATAGCTGAGGTGATATTGTGGTCACCAATCGGAGCTGAAGGGCGTTGACGAAAGAAAACAAAGTCCCGCCTGCGCCGCTGACTAATGCGTCGTCAACGAGGTCGCACATCGTTCACAAAAGGTGCCAAACACAGCGATTCAGGCTCACCAGCGGGACGCCAACGATCAAAATAAGGTCCAGAACTCTAGTGAACGATCAACGAGATCACAGCAGGGGCCACGTCGTTGCTACATGCCACACACAACGACGTCACTAACGAGATTGCTAAATAGTGACGTATTTTAGCGTTCTCGTTAGCGATCTCGTTTAGTGTGGCATACCCTTTAGGTTGTGAAACAGCAGGGTACAAGAGGGGAAAGTTACATACAACATGAGTGGGATAAAGCTAGGTCGTGGTGGAAGGGGGAATAGGCTTAGTGTTCAACATGTACATAGGTTAGGTGATAATGTGAATAAAAGCTCAATTGAACAAACACGTCTCGACTCTCGTCCTATCGAAAGATCAATGACAACATCTGTTACTGGTAGGCATACTTAACTCAATTTCTTTGGCAGAGCGGTACGCCTTGTAGATGAGGCTCAGAAAGAGCATGTGCTCGAGTGAATGGCAAGCGCTGTATCAAGTGGCCTCTCCTCCTCTTCCTTCACCTTAACATCACACACAGTACAATCTTTAAAGGTGGAACCCCAATCACACTTGTTTTCCCCCACATTAATTATTTCCAAATGCTCAACTGACTGTGGGGAACCTCAGAATGGTGATTCTGAATAGCTGTTCACACATGATATTCCATGGACATCAGAGGTCTGCTCTGCTGAATCATAGAATCCAGAGGAAGAGAGCATCTGAACAGATTCTCAAAATTATTTCCTGCTGGTTCCAGGGCTGGACGAAGTAGGGTCCGAGCAGAATTCAGACCTTGGTCACTAGACCTTAACCACCAAAGGTGAAAATGATCCAAATGAGACTCAAACACCAGAGGCTAACATGGACTGTACTGTGCTGTCGATGCAGGAAGAAGATGAGGGTTACTCTCAGGGTGAAGAGTGTGAGAATAGAGAGGATGACAATGAGGTTGAAGATCCCATCTGGTGTGAACCCAGAGGTATGCAGCTGAGTAGCTCAGCAGAGGAGGTGGAGGAGGAAGATGAGGAGGTTATGTTGCGGCTTCCCACACAGACATGAAGTGATGCAGCCACACCGGTTGGCCAGCACCGGTAGCGAGTGTGTAATTCACAGTGACCGCAAG
Source organism: Oophaga sylvatica (assembly GCA_033576555.1). Lineage (NCBI taxonomy): Eukaryota > Metazoa > Chordata > Amphibia > Anura > Dendrobatidae > Oophaga > Oophaga sylvatica. The sequence continues at coordinate 750,753,086 of JARQOD010000001.1, read as the reverse complement.
GGTTGCCTAGAATGGGCATTTTTTGAAACCGCAAAGGATGACCTACCACACATTATCTGTCAAATTTGCAAAAAAACTCAATAGAGGCAAAAACAGCAATAATTTGACAACTACATGTATGAATTGGCACATGCGCGATCAACATGCCTTTGTGTGGAAATCTCAGTGTTCTATCTAGCGGGCCTTGCCAACGAATGGCCATCCAATCAACCTCACCTGCTGCTTCTTCCTCCTCCATCACCATTCCAAGTGTTCACACATAGGTCTCCAGTCTCAGAAATTACAATTGTTTACCCATCACAGACGGGGTGAGTGAGAGCTGGTAATCTGTTAAGGAAGTAGATATGACTGCTGCTTTTGTGTCACCTATCACAACACATCTTTCTCAATCCACCATAACATCTCTGCCTGCACCTCACTTATAGTCTGTTTGTCCTGTTTTCCATACTCCGCCCTCTCTCAGGCACAGCAGCCAGCTTGCATTCCCACAGTTGTTGTCTCATAAATATATATTTCCTCATACACATGGCAAAGTTAACAGCTTGAACTCGACCTTCTCCAATCATTTAGCCATGGAAAATGCTGCCTTTCCACCTGGTGGATACAGATGACTTCCAAAAGTTGATGGCTGTCGCAGTTTCCCAGTACCAGTTGCCCTATTGTCATTACTGCTCAAAGAAAGCTGTGCCTGCACTAAACCAGCATGTCACCAACAACATCACCTGCTCCCTGAAAAAATCTATACCTGCCAGGGTGCATTTAACCCCTAACACCTGGACAAGCAATCATGGGCAGAGTCGTTACATCTCGCTGACTCAGCACTGAGGGTCTCTGGTGGCTGTGGGGGCAGGCGTCAAGGGGATGCTCCACAAGTCTTTGAATCCCCAAGACTTGCAGGATAAACCTCTCTATTTAACAGTTCCTGCACTGTTTCTGCCTCCTCCAGCTCCTCTAGGACGTCCAACTGTGCCCTCAAAGTCTCCCTTAATCAGGCATGCATCCCAACAGTAAAGACAGAATCTCCCACACCTCTGTACTGTGCAGCCACGGCTCTCTGCATTCTGTCAGTGTTTAAATTAATATGCCTTGGAGATCTCAGTCACACAGCTCAAGAGTTGTGGATAGGTATCCAGGCTGAGTTAGATCAATTGCTGTCTCCAATAAACCTGGAGCCATTGAAGGCCGTGTGCAATAACGGTGCAAACTTGGTGGCTGCCCTACACTATAGCAACCTCACACACGTGCCTTGCATGGCTCATGTCCTCAACCTGATGGTACAGCAATTTCTATGCCACTATCCAAGCCTACATGTGCTGTTGCAGAAAGCAAGGTCATTTTGTGCTCACTTTTGATGATTGCACCCCGCAGTTCATCAATTTGCATCACTACAGAGGTCTTTCGCCCTAGTGGTTAACAGTGTGATTAGTGATGTTCTGACATGGTGGAATTCCACTCTGCACATGTTGCAGCAGTTGTGGCAGAAGAAACGTGCCCTGGTACAGTGTGGTCTTTTGCATAGCCTGGGCCAAAGCAGTCCGGACGAGGTGCAAATCACGCTTGCAGAGTGGGCACAGTTGAAGGACCTCTGCACTCTTCTGCAGAGTTTTGAAATGGCTGCTAAGATAGTTAGCGCTGATGATGCATTCGTCAGCATTACTATTCCGGTCATCTACATGCTGGAGCACACTTTGAAAAGTCTGCGGCAGGAGTTGACGGTCCCAGATGAAGAGGTTGAAGCAGAGGGGGATGCGGAAAGGATAACAATAACTCTAAGTTCCGTACTGTCATTGCACAGGCAGGTGCCGTGGGAGGGTGGATTACAGTGATCGAGGTAGGCTCATGGTACCAGACAAACTGTTATTGAAGGTGCAGGAGCCGAGGACCAAATGGAGGAGGATGAGGAGGAAAGTATGATGGGCATGCAACATTTAGGTGTGTACCCCGCCACAAGCATGCCATGGACTGGAAACTCATGTAAGCGCTTGACCCATGAGTGCCTTCTTGCTGCACTATCTGTGTCATAATGCTCATATTGTTAGGACTAGAAATAAATGTTAGATGCATGGTAAAGACTCGTGCATGATGGAGTATCAAAATGCTTGTAAACAATCTTAAGAGTGGTTTTACCCAAAACATCAGTGAGGCACACACTTCGTTGAGTCATCAGTGCAAAAACATTAGTAACAGCAGTGTGCGTGGCATAAGAAATTTCTGTGAGTCATTTCACACATTTTTTAGACCTGTCTGTGCAACAGAGTACAAGTCTGACATGTTGTGAACAACTGGAGAGAATGGTGCAGGAGTATCTAGAGCTCAATAACAATGCCATCTTGGGGAATTTGGACCCTTTTGCATTTTGGTCTTCAAAAATGGAAGACTGACCTTAGCTTGCCTGTCACGCCTTGGAGGTTTTGTCATGCTCGGCAGCCAGTGTTCTCTCAGAACATGTCTTCAGCACTGATGGTGGTGAAAGTGTAGACCACAAAAATTTTCTCAAGATGAGCAAATCATGGGACTCCAATGACTTTTGCATCCCAGGCGAAGAGTGGGTAGACAAAGCGATGGTGTCATTTTTAGAGTTCTGCATTGATCTTGTGTTATTGCAGTCTGTGACGCCTTTGTTGTGGCTTCTGTCATTGCCGTTGCTGCTGATGCTGATGTTACAAACAATTTTTTTAAATGTGGAGACTTCAAGTTGACTCTCCATCTGGTGGGTTGCCTGTACTGGAAGTGGTGTCAGAGACCTATAATACTATTTCTACTCTGGGGAAATTGAAGCCACTTTAGTGGTGTATGACAATATTTTTTTGAAATGTGGATACTCCAAGCTGGGTCTCCATCTATTGGGTTGCCTGTAGTGGACGGAGTGTCAGAGGCCCATTATACTATTCCCAATCTGAAATTGATGGCACTTTAGTGCTTTGTGAAAAAATTTTTTTGAAATGTTTGCACTCCAAACTGGGTCTCCTTCATGTGTGCTGCTTGTAGCAGAAGGGCACCCATATCGGCAGGCCTGTTCTTACTTTCAGTCAACTACCTGTGTTGCTATCCTTAAATTTTTATAATGTTTGTGGTCTAACAAGCTGATATTTGTGCCATCTGAGTATGTCTGAGCAGAAAAAGCATTTTAATCTGCTGCATGAGGTATCGGGGATCACAGCACAGCAGGGTTACACCAGTCCCTCACCCACCTCTTATTAAATAAAAGTTTAATTTCAAGGCTGTAAATGCTGGCCCACACCCTGATACCTCATGTATGGCCCATGGCTGACTGCTGCTGAGCCATTATCAAATTTTTACTGTGGGTTAATTGATCATCAGTTGACTACCTGTGTTACTATTCTTACATTTTTCTAACATTTGTTGTCTAACCAAGCTGATATGTGTGCCACCTCAGTGTGGCTGAGAAAATAGGAGTTTGAGCTGTTAAATGAGGTATAAGGGCTCACAGCAAAGTAGGCTTACACTGGTTACTAACCCACATTGTCTTAATTTCAACTTAAATTCAAGCACCTAGCGACTCTTATACTTTATGCATGGCCCATTGTTGACTGCTGCTTTTTCATGATCAAATTAGAGGACAATTGATGCCATTTTTTCTATTGTCTGCCCCTAGTTTTGAAAATGTTTGGACTCTAAGTTGGGTTTCCTTTATCTGTGTTGCCTGAATTTGACAGACAACTCAGAGCACCAGGCACTCATTAACCTGTTATTGATCAATATTTCAGCTAGAAATGCTCGTCCAAGCCCTGTCCCATGCTTCCATGAATTACACTTTTTGTACTCTGGGTCAAGTGACGCCAATTTTCTAGTGTCTGCCTCTAATTTGAGCTGATTGGGAACCTTTTTGCCCCCCCCTTAAGGTGTTGTATATGTGTTTTGTTATGCCTCTTATTGAATTCAATGGGGTTTGGGTACGTTCAACGAATCATTCAGTGAACAAGTTCAGCGAACATCGGGACGTTCGCCCAACCAAACAAAACCTTGAAAGGTTTTTCAGGGTACCAGTTAACCAGTTAATGTGCGATGTGCCGACATGGTGTAATTCCACTCTGCAAACGTTGCAGCGACTGTGGTAGCAGCGACGATCCCTGGTGCATTATGTTATATTGCATAGTCTATGCCAACGCAATAAGAACATGGTGAAAATCATGCTTGTGGAGTGGGCACACATGAAGGACCTCTGCACTCTTCTGCACAACTTTGAAATGTCTAATACAGTATGATTGTTAGTGCTGACGATGCTGCCATCAGCATCATTATTCTGATCATGTACATGCTGGAGCACACTATGAATTGTCTCCAGGAAGAGGCGTTGGTCCCAGAGAAAGTAGAGGAAACATAAGAGGAGGCGAAAGAGATAACAATATGTCTAAATTCCAGACTGTCATCGCACAAACGATTGCCATGGGAGGGTGGATTACAGTGAACAAGGGGGGCTCATGGTACCAGACAAACTGTTAGTGAAAGCGCAGGAGCCAGGGAACAAATTGAGGAGGATGAGGAGGAAGAGAAGATGGGCACACAACAATCAGAAGATGAAGAGAATAATTATTCCCTCTTTGTGGTTCGTGGTTGGTGTGAGGGAATGGAGTAAACAAGCTTGAGTGTTACCCTGCTACCAACACACCATAGACTTAGACCTCATGTAAGCGCCCGACACATGAGCGCCTTCTTGCTGCACAATTAGTATAGTATAATAATTAACAATATAGATTTTATTAAGACAATTAGGTGAGACAAGTAACAGACAGTTTAAAAACAATTAAAAAACCATAAGGTTTTACAAATAGACAGCAGCATGGAGGGCCTTATAAGTGCCTCCCACACAAGAAAAAAGCTAACCTACACTATGTGCACTGGGAGTGTGTTATAATCAATGCATTAAACAGCTAATAATAGTGGCATGAGCTAAAAGATCCGAATAAAGTAAATCCTACACTCACAGGTTATAACAGAAATAATGGTACAATACAATCATGGTATAAAAAGCAAATAAAAATCAACAGGAAAAAGCTTGGATTCCCCCCCAAAAAAAATAATATGAGTAGGATATGATAGTAGAAAATACCTGAAACCCCCTGAAGACAGTAAGGTAAAAAAATGAAGATGGTGGACAAAAAATGATGGAAAGACAACCCTCTTAAAAATAAACAGAGGGTCAACCAAGGCTGAACCAAGACCTGTTGAAACCTGGAGAGTTAAGTTTACCCAGTCACATCTAGGAGGAAGGAGAGAAACCTCATGATTATCACCACACAGTGTGGCTTCCTCAGGGGAAAGTCATGCTAGACTATCTAAACACGCATGTAGACAATCTTCAGAGTGATTCCCCCAAAGACAGCATCGAGGCACTCAGTTTACTTCACATTCAACCAATATGATGAAGAAAAGAAGAAGGAACTAAGGCAAACCTACTATCAGGTGGAAGGAGATTACCTCTGAGTCAACGACACATAAGGGATCCGAACACTGGTTTAATGGTGCTTGCAAGAGTAACGTGCAAAAATCCAAAAAAGGAGAAAAAATGCAGCACTCACCGGGTTCGCTTTTTAAAAAAACCACAGTCCTTTATTGAGCCATCACTGATGTGGACAAGGACTGTGTTTTTTTAAAAAGTGAACCCGGTGAGTGCTGCATTTTTTATCCTTTTTTTGTACTTCACATTCATTTACTCCAACCCTGGGAATGTCAAGTCTTCAATGCAAAAACAGGAGCAGTGTAAGTGGCATAAGCAATTTCTGAGTCTTTTCACACATCTTTTAGACCAGCCCGTTCACCAGTAGAACAGAGTTCAAGTCTGAGACATAGTGTTTGACAAGAGAGGATGGTGCAGAAGTATCTCGAGCTTAGTGTCAATGACATCAGAGGGGTTTGGACCCTTTTGCATTTTGGTCTTCAAAAATTTAAGAGTGGCCTGAACTTGCCTGTCATTTCTTGGAGGTTTTGTCATGCCGGGCAGCTATATTTCTCTTCAAAAGAGTCTTTAGCGCTGCTGGTCGTGTCCTGATGGATAAGCGCATCTAGCTGTCCCCTGAAAGTGTAAACCACCTAACTTTCATCAAGATGAATAAGTCATTGATCTCCAGTGACTTTTGCACCAGAGTCGCCAACTGGGCAGAATAGGCAATGGTTTAGTTTTTAGTGTGCTACATTGATCTCGCACCGTTGTTATGTCATGGCTTTGTAATGGCTTCTGTGCCTGCTGTTGCTACTGCTGCTGATATTACAAACAATTTTTTAAAATGTGGAGACTCCACGTTGTGTCTCCATCTGGTGTGTTGCCTGTAACAGAAGGAGTGTCAGAGCCCTATTATAGTCTGCCCCTATTTTTTTTTTAAATGTTTGTACTCCAAGTTTGGTCTCCATGTTTTGTCCTGTATCAGTAGGGCTTCCAGACCAGCAGGCCTGCACTTACTTTCAGTCAACTACCTGTTTTACTATCCTTCAATTTTGTAAGCAATTATAGTTTACGAAGCTGATATTTGCGACACTTGAGGGCGGCTGAGCAAAAAAGTAGTTGAGCTGTTGCATGAGTTATCTAGGCTCTCAGAACAGCAGGCCTACACTGGTCCCTCACCCAACTCCTAACTAAATTTAAAGCTGTAAATTCTGGCCCAGATCCTGGCTCATAAATGGCCCATTCCTGACTGTGTGTTTATTTCCAAACATGCTATGGGGTTAGAAATGTATAACACACCCCCATTACTAACCACATAGCATGTTTCGAAATAAACACACAGCATGAATAAAATATTTTATTTAAAATAAAAATAAACACCCTGTTTTACACATTTATTTAAAAATAAAAAGCAAACTTATACTCTCCTTATGCATTTTCCATTGAAGCCCTTGACCCCTATGAAGTAAACTACCATGATACTCACCTCTCGCCTCATCCACCGATGCCAAAGTCCCTTTGGAAAAAAAGAAAACTAATAAACAACCATATCCCTCCACCTGTATGACTGGAAGATAATCCACATTGTCCAACAATGATATAGATGATTTGGGTAGCTATCCCCACCAGCCGGAACACACTGACCGGAGCATAATCGCTTCTCCAGTGTCTAGCACCGAGCTGCCATGAAAATGTCAACCGAGTTCATACCTGATGAACCCCGGTGACCTCACATATGGCACCACTTGCTGCGTGCAAATTTTCTCAAGGCAGCTCAATGCTACACACTGCAGGAGCGTGATTATGCTCCTGTCAGTGTTTACCAGAAAATGGAATCATTGATGTGACTACTCTCCACATGATCTGTATCGGTGTGGGACAGTATAAATTATCTACACATTGAACAGGTGAGAGATATGGTTGTTTACTTTTTTTTTTTTTTTTAACAGGAGACATGGGCATCGGTGAATTAGTCATAAGGTAAGTATCATCATTTAGGCGTAAGGTTAGTATAACTGTGCTTTTTTATTTTTATTTAAAATAAAGGAGTCTGTATTTTTTTCAAATAAAGGATTTTGTTCTGGCTGTGTCTTTTGTACAATCGATGGGGTTAATAATGGGGGCATCTTATAGATGCCTCTCCATTACTAACATGTGGGTTTGTAGTCAGAGACCATAAAACTGCTGACATCAACCCCACAACCGTTGCCCCATTTGCCACTGCACCAGGAAAAGCGGGAATTGCAGGGTAAAGTGCCAAAATTGACGCATCTAAGAGATGCGTCTTTTCTGAGGTGGCACAATATCCATGTCCTCTTTCTTTTCTGAGATACCAGCTGTCAGCTTTCTGTTTTAGCTTGGCTGGTTGTAAAAAATGGGGGGACCTCATGCCATTTTTTTAAATTATTTAGTTAAATAAGTAAAAATATGACCCCTATATTCTTGATACCAGCCATGATAAAGCTAATAGTTGAGGGTTGCAGTCTGCTGCTATCAGTTTTGCCTGCACTGATTATCAAAAATAGAAAAGACACCCAATCTTTTTTTTAATTTATTTATAGCACAAGCTCCGGCTGAGGAATACTCTCATCAGTGGCACATGCTCTCTCTGTTTTCAGCTACTGCAGGTATAGGCTAATAGTAGTACTCTTTCATCAGCAGACGCATGTGACCGGAGGTAACTTTTTACCATCAGTCACAGCTGCTGGCTCACACTGTCATTTGACAACATGGGAACTGCCGATAAGAGCCCCAGCTTGCCATCCTGTCATGCAGGTGACAGTGTGGAAAACAACAAATGTTTGAGCCCACCATTCATCTGATTAGGGTCCGGCTTCAGGTTCGAGTACCGTTCTGGTACCCTAATCAAACTTTTTTTTAGACATTTGGCCAAACCCACTGAACCAGAACATACATGGGTTCGCCCATCACTAATTCTCACCTTTGCGCCTAATCCACCAATGCCTATGGAATGCCCTGGAAAAGAAAAAAAATAATAAACAACCATATCCCTCATACTGTTCCAAAAGATCCAGATGATTTGGATGACGGTCACATCAGTGATGTGACTGCTATCCCAGAACACAGTGATACAGGATTGTAATCACTCCTACAGTGTCTGACGCTGAGCTGCCATGAGAAATTTCATCGGAGTTCAAAGCTGATTAAACCCAGTAACCTCACTTACAGCACCGCCCGCTGTGTGAGAACTTTCTCACACAGTGAGAGGTGCCGTAAGTGAGGTTACTGGGGTTCATCTGGTTTGAACTCTGGTGAACTTTCTCAGGGCAGATCAGCGCTAGACAAAGCAGGAACTATTATTCTACTGTCAGTGTGATCTGGCTGACGAGGAGACCAGTCTTTGATGTGTCTTCTCTCCAAATTATCTGGATCATCGTGAGACAGTATGGATTATCTTCACATTGGACATTTGAGGGATATGGTTGTAAAATATTTTCTGTTTTTCACGGGTGACATGGGCATCGGTGTAAAGGAGTCTGTGTCTTTCTTTCAGTTAAAGGATTTTATTCTGGGTGGCAAACTATGAGGTTGGCAATGGGGGCATCTTAAGAAGACCTCTCCATTACTAACCTGTGGGCTTGATGTCAGCGGTAATAAAACACCTGACAACAACCCCACAACCATCACCCAACTTGCCAACGCCACAGGGCACAGAATTTGTGAACCTAATGAGTGTGCCTTTTCTGGTCTGGCTGCGTGCTGCTATTTTTAGGCTGAGGGGACAAAATCCTTGGCCCCTTACTAGTCTGAGAATACCAGCCCCCACCTATTTGCTTTACCTTGGCAGGTTGCCCAAAATGGGTGGTTACCATGCTGATTTTTCAATCATTTATTTAAATAATTCAAAAAAAACAGTGTGGGACCCTCTGTTCTTGATAACCAGCCATGATAAAACTGAAAGATGGGGTTTGCAGCCCGCAGCTATCAGTTTTTCTATGCTAGGTAATAAAAATAGAAGAGACCCCACATCAATATTTTTATTTATTTCTTTAAAGCACAGGTGCTAGATAATAAATCATCCCACCAGTGGCGCCTGCTTTCGCTGTTATCAGTAAGAGCTGGAGTAGGCTAATGAGAGTAGAACTCTCTCATCAGCCAATGCCTGTGACCGTAGGTAACCTTTTCACCACTAGTCATAGTTTCTGGCTCACACTGTCATCTAACAGCATGGGAACTGTCATCTGACAACATGGGAACTCTCTGACTAGTGGTAATGATCTTACCGCCGATCATAGCCCTTGAAACTGAGGTCCGGGTTCAGGTACCGTTCTTGTATCGGAACCAGAATCAAACTATTTTTTAGAACCCGCTGGACCTGAACAAACACATGTTCGCTCATCAGTAGTGGAGACTAATGGCAAATTAAGCACACTGTAAGGTTCAGAATATAGGGGCACTTGGTTTTGGGAGTGCAAAATTGCTGGATTTCTTTTTGTGGGAGCCGCGTCACTTTTCCGGAGCCTTTGTGCTACCAGTAATGCGGAAGCCCCTTATACAGTATTTCTGTTTCCAGATGACAGACCTTAGTAAGGTTTTGTTTTTTTTGGGTTAAGTGGAAGCTGTTATTGGTGGCATTTTGGGGTATACGGCATTTTGGATCAGTACACATTTATCATGTGCTCTACACTGAGTTTCCATCTAAATCTACAGAACACGTGATTCAGATTAAACCCCCAATAAATCCATTCACTAATGAAGCATCAGAGATAATCTAGAATCCAGCTGGCCTCTATTCCATGGTTTCCAGCATTTAAAAGGTGAACAAAACTGTAGCCGATTGTGCTTTTATGCACACCTAAAAAGACAGACACCTCCAGATCATAGGTGTCACGACGTCCGTTTTTTATAGAAACAAATTTTTGCATCGTCATATTTTGAGAGCTATACTTTTTCAATACTTCTATCATCAAAGTCATGTGAGGGTTTGTTTTTTGAGGGACAAGCTGACATTTTTAATGGTACTATTTTGGATCAAATAATATTTTTCACACAGTGACAGCTTAAATTCATAGCAGGTATAGCATATCATGATGTGGGCACTGAAACTTGCTAACGACATACTGTCAAGCACAGTGTGGGAATGCTAAGTGCAACAAGAGGGGAAGAGGGGAGTGAAGCCCAAACACTAGGGAAATGGGGAGTGGACACCTCTAAGCAGGTCTAATAGTACCTTGCCTCCCCTACCATCCCTATATTGGTTCCACACAGATCGCAGAGCAGGACCCTAAGCCCTGTTTATCCCTAGAGCTAGACCCTGAATAGGGAAAGGGAAAGTGAGCACTGATCAGCAGTCAAATCTAAGACAAGTGTAGTCTAGAAGGGCCTTAAAGGGGAGAATTAAGAATGCCCGTGAGGCATTCCGAATTAACTTAGAAAATAAATTGTCACAGAACAATCCCATGGAGGTGTGGTCGGGCATGAAACAGCTAACTGGGTTTAAGGCAAAGTCGGAGCATGGGGAAGTGATCTGCCCTGGGCTAATGAAATGAATGAGTTTTTCAACAGATTCACCAGCACAAGCACAGTGTCATCAGAAATGGGGGATGGATCCGGGAAAAGATCTGCAGCATTGACATTGGGGGATAAGCTGCCTGCTTTCACTGTCTCCCAAAGCGACGTGAGAAGACAGTTTAGCAGACTTGTTATTGGCAAAGCAGCTGGGCCTGATGGCCTCAGCCCACTTGTCCTCAGAGCATGTGCAAACCAACTGTGTACTGTCCTCCAGCACCTGTTTAACTGGAGCCTTCAATCACAGGGGGTACCAGAACTGTGGAAGACCACCTGCCTGGTGCCGGTTCCTAAGACCACTTTTCCAACTTCCCTACAAGACTATCGTCCAGTGGCCTTAACATCGCATGCTATGAAGTCCTTGAAGAGAATAATACTCGCCTACCTGTGCCCGAGGGTGAGGGCCTACACTGACCCCCTGCAGTTTGCGCACCAGCAGAAATTGGGGGTGGATGATGCTGTAGCGTCTCTGCTACATACAATGCATTCGTTCTTGGACAATGATGGAACTGCAGTGCTCGCCATGTTCTTTGACTTCTCGAGTGCTTTCAATACCCTACAGCCGCTCTTACTACGTAATAAGTTGACTGATATGGCGGTAATGAGGGGATGGTGAACTGGATAAGTGACTACCTGACAGACAGGCCGCAGTTTGTAAGGATGGGGGAGGTGGTATCTGGCAGTGTACGGAGCAGTGTTGGTGCCCCTCAGGGTACAGTGCTGTCACCCTTCCTCTTCTCATTGTATACAGCTGACTTTCAGTATAAATCTGATTTTTGTCACCTCCAAAAATTCTCAGATGACTCTGTGATTGTAGGGGGCTTTGTAGAGGGCCGGGGGGAGGAGGAATATAGAAGGGTGGTTTCTGACTTTGTGGATTGGTGTCAGACTAACTGTCTAGAACTAAATGTAAAGAAAACCAAGGAGATGGTGGTGAGTTATAGAAGGAAAAAGGAGGATTACTTACCGATCACCATTGCTGGCCAGGAGGTGGAGATGGTTGAGAGCTACAAATATTTGGGGGTTCACCTTGACAGTAAACTCGATTGGAGGTGTCATACAGAAAAGGTTTACAAGAAGGGAATGAGCAGACTGTACTTTCTGCTCAGGTCGTTCAATGTGTGCAGTAAAATGCTGGAGATGTTCTACCAGTCTGTTGTAGCAAGCGCCATCTTTTTTGCTATCATTTGCTGGGGCAGTAGTGTGCGAGTAGCTGACGCTAATAAGCTCAACAAACTTATCAAGAAGGCAAGTGCAGCTGTTGGCCTCCATCTTGACTCTTTTGAGGAGGTATTGGAGGATAGAATTCAGAAGAAGTGTAGGGCTATAATGAACAATAATACACACCCCCCATACGAGCTGTTCTTGAAGCAGAAGAGCACATTCAGCAGCCGTCTAATCCTATTAAGGTGCAAGAAGGAGAAATTCAGGAAATCGTTTGTACCTACTGCTATGGGGATGTATAATAATTTCCTAAAGGTGGTAGAAAATAATGACTGATGGCTGGTGTACTAATGTCAATTAACATTGTCTTATATACACCTGAACTACACACTTTTATTATTTATTCATTATGTAATGTTGGTATACCTGTACAAGATTTGTGTCCTAATATTTTATGTACTGCTGTTTGTATTGCTGCTGTAATACTGTAATTTCCCCCGGGATCAATAAAGTGTATTGTATCGTATCTCAATTCACTTTTAGGTAGAGAACCAGTAAAGGGGTTCTCCCGCCAACAAAGTTATTTTCATCAATATTTGAATCAAAAGACCTTTGAATAAATAAGTTTCGCAATTGGATGTGTTTAAAAAAATGATCCTGCGATAACCTTATAAATGTGTCCTGCTATGTACTGTGTATTGGCTGACCCAGATTTGTTTTCAATCTCGCTGTTGAAGCTGTGTTCCACAACGATACTCGTAGGGTGTCTGGGACCATATGCCTGATGGGTATTGGTGGGTGATTTTACCCCTGCCTTGTGTCTGTCAGCTCATACATTTTGTGTATGGGCACTACAAGTATAGGAGACCCACTCCTTTCTAATTGTAAAATTTTCTTATGAGGCTCTCCTTCAGCATTTTGCGGTTTGTCACCTAAGTGTATTAGCTTTAGCACAGCCTGTTGCCACTTGGCTGAGGCAGTGCTCAGTGTTTCCAGCTTGTGATTGATGTGGCCATTTTGGAGATGGAGGCTGAAGAGTAGGAGTGTTAGGTAGCTGAGGAGAAAAAGCAAAAACGGTAATACACCATAGAGGCTGGAACCTATTGGATTGCAGTAACCTGAACTAACCACACAACCAGAGGTAGCCGTGGAGCGTTCCTACGTTGATCCTAGACGCCTAGTCACAGCCTGAGAGATAACTACACCTAAAGGCAGAAAGATGTAAGCTATCTGCCCCGGAGCAGATCCCCAAAGAAAATAGGAAGCCCCCAAACATGTAATGGCGGTTAGACAAGAAGATAGCACGGACACAGACAGAAAATAGAATGAGCAAACGTTGGGGCCCAATCTGTCTAGACAGAAAAGTACAGGAAAGAATTCTGACTTCAATCCAACAAAAACCCTAAAAATACCAGCACTTCTGATTGCCAAAAAACCTGAGATCACACGATTTCTACCACCTAAACCAGATCTCTGGTGTAACAAAACAAAGCCGCAGTCAATGAAAAAACAGGAAAAAGCAAATGAACAAATAACAGTGGCTCCAGATAAATTGAGAGGAGCACAGGCCCCAGAAGGGGACCCGGCTGACCTCCACAAAAGTGCAGAAAACTATGCAAAAAGCAAGCACAAAATGAAAAGCAGAAAATATCTTATCTGAAAGCAGCAGGTGCAGGCAAGACTCCAGCAAACTTCCAAATGAACCAGGAACCACAATTGAGACAAGAACAATTGATCACCGGCGACCATCATGGGAGGGAACCTCCCTTATATCAGTCCAGTCAGTGAACCCAGATTGCAATTCCTCGCTGAAAGGTTCAGTACTGTCTGTCACCACCAGAGGGAGCCTCTGCTCAGAAACCATCTCTAGCACATTCACAACAGTACCCCCCCCTTGAGGAAGGGTCACCGAACCCTCACTTGTGCAATCAGGCCGATCAGGATGAGCTCGATGATAGGCACGGATCAGTCTCCTAGCATGGATGTCCGAAGCAAACACCCAAGAATTGTTCTCCTGACCATAACCTCTCCACTTAACCAAATACTGGAGTTTCCGTCTAGAAAAACGAGAATCCAATATTTTCTCGACCACATAATCCAGATTGCCCTCAACCAAAACAGGGTCAGGAGGCGCAGCCATAGGAACCACTGGCTCAACAAACCTCTTCAATAAGGACTTGTGGAACACGTTATGGATCTTAAATGTCCCTGGAAGAAGCAAACGGAAGGAAACCGGATTAGGAATCTCCATGATCTTATAAGGTCCAATGAACCTAGGCTTAAACTTTGGAGATGCAACCCTCATAGGGATATTTCTTGAGGACAACCAAACCAAGTCCCCCACTTTAAACCGAGGACCATCAGTCCTATGCCGGTTGGCAAACAGCTGGGCCTTCTCTTGAGAGAGAGACAACCTCTCCACTACCTGGTCTCAAATCTGCTGCATACGCTCCACAACAGAGTCAACACCCGGACAGAGAGATGCCTCCGCCTGTCCCGAAGAAAATCGAGGGTGAAACCCAGAATTGCAGTAAAATGGAGACATCAAGGTGGCAGAGCTAGCCCTATTATTAAGAGCAAGCTCAGCCAAAGGCAAAAAAGAGACCCAGTCATCTAGATCAGCAGACACAAAACATCTCAAATAAGTCTCCAAGGTCTGGTTTGTTCTCTCGGTTTGTCCATTGGTCTGAGGATGAAATGCAGAGGAGAAAAACAATTGAACACCAAGTTTAGAACAAAAAGTCCTCCAAAATCTGGAAACAAACTGGACTCCTCTGTCAGACACAATGTTCTCCGGAATGGCGTGCAACCTAACCACATGCTGAAGGAACAAAGACACCAACTCGGAGGAGGAAGGCAACTTAGGTAATGGCGCAAGATGTATCATCTTGGAAAACCTATCACAGATTACCCAGATAACGGTCATTCTCTGAGAGACCGGGAGGTCGGAAATAAAATCCATAGAGATATGGGTCCATGGCCTCTAGGGTACAGGTAATGGCATTAACAAACCACTAGAGCGAGAGCAAGGCTTGGAATGAGAGCAAGCACCACAGGACTGCACAAAGTCCCTGATGTCACGAGACAAAGTAGGCCACCAAAAGGACCGACTCACCAAGTCTCAGGTACCAAAAATCCGGGATGACCAGCCAACGCGGAACAATGAATCTCAGACATCATACTCTTCTTCCACTGGTCTGGGACAAACAATTTCCCAACAGGGCAGCGCTCCGGTTTATCCTCCTAAAACCCCTCCAGAGCCAGTCTCAAATTGGGCGAGATGGCGGAAAGTACTACACCCTCTTTCAAAATAACAGCAGGATCAGATAACTCAGGAGAATCCGCAAAGAAATTCCTTGAGAGGGCATCCGCCTTAACATTCTTAGTGCCAGGAAGAAAAGAAACCACAAAATTAAAACGTGTGAAAAACAAGGACCACCTGGCCTGTCTAGGATTAAGTAGCTTGGCTGATTCGAGATAAACCAGGTTCTTATGGTCCGTGAGGACCACCACTTGATGTTTGGCTCCTTCCAGCCAATGTCTCCATTCTTCAAAGGCCCACTTCATGGCCAATAACTCCCGATTACCATCGTCATAATTACGTTCAGTTGGAGAAAACTTTCGAGAGAAAAAGGCACAAGGGTTACTCTTAGAGGTCTCTTGATCCCTTTCGGACAAAATGGCCTCTGCCCCAACCTCAGAGGCATCAACCTCCACCTGAAACGGCAGAGAAACATCAGGCTGCCGTAGAACAGGAGCAGAAATGAATCTCTGCTCAAGTTCCTGAAGTGCAGAAACTGCCTCAGGAGGCCAACTCACAACATTGGAACCCTTTTTGGTCAGATCAGTCAATGGTTTAACAATACCAGAGAAATTACCAATAAATTTACGATAAAAATTGGCAAAATCCAAAAATCTCTGAAGAGCCTTCAATGAAGTAGGTTGAACCCAATCACAGATGGCCTGAACCATTTCAATAATAGACGGAGACAAAATGAATCCCAGAAATGAGACCTTCTGTACGCCAAAAATACACTTTGATCCCTTCACATACAGAGCATTCTCTCTCAAAATCTGGAAAACAGTCCGAACATGTTTCACATGAGAGTCCCAGTCATTGGAAAAAATCAAGATATCTTCCAAATAAACAATCAGAAACTTATCCACAAAATCCCTGAAAATATCATTCATGAAGGATTGGAAGACGGAAGGAGCATTAGTGAGCCCAAAGGGCATCACTAGGTACTCAAAATGCCCCTCTGGGGTATTAAACGTCGTCTTCAATTCATTCCGTGCTTAATACAAATAAGGTTATACGCCCCCCTGAGGTCAAGCTTGGTAAACCAACTACCACTTTTCACTCTGGAAAACAGGTCAGAAATCAAGGGTAACGGATATTGATATTTCACAGTGATCTTATTCAGGAGGCAATAATGAATGCACGGCCTCAATGAACCATCCTTTTTGGCCACAAAGAAAAAAACGGCGCCCAAGGGTGAAGAGGATGGTCTGATATGACCCTTCTCCAATGATTCCTTGATATAAGATCGCATGGCATCGTTTTCAGGTACAGATAAGTTAAAAAGGCGACCCTTAGGAAATTTACCACCAGGCACTAACTCAATAGCGCAATCGTAGTTTCTGTGTGGAGGTAAGGACTCAGACTTACTTTCACTAAACACATCAGAAAAATCAGTCAAAAAGTCAGGAACATCCTGAGACTTGGGAGAGGCAGAAAAAACAGGAGTGCCAGCATTAACATATTGGCAGCCCCATCTGGTCACAGACACAGATTTCCAATCCAAAACAGGATTATGAATCTGCAACCAAGGGAAACCCAGAACAATAATGTCATGCAGATTATGCAACACCAGAAATTTGCAACTCTCCTGATGATCTGGTTCAACCCCATTATCACCTGAGAAGAAAATTGGGGTTATTCTCCGCCAAAGGGGTAGAATCAATGCCCAATAGTGGAATAGACTTCCGCAGGGGTATCATTGGAAAGCCACAACGTTTGGCAAAGTCAAAATCCATCAGGTTAATAGCTGCTCCTGAATCAACAAAATCCTGAGCCGAAAATGTGGACATGGAGCAAATCAGGGTAACAGTCAACAGAAATTTAGTCTGAACACTACCCAAGACAACTGAGCGCGCAAAACGTCTTCGCCACTTAGGGCAGATGGAAATAGCATGAGAGGCGTCACCACAGTAGAAACATAACCCATTGAGCTTTCGAAATTCATGACGCTGTGCCCCAAAAGTCACTCCATCACACTGCATGGCTCAGGAGATGGCCCACAAGGCAACACCATCTCACGCACACCTCTGCGCTCACGCAAACGTCTGTCAATTTGAATATTCAAAGACATAGAATCATTGAGACCAGAGGGTACAGGGAATCCGACCATAACGTCCTTTACATTCTCTGACAGACCCTTCCGAAAAAGGACTGCCAAAGCATCATCATTCCATTTGGTCAGGACTGCCCACTTTCGAAATTTCTGACAGTACAGTTCAGCTGCTTCACAGCCCTGACTTAATGCCAACAAGATCTTCTCAGCCTGATCAGTAACATTAGGTTCATCATACAACAACCCCAGGGCCTGAAAAAATACATCAACATCATTCAAAACAGGATCCCCAGGTGTCAGGGAAAAAGTCCAATCCTGAGGGTCGCCGCGCAGGAGAGAGATGACAATTTGAACCTGCTGTGCTGCGTTCTCTGAGGACTTAGGCTTCAAGGCAAAAACAACTTATAGTTATTTTTGAAATTCAGAAATTTAGCCCGATCCCCCAAAAACAAATCTGGCATGGGGATCCTAGGTTCCACAACCGGCAACCCAGCAAGATAGGAAACAATACTCCGAACCTCAGTGGCAAGCTGATCCACACGGCCAGACAACTGTGCAAACTCCATTGGAGAAAAAAAAATCCTCCTCAGCACCCAGAGAGAAAGAGGGAAAAAATGCAACAAACAGAAAAAAAAAATCTCTGACAACTCTGACAACTTTTCTTTTTTTCTTTTTGCCACACTATTTTTCCCTTCTGTGAGTATCATATAATTTTAGTTTTGGGCTGGTGATACTGTTATGTTTAGGTAGCTGAGGAGAAAAAGCAAAAACAGTAATACACCAGAGAGGCTGGAACCTATTGGATTGCAGTAACCTGAACTAACCACATAACTAGAGGTAGCTGTGGAGCGTTCCTACGTTGATCCTAGATGCCTCGTCACAGTCTGAGAGATAACTACACCTAAAGGCAGAAAGATGAAAGCTATCTGCCCCAGAGCAGATCCCCAAAGAAAATAGGAAGCCCCCAAACATGTAATGGCGGTTAGACAAGAAGATAGCACGGACACAGACAGAAAATAGAATGAGCAAACGTTGGGGCCCAATCTGTCTAGACAGAAAAGTACAGTAAAGAATTCTGTCTGCAATCCAACAAAAACCCTAAAAAATACCAGCACTTCTGATTGCCAAAAAACCTGAGATCACACGATCTCTACCACCTAAATCAGATCTCTGGTGTAACAAAACAAAGCCGCAGCCACTGAAAAAACAGGAAAAAGCAAATGAACAAATAACAGTGGCTCTAGATAAATTGAAAGAAGCACAGGCCCCAGGAGGGGACCTGGCTGACCTCCACAAAAGTGCAGAAAACTATGCAAAAAGAAAGCACAAAAAGAAAAGCAGAAAATATCTTATCTAAAAGCAGCAGGTGCAGGCAAGACTCCAGAAAACTTCAAATGAACCAGGAACCACAATTGAGACAAGAACAATTGATCACCGGCGACCATCATGGGAGAGAACCTCCCTTATATTAGTCCAGTCAGTGAACCCAGATTGCCATTCCTCGCTGAAAGGTTCAGTACTGTCTGTAACCACCAGAGGGAGCCTCTGCTCAGAAACCATCTCTAGCACATTCACAACAGAGGAGGATGAGGTGCAGGAGCTATACACTGTGGGGGCTACCCTGACTGACCTAGGGCCTGCAATCTTTGGTGTTGGGAGGACGTGTTCCATCCCATGTTCCCACTGGGTACCGACTTCCACTATATTTAACCAGTGTGCTGTCAGCGACATGTACCTTTCATGCCCAAAAGCACTTGCCCACCTGTCCATGGTTAGTTGCACTTTCCCATTAACAGCATTGCTGAGAGCATGGCTTATGTTGTGGGACATGTGCTTGTGTAATGCCGGGATGGCACAGCGGGAGAAGTAGTGTATGGGGACCGAGTACCTAGGAACGGCCACTGCCATCAGGTTGCGGAAAGCTTCCATCTCCATGAGCCTAAAAGGCAACATTTAGAGCGCAAGCAGACTAGACATCTGTGAATTTAGTACTGTGGCCTGTGGGAGTTGGCTGCGCATTTCCGGTTGTGTTCCAATAACTAGGGTATGGACAACTGAAGGCTGCGCTTTGACAAGGACTTGGACGTGCTTGATGATGGTGCTAGTTGAATGTGGGCAATGACAAGTGCAGGGCAGGAGGCATCTTCGTATGCACCGTGGACAGGGGATTGGCTTGCATGCACAACAGGAGAAGAAGCAGTGATGTCACCCACAGACACTGTTCCTGAAGCCTGGTGTTTGACCCACAAAGTCAGGTGCTTTGCTACCATGTGCCTGATCATGCTGGTGGTGGTCAGGCTGGTAGTTTTCCTGTATGGCAGGTGGTGCAAATGGCCTGATTGGGGTTATCAGCAGAGTCTTTAAAAAACAAGCAGACTCGGGAAGATGTAACAGTTGTACTGCCAATTTCTATCATCTTGGTGTTACGAGGAACGGTTGCTCGCCTTCTGTCTGTGGCCACAAAAATGCTTCTTCCTGCCTGTTGCGATGTTACGCCTCCCTCCCCTCTGTGCTGCTGTCCTCGCTCTGCATGTCCTCCTGCAGGGTTGGGTCAGTTACTATATCATCCACCACCTCGTCTTCCACGTCTGCACTCTGGTCCTCCTCCTGACTTTCTGGCAATTAAGTCTCATAATCATCCACCTCTTGTGACATGTTCCCAGCGTCGCCTTCATATGATCATGGCTGCTCAAATATTTGGGCAACACTACATACGATCTCATCTTGCCTCATTTCAAGTGGGCCGGGCTCTAAAGAGCACCAAACATGCAGGGCGTGGACCAGAACTCCCGCTGAACAATCAAGTAAATGCTTGGCACTCGGCGAGCACCGAGAGTACAGCGATGCTTGATCGAGTACCGAGCCTTACCGAGTATGCTCGCTCATCACTAATTGTAATCCTTTGGTGCCTAATGTTTGCGTCAGTGGAGACTATGTGCACGAGCAATGGCAATGATGTAACTTGAATACTGATATCAGAGATTGATAGAGCCATCTAAATGGTTAACAGCAGCGATCAGAGCTTGGCTCCAGCTGTTGCTGTTAGAGACAGATGACAGCTATGTAACATATCTTGCATCTATTGCATGTGAAATGAGGTCAGCAGCTGTACTTCCTCTACATTTGCAGACCTTTAAAGATATATTCCCAGAATTGATTTATTTCTTAATCCATTAGTAATATATATGTAGTGTAATCTGCATATGTTCATATACTTACTAATCGGCATCATCTCAGTTTCCAGCATCAATGAAAACCATTTTTCAACCATGTGACTGCAATTCAGGTTAGACAGCTCACACAGCAGTTTCTGTATGGCTGCTTTGCTTTCTCAATTAAGGTCTATGAGGCTAACATTGAGGCTCTCAAATAGAATTGAATTATAATCACATAGTTCTGCAGAGCACCACAATTGGACAAAGAATGGTAAGCAGATGATGTTCGAAAAGCATAGCACAATACACTAAATTAAGTGGCATGTAAAAGTTTGGGCACACTTGGTCAAAATTACTGTTACTGTGAACAGTTAAGCAAGGTGAAGATGAAATGATCTCTAAAAGGTCTAAAGTTAAAGATAACACATTTCCTTTGTATTGTCGGCAAAAAAAATATATATATATATATTTATTTATTTATTTATTTATATGTGGGTTTGGAAATTATTCAGACCCTTTAAATTTTTTACACTTTGTTTCATTGCAGCCATTTGGTAAATGCAAAAAGTTCTTTTTTTTTCTCATTAATGTACACTCTGCACCCCTCTTGACTGATAAAAACCAGAAATGTAGAAATTTTTGCAAATTTATTAAAAAAGAAAAACTGAAATATCACATGGTCATTAGTATTGAGCGATACGATACCGCAAGTATCGGGTATCGGCCGATATTAGCTCTATCGGCCTTTCGATACTTAGTTTCGATATTTTCCATATATCGTATACCGGAATCGGAAGTTCCCATAATTCTTTGAGAGGCAATGTGATTTTAGTCAGCCAATGAGGAATCCTAAGAAGTGTGGGCACATCCTGTACTGCTGCGGTCATGTTAACTAATGGCATGGCTGTGATTGGATGCTGAAATGATGTCAGAATGCACTATAAAAGGCGCCGCCACCATTTTAGCGTCACTGTGCTGTGAATTCAGTAAGGGACAGAACGCTGCTGTGCTGACTCTGAGGGACAGTTAGAGATTGCGATTTAGTGTACTGTGCTGTAGGCAGGCTAGCACCAACCGCTGTGTAAAGCTTCCTTTTGCCTGCAGTGTTGTTTTAACAGCTCTGCAAGGTGTGTGTGAGTGCAGGTGACGCTGCAGTTTGCTCTGCATGCAACGCTGTCTGTAGGCATCTGCACGTGTCACTCACAGACTCTTTTTTTTTTCTTCAGTGTAATTCTTGCAGCTCCATGCAATTTAACTATTAGTGTGACGCGCTTCCATCCGTATCCAATACATTGGTTGCAAACACTATAGAAGTAGACAAAGGAGTAGCCTTTCACAGATTGTGAACAGTTGTGTTTCAGTGTTCACTTCAGTCTGTGTTTTTTATTTTTTGAGTGCACATCACGCTCCAGTTACTTGTTCAAGCACTGCTGCTTGTACTCTGCTGAGCGTGTCTCAGTGCCTCATCCTTTTCATTTATCTCCAATTGGTTCTGCTCCATTCCATTTAAAATATAATCTATTAGTGTGACGCGCTTCCATCCGTATACAATACATTGGTTGCAAATACTATAGAAGTAGACAAAGGAGTAGCCTTTCACAGATTGTGAACAGTTGTGTTTCAGTGTTCACTTCAGTCTGTGTTTTTTTATTTTTTGAGTGCACATCACGCTCCAGTTACTTGTTCAAGCACTGCTGCTTGTACTCTGCTGAGCGTGTCTCAGTGCCTCATCCTTTTCATTTATCTCCAATTGGTTCTGCTCCATTCCATTTAAAATATAATCTATTAGTGTGACGCGCTTCCATCCGTATACAATACATTGGTTGCAAACACTATAGAAGTAGACAAAGGAGTAGCCTTTCACAGATTGTGAACAGTTGTGTTTCAGTGTTCACTTCAGTCTCTGCGTAATAACCACACTTAGGCCTTATAACTTTTCTGACTTTCTTTATCAATCTACCAAGATGAAGAAGTCAGTGAGTAAGGCACGTGGTCGTGGCCGTGGAGTTTCAGCAGGGAGAGGATGTGGGGATTCTGTGGCTGCTGCCGCCCTCAGTGACACAGCATCCACCAGTTTTACCCATGAGCGTTCCTTTATGCGCACTTTGGTAGGAGCTCGGCGTGCCACCCTACTGCGGGAAGAACAAATTGAAGCCGTTGTTGGTTGGATGGCAGCCAATGCATCGACTTCAATTCCTTCCACCTCCTCTCAGGAACACAACACTGTTGAGCAACCATCTGTCTGTTCACCGCCTGTCAAATTGCCCAGGTAGTCAGAGAGTTCTGTACAGGAGCCAGCTGAGTCTCTGCTTCTGTTCTCAGAATCTGTTGGCTCGCAAACACGGGCACAGGCAAGCAGCATTCTGCAATTTGAAGAAGAGGGAGTATGCAGTGATGGCAACAGCTGTGTCTCTCTCAATCTGAAGAGGCGGGTGAGCCAGTGCGATGGACAGCACACCGCAGAACGCATCTTATGATGATGATGAGACTCAGGTGCCAGGTTTTGTGGAGCATGGTGCTGCCCAGACCATCCAACAGCAGCAGGTGTTGGAAGAGGGTAGTGGAGATGATGAAGTCCGAGACCCAACATGGCGTGAGCAACAGGAAGGTGGTGGGAGCAGCTCTGAGGAAGAGATTTCCCAACGGTACAAAGAGGAGGGATAGGTAGGCTGCAGACTCGCTTGCCTGTAGCCTCCAGTTTGGCACCTGTTGGGAGCAGTTCTCTTAGAAATGTCAAAATTGGCGCTCCCATGACTTGCACTGCGTGGTCCTTTTTTGACAGACTTGTAGATGATATTTGCTATGTTCAATGCAAGCTGTGTAAGCAAAAAGTTAAAAGAGGTAAAATATCAGTAACCTGAATACCACAAATATGTGGAAACATGTACGGACAAAGCACGTAGCTGAGTTACAAATACACACTGGAGATGTAGGCCAACCTACAGCAGCACCTACATCTTCAGGTCGTGTTCGAGCCTCTACCTCCAGCTCACACACACCTGGTTCGGCTTCCTCACAGGATCTCCATGGAAGAACCTTGGTCACTGTTGTCCATAGACAAACTGTTATTCCACCCACAGCAGCAAGTTCACAGTCATCGTCACACTCCCAGAACAAAAAACAGCCATCGGTACCACAGGCATGGGATAAAAGACGGCCATACTCGGCAAACCATCCACGAGCACAGGCTCTGAATGCTGGCATTGCAAAACTCCTGTCCCTTGAAATGCTGTCATTCAGGTGGTGGAGACTGACAGTTTCAGGAACTTTATGGCATTGGCAGTCCCACAATATAATGTGCCAAGCCGATTTTATTTCAGGAGGCAAGCTGTCCCTGTTCTGCAAAAACATGTCGAGGGAAACATTAAACATGCGCTACAAAACGCCGTCAGTAGCAGGGTCCACCTGACCACCGATGCGTGGACCAGTACCCATGGCCAGGGACGATACCTTTCCCTCACTGCCCATTGGGTCAATGTTGTGGAGCCGTGTACAGATCTTGCCAGTGGCGCTGTACGTGTTCTGCCAACTCCAAGGATTGCAGGAATCCAGTCTGTACACATTGATTCCTCCTCCTACTCCAGTTCCTCAGAATCATCGCTGCACGAGCCGTCACGGTATACCTCCACATGGACCCGTGAACGCTTACCTGTTGCGACCGATATGAGCACAGCCGTGGCCAAACGTCAACAGGCCGTCCTGAAATTAATTTCTATGGGGAATCAAAGCCACACAGCGCAGGAGCTCTGGGATGCCATCAAGCAGGAGAGCGACGTGTGGTTTTTGTCAGCTAATCTCCAGCCAGGCTTGGTAGTGTGTGACAATGGCCGAAATCTGGTGGCAGCTCTGGCCCTTGGCAACCTCACTCACATACCATGTCTGGCACATGTGCTCAACTTGGTCGTGCAGAGTTTTTTGAGGGACTATCCGGATCTTGATGCACTGCTGCACAAGGTCCGCCTAGAGTGCGCTCACTTGCGACGTTCCAGCATGGCCAGATCGCGCATTGCAGCTCTGCAAGTCAGATTTCGCCTTCCTGAACATCGCATCATATGTGACGTACCCACCAGGTGGAATTCAACGTTACATATGTTGGAGCGGTTGTGTGAGCAGCAGCCAGCAGTAATGGAGTATCAGCTGCAACAGGCGCAATCAACTCGCAATTTGCGCCGTTCACACTTCACCACTACTGAGTGGGCCTCTATGAAGGACATCTGCGACGTTTTGCGTGCGTTTGATGTCTCAACGCGGATGGCGAGTGCAGATGATGCACTAGTCAGCATGACTGTCCCCTTATCTGCCTGCTTCAGAAATCACTGAAAGCACTAAAGGAAGAGGTTTTGGAAGAGGTGGAGGATGAGGAGTCCCAAATTCAATTACCTTCAGGACAGTCAGCGCAACGTGGTTCCTCACAAAGGGCTGGGCAGGGCTCACTTTGTGAGGAGGATGAGGAGGGGGAAGGAGTCAATGGAGGAGGAAGAAATCCCTACAGAGGGAGGTACACAACGCTCTAGTCAGTATGTAGAGCGAGGGTGGGGTGATGCAGAGGAGGCAGAGATGACGCCTCTTCCAGAGAACAGCCTTTGTTGGCCAGTTGGGAGTCTGCAGCACATGGTTGATTTCATGCTTCAGTACCTGAGAAACGACCGCCGCATCGCCCACATTCTCAGCACGTCAGATTATTGGGTGTACACCCTCCTAGATCCTCGCTACCGGGACAACTTACAAACCCTCATCACACCGGTGAACCGGGACCGTAAAATGCAGGAGTACCAAGACACACTGGTGCAATCCATACTGTTGTACATTCCAGCCGAGAAAGCTGCTGCTGCTGCTACTGCTTTACAAAGCAGCTCTGTGCGTCGAGGCAGTGTAGACACCTCTACAACAAGTGGGAGCAGAAGCAGCGCCTCTGCACAGGGCAAGAACTGTATGTTACAAATGTGGCAAAGTTTTGTGACAGCGCCAGCAAGGTCTACACCATCCGAGACGGCTCCAGTCACCAGGAAGAAACGTTTCCGTAAGATGGTAAAATATTTAGAGTTGAGAGTCCTCAGTGGTTGATACCTTTTAATGGCTAACTGAAAAGATGGTAACAAATTGCAAGCTTTCGAGACTACTCAGGTCTCTTCATCAGGCTGAACTAATACAAAATCTGAAGAATCACATATTTATACACAAAAACACAGAAAAAATGCAATAGGTAAGACAAGTGACGTGAAGCAGAATAGTCATTATGGCAGAGGGATGAGCATAAATATTGGAACAATTCATAGATAAGGAGAGAAAGTTTTATTACCCTCTGATTGGGGTCTGGTAATGTTTTGTGATGTTTTCACAGGGTATTTGGAGTAAATGCACGGAAACTACAACCTTTACTACAAAAAGATGCCCGGTTACAATCCATATTTCCAGACCCCCCACTACTGTGTTTTAGGCAGCCCCCAAATCTAAGAAGCATCATTGTCAGAAGTTCTCTGTCCTCCCCAACAGCTGCAGGAACCTTGCCTTGCAATCAGAAGAAATGCAAAACCTGTCCATTTATAATGACCACGGACAAGATAAAGATCCCCAACTCACATCAGGACTACAAGATACCAGGTACTTTCAGCTGCATCACATCTAATGTTGTGTACCTAATTATATGTACTAAATGTCCAACTGGGGGTCTGTATGTGGGGGAGACCGGGCAAAAACTGAGAACAAGGATGAATTCTCATCGCCACGCAATAAGAGAAAAAAGAATGGATCTACCTGTGGCAAAACATTTTTGCTCCCCTGATCATAGCATGTCAGATATGAAAATACTGGTACTAAGAAGCAGATTCACATCTCAGAGGCAGAGAAGAATTTGCGAATACAAATTGATGGTGACCTTTGACACTCTTAATGCTGGAATGAACCTGTCACATGGTTTTATGGCCTATTACATCAATTAAGGAATTTACTCCAAATACCCTGTGAAAACATCACAAAACATTACCAGACCCCAATCAGAGGGTAATAAAACTTTCTCTCCTTATCTATGAATTGTTCCAATATTTATGCTCATCCCTCTGCCATAATGACTATTCTGCTTCACGTCACTTGTCTTACCTATTGCATTTTTTCTGTGTTTTTGTGTATAAATATGTGATTCTTCAGATTTTGTATTAGTTCAGCCTGATGAAGAGACCTGAGTAGTCTCGAAAGCTTGCAATTTGTTACCATCTTTTCAGTTAGCCATTAAAAGGTATCAACCACTGAGGACTCTCAACTCTAAATATTTTTCTATCTACTGGCTAACACGGTACGAAGATATACATATTTACTGTATCCGTAAGATGGTGACAGACTACTTGGCTTTCCCTCTAAGTGTACTCCCAGATGCCTCTTCCCCTTTCAAATTTTGGGTCTCTAAGTTGGATACATGGCCAGAGCTTAGCCAGTATGCATTGGAGGTGCTGGCTTGCCCTGCTGCCAGTGTATTATCTGAGCGTGTCTTTAGTGCTGCAGGTGGTGTAGTAACAGACCGTCGCATGCGACTATCCTCAGAGAATGTAGACCGGCTTACTTTTCTGAAAATGAACAAGGCATGGATCTCACCTGAATTTGCCTGTCCGTTTTCAGATTAAATAACTGTTTGGCAACGTTTTCCATGTCTCCTGTTATATTCATCTTTCTACCACCTGAACTCTACTCCCTGGGCTACAACACTGCCATTTGTTGCTCGTAAGTAATTGGCAGGGGTACTGACTCCTGGCCAGCCTGGTTACAGCACGACAGCTGTTTCCTGGCAGTGTGAACGTCAATTATCCTCCAATAAGTTGTGCTGTCGTGTTGCATTCGGGTTAGCCGACTCTATGGTGCCTGCAGTTTAGGTGATTCCTATGTGTGCTGTGGATATGTAAATAAAGGCGGTTTCCATTGTGACAATGGACAAGCACCCACTCTAGGACTGTGTGATTCAGTAACTGCGGACGGCTTGCGTCCTGTCAACTTACATTTTCATGGGTGCGTTCTTCTACCCGTCCGGGGTCCAGTACCGTCAACTGGTTCTCCCCAGTGCCTTTGGCCTAGGTGCCTCCATCTCCGTATCCGAGTTCCAGCAACGTCTGCTGGTCCTTGGTAGTGCTTTGGAGCACAGGTACCTCCTGCTTAGTAACCGTGTCACAGTAACGTCAGCTGGTACTCGGTTGTGACATTGCCTCTTTTCCTTCTGCTAACCGTCTGGGTCCAGTACCGTCAACTGGTTCTCCCCAGTGCCTTTGGCCTAGGTGCCTCCATCTCCGTATCCGAGTTCCACCAACGTCTGCTGGTCCTTGGTAGTGCTTTGGAGCACAGGTACCTCCTGCTTAGTAACCGTGTCACAGTAACGTCAGCTGGTACTCGGATGTGACATTGCCTCTTTTCCTTCTGCTACCCGTCCGGGTTCCAGCACAGTCAGCTGGTCCTCGTTACTTCCATTGTCTCTTGCTCCATCTGATACCTGTCAGGTTCCAGTAACGTCAGCTGTTTCTCGGAAATTAGACGACCTTAAAGACCACCCAGAAGAAGATGACGACAACAAGGACGACGAGCATGAAGCCAACCAGCCTGAACACCATCACAAAGAAAAAATAAAAGATTACCCAGAAGAAGATCACCAACAGGACAAAGAAGGTTAAGACAAACTACAAGATACAGAACAAGAGACAGAAGAACAATAAGCAGAAGATCAAAAAGCCGAAGAACATGAAGTATAAGACCAAAATGAAGAGCAAAATATATGCTCTAAATTCTAAGCAGAAGAAGACTAAGCAGTGTATGGGGGTGAGTCCGTTCCTCCTCGTGGTGCCCCTGGAAAATGCCTGCTGCTGCAGGCTAAACTGAACACGGACAAATACTGTTGTAATTTAAATCTTTTGTGACAGCAAGAACGGAAGGATGAACAATTCATACTTTTACAGATTACAAGTACAGGAATCTCTGTCACAAATAAGAATATGATGAAGAAGATGAAGAGGAAGAAGATGAAGAATTTGAATATGAAGAAGATTAATTAGTTTAATAATAACAATATGAGTAATGTAAACAAAAACATGAATAGCAAGAAGTTTAAGAAGAAGATTAAGAAGGTGAAGATGAAGAATAATTTGATGAGAAAGATGATGCTGCTGCTGAAGATTATGAAGGAGAAAGTGTGGCACTGGCAAAAGTTAAAAAGGTGAAGAGCATGGAAGTTGTGAAACATACATATTTGCCAAAATAGAAAAAAGGTTAACAACATTGTCAATTTGTTAGTCAATCCAAACGTATTTCCAAAAAAATATATATTAATGCTATTCCAATGCATTGGGTTAAACATGTATGCCTTTATTGTCTCCTCAACCTCCCCCAATACATTCTACATTAGTCTTTGTTGTTTTCCTTCATGTACAATTAACCAACAAGGCAAGAATGGTTTTTTTTAATGTCGATATTTGGTTCCCATAGACTTACATTGGACTTCCGGTATCGGAATCGGATATCGACGATATTTAGTGATATCGGCGATACCATTCCGATCCGATATTTTTAGATATCGAGCAGTATCGCTCAACACTAATGGTCATAAGTATTCAGATCCTTTGTTTAGACACTCATATTTACATCACATGCTGTCCATTTCCTTGTGATCCTCCTTGAGATGGTTCTACTCCATCATTGGAGTCAACCTGTGTTTAATTAATTTTATCAAAAAACCTGTAACAGGCCTATGTAATGGCACTTCAATAAGGGATAAAATATCAAAAAAGAAATACTAGAAGTATTGCCATAATATAAACAACTTTATTGAAACAAATTATTAAAACCAATAAAAGAGATACATTCAAATGCCACACTGGTCTATATGTCCAAACATATGGTCAAAATTGTAATCTGCCACTGCACTCCAAGCAAAGGGTGTATGCACCCCTGTGTATCAATGGGTGAGAGATATTAATATGCACAGCAAAAATTGAGAGGGGGGGCACATATATATTTAACCATTAGGTCAGATAAAGAAGCCTCCTCTTTTATATGTAACTGCAAATTGTCATACAGCCAAAGATTCTTAAAATCTCAGTGTGATATCTGTACACATAAATATCAGTTGTTAGTAAACCCAAGATAAATGTTACACACCTAAAGTGCAATAGTGCATTAATGAGGTGATAAAGAGGGGGCTGAGAGCCCAGCAGCAATAGTGCTGTTTTCTCTCAATTTCCAAATGGCCAGTAAAGACATGGAATCTAAATATAATACAGTCATGGCCAAAAGTTTTGAGAATGACACAAATATTATATTTTCACATGATCTGCTGCCCTCTGGTTTTTATGTGTGTTTGACAGATGTTTTTATCACAGACAGAAATATAATAATTGCAAACATATGAGTAACAAAAGCTTATATTGACAGTTAGAATGAGTTAATGCAGCAAGTCAATATTTGCAGTGTTGACCCTTCTTCTTCAGGACCTCTGCAATTCTCCCTGGCATGTTCTCAATCAACTTCTGGGCCAAATCCTGACTGATAGCAGTCCATTCTTGCACAATCAATGCTTTCATTTTGTCAGAATTTTTAGGTTTTTGTTTGTCCACCCATCTCTTGATGATTGACCACAAGTTCTCAATGGGATTAAGATCTGGGGAGTTCCCAGGCCATGGACCCAAAATCTCTATGTTTTGTTCCCTGAGCTATTTAGTTATCACCTTTGCTTTATGGCAAGGTGCTCCATCATGCTGGAAAAGGCATTGTTGATCGCCAAACTGCTCTTGGAGGGTTGGGAGAAGTTGCTCTTGGAGGACATTCTGGTACCATTCTTTATTCATGGCTGTGTTTTTAGGTAAGACTGTGAGAGAGCCGATTCCCTTGGCTGAGAAGCAACCCCACACATGAATGGTTTCAGGATGCTTAACAGTTGGCATGAGACAAGACTGGTGGTAGCGCTCACCTTGTCTTCTCCGAATGAGGCGTTTTCCTGATGTCCCAAACAATCGAAAAGGGGATTCATCAGAGAAAATAACTTTACCCCAGTCCTCAGCAGTCTACTGCCTGTACCTTTTGCAGAATATCAGTCTGTCCATGATGTTTTTTCTGGAGAGAAGTGGCTTCTTTGCTGCCCTCCTTTAGACCAGGCCTTGCTCGAAGAGTCTCCGCCTCACAGTGCGTGCAGATGCACTCACACCTGCCTGCTGCCATTCCTGAGCAAGCTCTGCACTGCTGGTAGCCCGATCCCGCAGCTGAAACACTTTTAAGAGACGGTCCTGGCGCTTGCTGGTCTTTCTTGGGCGCCCTGGAGCCTTTTTGGCAACAATGTAACCTCTCTACTTGAAGTTCTTGATGATGCGATAGATTGTTGACTGAGGTGCAATCTTTCTAGCTGCGATACTCTTCCCTGTTAGGCCATTTTTGTGCATTGCAATGATGACTGCACGTGTTTCTTTAGAGATAACCATGGTTAACAGAAGAGAAACAATGATGCCAAGCACCAGCCTCCTTTTAAAGTGTCCAGTGGTGTCATTCTTACTTAATCATGACAGATTGATCTCCAGCCATGTCCTCATCAACACCCACACCTGTGTTAATGGAGCAATCACTGAAAAGAGGTTAGCTGGTCCTTTTAAGGCAGGGCTGCAATGATGTTGAAATGTGTTTTGGGGGATAAAGTTCATTTTCTAGCCAAATATTGACTTTGCAAGTAATTGCTGTTAAGCTGATCACTCTTTATAACATTCTGGAGTATATGCAAATTGCCATTAGAAAAAGTGAAGCAGTAGACTTTGTAAAAATTAATATTTGTGTCATTCTCAAAACTTTTGGCCATTACTGTACATGTGTATATATATCTCCACTGGCTATATGTCCATGCATAGGCATCAGAATATATACATATGATAAATACAAAATGCAAGGTGTGTAACATTTATTTGTGTTTTACTAACAGCTGATATTTTTGTGTACAGATATCACACTGAGATTTTACTTATCTTTGGCTGTATGACAATTTGCAGTTACATATAAAAGAGGAGGCTTCTTTATCTGACCTAATGGTTAAATATATATGTGCCCCCCCTCTCAATTTTTTCTGCGCATATTAATATCTCTCACCCATTGATGCACAGGGGTGCATACACCCTTTGCTTGGAGTGCAGTGGCAGATTACAATTTTGACCATATGTTTGGACATATAGACCAGTGTGGCATTTGAATGTATCTCTTTTATTGGTTTTAATAATTTGTTTCAATAAAGTTGTTTATATTATGGCAATACTTCTATTATTTCTTTTTTGATATACTGTGTTTAATTAAACTGATAGGATTTGATTTGTAAAGGCACACACCTGTCTATATAAGACCTCACAGCTCATAGTGCATGTCAGACCAAGTGAGAATCATGAGGTCAAAGAAACTGGCCAAGGAGATCAGAGACAGAATTGTGGCAAGGCACACTTCTGGCCTAGGTTATAAAAGAATTTCTGCAGTACTCAAGGTTCATAAGAGCACAGTGGCCTCCATAATCCTTAAATGGAAGAAGTTTGGGACCACCAGAAGTCTTCCTAGAACTGGCTGTCCAGTCAATCTGAGCAATCGTGGGACAAGAGTCTTGGTGAGAGAGGTAAAGAAGAACCCCAAGATCACTGTGGCTGAGCTCCACAGATGTAGTAGGAAGATGGGAGAAAGTTCCACACAGTCAACTATCACTGCAGCCCTCCACCAGTCGGGCTTTATGGCAGAGTGGCCTGACGGAAGCCTCTGCTCAATGCAAGACATATGAAAACCCGCATAGAGTTTGCTAAAAAACACATGAAGGACTCCCAGACTATGAGAAATAAGATTCTCTGGTCTGATGAAATGAATATAAAACCTTTTGGTGATAATTCTAAGCAGTATGTGTGGAGAAAACCAGGCACTGCTCATCACCTGCCCAATACAATCTCAACAGTGAAACATGGTGGTGGCAGAATCATGCTATGGGGATGTTTTTCAGCTGCAGGACAGGACAGCTGGTTGCAATTGAAGTAAACATGAATGAGTCCAAGTACAGCGATATCTTGGATGAAAACCTCTTCCAGAGTGCTCTGGACCTCAGACTTGGCCGACAGTTAACCTTCCAAAAAGACAATGACCCCAAGCACACAGCTAAAATAACAAAAGAAGTGACTTCAGAACAGCTCTGCAACCATTCTTGACTGGCCCAGCCAAAGCCCTGACCTAAATCCAATTGAGCATCTCTGAAGAGACCTGAAAATGGCTGTTCACCAACGTTCCCCATCCAATCTGACGGAACTGGGGAGGCTCTTCAAGGAAGAATGGCAGAGGATCCAAAAATCCAAGTGTGAAAAACTTGTTACCTCATTCCCAGGAAGACTCATGGTTGTACTAGCTCAAAAGGGTGCGTCTACTCAATATTGAGCAAAGGGTCTGAATACTTATGACCATGTGATATTATAGTTTTTCTTTTTTAATTAATTTGCAAAAATTTCTACATTTCTGTTTTTTTTTTCAATCATGATGGGGTCCAGAGTGTACATAAAGGAGAAAAAAAATGAAACCAAGAGTGAATAATGTAAAGGCGTCTGAATACTTTCCGAACCCACTGTATGTATATACATATATATATATTTTTTCATATTATATATTTTAAAAATTAAAAAATGGAAGATTGGCCTATGCTAATGTTCAGGCTCCCTGCATTGAAAGTATCACAGCTAGTAAATGCATTTTGCAGCCAGACAAGAGTCTTTCAATTCTTAATTGAGGGATTTTCATCCAATCTTCCTTGGAAAATTCTTCCAGTTCTGTTGAGACTCCCGGGTCATCTTGCATGCACAGCTATTTTGAGGTCTAGCCACAGATTTTCAATGAGCTTCAGACCAGGGGACTATGATGGCAATTGTAAAACCTTCAGCTTGTGCCTTTTGAGGTAGTCTATTGTGGATTTTGACGTGTGTTAAGGATTGTTATTCATTTACAGAAACCATTCAGCTTTTTTTACAGATAGTGTTATGTTTGCATCAAGAATTTGCTGAAACTTCATTGAATCCATTCTTCCCTCTACTAATGAAATGTTGATCGTGCCTTTGGCTGCAACACAACCCCAAAGCATGACTGATCCATCACCAATGCTTAATGGTTATCGAGA
Organism: Oophaga sylvatica; assembly: GCA_033576555.1. Classification (NCBI taxonomy): domain Eukaryota; kingdom Metazoa; phylum Chordata; class Amphibia; order Anura; family Dendrobatidae; genus Oophaga; species Oophaga sylvatica. The sequence goes on along the minus strand of JARQOD010000001.1, from coordinate 750,719,357 downwards.
TGCTTTTTTTCCTGAAATTGTGCCTTTTTTCTCCACACGTAACTTTGATTATTGTGACCAAAGAATTTTATCTTAACCTCATCGGTCCACAGGACTTGTTTCCAGAATGCATCAGGCTTGCTTACATGTTTTTTGAATATTTCTGATGCTGAATTTTATGGTGAGGTTTTTTCTGTTGACTCTTCAATGAATGCCATATTTGTGCAGGTGTCTCTGAACAGTAGAACAATGTACCACAACTCCAGAGTCTGCTAAACTTTTCCAAAGGTCTTTTGCAGTCAAGTGGGGGTTGTGATTTGCCTCTCAACAATCCTAAAAGCAGCTCTCACTGAAACTTAGCTTGAACAGTGTTAAAGTTCCTAAAAGAGAAAAAAAGGTCCTAAATAGTGTTGAGCGATACTGCCCGATATCCAGAAATATCGGATCGTATTGGATCGGCCCGATACTCAAAAAGTATCGGGTATCGCCGATCCGATACCGGAAGCCCAATGCAAGTCAATGGGACAGAAATATCGTAATTAAAAAAAAAACCCTTTCTTTCCTTGTAAACACTATATATACACACATAGAATACATATATTATATATATATATATATATAATATATATATATGTCATTGTGACATATATTGTTATGGAAATTAATTAATTAGGATAAATCTGTCCTGCAGTGTTTGCTGCTGCTGTTACCAGTCTTAGACTAAATGTCTTTTTTTGAGCCCTCAGACGAAATGAGGACTGTCAACACAGAAGTGTCAGTATAACAGTTTGTCAAGACCAACAGTTTATTAATCATTCAAGGTTTTATACGTTTACAAAAAGGGGCTGGTTAGTCAATTAACATACAATTAAAAGCTGCTAGATTATTGGCTGTTTTAGTGTAAGTATGATAATTATGATAATGATAAAAGTGCTGAAGTGGTAGATTTATTGTTCTTTGCCCCAGTTTTTCTATGTGACTAGTAAAGAAAATAATAGATATCTATCCAGACTTTCTGTCCTTGTTTCCTTTTTCTGTGTCCTTGGTAAAAAGTCCCCATGAGCTATCTTCTATAATAGCCTGACTTATGTAGGCCAGGGGTCGTCTTAAGCAACTGATTATAGCTAGCATCAACTTTTGCATAGATATGCTGAGCACAGGAGTTTAAGCAAGTGAGATCTATCTAACTGTAAATGCATATATATGAATATACATTGAATACGTGGAATACATATATATTTCCATGACAATATATACATATATTTATAGTTCATACACTTCTACATAGTAAAATAGCCTCTGATTCAATTGCCGGGCAATGCCAGCTTTTGTGAATTTACAGAACCACCCGACATGAAATGACACATGGTTTACATGGAGTTAACCATGTCATTTCATGTAGTTTGATATATGGTTTTCACTAACAATTACATGAGTGTATGTGTGCAAATTTTCACACATGTAGGGGTTAATTAAAGGTGTAAATTCGTTGTAAAAAAACACATTTTTTGCTACGAATTTACGCCTTTAATTAACCCCTACATGGGTGAAAATTTGCACACATACACTCATATAATTGTTAGTGAAAACCATATATCAAACTACATGAAATGACATGGTTAACTCTATTTCATATCGGGTCTGTAATTTCACAAAAGCCGGCAATTGAATTAGCGGCTATTATACTATGTAGAAGTGTATGTACTTAAATATATTATATATATATATATATATATATATATTATGTGTCACAAATTCAATGACATGTGTTATGTTTCAGTAGCTGAGGAGAGCAGGCAAAAATGGCAATACACCAGAGAGGTTGGAATCTACTGGATTGCAGTACCCTGACTAACCACCACAACTAAAGGCAGCTGTGGAGCGTCACAGCCTCGTCACAGCCTGAGAAGCTAACTACACCTAAAGATAGAAAGAGGAAAACTATCTGCCCCGGAGCAGATCCCCAAAGAACAAAGGAAGCCCCCAAACATGTAATGGCGGTTAGACAAGAGGAAATACAGACACCGACAGAAAATAGTATGAGCAAACGCTGGGGCCCAATCTTCCTAGAAAGAAAAGGATAGGAAGGACACTTACTGCAATCCCAAAAAACCTAAAAAGTACCAACTCTACTAATTACAAAAACACCTGAGATCACACGACCTCTACCACCTAAATTAGTTCTCTGGTGTAACAAAACTAAGCCGCAGCCACTGAAAAAACTGGAAAAGGCAAATGAACAAATAACAGAGGCTCAGAAAAACTGAGAGGAGCACAAGCCCCCGGAGGGGCCCTGGCTGACCTCCACAAGAGTGCAGGAAACAATGCAAAAAGCAAGCACAAAAATACAAGCAGAAAATAACTTAGCTGTTAGCAGAAGATGCAGGCAAAACACAACAAGCTTCCAAGTGAACCAGGAACCAAAGTTGAGACAAGAACAATTGATCACCGGCAACCCTGATGGGAGGGAACCTCCCTTATATAAGACCAGTCTGTAACTCCTGATCGCCAATCTTCACAATCTTCATTGAATGGTTCAGTACTGTTTGTAACCACCAGAGGGAGCTCCCGCTCAGAATTCATTTCTAACACATTCACAACAGTACCCCCTCTTGAGGAGGGGTCACCGAACCCTCACTTGGGCAACCAGGTCGGTCAGGACGAGCTCTGTGATACGCACGGATTAGTCTCCTAGCATGGATGTCCGAAGCAAACACCCAAGAATTGTCCTCCTGACCATAACCTCTCCACTTAACCAAATACTGGATTTTCCGTCTAGAAAAACGAGAATCCAATATTTTCTCAACCACATACTCCAGATTGCCCTCAACTAGAGTTGAGCGATACTTTCCGATATCCAAAAGTATCGGAATCGGAATGGTGTCGCCGATACCATTAAAATATCCGCGATACCCGATACCGATACCGGAAATCCAATGTAAGTCTATGGGAACAAAATATCGTAACTAAAAAAACCTCTTTCTTTCCTTGTAAACACTAAATATACACACATAGAATACATATATATATACATGTCATTGTGACATATATATATATACATATATTTATAGTTTATACACTTCTACATAGTAAAATAGCCTCTGATTCAATTGCCGGGTAAAGCCGGCTTTTGTGAAAAGACAGAAGCACCCGACATGAAATGACACTTGGTTTACATAGAGTTAACCATGGCTTTTCATGTAGTTTGATATCTGATTTGCACAAACAATTACATGAGTGTATGTGTGCAAAATTTCACACCTGTAGGGGTTAATTAAAGGTGTAAATTCGTTGTTAAAAAAAATGACTTTTTTGCTACGAATTTACACCTTTAATTAACCCCTACAGGTGTGAAATTTTCAACACATACACTCATGTAATTGTTAGTGAAAACAATAGATCAAACAACTTGAAATGACATGGTTAACTCTATGCAAACCATGTGTCATTTCATGTCGGGTTCTGCATTTTCACAAAAGCCGGCAATTGAATTAGCGGCTATTATACTATGTAGAAGTGTATGAACTATAAATATAAATATATATATACATATATATATATATGTGTCACAAATTCAATGACATGTATATATATATATGAGGTGTAAAATTGCTGAAAAAAAATGCGTTGGCTCCCGCCCTATTTTCGCAACCAGACAGACAAAGCCAGCAAGTGGGGGCAGATAATAATAGCCCAGAGAGGGACTGTTATTTTTGGCCCCCCCCTGGCTACTAACATCTGCCCCCAGACACCCCAGAAAAGACAAATCTATAATTAGATTCGCCCTTTCTGGCACTTTGCCCGTCTATTCCCATTGCCCTGTAGCCGTGGCGAATGGGTTAATATGGGGTTAAAGCCACCTTGCTATTGAAAGGTGACCTTAAGCCAGGTTAATAATTGAGAGCTGTCAATTAGACAACTATCAATTATTAATCCTATTGCATGAAATAAAAATAAAACACACACACTTTAATTAAAAATCATTTTAATGAAATAAAGACACATGTTTTTGACCATCTTTTATTTTACTGCAAAAACCATTTCCTGTAATAAAAATAAAATAAAAAAGCAAAATTATTCTTACCTATCCCATGCACAGTCAGGTCCCACGGTGTAATCCTTCAGAAAGGGTTAATATTTACTGCAGGGACCGCAGCTAATGCTGCAGCCTCACAGTAAACCCCCAAATGAATGAGTTCCTCTCCTGGCTGACAGGAGAGGAAATGGAAAGCTTAATTGATTGCTTTCCACTTTCACTTCAGGTCAGCCAGGGACACAATCAGTGACATCAGAGGGAATTGATTAACAAAAATAGGGGTTCCCTTCGAAAAAAAATGGCGTGGGGTCCCCCCTATTTTTGTTAACCAGCCTGATGAAGCAGACTGCTGAGTCATGGTATTTAAGGCTGTTAGGGAGCCAATATCCATGGACCTTGCCAGCAGCGTCGGACTGGAGTACCTTGGGCCCACCAGAGAAAAATTATTCTTGGGGCCCACCATCATACTTCCCAACCTTTGAAGAAGGGAAAGAGGGACAAAGCTGTGGCACGCTGTGCCTGCTGCAGCAAATTTTAGGCCATGCCACGTTGCAAGACAGACTGTCCAGGAGTTGGTGGATGCTTTAGTCCAGGTGTGGGAGGAGATCCCTCAGGAGACCATCCGTCGCGCTCATCAGGAGCATGCCCAGAAGTTGTAGGGAGGTCATACAGCATACCTCCCAAATTTTGAAGACAAGAAAGAGGGTTAAAGGCTGCGGCGCGCATAGCGCGCCGCTGAAAATTCTAGGCCACGCCCCGACCACACCCATTTCATAGCTAATCACACCCATATCCTCGCCCCAAGCGTACCCATTTAGCACTGCTGATCACACTGACTGGTAATGAGGGCACAGTGGCTGGTACTGAGGAAAAGAAAGAAAGAGCAGCGAGAGAGAAAGAACAAGCAAAGAAAGAGAGGATAGAAAGAAAAGAGAGAAAGAAAGAACAGAGAGAAAAAGAACAGAGAGCGAGAAGGAAAAAACAGAGAGCGAGAAAGACTAGAGAGAGAAAGAAAGACTAGAGAGAGAGCCAGAGGCGTAGCTAGGGTTTTGGTTTAGTGGGGGCGAAACTTCTGAGTGGGCCCCTAATCAGAGAACCTCAGCAAATGACCGCGCTGTTGCCAAAAATAATCTATATATAAAAAGACCAATATTGATATTACCGCCATATGGTCTGTGGTAAATAATACCAGTCCTACAGAACATATAATAGATTACAGCACAGGTACAGATAATGACTTACCGCTGATGTTCTTTCTAATGGAATTGTTCACTTTTCATGTCTTTTCCATCTGGCCCAGACCGACATGACAACTTCTCGAGCCAGGACTCGACTACAGAGATTACAACAAAGACACATTTCACTTCTCATATTGTCAGCACTGTCACGGTCACCAATTGGACTATTCTCAACCTGCACAAACTCCTCATCCTGCTGATACCCCAATACTGAGCCGCTGCTGCCATAAGTGTCCCTATTTCTGCACCTGATACCCCAATACTGAGCCGCTGCTGCCGTATGTGTCCCTATTACTGCACCTGATACCCCAATACTGAGCTGCTGCTGCCGTATGTGTCCCTATTACTGCACCTGCTGTGTGGTTCTGTGTGACCTCTAAATTTTAAAGCACCCCTCTAGAATATAGTAATGCCGGGTGCAAGTGCCCTAGAAAACAGTGCCCACATTTTGTCCCCTAGACTGTAATAATGCCCTGTGTGCCCCTTTGACAGTCACAGTAACCTGAGTTCCCCTATAACAATATGTGTCCACTTTACATTTAATAATGTCCCAAGTCTCCCCCTGTACATCTCCCCTATACACAGAATAATGCCCCTCACTGGATATATACTGACCCCTTAATGTCCCCAAACTATTTAATGGGTCCAACACTGTATGATGGCCCCTAGATAGCATCCATACAGCATAATACACCAGATAGTCCTCAATATAGTATAATGCACCCACATAGGCAGCCTCTATATTATAATAAACCCCCATAGGCAGAGTCTATAATATAATGCACCACCATAGGCAGCCGCTATATTATAATGCACCCCCATAGGCAGCCTCTGTAGTATAATGCATCCCCATAGGGAGTCTCTGTAGTATAATGCACCCCAATATGGAGCCTCTGTAGTATAATGCAGCCCCCATATACAGCCTCTGTAGTATAATGCACCCCCATATACAGCCTCTGTAGTATAATGCACCCCCCTTAAAAAAAAAAAAAAATACTCAACTCCCGGCTCCTGTGCTGCTCACTGTTCTCCCTCTCAGCGTCTGACAGCGGGCGCCGGCAATTGATGTCATCGCGCCCGCTGTCAGACGCTGAGAGGGGGATTATGGGAGAGAAGGAGCGCTCGCTCCTTCTCTCTCTATGCGGTCAGCTGTATCGGCTGGATGCCGATACAGCTGACCCTCTGATGACGGGTGGGGGGCCCACTGCTGACACCGGGCCCCCCCACCATCTGTTCAGGCCCCATAGCTTCCGGGCGGCAGAGCAGGGAGAGCGATTCTCCCTGCTCTGCCGCAGAATGTAACTGTATCGGCGTGCTGTGCACGCCAATACAGTTACTGTAGCGTAGCTCCGGGTGGGCCCCCTCAGAGCGTGGGGCCCAGGGCCACCACCCCCTCTGCCCCGTGACCTATCCTCTCAAATCAGGGCCCACCACGCAGAAGCTGGGGCCCACCGGAGGTTTCTCCGGTGTCCCGGTGGCTCAGTCCGACCCTGCTTGCCAGCCTGATAATACCAGGCCACAGCAGTCTGCTTATCTTTGCTGGTTAATAAAAATAGGGGATCCCCTCGAAAAAAATTGGCGTGGGGTCTCCCCTATTTTTGTTAACCAGCCAGATGAAGCAGACTGCTGAGGCCTGGTTTTTCAGGCTGTTAAGGAGCCAAGATCCATGGACCTTGCCAGCCTGATAATACCAGGCCACAGCAGTCTGCATATCTTGGCTGGTTAACAAAAATAGGGGATTAATAAGGAGTTAATGTCACCGTTGATTGCACGGTGACAATAAGCCCGGTTAATAATGGAGAGGCGTCAATAAGACACCGATCCATTATTAATCCCAAAGTTTTTAAATGTTTAAAAAAAAGACACAGCAAGAAAAAAGTATTTTAATGAAATAAAAGAGACAACACAGTTTTCATTAATTTTATTATACGCTCATTCCTGCGACGCCATCGATCTCCTGTAAAAAAAGGAAAAAAACAAACCAACAGTATACCACCTGTCCGACGCAGTCCATAGTAACGAGTGTCCCACGACGATCCAGCTCTGCTACATCGGAATGCCAGGCAAAGCCTGACATCCTGGCGCAGCACAGCTGATTACCTGCTTCCTGCTACCGTCATCGGACTGCTTTACGGCCGCGATTACCCGGCAGTCACTGCAGTTATCGCGAGAAACTGCCTGTGTCCGCCAGGGAGAAGATGATGGCGGCCATCAAGCAGTCCAGGACGAGACCACCGGAGATCTTCTGCCAGGTAAGTGCTGCTGACTCCTGACAGACCCGACCGACGGACACTGACCGTGACAGGAACATTCCGATTCCGGTATCCGATATGACGAAAATATTGGTACTCGGAATCGTAATTCCGATACAGCCAATATCGGCCGATACCCGATATTTGCAATATCGGAATGCTCAACCCTACCCTCAACCAAAACAGGGTCAGGAGGCGCAGCCATAGGAACCACTGGCTCGACAAACCTCTTCAATAAGGACTTGTGGAACACGTTATGGATCTTAAATGTCCCTGGAGGAAGTAAACGAAAGGAAACAGGATTAAGAATCTCCATGATCTTATAAGGTCCAATGAATCTAGGCTTAAACTTAGGAGATGCAACTCTCATAGGGATATTTCTTGAGGAAAACCAGACCAAGTCCCCCACTTCAAACCGAGGACCATCAGTCCTGTGCCGGTTGGCAAACCGCTGGACCCTTTCCTGAGAGAGGGACAACCTCTCCACTACCTGGTCCCAAATCAGCTGCATACGCTCCACAACAGAGTCAACACCTGGACAGACAGAAGCCTCCATCTGTCCCGAAGAAAATCGAGGGTGAAACCCAAAATTGCAGAAAAATAGAGACATCAAAGTGGCAGAGCTAGCCCTATTATTAAGATCAAACTCAGCCAAAGGCAAAAAAGAGACCCAGTCATCCTGATCAGCAGACACAAAGCATCTCAGATAAGTCGCCAATGTCTGGTTTGTTCTCTCAGTTTGTCCATTGGTCTGAGGATGAAAAGCCGAGGAGAAAGACAATTGAACACCAAGTTTAGAACAAAAAGTCCTCCAAAATCTGGAAACAAACTGGACTCCTCTGTCAGACACAATGTTCTCAGGAATGCCGTGTAACCGAACCACGGGCTGAAGGAACAAAGGCACCAATTCAGAGGAGGAAGGCAACTTGGGTAATGGCACAAGATGTATCATTTTGGAAAACCTATCACAAATCACCCAAATAACGGTCATTCTCTGAGAAACAGGGAGGTCGGAAATGAAATCCATAGAGATATGGGTCCATGGTCTCTTGGGCACAGGCAATGGCATCAACAAACCACTAGAGCGAGAGCAAGGCTTGGAGCGAGAGCAAGTCCCGCAGTACTGCACAAATTCCCTGACGTCACGAGACAAAGTAGGCCACCAAAAGGACCGACTAACCAAGTCTCTGGTAACAAAAATTCCGGGATGACCGGCCAATGCGGAACAACGAATCTCAGACATCACACTCTTTTTCCACCGGTCTGGGACAAACAATTTCCCAATAGGGCAGCGCTCGGGTTTATCCTCCTGACACCCTTCCAGAGCCAGTCTCAAATTGGGCGAGATGGCGGATAGAACTACACCCTCTTTCAAAATAACAGCAGGATCACATAACTCAGGAGAGTCCGCAAGGAAACTCCTCGATAGGGCATCCGCCTTAACATTCTTAGTGCCAGGAAGAAAGGAAACCACAAAATTAAAACGTGTGAAAAACAAGGCCCACCTGGCCTGTCTAGGATTAAGTCGCTTGGCTGATTCCAGATAAACCAGATTCTTATGGTCCGTGAGGACCACCACCTGATGTTTGGCTCCCTCCAGTCAATGTCTTCACTCTTCAAAAGCCCACTTCATGGCCAATAACTCCCGATTACCCCCGTCATAATTACGTTCAGTTGGAGAAAATTTTCGAGAGAAAAAGGCACAAGGGTTACTTTTAGAGGTCTCTGGATCTCTTTGGGATAAAACGGCACCTGCCCAATTTCAGAGGCATCAACCTCCACCTGAAATGGCAGAGAAACATCAGGCTGCTGTAGAACAGGAGCAGAAGTGAATCTCTGCTTAAGTTCCTGAAACGCAGAGACTGCCTCAGGAGGCCAATTCACCACATCAGAACCCTTTTTGGTTAAATCAGTCAATGGTTTAACAATAACAGAGAAATTACCAATAAATTTATGATAAAAATTGGCAAAACCCAAGAATCTCTGAAGAGCCTTTAATGAAGTAGGTTGGACCCAATCACAGATGGCCTGAACCTTGACCGGGTCCATTTCAATAACAGATGGGGACAAAATGAATCCCAGAAATGAGATCCTCTGTACGCTGAAAATACACTTTGATCCCTTCACATACAGAGCATTCTCTCTCAAAATCTGGAACACAGTCTGAACATGTTTCACATGAGAGTCCCAGTCATTGGAAAAAATCAAGATATCATCCAAATAAACAATCAGAAATTTATCCACAAAATCCCTGAAAATGTCATTCATGAAGGACTGGAAGACAGAAGGAGCATTAGTGAGCCCAAAGGGCATCACTAGGTACTCAAAATGCCCCTCTGGGGTATTGAATGCCGTCTTCCATTCATCCCCGTGCTTAATGCGAATAAGGTTATACGCCCCCCTGAGGTCAAGCTTGGTAAACCAAGTAGCACTTTTCACCCTGGAAAACAGGTCAGAAATCAAGGGTAACGGATATTGATATTTCACAGTGATATTGTTCAAGAGACGATAATCAATACAAGGCCTTAATGAACCATCCTTTTTGGCCACAAAGAAAAAACCGGCACCCAAGGGTGAAGAGGATGTTCTGATATGACCCTTCTCCAATGACTCCTTGATATATGACCGCATAGCATCATGTTCAGGTACAGACAAGTTAAAAAGGCGACCTTTAGGGAATTTACTACCAGGCACTAATTCAATAGCACAGTCATAGCTCCTATGGGGGGCAAGGATGCAGATTTACTTTCG